>OENT01000001.1:0-692884 GCA_900239685.1 Rotaria macrura
AATGGATTTGAAAATAGAATATCCAATGCATAGTTGACTTTTCTACTAAACTCCGAAGAAAAGTCGATTTTATTGATTAATATAAGCAAATTATGCCACCGAATTCATTTTTGTTCAAGTTTATTGATCTTAGCTTTCCATATTATGGATTTCATTAATTTATGGTCTTCTCTCTTCATTTGGTCATGTTTCCGCAATAAGAATGAAAGTATTTGAGTGAATACAAATAAAAGACCAGTGAAAACTATTCACCATCTAGTCTCAATAGATACTAGGCAATTCACATGGTTTATTCAAGCAGCTTAATTCATCAAACTGATACTAAAACGGGATAAAACAGATTGTCTTTCTTGTATCTTTTATATAAATATTTGTTGCTATGTTGCCTTTTAGTTTAAAAGATATCCTAAACAGATTTTAAAAGAATTTTCTCATGTAAATGTAAAAATTGTTGTTCTAATTTAAATGTCTCCAGATTATCAACTGCCGGTTCGCTATCTAACTTATTAATATTTGTTTCACTCGTTAAGATGGTTATATAAGTATTTATTCTATATCACTTAAGGTTCATCTTGTCAGAAAGCTAATCGACTACTAATAATCATATTTTTCGTCGCCAACAAAATGGTATTAGCGTCATTACGTTTGACCGATCAATAGACAAGCGTCATTGCAATGTTCAACTCCAAGACTGAGAAATAAGCTTTTATTTATCTCCCAGAAAGTATCTAAAGTATCGTTGAGATTTACAGAAGTAATTAAAACACTTATAAAAAATAATTCATAAACGTAACGGAGATTTCTCTAAGTGTATGTTAGTCTTTCCTTTAGGTTATTGTTACGATTCAAAATTTTTCCGAGATCAAATATAGACAAATTGTGAAAATAGTTTCTTTTAATGATTGAGATATCTTACGTGCTATTGACAAATCCTAGTTTGACAATCTTAAAGCTTTTCCAAACGGTGCTGTTTAAAGATTACTCGTCGAACTTTACGACAAAGGTTTAGAAAATCATTCCTCGTATATCAAATCGTTCAAGGATGGTGATTTTAGCGCTTGAATACAGCGATGTTCCGTCGGTTTCGACCGGTTACTCATGTACTTCTCTGCGAAGCTTCGAAGATGATCTCATCTTTAAAATAGAACATCGCGTCCGTAGTTGACGCCCTGTGATGTCTGGATTTGCCTGAAATCGATCATATGTCATTGATTTAAGATATTTGAATAATCGAAACACTTTCGAAGACAATGCTTCTCTTGCATATTATATTATTAACTACTAATATATTGAATACCTCAGTATTGAAATCCTTGTTAATCTACTTTAAGAGGACAAACTGATCCTATAATGCTAGACGAAACAAAATTACTCTCCTTTTCCAATAACGACTCTGAACGATTATATTAATGTTAGCTTTGGTGGAATTCACTCGAAAAATAGTCATTTCAAGCTTGAATTTGATCTTTTACTTACGTAAACGAACAAAAACACTTATGAAAATTTTAAAACCGAGTTCGAAATACTTTAGAACTATTAAGCACATCGTTCTAAAAAAATTTGCTATTCAGAAAACTCGAAAATGCCGTATGGATCTGGTAAAGCTTGACTTTTAGTATGTCTAGCAAAATATACTGAGATTTTATATTTACCCCACAAACGCAATGATGTTTGTACAATCACTCCGTGTGGGGTAAATGCATACGAAAATTATTTTTTGGGGCTCCTTTTGTGAGCTCTTAAGAAAAAAATTATTTTAACTCATAACATAAACATTAGTTTACAGCGATAGAGAAGACTTTAAACTGTCGATTGGTAAAATAATCACAAGAAAATAATGCACCGACCGCTCAAAAATTAGGTATTAAAAAATATGAGAAAAATGGCTGAAATTATGCATTAACCCCAGTGACACTAGCGGTTTTTTACGGTAGACCCAAATAGGGTAAATTTATAGCCGACAAGTAGGGATCAAAGAACACCTTGTAGATAGTTCCACTCAAAAGGTTTTGAAAATATTTTTTCATCAATCGATAAAACACAGTCTCAGCTACCTGTCTTGTGACGAAAATTTTTCGAAAAAATGAAAAATAAAAAGGTTACGATTTTTTTAATAAAGCACATCAACTTTTTTTCTGCATTTACCCCCACTGGCTCTATATATTCAAAATGATTATTCAATTTCCAATGAACACTGTTATTGTTCATTTAACGTGTGCAAATATGAGTAACTTATCATTTTCAATGAGATCAATATGTAATTGAATATTTCGAAATTTAAAAAAAAACCTTTTTCCATTCAATGTCGATTGATATCCGTTCTTTCATTTTACGATATAAATATAGTATAAGGGAAATAGATAACAAGTTATGAAAAAGGTTTTTTTCCGGTTTATCGTAAATATTTAAGAGAACTCATTTTTAACAAGACGGTGTTGATTAATACAATTGAGAACATATTTATGTAAATCAAGCTTCGTTTGATTCATTATTTTATTTATTTGAATAGAGCAATTGCAATACTAATAGAAACGGAGATCGTCTAAAAATAATAGAGTTCTCGCATTTGTGCTGCAAACAAAGGTTTTTGCTTCTATTTTCGACAAAAGTAGAAATCAGCGTGCATGTTATGTTCGAGTTGAAATATGTTACTCATCGTGATTGCGTCACAGTGGAACAAGGGGAACAAAGTGATTTCCAACTCCAGAAATCAAGACATCAAGAAATCAGTTTGTTTCCCCTTGCTATGGAACTAATGAACTATTTCATAATGAGTTGCACTAATTTCATCATTCTATACAAACAAAGAATTAATCAACTATACTCAAAGCGTCTCATATAAAAATTAATGGTCATCCTCTATGTAAAAATGTGACCCTAATATGATAACGAATATTTCATATTTAACCGCTGCTTTCTGCACCGATCGTGTGCTTGGATAATGACAAAATTTACTTAAGAACATTTGCTTATACATCGATAACTACGTGTACAGAAAACTTTTGACAAGTAGTAAAACAACGAAGTGATATCTAGATTATCTTGGGAAAAAATCTGGGTAAAGGAAATATTCTTCGAACCTGTTGGACCGGGCTAAACCAAGCGTGAATCGGGCCGAACTGGTCTACACAATACTTGGACCAACTAGGGCCGAATCGGGCTACAAAAATTTGGCTTATTTCGAGCCCTGCCATTTAGGATAAAATTATTTGTTTCATTTACTCATTCAAACAAATCTATCAGCTTGTGTTGCAGACATAAAATAACTTATCTTTAGCTATTGACTAGATGTAATGAAAACGAATTCTTCCAAAAGGAAGATTCATCAGTAAAGAAAAATAAATGAATTGATTTGTGACTAGCCATGATTCAGTTAGTGGTTTTATATCCTCAAGCACGATGTGTCTATTGGGCAAATATCCGTGTTAAATTTTGGTGTAAACCTTTTAGAGTTCAGCGGTTCGGAAAAAATTGGAACCAACAAGCGAATCGGAAACGTACATTCTGAGATTAATGAAAAAAAGTAAAATCTGTTTTGAGAAATCTTGATTCTTTAAGTTTTTAGATCAAAGATTCTGCGACATATGTGGGACGTTGTTTTATTTATGTAATAAAGTGTGAGCCGCCTATAATGCCAACAATTCAGGAGTTAAGATTTTGCAAAATTACTGTCAAAATTTCCGCATATATCTTGTGATTTAGCGGTTCTGGTTGCACATGGTTCTTTGGGAACCTAATCGAAATCATTTTCTTTTTCATTTTCACTAAATCGAAACGAAGCCCCATTCCGGATTCCAGATAATTTTGGCAACTGCAGAACTCTATTTTCGGAATACGTAGCCTTTTCCTAATTTCGATTTTGATCAATTTCAAGTTATAAACTAAAATTAAATAACAAAAATGAAGCTGCGAAAGTTGATAAATATAATCACAATCCTTTTCTGCTCCTTATTCTCTGGTATTTTCTTTTTTTTTTCTATATTTCCTTTCTCAACGGTTATCCTTAATAGTGTCCATGTGATTTTACTATTAATCACGTTCTTTCCACTTTTTATTGTCACTTGACTTTTCTCTGTCCATACGTTTAAATATGACTATAGCACTATATGCATGCTTTTCTTATTTTACTGCCACAAGGACGAAGTTCGTCAATGACAAGAAAGCGTGATGATACACCGCACATTGCGTTTCTTAAAACAAAGCAATATTATTCATCAAAGAGACTTTGTCAGCATTCATTTGCGCATATAGGACAACAAGAAAGAAAGACACACAATACCATTTTTTCATTTGTTCATTCATCGTGAATTGTGATTATCGAAAAATGCATAATTGATTTCATTGGTGATGAATGACGGTACACCATCAAATAGGCAAAATGAGCGTATAAATAAATATTCATATTTATAAACGAAAAGAATTTATCTGTGGCACATAAATATGGAACGATGACTCGACAATTCGTCGCATGGATCTTTCGCTGCAAGACAAGGCGTTGCAATAATATAATCCAATGATAGTTTATAGATATATACAGTGACGCACCCAAAGGGGGGATTGGGGGATCGATCCCCCCGTCGCGTCGTGAATCCGTTCAGAAGCGCAACTATTAAAAATTTTACTCTCCGCCACAATCCATTATTGTGGCAGAAAGTAAAATTGATGAAATAAAGTAAAATTGAATACGGATAAAGATCCAATAATATATTCAATTTGAACAGAAAAGAGATGAGATGGAGAACTAGACAAGAGAGTCACTAGCAAAAGTTACGAGAGAAGAAAGTAGTTTAAGTAGATACGCTCGAATGGCGAGCGGAAGATATTGAAAGAATGAATACAGGTATATCTGAATGAAGAGAAAGATATAAAGTAGAGTGAGTAGATGAAGAAAAAGGAGAGAATAATTATGTTATTCTGAATTAACAATTTTAGGCGCAAAGCAATAAGAGAGAAAAACGGAGCGAAACTAGAAAGAGAAACAAACAGATCCACGCACAACAGGCATAAAGATAGCATCAGAGACGATTAGGTCGTCACACCCCCCTCCCCCTAAAAAAATCATTGATATTATATTTTTACCTGTTATCAACATCAGAGACCGAAACGAATAGAAAAGTCTCAATTCGATCCGGTTCGATTCGACCTATTTTTTCAAAATCTCAATTCGATTCGATTCGAATTGAGTCGAATCGAATCGAACCGAATCATCCGAAAATTCGATTCGTTTTCGGTCTCTGATCAACATCCATACAGACATTGATGAAAAACTGAATATCGATAGTATCATTGATGAATTTGCTAAATCAAAACGTAAAATAAGTTTTACAAATTAACCTATTTGATTGTCTTCCATAACAAATATTTATTTATTTTTGTAAATATTTGTTGACAAATAAAAACTAAGAACCAGAATAAATTCGGAACTATTCACCACAGACAACGAATGTCATTAAATAAGATCCAAAAACTTTGCCCCCCCCCCCCAAACAAAAAACCTGGTTGCGTGCCTGAAGATCAGATTCATTAAATTTAACAAATTATGCTACTAATAATTTAATAACAAAGCGAACCGATGTATCGGTATAACATTCTAATTAGAAAAAACATAATTTCTTTATTTGTCGAATAAAATTAATAACTAATCACCTATAATCAAGAATACTTGCTGCAATATCGTTTCGTTTTGGATTACGCATTGTTTCAAGAACATTTTCTTTATAATGATTTCAACGAGTACCAATTGGTAAATCAGTTATTTGAATAGACGTTTCATTAGATACAGCAAAAACAACATAGGTAACACCATGTGAATGATCTAATTTGTTATGCGTGGTAAACATGATTAAAAAAAATATTAAAGAAACCTTTCGGGATGTTTTGTATTAGTTGAAACAAGTGAAGGGGATTCATTTTTGCTTTCTGTAATTGAAGCATATTATGTAACGAATGCCAATAGTGGTACTGCTATTGCTGGCTTGAATTCTCTAATAACGAAAACACGACTTTCACTATCAGCCACAGGTACGATTTTAAATTAATCCAGAAAAACTTCAATGCATCGTTACTCTCGTCATTTTCTGCTTCAAAGGAACCATAAGCAATAATAATCCAGAACAACCGCTGCCGACAATCAGTGGTCAACAATATATCTCGACTGATCATGCAAACATTCCACTATCTATTCAATCAACGACTGCTACACATATTGACATGTAAATACCGAATGCTTTTTTCTCTTTTGTTTNATCTCATTATGAACATTGCTCGATCATTTTTGTTCGTTTTTTTACACTAAGGTTACACTACACATTTTGTAAAATATATTTACGTTCTTTTTGTGTATTTCTTCTATTTCTATTTACAATAACAAAATTCAAAATCTTTAGCGCTAATCATGTTTCGTTTTTATTCTTGCTTGAGATTCTGATATTTAACAAAAGTCAAGAGTTTTTTCGAAGTTTTCGTTGAAATATGATTTCAAACAATAGATTGGAAAGTGTTAAAGTTATTATACGTTGTCGTCCATTCAATCAGAAAGAACTCATAAATCATTCAATAAAATGTATTGATATGCAACAACTAGATAATAAAAGCCATTCTTGTATTATCAAATTAATTAGTCCGAACAGATACCGTAGAAGAGTGTCGCGTTTATTTCGTTTCGATTCATTCTATGATGAAAATCATCGAACAGAACATATATTTCAAGATTTTGTTCAATCATTAGTAAGTGACGTTACATTGAATGGCTATTCGGGTACTGTTTTTGCTTACGGACAGACCGGATCTGGTACTTCACTATGATTCTTGTACAAGTGACATTTTGCTTTCTACTTCATAGGTAAATCATGGACAATGACTGGTTGTCCATGTCACTCAGAAAGTGGATTGATTTCTAATGCTATTGAACATGTATTTTATCTTATTCGTCATCACGAATCAAATAATGAACAAGAACAGGAATTCACCATCAGATGTTCTTATCTCGAAAGTAAAAAATATGTTCAGCTGTCCCCTATCCGCATGCTTTAAAGCATAGTCCTTTCCTTACATGGGATTGCTCATCGATAAAAATTTTCTTGCTTAATAACTGTTGTATTGGAATTCAAATTTTATAATATCCGAGTAAAAAGAGGACAAGTTGGTGCAAAGGACATGAGTAAATACTATGTACTGCATTTTTGTGTTTCACAACGAAAATTTTCCCATGAACAGAAAACGCAGGCAAGTTTTTTTCTCACCAATGAAACTTGAAAATTTCTCCAGATCTACTTTAATTTGTTTACGATCAGTATATTTCACCCTGTCAGAAACAGTATGGTTTTGTTGATTTTTCGTATTATATACCATAGCATTGTCTCTTAGCGTAGATATAGTTTAGAAATTTTTAATGCATCGGATTGCCGAGTTAAGGAAGAAATGATGAACAGATACTTATTCCAAATCTATTAAAATACACTTAAAAGGTTATAGTGCTCTCGAACATTAAAGCATTATGAGATGAATTTGAAGATTATGACTACTACTTGGTAGTGCGTCAATGCAATTCCAGTAATCTATTGACGATGGTATTCGAAAGATCTGAATGTAGAATAGTATGTATTGGACCGTTTAATAAACTCATTTCTGCTGAATATTTCGAAGTTAAATGACAGCTGTTTTTAAAAAAAAGCGTCAGGGAATGAGAGGCCTGGTTACTTTTCTATGGCTATTCTATAATAAATATAGAATTCGATCGAAAATCATTTCTAGTCTACAATGAGGAAATACATGATCTGCTGTTACCCCGTACTTCATTGAAATCGACTCCACGTCTTGAACTACGTGAACACCCACATTCGTCCTTTGTACACATAACAAATTTAACTTGGAAAACAGTTCATAATATCAATGACTGTTTTAAATTTAAACGATTGGGTGATTTAGCACGGACAATGGGTTCAACACAAATGAATCGAGATTCATCGAGATCTCATACAATGTTTTCTCTCTCAATTCAATCTCAACATAATCTTCACACGAAGATTTTTCGCCAAGGAAAATTAAATTTTGTTGATCTTGGTAACATTTCTTTATTTGTATTTTTGTTTTCTTGGAAGTAATTTTATTCACAATAATGAATTTGTAGCTGGTAGTGAACGTCAAATAAAAACTGGTGCCAGTGGTCAACAATTACTTGAATCAGCTAAAATAAATCTATCTCTATCAGCACTGAATAAAGTAATATCATCGTTAGTTCAAACGAATACAACACATATACCATATCGCGATTCGAAGCTAACGCGTCTTTTACAAGACAGTATCGGTGGAAGTACAAAAACGATTATGATTGCATGCATATCACCATCCGAAGATAATTACGATGAGACATTATGTACACTTCGGTAAATAAAAATAATACTGTTCTAATCTATTTGCTATGTGGATTCGAACTGAGAATAAACAAAAAATATATAATTGCCAGATATGAAGAAGAATAAACAATTCTGAATTCGACTACAAGTAGAATTTTTACTTTAAATCGACTTGTTCTATTATGACATGCCCATGGAATCAGATCAGTCAAGATACTGTATTAACACTATAATAAAGTCAAAGATTTCAGATGAATCATTGATGAATCAACCATCGCGAAATAGTCTAGTCGCTTTTGCCATGTATGCCGATAGTTTCCGTGCATTCGGAAGAAGTAGTACGGTCACAACAACAGGGAAAGAAAAGAAAGACACAGCAGTTTCATATCAAATTCAAATAAATGTATTTATAAAATTTATTTCACTAGTCAAGAAATAGTTTTAAAGAATCCAGAGACATCTCATTTCGTAAAGGACAGACAGTTTCCTCTCCCTGTGTAAGTGACATGAGAAAATTATTTTTGTTTCATTAGTGCATGCTGAAAAGACTTGAGGTTTGGTTTTCTTGAAAGCAGGCAGTAACTATTCTGTTATTGATTAGGTCTGCTTTACACAAGTCTGTTGTGAATTATTTGTATGGCATCAATATCAATTACAGATATTGTCGCTTTTGATTTTGAAAACCCAAACTCTCAGAATTATGTTTTATTCGGGTTCATTACTTTTTTTGTCTCATCACTGTTGAAAAATTGGGTGCAATATATAACACCATTTGTTAATAACTACTACATAAAGTTGGGTAAAACGAATAAATCCAAAAATTTTTATTACAAAATCTTGTTTTTACAGCTTGAATCCTTTTTGAATAAGATCACTCGAAAGATCAAGAGCAAGAGTTGGCAAGGTAGTAATATCGGTATTCATTCATTCAAATGTCGCAGAATCTGTAAATCTTAGAAATCAACCAAGTTCGATCGACACTGTTAACATAATTGAGTCCATTCCGTCGAATGAATATCGATTGTTTCTCGTTTGATTACTCCATCAGATAAATACCAGAAAAATTTAATTCGTACTATTGAAACATTGACGACAGAAACGAGTTTATTGTCTATTTCATACGTAGTTATGCATCTCGTACTAAAAATGTTCGCAATACACCAATCATTAATGAAAATTCCTCATACGTACTTCTTCAACAGTATGCTGAAGAAATACAACGATTGCGAGCAATCATTAATTCTTCAAATATGCGCTTACATTCTTTATCGCATTCTGGCTTACTCAATGAAGTTAAATTAGATGATCAACCGTCAATAAAAAGTTTTCATGATCGTCAAATATCATTCGAAAATTCACCTATGATGAAGCAAGTCATTTCAATTCAATCTTTCTCTACGGTTTTGTTTATCTCGTATAGATCGCAACATGCCGTAAGTTGTCAAACAATACCAATCGTCACTGATACTGCTATTTCTTCAACACAAACAGCCTATGATAACTGCAATGAGAATTGTAGAGATCCAGTAATCGTTTTTGATGAAAATCAACATCGTTATCAATTTCTCGCTTGGCATAGTTGTCGCATCCCTTCGACATTCAATCGAACATTAACAATACTGGTAAAAGAAAAAGCAATCGGAAAAAGTTGGTTAGGGACATTAACAACAAAATTAGAAAGTAAATCATTACTTTGGATAAATCATCTATATGATCGACAACATGAATTACGCTTATCTGAAGAAACAGATGCCATCATAACTGATTTTAAAATTCAAGAAACAATTGATTCTACAGTAAGTTTTAAAACAATGACACAAGAATGTATAAATATGTGAACGATACTGAAGTCATCAGTCAGCTAGCCGTACGGAAATAAGGTTTTAATATAATAAAATCTAGTATATTTTGATAAAAATTTTGCTTTTTATTTTATTTAGATAAAAATTACGCTATCATTTTCATTTCAGATTCGTTTTTTTTCTATTACTTGTAGAACATATTGACTAAAAGATTATTTTTAATCTTTTTTCTAGTCTTTATTGCCAACTCATTCGTTGATTCTCTATACGTCATCAAATTATGTTCTAGTTAATAGTGTATTCTTATCTTCGCTTGATGAAAATTATACTGTTAATAATCATTTTGTAACATTAAAAGATAGTAATGGTACTATTTCTTATCTTTCGGATATGTTGTATTCATTATCATCAAATGAATTACTAGTATTTATGATCGATCAATATTATCATTATGATTTACACCATATCATACTAGATCGAGAATTCTCACTTGAAAACACAGAACAAATAGAAGTAGAACATTGCTGTTGTGTTAATACTGAAAATAAACCTGTGAAAAATAAAATAATATCCTGTTCACATTTTTTATCATTTATCAACATGTCATGTGAAACCGAACACGAAAATACGATACAAAAAACAAATATGCATTTTATCAATTTCGATGATCATATCATATACTTCGAGTAACAAAAATATCATACGAAACTTATGTTTCGTTTTCAATTATTTGAGGATTAATCTGTATACACCTGTTGTTTCTCATATTATATTTGGTCGTAGATAAAGAGCTGTTCCATTCCAAATGAAAACTTCTTTTCACTATACTTCTATTTGTCCCGTACCATGAAATTTTCTATTTTTGTTGTTCTCGTTGGTTTTTGTGCAGGTAAAATGCAATCATTGCTTTTTTTGTGTTTAAACGGTTAAACATTTTTTAAAGTACATCTTTGTTCTGCTAAACCATTATCACAACTTGGCTCAAATTGTTTAAATCTTGTAAACTGTTTTGTTAACCCTTGTCAAGTATAGACAATGTTTGTTTTTCTTGTAAAATATTTTCTTAAAAACAAAATCTTTAATAGTTCTCACAATGTGCTGCACATTCGAATGCTCTATGCGTGTATGTAACTATTAAAAGGAAGCGATGAAATACAATTTTTTTTTGTTTACTAGTTCAAATTATTGTGGTGGTTGTTTTGCATTTTGGTATGTGGATGGCAAACAAGTTGACTGTATGAATCGATTGTTTCTTGATATTCAAGTTAGACTTATTCTTCTATCTATATCTAATTATATATTCAGGCACAGTAAAAGAATCAGAGAGTGCACTTCAAGTGGCTGAATCATCATCCGACTTTCAAGAACAAGAATTATCGGATGATATTGTAACAAGTATATTCACAAATTTTTTAATACTATTCCTTTAGTCCGTGAATTATTAAGGTAAATGTGTTACGGTGAACTGCTTTGTTGATCCATGCTTTGTAACTAAATGCAATGCTCATCCAGATGCTGAGTGTCGGTACGTTATTAAAAATGTTCTTTATTTTTCCTAAAAAATATCCGAATATTGTTTTTCGTAGAGCCAATTATTGTGGCGGTTGTCATGCTTGGTTTTACGTCGATAACAAACGTGTTCAATGCGGATAAAACACTTCGCGTATTTACAAAACGAATGACAATAATAAAGAAAAAAGGCAAAGATAAGACATAAAATAAAAATTTTAACATAAAGTTTCATGAATATAAGATATTGTTGGTTGATAAGAATCTGAAGAATTTTCTAAATTCATATATGTATGATCCAATTGAGATGTTGGATAAAAATAACTTTCGACTTCACGATCACATAACAAATCATCTAGTGAATCTAAAGTATGTTCTTGTTGAAGAAACGGTCGAGGGTTCAATTGCCTCTGTGATGGTATATAGTTAGGAACTTGTGATATCATAAGAACAGTAGCTACGGAATGTCGTTGTTGAACTGGTTGCTGTTGTTGTTGTTGTTGTTGTGCTTGCTGTTTAAGTAGTGTCAAACCGTATGAGTTATTTAATAAATCTTCGGTATTTTCTGTTGGACTCGAATGAAAATAATATTGTTTTGGTACTATATGTTTTGTTGATAAATGACGAGTTTCGACTTTAGTTTTCGATGATGACGGAGAAAATCGATAAATATCATGTTGAAAATTGTCTTGTTTTTTTATTGAAAAGTTTTCTTTATTAGATTTGTTTTCATTTATACCTTCTATAGTTCGTCGACGTGAAGAATCGCTAGTGCGATGACGATTATTTTTCGATGAATGATTATCATATTTGCGTGATGTCAATGATAGTAGTGGTGGTGATGTCATTCTTTCTGACATTCCTTTGGTTAGAATCGATGAAGAAAATGAAGAAGCAGGAGAAATTGTTCTTTGTGTCTGTTGTTGTTGTTCCATTATTGGTCGAGTTATTCTGGTTACCAATGATGAACTTCGTTTTGGAGGTCTAATATTCGTTCGAGTATTTTTCATAGTGACTGTGACTGCTAAAACATACACATATGCACCTTGAATGTATATATTTACTTTGGAAGTGCTGCCACTACCTCCTACATTTTACTTCGTTTTCTCTTTACTTTTTTTCTTCTTATTCCTATAGATTATTGATGTTTGTAATATTCAAATAAATGCAAGATGGTTGGCAAGGTAGAAATGGTAGTTTGAGGTATAAAAAGAATTTTGTATACAAATCTGACACATAGGCAATGTTGTCTTATGACAAAATCCAAAGAAAGGAGAGGAAGAAATGTTGACGGTATTATGAAGTATTCTACTGTGTCCAAGCAAACATTTTGTTCTGTTGCCACAACAAAATAAAGTCACTGAATTAAAAATTTAATATATCATCAAATATAAGAGAGAATTTTCATAGAAACGGCTCTACGAAGTTTTTAATATAAGTACTAGACTTTAATTAGTTTTTTTGAAATAGAGAAAAGTGTTGCTTGTTTTTATGTGTATACCTATTATTTCCTTGAATTTCCTTTTTGCAACGAACAAAACAAACATAAAAGAAAATAAGAAGTTAGTTACTATGACTTACATCTACTAGATTATTGTGATTTTTCAATTGATGTTTTAAAACACCACCCACATCAGCTCTAACAAAATTTTTATTTGATGATAGATGTGAGCTTTTCGTTTCACTTTACTTCGTCTCTTTTACCTAGCGTTCTTTATCCATCTTCAATTTTACATAGACGATTGGTGTTTGCTTCATTTTGCTTTCTCTTTCTCCTAACATTCACGCAGGAGTCAAGCAACAAATGCGTGCATGTCATATTGTATACCATCATCAACACTCAAAGATATGAGTCAACTTGTGTGTTGAATTTAATCGAAGACAAAGGAAAGAAAAAAATAGGATTGAAATCAAAAGCAAGGTATTATGAATATATACGCATATAGATGTGCATATATCTTTGTCAAGTGTTTTCTTTCACTTAAAATAGAGTTGTAAAGTAAAAGACAATACAGTTGAATGTTTATTTTTACCTTGATCATCGCTTTTAACGCAAGATGATGTTGATGTTTTTCGTTGACTTGGGTCAAGTACTAATATGTCATTTCTATTTTGTTCAGGTTTTGTCATTTTTTCTGTATAGTCGAGCCATGCAGAAATTTTTTCAAAATTACCTCTTGATCTTCTTATCGGTGAATTTTGATGATACGTAAAGGGTAATGAAATTGTGTTACTCGTTGTTAAAGATGTTGGTAATGCATCATATATTGTTGAATGTTGATGATATTGACGAAGTATATTTGTAGATGATATTTGTCTTGAAGTTGTTGATCTCATTGTTCGTGAATATATCTGCTTAGTTTTCGATGGTAGAAGAAGATTCTTAAGTTTTGTTAGAATATTATGAAGACCTTGAAAAGTAAAGTAAGAAAGACAACATATTTATCATAATCTTGCAATTAGAATAGCCGTCGAGATGTAGGATGAAACAAGTTTCTATGTTTACATTGAAAAAAAATCCGACTGGGACCAATGATTTCTCTCAAGGACGGACGTAGACAAATTGGTACAATCGCTATGTATTTTTGTCTCTTTTCTGTTTCGTTAGAGAGTAGAATGATAGATAGATAAACTACTCAGATGATGGAATATAATAGAAATATATAGAAAATGTCATCTGTAGAACTGCTATCGAAATAGCTTGATCGCAGATAGATTCTTTCGCCACGTGCGCTTTGTTCTCGATTTTTACCCTTTGATTTTGCCTTGTGTTGTTCTTGATGAGAATGTTGCTTATGGGGAAACGATGATGATTTCTTCAACGATGAATCTTTAGTATTGGATACAGATGAGCCACCTGTTGAATAACCGCTGGAAGTGGTTGTCGTTGTTTCGGGTGATAAAGTACCTGAAGTCGACTTTTTAAGCATATCTGTAATTCTCGGGGCTCTTAATAATGATCGATGTTGTCGATGGTGATCGTCCGATAACATAATATTGTTAACAATTTGCTTGTATCTAAAATGAACATAGGATCTTTTGTTTTAAGGTACGAACACGTTTGTCTCATGGGTACGCGATCTTATACTGTAGATAGAAGTTAAATAGAAACAGAAAGGAAAAAGCAGACAAGCTGAATTATTAATGAGCCGTAAGAGAAAAAGAATGAGGTGTAGTGTACAATGTCACAGATGAAAATCGAGAAAAGACAATTATAAATTTACGCGGTTTGTCGTCTTTCATTTCTCTTCTTTCTTTATCATTCGATACCACTACAATAAATAAATATAAATATATATATATATATACATATATTGATGCATGTGTTTATATGTGCATCATTTTTCAATTTTCCATATGTATATTTACAAATGTAAATATGATTGGTAGAATTTGTCTATATGCAAGTAAACTCTTTCAATATTTAGTTGCTCATTCATACTTATATTTTACGCTCATAATTGGCGTCTGGCGATTGTCAACACGAGTAAGCGAAAGAAACGAACATTTAAATACAAGAAACAATTTGTTTTACTCGTGTGCTCTTCTCATATTACAAACGGGTGGTCTCACTCATTATTCGTTGTCGTCATTTTGCCTCTCCTAATCATGCACAGTACATAAATACATACACATATACATATATAGATATATATATATATGTATACATATTTATGTATATATCTATATGTGTACTCATACATTGCAACTCAACGGAAGTAAACAGACACAATGTGGAGTAAAGTTATTTGTGTAAACGTGCATCTATCGAGGTCACTGAAGACGATTCTGTCATCGTCATTTTTTCGCTCAATCAAACTCAATTTGTTGTACAACACGCGAATGAACGTTCGTACGTAGAAGTTAGTAGGCGGAAAAAAGCGATCGTTAATACAAAGTCTATTTTCCTATTAGTAATTGTTAGTCACTAGAACAAAGATAGATCGAAGGGACGAGACGATTTCTCACTTGAACTATCTCTTTTTTCTTTCTTCTATATATACATGAAAAAAGAAAAGTGTCAATGACCTGAAGCGATTTGCTTGTGTCTAGTGCTTGAATAACTCTACTTTTGTGATAATTACATTTTACACACATGCAAACCAAAAAAAGGGGAAAAGAAACTGACGACAATAGAGTCTTCTACTCATAGGAAATGAGTTGTGACATAAGCATCAGATTATAGCTGGTACAGGGAGACAAAGACAGAAAAAAAGGAAGCTCGGTTCAAATGAAAAATTTCCTTGAAAATATTCGATAAATACTATACAAGAATTTTCAAATAAAATGATTAGATTTGATGATTGAAGGTAAGCTATATCTTCTAGTCGCGTCTATGTATGTATATATATATATAAGAAGGAAAACGGCTACGCTCTAGAAGAAGATGTGATGAAAAAATATAAGCTGTAATTATAGGAATAAGAGACGATAATAGATGAAAATTCATAACAACCTTGATGAATATGTATGCATACCATAAAACATATTTGTATATTATTTCTATTTGTATAATAGTAGTTTTTTATTCAATGAATGCCCATAAAAATATACAGGTCTTTAATTTCCTAATGTAAAAAGATTATTGGATGACTTGCAATTTTTCAGTAATGGTATTCTGACGGAAAATAATTTACAGATTTTACTCTGGTAGTATCGTAATTGCTTAGAGTAAACTGTTATTATTGTTTTATGCATTCAATAATTTAATTGATTACATGAAGTATAAAGGACTATGTAGTTCAAGGATATTTAAATAAAATATTTATGGTTGATACGATAAAGTGATGAAACAAGGAAAATCAAAAAAATTGCCGATTAGAAAAAAAGAATAAAAAGAAAAGCTCAGATTTGATTAAAATATGAAATTCAGCAGTGGATTGCATCATCTTATGTGTCGGAAGCAATTTTTTTCTTAATCAGGATAAAGGAAAAAAAGTGAAATCGTGACTTACCATGTTGATCAAACGTCTAATATTTCTTTTCTTTCTCCATCATATATCATACCAAACATGAAATCGAGTCTCGATATAAAATCGATCTGATTATTTCAATATTTAAACACACTTTCCAAGGCTATATTAAAACGACGTAACCCGATAATCAATACTGATTCGAGAGAAACCATACTGAGAAAAATAACGAATCATTTGTCGACTATAGTGATATTATTTTTGTTATACGATGATCATGCATATGGGATTATAGATTTCTTTATTTGTATAATTTGAAGATCTTTATTAATTTTAGAAAATTGAATTCGATTGTTAAATGTATCAAGATCTACCGAGTATATTTTTTTACTTACCAATCGCGAATGACTAAAGAACCAATAATAATCACTATTTTAATATGCAAGTCATGTCAACTATGGTAGATACTAAAAAAAAACATGAAGATGTGATTTGCAAGTAGAACTAAGTCGTTTTTCTTCTCTTGTCATGAAGTTTTTTATGTTGAATCTCAAGAGACGAAAAATGAGATGAGAAAGATATCTATTAGGAGAGCGTTGTTGTTGATCAAGAGATTATTACATTATTGCGAATATGTCAACATGAATAGAATGTATAAATGACGAATGAAAATCCATTAAATTTTCTTATTTTTATCTCTTATTTAATGCTGACTACTATCTTAATTTGACGCTAATAAATAGATATAAGAAAGACTCGAAGAAGTTAATTGAATTCGCAAACCATAAATATCTTGGGGTTTTTATCAAGCATACTATAATTTTATTTGAACGAAGATTTTAAATAATGATGATGAACTATTCTTTTTTTTTACAGTCAACATTTCCCCATTGACGTTTTTGTGTTCATGGTATCTTAGTCTAGCGAATAATACATAAATCTAGAGGATAGTCTCACTAAGGATATCTGTATTTTTTAGGCTTTTTTTCCCAGTAAAAACAAGCATAAAAGAACAGAAGAACAATCTTTCAATAGCGACGAGAGTGCTCTATGAAAAGAGAATGTCTTTAAATGTCATTATGAATTCAGTAGAAAGCCAGAACTTCTAAACAACTGAGATTTTCGAGAATATTTTTGTTCATTCGATGTAGAATGTTGTGATACTAACTTTTTCTGATCGACCAAATATATGAAAGAAAAACGACATACAGCTGAGCTCTTTAAGAGTTGTTATTTTCATTACATTACACTCAATTTCAAGAGAACCCTGAAGCCTAACATTATAAATTCTTGAGAAACAAAAGAATTGCAGAAAATTGCTCGGATGCCTAGTCTTAATTGAATGCTGTTATGTTAAGAAAGATCATTGAAAGTTCGAAAAGATCTAATATTGCTCAAGCATGCTGGTTCTATCAAATGAAACCATTTCAGTATAATTCTAACAGAAAAAAAGACCTAGAATTTTTCTATCAACATAGTATTCTAAGGACTTTTTTTTAAAATTTATGTTGAAGCTTAAACAATAAATATTTGCAAATAGAAAATTCTTCTAGCAATTGATAGTTTTATATTGATTCATGTCGACTATTAGTATTTGGAGAGAATTAAAAAAATATATGAGTACACTAAAATTGTTCTTTCTATGGTAAATTTGAGTGGATGACATAGCCTTTCCAAATTGATTCTTTCAACTAGACTTATGTTTCAACGACCTACAACGCATGACTATTCTAATACGGATTGTAAGAAGAAAGTTTTGAATTCTGATGGACATGCAATGAATTCTTTTTGCTTCGTAATTCTAGATTGAAAACGATCTTCGCAAGCGTTCGTATTTCGCTAAAAAATGCCATACTCTCGAACAAGTTGTTACAACTAGTGTCTCAAGTGAAAATGAAATCTACAGATTAGTTTCTGCAACGCGTCTAAAAAAATATCACGAAAAAAAATCCTTGTTTTTTTGAAACGACCACTTTTCAACAGTCCTGTTGACTAACAACTGCTGTGGGGGCAAAGCTGACTTTCTAGAAAATTCTTGGATTGAAGAAAGGAAATTCAAAAAATTCGGAAACATCTTGTAGAAGGAAAACTTTGCGGCATGTATAGCTGAACTGAAAACATCTTCAGAATAACATTAAAGAAAAAGATTTTTCTACGAGCAATAACGTCGTACTAAAGTAGTATCTTAATCCTTGAAGATTTACCTTATTGAAATCGCAGATTAAATTTTTAGTAGAAATTTTATTAGACTATCATCAACTACTTTTTAAATGAAGCATTATTGAAAAAGCCAAAGAATAATGAGTTAATTCCTCAATTCTGTGAATATGCGGTGCATTTCAAAAGAGTTCAGATTATTATTATTGAAACTAAGTTCGTTAAATTATACTATTTACTGTTGTAAATAATATGAAGAGACTGACATCCACTTGTTCCATCGCTTGATGAGATGGTTATACGGTTTGGCGACATTGATTTTTCATTTGTTCACCCAAAAACATATCATTTCATATATAATTATTTGTGTAATGAAATAAAAACGTTTTTAGAAGATTTAAGAACGATACGGAGACTCTTCAAAATAATTATCGATGGCCTTTCATATTCTTTTAAAGGTTTCGATTTGATTGTAAAGGTTTTTTCTTAAGATTTTTTATCATCTTTTTCAAAACAAAATCTATATTCTTCAGTTTTTCTGACGTTCCTTTATTGATGATCCATGTAAGGATTGTTTTTCAATTTAATTAAAATGATCGAGAAAAATCTTGCTAAAAATCCAATGATTCTTATATGTATTTATATATCGCTATGATTTAGCTGCGCTTTGTCAAAAGAGTCTCAAATAATTAAATGGAAATGTGATCAATAAGAGTAGCCATTTTATAGAAAATAAAAAATAATCCTTATATTTGATTTTAAAATGGTTCTCATTTGCATAGATTGCAATTTTATGAAGTATAATCGATTCGTGCAGCATTGAAGACCATTTTCATTTCACAATCAGAAATATTTCTTTTCCTACTCTACATCAGTTGACTGTTCTAAAAAGATTGATATGAATGTTCTTGTGTCTTTGATTAATTTTCAGTGGCGTCCACCAAGGAGACAAAATACCTCTCATGAATAGGAGTTTGAACAGAAAAACAACGTGAAGTAAATTTTTTTTCATAAAAACTAAGTTACTCCTTGCTATTCTCATACAGGTGAAGGTTACCTTAAAATAGATATATGGATGATTGGTGCTATGATATTGAATGATGACGTGTCGAATCTGATGATGAAACGTGCAGAAATATTCCTTCGGTAACAATTTTTCTAAATTTTAGTTGTATTTTTACAATCGTTTCGCAAGATTGATTGATCATCTACGTTAGTTATCGCCGTTTTTGAAACTCATAATTAGGACGCGTATAACAAGGTTTTGACCTTTCTCTTTTGATTAATATCAATATATCACTCTAATGATTTTATTGAGTGATAGCATGTTTCGTATAATTTTCTTTTCGAAGGAAAATTTCGAAACCGTTTGGTGGCATAACTACTCGTCATTAGAGACCTGCGGGGAGCCCCGAACTCTGACTCCGTCGGAGTCGGAGTTAAAAAATGAAATTTTTCGGAATCAGAGTAGTGACTGAAAAATTTTTCGAAGTCGGAGTCAGGTTTTGGAATAAAAAAGTTGACTCCGCAGGTCTCTAATTGTCATTCAACGAGCTATTTTAAACATAAAATTGTAGACGAATCTATATACTGGTGAGCTTTTCATCATTTTTCTTTATAGTATAAAGCATGATGATTATTTTGTATCCCTATAAACATCGATTTAGGATTTGAAATGCATTCATATTTCAATGAACCTGAGGAAATACTTTTGAACATTTTAAAACAAGTACAATGTCTGTGATATTTTGCAAAAATTATTTAGACAATTTTCACGACACAACAATATACAAAAAGTTCTCTCTGAATTTTCCTACCCAACGAACGGTTATTTCTAATGTGTATTTTCAATTCTTGCCATTAATCTCGTATACTGCCAACAATTCAATCTTGATGAATATTTCTTTAGAAAAACAAGCTCAATGGTTTATACACTTGTCAGTGCACATATCCTAGCTCAAGTAAAAGAATATCATAGTGCATCGTGTAAAAATAAAACACAATTATTTTAAGATTCCTTCCAAGAGGTGTTTATATTGGCATCGTAGATACTCTCATCACATGCCCTTATGTCTAATAGCCATATGATGCTGGTAAAAAATTATTACTCAAAGAAGTCCTAAATTATATTGCCACAATTAACAATGGAAGTGTAGGTTTTTCTTCTTGAACTTCGTTTTTTTGTTAAGTAGACGCTTTTATCTAATTCTCTAGAAGAAATCGTACGTCGCAATAGGATGTATCACATGATGCCTATGATTGTATGGAAGGGTAGATGAAGAACGAAAGAGAGGAAATAGAAACTTCTCGAAAATTCATTCTTTACCTCGCTTTTTTTCTCATTCTATTCGTTGCTAAGGACTCTTTTTACTTTCTATCATGTATTTTCTTTCTTTTCTTTCGTTTGCCACAATGCTTGCCCAGAATCATTGCATCGAGAAAAATCCAGCACAAACGAGAACGAGAGAGAGAGAGAAAAAGAGAAATCGACAAAGGGGGTATAAATACGGCGGCCCTTACAATATCTACAACATTTATAACAATCTTTTGTCAATTGATGCGAACAATGTATTTCTGTTCATGACATCGTCCTTGCATGGACAGTCAGAACTTATGAATCACTATGAAGAAACGACGTCGGTTGAATACCGCGTCAATGAGAAACTTAGGTAAGTAAAGTTATCTTTTTCATTGTTTATGCGCAGTATACGATTTTAATCTTCATACATGCACTTTGTATGTTCGAAGATGTTATTCTTCTTATTTTTTATTTTTTTATGTTATCATAACAGATCATGATTGGCTTGCCGAGAGGAAAAATGAATCAGGTTTCTTTATTTGAGATATCTATCGTTTATTTACTGTGTTGCAGAAATACTTGATAATAACAAAAACAGCAGATCACCATCGTGCATTGTTCCTACGATAAAAGCTATAAATCGAATGTTGAGTTTGTTTTGTTTTTTTTTCTTTAAATTTCGTTCCATAATTTCAGTGTTGATTTAATATCGACAATCATATAAACAAAGAAGTTTTTTCCCGAAGTAATATAAATTTTTTTTGTTTCTCTCTTTTTTCCCCTGTTACAGTTCATCTATTTTCTTCTCGAGCAAGTATATTGACATTTTATAACTTAGACTTTTGTTTTCTCTCCTTAGACTTTACCTTTTCTTTAGTTATGTCGAATTCTCGGCCAGTAACGAGTCTCAGTGATTGAGATAGATTAAAAATCATTAATTCTATGGGTTTAAACGTGATCGATTATCTACTGGGGCATCTTGCTTGTTATCTTGCCCAATGATGTTCTACTCTAGCATTTTGCTAGGATGCGATATTTATATTCATGGTGGTAGGATGTATTTGACTATATCCAAAATCTTTTTATCATGTAGTTAAAAATGAATTCTACAATTTAAACTATCGGTTTTTCTTCGACAAATTCTGGTAAAGACGTTTTAAATTTTTATCAAGATTCTGTTCTTCTGTAGAACAAAAATAAGCAGAAAAAGAAATAAATTGAACAGTCACATACCAGCATCAATTTAAAAATGAATTCCGAACCTGCTTGGTAGGAAGATCTTAATCGCACATCGTCAAACTTTTGTATCTAATATATACACATCCATCTCAAAATTAATATTAATCGGCATTTATAGATATGAAAGTCAAGATACAGAAAAGAAAACATTTAGATTTTTTATTTTTCTTACTTTTTTTCTGCTTGCTTGGCATTAATTATTTAAACAAAGCAGAATATTTGTTATTCAAATCGAATGTTTATTTACATAGAAAGAAAGAAAAAGATTAATGCACATGAATATGTCTTTTTATTAAAATTAAACAATGACGACTGATTTATATTTATATATATATATATATATATGTACATATATTTAGATAAATATATACATATGTATATATATATATGGTTTATTTTTTGTAAGCTTAATTTTGCTTACCCTTCAGCCGATTTTGTGACTTAATACAGAAAAGAAGAAATTATCGTGTTCATTCAAAGAATCAAATTTTAAAGAACGAATTACAGAGAACCAAGATTTTTCCACATTAGAACATTTGTAATATGGGTGAATTCGTCGTTTTTCAAGGAGCATTTGTATCCTTTTTACATACAAAAGCTGGAAAGCCGAGAACATAGATGAGTCGTAGTTAGACTCTCTATGTATAGCAATATATATATATATATATATACTTGTATGTGCATAATGCCAAGTCATTTCGAGTGCAAGAATTACAGATAATAAATCAATTCAATTTGTAAGCCGCTCGCGTATGTGTATTATATAAAATGTGCTAAAATTTTCAAAGGCAACAGCAGAAAGACGAATTTATGATTGTGTTGATTAAAGCAGATTAAAAACGAATAAAAAACAGGATATTTATATGATTTCATTCGTTCCGGATAAACCAAACAATTCTAAATTTTTCCAGAAAGCGATCAAAAAAGATAATTTGATTAACTTATGTGATGGAATTAGATCTGTTTTGTCAAGTTATTATTTTACAGAATCAATTTCTTTCTGTAAGTTTCTCGTTAGTACATGGATGAACGTATTGATATTTCATTGTATATAAATAGGTTTTATCTTATTGATAAAGGCAAACAAGATGAGAAACATGTTCTCATTCTTTAAGAGAACAGAAAACACGTTCAGAAGAAAGAATCAGTGTATATATATATATATATTTAATCGATGCATCTGCGTGAATTTCGTTTATCTTAAAAAGAAAAGATAACTTCGGACGCAAAATTCAAAATACTCCGTTTGTTTTGCTACTTTATATAATGATTACTTTATCTGTGTACAAAATTGTGTCGTTGTGCGATATTGATCTTCTTAGAAGACACGGAAATTGTACCTTATAGTGAGCAATAAACATGCATTTTAATTGTCCTGTTACGATGTGCTTATTGTGTTATGATTATATCATCGTGATGAGTGAAGATTTTTTTTTGCTTCGTTTAAATTATTTGAAAGCGAGCTGATGGACATGTATATATGAGAATTATTATTCAAAGAATTTTTTATTCAGTTTTGATAAAGAATTACGTTGTTATGGTTTTTTTTTGGCAACGATTGTTTTACTATGATTAAAAATGATATATGAGATTTCATTATCGGAATTTTTTTGAATCAAAATTCATAGAATTACCGCCAAAATTAATTACTAATCTATCGTAGACATATTATAACAATAGCAAGCAGAATGGATATTAAATTTATTTCGTGAACATAGAATAATGTGTGAAAAAGTGTTCTTGCAGGGTAAGGTTAAGGGTTTAGAGCATTGTTTTCTTTTCAGGATTTTATATAAGGTTCCATTCGCTTATACTCGAACGTTTGCTTAGTGTGTTATGATGATTGATTTTGGCCTTGAATTAAATGTCATTTAGAAAAGTTTTCCTTGATGAATTACGGACTGTGTCTCTTGTTCTTACAAAGAAACAATATAATCACTTCATCATTTTACATCAAGGTTATCCAAGTTGCCCAAGCCTTGAGAGAAAATACATGTTATACATTTATTCGATTACAAATAGCAAGGATAAGGATATGATTGATTTCAATAAATAAAACGAAGAATATGCCATCATAATTAAGTTAGATGTTGCATTGGAATGAACAGAATACATCAAGTAGTTAGAAAACACAATGATCAACATTTTTTTTACAACCAAGATAAATTGTTTTAATTTCATATGATATTTAATTACGGCTTACTTTTTTCTGTTTCGCAATGAAGTAAACATGAAATCGTCTTGATGAAGTTAGTGCCAAAGAGAAGTATTTCCTGGATAGTTGTATCAATTCATCTATGTTAAAAAAGAAAGAAGGAGCGTGTATAATATCGAAAAATGAAGTTACCTGCTCAATTAAAATTACAACTCACTTCGCATGACAATGATTAAGTTAACAATAATCTCTTATATTTTTTAAGTTCATATGGGGTATCGGGTAATATGATAGGTTGACGTTTTATGTTTAAGCTATCCGAAATTCCTCGTTCATCGTGATTTTCGTTCATGTAGTCAAAGATTAAGTTAAATTTTATAAAAGTATCAATGGTTTATAAGATGTTTTTAATTGAAATTATCAGAATGACAAATCCTAACGGCAAAAAATGTACACAAGCTGTTTTGATGATAAATGATATAAATAAAATAATCATTACAGTAGTTTAGTTGATTAACATTTCAATTTGCTGTCTTCGGAAAAAACTTTATCCATAGGTCAGTCTTCTCAAGATTCGTCAAACAAGTTTAGAAGAATAGTTTTATTATTTGATATTACTGTACACAATCTTATTTTGCACCTTACCACGTTACTTTTACCTTCCAATCTACCGCTGATTTCTCGCGCTTTCGAAATAATGCATTCTTATATTTTATACATTGACAGTCAAGAAAAACATGTACTGATTTTTTTGACTTTAAAATCATTTACGAATTAATTCATATTTATGTTAGAATGAAAACACATTATTGATTGTAACGAATAAGCCGTCGACGAATCTATTATCTCTTAGAGTATTATTTATTGAAGTCAACTTTATTTTCAAATCAAGCTTATATATTCCTAATACGTTATAAATTGGCAGGCTTTGGCTGTTTGTTTTAGTTTTTAACTAATTAAACATGATGACCAGGAAGTAATATTCTACTCAGATACAATTGATGATAAGTTTCGACATGTATGTTAATCAATGACTATTCTTAAAGTTACATTTGTTTTCCCATTTTTAGAAGGTGAAATAAATTTCCGTTTTCATCTCCTAAACATCAATAGCAATGAAGTTAATATTCAAACTGTACTAGAAGTAAAATCCATGCGTATTGTCCTCATGAAAATCTGTAAATTAATGGATTTAGGATTTAAGAAATTTTCTCTTCACATACTCGATGTTCAACAATTACTTAATATCATTCTGTTCTTTATTTATAACTGATGTAATAATATGTCAGATTCTTTTCAATAACCGCAAATGAATCCTGCAAAATTAGTATTTCCAGATGTCTACCTGCTTGTTTTTTCTTTCTTTTACATAATCAACAGCTTCATTTATAGTGGATTTCTTTCGTTGCTTCACAAAATTTTCTATTGAATCCTAGTGTATGGTTGACTATTTCTTAAAAGTGTTTTTCTGTTGTTAATGAGATTAAACTAAATAACTTATGTTCGTTGAATGCAAGCTATGTTTTAGTCTATTACTATATGTACTATGTCCGCTGTTCACCCATTTCTTTCCTTAGACTACTGTCTGACATCGGCTATAAATGCATTTGAAACTTGTTTCTGAAAACTAAATGAACTTTTTCTCTATCAAAAAACATTCTACTTTTCAATGCTCGATGAATGATGACGTTATTTATTACAGTAGTCATTTCTATAAAAAATTGCGACAGCGTGATAAAATAGAAACTCCGTTTTTTGTTTTTGTATGAAAGTATTTGTGTGTCAACTGATAAAGAATAAATCAATATACACGTGTATAAGTAAATGACGACACTCTTTTATTTAACTTATAAAATTTCACAATATGCATGATCAATTGAAGAATGCTACACATACACATTGATCATGATCAATATACGAAATAGTAATATCAGTGATGATATTGACATAAGATTTGATTCTACTTAGAGATTCTATTGTAAATAATTATTAAGTCAAACACGAATTTTCTAGAATCTTCTAATCCTATATTATAGCGAGTCATGATTTTCGAACAGGAGTACACATTTTAAATATATATCAATAGTTACTGTAACGAACCAGCTCTATAACTTGTTCAATAAAATGCTAGATGGACTACAATAGATTTTTAATGAACATAATGAAACTTATATTTGAACTGTGAGCGACTAACATGATTACATGTACAAAAATAGATAAGAACATGAATAAAATAGACTTTCAGCTAGAATCAAGTAACTGTTAATGAACAGTCCTAAAGTTATGCGACCCTCATGGATTCTTATTGAGATAAATGTCGGATTTTCGACGATTTTTTAATTTTTATTGTTGAAATAAGTTTTCTCGAAGATTCATAAACTAGTCTTACTGTGCATTATTGATAAATTGAATGGAAAATCACCGAATTGGACATAGTTTCAATATCAGTTCAAGCTATTGTGCGGCGCCATTGTCAATTCCAGCCGAAGACAAACTGTTTCTTGGCATTTTTTTTTCATGGCTTATTTATTGTAATTTTTTTCTTCTATATAAAAATAAATATTCTCAAAGATGAATCATTAACATAGTTTTTTTTTCTGTGTGTGCCAAAGAGCTTATAGAGGTTTTTAAAAGTTGCATCCTTAAGTGAAATCCTGAAATCAGTTTGTGTCCGACTTAATACTAATCGATCGGATGAATACATACAAAAGAAAAACAAATGACCAAAGTAGTGATTCTATGAAAATACGGTATGATAATTCAACTGGATTTATTTTTGCTTTACATAAACTTCGAACTAATCCTCTAAATCTAACGATCTTTTCTTAATCTTCTAGCGTAATCAATTGGAATCTAACATATTTGTCCATTTGAGTTGATCAAGGCCTAGCAGCAGTATATGACTTACGGTTGCTCGTCCGATTTCTTTCACAGATCATTCTGGATACTGTAATTCATTAAACCTAATAGAATTTTCTTGAATTCTCTTGCTTATATGACACTGAATCATATTCTATACCATATAATGTCTTTACCAAATAGTTGTTGAACTAACTGAAATCAAAAAACGTTTGAACTTCCTTTTCTCAATAATTGTGCAGCTCATCTACGAAGCTTCTATGCATGTCTAGCATGAACTACAGTACTAGGTAATTAATGCCGAAGAGTCACTTTTTGATTACTATAATCGTGATCATGTCTTAAAGCTGTTCTTTCTTAGGTTATAATTTAATTTATCAGACAGGTGAACAGATCATCAAAAGTCTAATAGTAAAGATAAACAATTATTCCGTATAATTAGTTATTAGTAGTTGTTTGAATTAAATTTGAATCAGTAATCATTAAGTTTTAGATTTATTCATAATAAAAAATTTTAACGAAATCACTTTCTCTTTCATTCAGAGCGAAAAATATTAAAAGTTCATAATTCGTAAATTTTATGTTACTTTGATGCTTGTTTTCGCAGAATAATTTAAACATATAACGAATAAAACAATTTTTATTTGTAATCCATCTTCTTGTAAAATTTTATATAATATATGTTCCAACGATATTTCTATAAAACTGAGGAAAACAACGCTTTGATTATTGATTGAACGGCATTTATTGAGGATCGATCATATTTCATGTAACCTGGACACTACATTGTAAAGTTATATTATAAAAAGAAAGCATTTTGGGTTTCCATGCTGCAATTGTTTCACTTCAAATATATACACCTTGCTCAGTGCATTATTTGATTTTGACATTCCAAACTTGAAGTGTGAAAATAATAATAACATTCATTTACACAATATTTTGCATTTCATATTGATGCTTATCAAATGCTGCAATAGTAATCTCATAATATGAAATACGATCTTCATACTGAGGACAAAAAATTCTTTTGTCCTGAATCTATTTGTCATATCTAAAGAACAATATCGAATTTTTTATAGACGATAACCAATAAACTTTCTAAAAGTATATGAATAGTAAAACAAACAAGTATTGTTTCAAAAAATATATTGATTGATAAATCAAAACTATGCATCTTTGTTCTTTATTATTGTCAATATTGGACTAGTGAAAACGAATTTTACTAATATGCCAGGCACCTTGTCTGAAATAAGCTTATCTAAATCGATGTATTTTCTGTTATTTTAATTTAAAAAGATATCTTGTTTTATCCACTTTGCATTTCTTTTTCCTCTATGCCACTTCCAGATCGTGCATATGAATGTCATTTTGATGATTTCAGTTAAATACGTTATAATTGATGAGTCCCGGGAATTTCTAGTAAGCGTTATGATAGTTAATATGGCGACTGAAAGTTAATTGCCACATATATTCTCGAAAGTTACAACAAAAATCGAGCTAGATTGGTGAATGTAAATGTATGCAGCAAATTAGATAGGAAAGATGCTAAGCATGTGGACTTATTTCAGTTTTATATTCGAATAGAGTACAAATTAAGCAGTTGTCATATTTCAACAATCTGTTAGCTAGTCGAAATTCTTCAGTAAAGGACATGAGCATTTAATAAGCTGTTATAATAGAGACTCTGGTAAGTATTCTTGAGTGTCAACTATTGTTACCGTCAATGTTTATCGTTACATCTCGATTATATGCAATGATCACTGAAGCAGTCACCATTAGATCGTAAACGGTGTTTTTAATGAGTTCAAATAACTGATAGAATATTACAAAAGCAAATCTATCACTATGAAGATCATAAATAAGTGGGAGTAGTAATTCAATAAATATCAGCGTACTCGAACGTCCTTGTTTTTAAACTAGTCAATGCCGTGATAGATTCGCATGACAGAGAGACATCCAAAATAATGAGACTTGCTATTTGATAGGCATACAAGTAGATTGACTGATTTACACCAATTTTTTTCAGTCAATTAAGTTCTTTTCGACCATTTTACTTGACTCAGAATAGAGTGATCTAGATTAATCACGTGTGTCTTCTTCGTTCTGTGGATAAATCAACACGTCGTCTGTGTATCAGCAGTCGAATCTTTTCATTTCTATTTCTTGATTGTCTTTCATTTTAGAATCCTTTTCAACTTTTGTACTCCTTGATACGTTGAAGTGTTAATTACTACAGCGATTGATCTATCTCTATATTAACAGAAAACAATAAACTAAGTTTATTTTTTTATTTCGAGAAATATTCAATCAAGAGTAAGAATTTAGAGAAGACTACCCTACTTGCTAGTCTTTGTTTTCATTCGTATGCCGGTAGTCCATATTTTAGAATGTTATCTGTTCATTCTTTAAAAACTTAACGTCTTCCATATGTTTCTTCTTCAAATTTCGACCAGCTGATTATCAATAGTGGTCACATAAATGTTTTAATTCAACGTTAAAATTATTATCTTCAAGCATCTTGAAAAAAATTCTCCAACATATCGATGCATTTCACTTGGTTAAATGCCCATTTAGAAATTCAACGGGAAAATCTGAATCATACTAAGCCGATATCTATCCATGAAACTCCTTTTCTTCAAATATTCGAATTCATATCGAATAAAGATCAAGATTTCACTATTAACTTTGATTTCTAATCTTTCATATTATGAAATTACCGTCGTTTGACAAACAAAATTGTCAAAGCAGACTTTGATTGTCTTATGGAATGTTTAATAAGTATTTAACTCGTTAAGAAATCAATGCTTTCGTTTAATTTCAACTTTCCGACTCTTCGTCCGATTCAACTATGAATGCAATGAATTGAATTAGTCTTTGTAGTACAACAATGATTTTAAAAGTTAGAATTAAACTACTGTCTATTCGTAAATATAGATACGGATTGAACTCAGAATCAATATCATCATTTCAGTATAAAAGACAATGAACATTAAATGAAATTCATATAACAGCAACCGTCAATTCAAGTACCATTCAGACATGTCAAAAATCACTAATATCGAAGTAAAACTATGGCTAGTTTTTGACATTTATTGATGACAATCCTTAATTTCACAAAGTTGCTCACAAGAAAGAAGACCGAATCTGAGACGATAAGAATAGTCAGAATTTCAACGAGTCGAAGTTTTTTTCTTCGTTTGTCATAATATTCTTGTAATGCTTATCCCATTGGCTGGCCACTGATCTGCGGATAAATCAATAATTTTATATTGCTTCGCTCATTAATGTTATTTGATGAAGTTGAATATGTATAATCAATTGGTTAGATTGATAGCAAACTATTTAAGAATCATTCTATTTCTAATATTCTATGGAGTCTTATAGTCGAGTTTTCCTTCTAGGATCACTGGCAAGTTCATTGGATCTTGGAAACTGTCTGTTGAATCATTAGATAGTAACAAAAACTATTCTTTGTAAATTTCTTACATCGCAGTACACTAACATCAGCGACAGGTAAATCGTTCAGTAATTCACCACTTACGTATAAGGGAAAGATAGAGAAAATTTCATGCACTCGAACCATCTCTCAGTTCAACGATATGTAACACTGTTGTAAGACGTATTTTTTTCATGAATACCGATTTTGTCCAAATCTCTTATGTTTACTATCATTCAAAAATTGTAATGTTACGTTTTTCATCGTCCATACTAGTCTCGCTGAGAAGTATAAAGTACAGTGAAATTAACAAGGAAAATCATTCATCTACTTTATATTTATAACACGGAGAGTGATTACAATTATACGCTTATGAGAAATGTGGACGTATCTTTTTCTTTTATTTTCTTTAATCTTGAGTACGATGATAGAGGTTAGTGTTGTTGGAAATGAGTCATAGAAATCTTTTGCATGCTCGAACAGAAATATGCACGAGAAAATCACTGCTCCCTTGCTAATAATCGATACGAATGAATGTGATAATGAAAGTGACATTATAAGATCGATCACAAACCTTGATATTCTCGCCGAAACCTTTGGAGAAATCATGAGCAAAAGAACAATGCATTTCTTACGTATTACCAAAGGACTCCACAATGAGACTCTCGGCGGAGTACAGAGGACGTGAGCGTTATGGGACTTTCTAAATATGTCTCTCGTCATAAATAATTGGGAAAAAGAGAAAAACTTTTATATCAACTCAATCAATATTTATTCTTAGTATTATTTCAAATAGTGATATTTGAATTCATAAAGAATTTCGCTATGAATGTAAACAGCTGCGATTGTTGCTAGAAATACTGCTGTATTGAGGTAATAAAAGAATTTTGTTGCGAGGAAACCATAATTAACGCCACCATCACCATTCTTGATTCGCATTTTAGAAAACGGATCTATGAAAAACGTAAAAATTTTGAAGATTTATTGTAAGTGATTGTAAAAATTTTGAGTAAATGTTGGTATGCAGTGAAAAACAATTCTACAATCGACTGCATAGAATTTAATTCCATCACTTTCGAAGCAGCTAAGTGTTGTATACATTAGAGAGATTCATTTAGAAGATGAAATTCTCCAATCAACCTTATGCTACCAATCTGAAACGGAACTCTAGGAGGCTGCATGTACACTCCATGACTTCATTGAATAGATGGGACAAATCATGCTGTAATTTGACGACATCTATTAATGCTGAGTGAAAACTCATTTATCTGAAAGTGATGTCTTTTAATTGCTTAAAAAACGTCACCATTGCTGCGCGTCATCACATGGTAATCACAATCTTACAGTTTTTTTCTTTTTGTTCTCTTCTGTATTGAATTGCATGCAATAAATAACGTTCAAAAAAAAGGACGTTTCATTGATTCATTTCACTCTGATCTTTCATGCTATATTATAGCCTCACGAAATCTCAAATTCTTCATTGTTCACAAGAAAACACAGACTACAAATGTTCATCGATAGTTGCTGCTGTTATCACACCAATTCATATTCAATTCTAACAAATGCTTACTGTATGTTTTCTTGATATACTTGGTATTTATAGTATGACTTTAAAGGAACTTTGCAAACTTTTATGTTCATTCAAATAACAACCCATCAGATAATTGTAAAGAACTCATAACAGTTCCGTCTCGATGATTAGAATAAAAATTTGCCGTATAACGGAAGTTCTAAAACAAATTTTTCTAGAATTTTTTAAGTTTTTAAAAATTCTTGGGTTCATTTTTATGATTTTCTATTGAACTTGCTGGTTCAGCTGAGCTTTTTACCATAGAATCCACTTCTACGAACAAGCATTCTTAGTTTCTTTTTTTCGTATGAGCACATGAAATCTTGATATTATCAATCTTCACTGCAGCTATTTTAAGGTAACTAGTTTTTCGATTCTGCCGAACAGCCCCATCAGTAAAGTACACTTGAAAAAAAATAGAAAATTAGACACTGCAAGCACTTCCTCTGATAAAGTGTGACACATTCTCGTCACAGTTCGAGAAAGTATGAGTTAGAAAAGAATGTTTTTAACTTTTTTGTTGATAAAGGTCTTCTGAAGAACAACCAGCAAAATAAGATGTAAAGTTTTTACGCTTATCAACATATTGTTAACCTTCTCAGTTCTTTTTTGCAAGTACATTTAAATGTTAATTCTTAAAGCTAAGTTCACACACACACAGATTACATCAAAGGATGTATATTGTATAGAACAAAAAAACACGTGTTTCAAAAATCTAAATGTATTTCCTGAGAAAAGACGTTCTTCGAAAGACTGCCATCGTCAAGTTCCATAAGGTGGGCATATAATATTTCTGCACTGTTTTTTTATCATATCAAATTGCAGGTACTGTTAGTTTGTTTTACTTTTAAATGGATACCCCCCAAGTACAGATGCACAAACAGATACCACGCTAAGTTTTGAATAAATAGAGAAAAGGTAAAATTGACGGATTCAATGAAATATAAGCTCAGTTGAATCAAACATTTTTTTCCTAAATCATTTATATTTTTTCTTATTTTAATTGATTTCTTTTTTTCTTAATTAGTGGCAACATGATTTCTAGGATTAACTTCTTTCACTTGAAGGATTTCACTCCAGAATATAAATATATTGAAATATAAATGATTGAATATTTTATGATTTTGAATTTGATTTTATTCTCCTACTTAGAAAAGAATGAATCGATTCAAAAAATATGTACATACCTGTGAATAGTATGACTTAGTTGTTGTGCGTACTGTTGGATGGGCCTTCCCATTTCTTTTATGAGTGTATATCGCTTAATAAAGAAAAAAATACTCATCGATTGTAAGATGTATTGACACTCGAAAATGACGTGTTCCTTGTCGAATATTTATATTCATTGTGATTTGTCAACTTTATCGCTTTCTTACGTTCGATTCACTAGTATATATGATGCTTCGTAGCGTTCTATCGTACATTCAAATTGTTCATTTAATATATATATATATACATATAGGAAGAGAGAGGGAGGGGTGGATAGATAGATATGTGATGTTTCTTTATGTAGGAGGCCGGGGGAGGGGGGGTGTTGTTCTTCTTCATAGACCTCATTGTTCTTTCATCTTTTTGAGATATTCTTTTTGTAATATTTGCTTCATTTTTCACATATTATTGAACTAGTAACGCACCTTAACTTCTGAGTACTCTAAACAACTACATGAAGTTGTAGATTGGGTATTCATTCACATGTATACACCTGAGGTGTATTTACTTTTCTCGTCTCTTTCATTTTTCTTTCTTCACCTGTGAAAAATCCATCGTATCATTCATTCGTTCTCATACATTTTTTTTGCTTGTTCACGATTACTCTAAAGAAATAAGTTTTTTAGTTATTTAGCGATCATCAACGTATTTACGTGTGTTAAGATGAATCAAAATTTTAAAAATGATACGTTCAAATCCTCGCCATCTTTTCAAAGACGAACTCAGAGTGTCGATGGATACGTACTACCGAATTTAGACAATCAATGTAACGAAAATGATGTTAAATACAAGACTGTACCATCATATAAAGGTAGTCATGAAATGATGAATGAATCTGATGATGATCATGAGTGTGTCTCGTTAGCAAGAATGAATCAAAAGTCAACAGCTAAACCATACTGGTTAGTATTTTGACTCATTTTAAAAAGCTTTAATAATAATTCTTATTGATAAAATAAAGCTATTGAAGACATAATATGTAAAGTGCTGCTACATAAAATAACTGAAAAGAAAAGAATACATTTAGCTTTGCATATTTTTCTACTACGCATGTTTTGTAAAGGGTAAGTCTTGTCTTATCGACGTATTTTATGGCCTTCACATAAATCTAATCTACGAATATCGAAAAGTTCTCCATTCATAATAATGACATCGTCTTCCAACGTGCTATCAAGACGATCAATATCTATTTCAGGTGACTGTACGACAGAAAGGTAATCGTAATGAAATAAAACAGATTTTTACACTTGTTTAAATTATGTACGATGTAATCATTCAAATTTTTATTACTTTATTAGGCGTGCACGTTCTGTCTTTGCTCCATCACCCAAATGTAATTTTGGACCTAAAGCCACACTAAAAAAAGTTAAAAGCAATGCAGAGCTAATGTTAGTATATTATTGATATTTTAATTTAAAAAATAACCTATTTTTTGTCACTGTTTCCTTACATAAATAGTATTATTCAGGATCCATGTACCCAACGTCTTCATTGGACTTCATCTCCTAATAATATTCTTGTTATTCGTAAACCAGGTCCATCCACGCTGGCAGAATTTCGAATCCTTGTTGTGAAACTTCTTCAAGTAAGTCAAACATAGATATCTCCGAGGTATCAATAGTTTCTAGGCTTAAAACTGATTATACGATGAGTACCTAAACTATTGAAATCATATGAATTAAAATACACTACAGCTAGCATTAGGTAAGGCCATGTTGATAGACACAACACTACATTATCTCTTGTAATTAGTTATTGATAGTTCGCTGCAGGTGTTGTAGATCATATCCTGATAGAACAAACATCATTTAAACAGTTGATAATTTTACCTGTTTCAAAATAATATATTTTAGCGTCGGTTGACTGTGTTCGTTGAATCTTCTGATCGTACTTACTTACTATCTACGAATGATATCGATTTATTTGAACATGCTGAGCGTTGTGTTCTCTTCGATCTAAGTATTTGAAATCGGTTATTACTGTGGATTCTTTTCTATAAAAATATTTTTATTTAGAAAATGATTTATGTAGAATTGATTTAGTAATTTGTTTGGGTGGTGATGGTACTCTTCTACATGCTGCGAGTATATTTCAAAAAAGTTGTCCACCTGTATTATCATTCTCTATGGGATCATTAGGATTTTTGACTCCGTTTGATTTCAAATTTCATGAGAACATTTTAAAAGAAGTTTTATCTGGCAAAGTAGCTGTTTTATTAAGAATACGTTTGAAATGTACAATTATCAAAAATGGATTCGATTCTTTGACTTTGCCAGACCCGCCAGAAGTTTCTTTGAGAACGAATGAAACAATGGATTCAACAAATCTTGATGAAACATCTCATCTGGCTTTGAATGAAGTGGTCATTGATCGTGGACCAAATTCATATATATCGAATCTTGATCTATATATTAATGATAAATTTGTTACCAAAGTACAAGGTGATGGTAAGTTGACCTAACCATGAATTCGGAGAATCTTTAATTGAAAATGAAAATATGCAAAGTAAAATTATGAAAGTTTGACTTTATTGATATAATCTTGTATTCTCATGATTTGAGCTTAGAATATATATAGTTACGCTTAACATTGATCATATTCTAGACGCTAAAGCATTAAGTTTAAGTAAGAAAGAATTGATGCTTGAAATCAACAAACTATGAAACATAAGTTATCTTTCTCTAAGAGAAACAAATCTCAATATTCTATAGTTTTCTTGAAACATCAAGAAAACAAAGTTATCGATTTGGGATATGATCAATTAAAAATGACAGTGTACGTAGAAAATTTAAATAGTCAGTATTTGGATACAGTAAACTGTGTATTGTACGTCATGATGTTTCTCGTTCAATATAATATTACAATAATAAGAGCTAAATCATATGTAATAGGTTTGATTATATCGACTCCTACCGGTTCTACGGCTTATGGAATGGCTGGTATGTTGCTGTTTGTTTTTTGTTATTAACCTTAAACATCAATTCGAGATTTATAGCTGGTGCTTCAATGGTTCATCCAAATGTCCCTGCTATGGTGATCTGTCCTATATGCCCACATTCTTTATCTTTTCGTCCTATTGTTGTTCCAGCTGGCATTGAACTTACTGTAAAAGTTTCTGAAGATAGTCGTTTAACTGCTTGGCTCTCGGTTGATGGAAGAAATCGACTGGAATTAAATCAACACGATAGGTAAATTAACAATTACAAAAGACAGACTTTTTTCTGAGATTGCCGAGTGAAAAATTCAACTGAAACTCTCGGATGTAATATTATATTTAGAGTAAAAATAACAACAAGCGTCTATCCAGTACCAAGCATATGTCGATTTGATCAAGTCGGCGATTGGTTTCAATCGTTAGCTGATATACTTCATTGGAATATACGTAAACCACAATTAAATCTTGATACCGATGAAGATATTCAACGTGATGAACAAGTAGAAGCTCAAGATGATGAAAATCGGTTTGATAAAAAGGAGCGTTTTTCTTTTGATTCAACAGTTCAATAATCAACCAAAATATTTATATGATCGACGTGACAAAATCAATTACAATGATGACATATAGTGTATGATAGCAAAGTTTATATCTGTTATGCTATTCATTTTTTGTGAATTTTTCATTCTTTCTTTTTATGCTTGTTTTCTCTATGAAATCAATTAATAAATCTCATTTATCGTACATGCTCCCTGAAATCTACACCGGCTATCAGCCCAGATATATGTACTGAAAAGTAATATGATAAACTTGCAATAAGACAACACGTAACGATTGGACTTCATATGATAAGCAAAACAAAACAAAGGATGAAGACAAATCGTGTACCAAAGAAATCGTCAACGGAAGATATTCTACTTTAAGAAAAAAGCCATTTGTCTTCTCCTATTCTTAACGAGAATAAAAATTTATTAGCTCGGGAAAAGATTTATTTACATATCCATCAGAAAGATAATATGTATAAGATTATATTTTTGCATACCAATAGAAACGAAGATGCTACGGTTTTATGTTTTCGGTTAATACGTGTTTATCTTATGCATATTCTCTCGAAATCTTTTTCAATTTAATTGAACGAAACGGATCAGCCTTTTCGTTCAAATATATGCTGGAGATTGTGGATCTTGTTGAAGCAAAGATATATACTCGAATCCATATGTCTTCATCCACATCCTCCCAGGAGGCAGGTTACGGTCCACTGTAAATTACCGTAAACGGCCGTTTCTACGCCGTCATTACACCATAAACGACCGTATTAATACCGTATTCCACCGTAAACCAGGTCCATGATTTACGACCGTATTCTCACCATACTTTTGCCGTATTTGTATTGTATATTGATCGGATACGGCCGTATTCGCGTTAAAATACGGTCGTAAATCATGGACCAGGTCTACGGCCGTATACGTACCGTATGCTTTCACCTGGGCTGTATCATGATCGAGTCATTTAGCTTCTTAGTTTTTTAGGCTCTAGATAAAGGTCATTGATGATTCATTTAATTTATTCGATTGTTTTTCTCTTCCTATTAGTGCTTTATTTGTTTTGTGACAGTTCTTCAACGATCTTGACATCATCGGATTATTGTTATTGTGGTAATTGACAAGTTGACTAAAATAACGAGTACATTTTGACATATTCGTTCTATTCGTTTTCGCTATAGTGAAATGAACAAGACGGTGATACTGCGGACGAACGTTTTTTTTCGTTTCGGATTTCTCTTCGTCAATTTGACTACCGAAACTAATAGAATGAATAAGTCAAAATGTACTTGTTATTTAAGTCTACTAGGTCAATTCGCAGTAATAATAGTCTGACGATGTCAACATCGTTGACGAATCATCATCGAACAAATAAAGCACTATAGTAGAATGAGTAAAACAATCTAATAAATTAGATTCTTGTTTCTTTATACGAAAAAATCCATTCCGGGAATGGTTGAATATCGATGCTGTATATCCTACCCAGGTCGGAAACCTACGATCGTATACGACCGTAAAGTACAAAATACGACAGAAAACGACCATCGCGCACAGTCATCGTAAACGACAAGAGTATACGACGAAATACGATCTTCTACGTTGTTCGTTTACGAGCGCCGCAAACGCCCTTTGTAAACGACGTTCGTATATGATCGTAGTTTCATCGTTTACGTCTATTAAAGAAGAAATCGCACTTATTACAGGCATAAACTAAAAAGAAATTTTCATAATCTATTGTTTCTGTTGAGATTTATAGAGGGGGGAAAATCGTCGGACATATGATTTCTTAATGTTGCTGGGATATCAAATGGTACTATGAATGACGAACAGAAAACGATGAACAAGACAGAAGTGAATAAAAAGAAAATCATAAAAAGAAAAAATTAAATAATAACGAATACAAGTAAAATAGATAGGAATTCGAACAAGTATTAAACCACATGTATAATAAATTTACCAGATACTCGATGTGTCAAACCATTATAAATTCGAATAATAAATTTTTGACATATATTTTTAGGATTACTCCTGAAATGTTTTGAACCTCTATGAACTTCTTTTAATTGTCTAATATTATTATGTCTTTTCCTATTTGCATTCAGGATTCAAGTACTATATCATTCACGAAATACAGCGATCTTTTACTTATATCTACGTTTATTACTTTCTAAAGTAATAATAACTTGGCACTAATGATTATGCTGAAAGTATGTCCCACGGCACATTCTCATCTGATGTGTTCTTTTTTTCTATACGTATAAATTGATTGCTATTGAGTGGTTCTATCTTATATAATCACGTAAAGGATGAAAATCAATCTCTTTTTAAAGTCAACTCTATAAATATTTGTTATTCAACATTAATACAAAACTCTGTTATTCCGATTACGTGGTTTGTATTATTTATCACTTAAACTGCTAAAAGATTTAAAATGTGTATCAAAACCTTTTCGTTACTCTTGAACAAGCTAAAAAACGTTCGCAAAGTAGAGGAGCTGTAGACCGGCACGGCCACCGATCAGCGCTCTTGTGTGGGGGATGTTTAAAATTGAAAATTAAGAGAAACTGTCTCGAAAATCGAAAGTGTGTTACCAACAGTTTATCAAACTTCTTGAAAACTATAAGTGGAGTGATATACACTCCAGTTTTTCCGAGATACGTGCTGCAATAAAAACCTATCGAGTATTTTTATCCAAAAGGTGCAGCTTTTTGACGTTGATAGATTTTATTTGTCTCTGAAAACTAGCCGGAAGATGTTATGAGATTTTATTGTGAGAATAAAACGAATATACTGCAATGATAAGACTGTTTATGCATGGTACTCCTGTATCAGAAAAGAAGACCAGTTTTATCTTTATGGTTTGAAATGGTAAGTCATGAAACCTCCCCTGTATAAATTAGAGAAAATGAGGGAATTCTGTAACAAAATGAAATTCCGTAACGAGCGAAATGTTAAGCTTTTTTATTTGATGCAGCAAAAGCGGATCTGAAGAGACCTGATATTCTAACAGGTTCTTGGAAGCGCAACTTTTGAATGCCACCTCAATTTGAATTCTTCGTTCTTTCGTATAAAAATGATTTCCTCGTAGTCACTCCAAAAAAGATTAAAGTTTTTTGAAATTCTGTAACGGTTACTTTTTGTGATATGACTCTGTTGCAGTAGAAGAGAAATGAATGAAATCTTTATTGGCGATAGATCTAAACAAGCTCTATTTCTGATAAAAATTTCGGAAAGTTTGCTTATATTACAAAGAAGTTGCAAAGACTACTATCTCAAAGGATGAAATTCCGTAACGCTTGGCCATGGCGAGACAACAATCGTCGCCGTGGAAAAATATATGAGAAATATCGAACATCAATTTTGCAAGTTCAAGAAAAATCTATATGTGACATATAGTTAATGCATAAACAACGAACCAATGTAGATGAAATCATTGATGCGAATACCAATCTCTATACTTCTCAAGCTGAACACAGTCCAGCAGAAAGAAGATGGAGTTGAATCAACCAAACTCAATAATGTCTGATCGAATCGAACTTAATCTTTTTTTCTCTGGAATTCGGTTAGTAGCAACCTCTTTATTTTTTTTCTTTATCGTCGAATATAACCATCGAATACAAATCTTTCACAAGTAGAACGAATCGAATTATACAAAAACATAAGTATGACATAAACGAATAGAATGAAATATGAATTTGAGAAATAAGATCGAATCGAACTGGAATTGCAGTTTATCCTCCGTTTTGGTCTCTGAACGATACTTCGTGGCATTATTTAGAGAAAACATACCATTACATTTTTATAACTTCTTTTTCAATTGAAGTATTATGAATTTCTTTATTTCAGAACAGGAATAATCTCGAGCCAACTTTTGATAAACTAGGTGAACACTTTCCTAGCCAACTGTAAGTATTCTTATAGATAGACTAAAGCGAAACGCTAAATGCTTTCTTTCCACTTCATCTCAGATGTTTGACAAACGCAATTTATTCGACAAAATGGCAACTGACTATGGCAATTATGCAAGAAAAGTCTTACGAAGTATTTACACGAGCTACGAACTTAAAAATTCGATTTTACCACCTGCAAAGCCTCATTTAATACGGTCTCCATACTTGATGAAGAACGATTAAATTTTTTACAGGCATGAAAATGATTTTCTTTTTCTCTACATTTTGATTTTAATTCTTGTAGATGCCATTCGGTACAATATCTAACTGGACTCAAAGAATTTCGGCTTATTTTATTGGATACTTACGACGCAAACTGGCTGACTTCTTAATAGAAGAATGACCACGAAGACAAATAAATCTCGCTTACCTCTCATCACGCATGCACACGTTGAACGAAAATTCATCAACATCGAATTATTAATTTTTTTAACTTCATATGTCTCTCAAAATGAAGCCCTAATAATATAATGCAAATGAAAATAAAACAAATTTTTTAATAAAAATTTTTTAATTTATAAAAATTCATTTATTCAGTATTTTTTTATTATTTTGTTAATTAAATTAAATTATAGTCACAGAGAAAAACGGCATAGTTTACGTTCGTATATACTACCGTTCACGACGATCATAAGAGATTGTAACTCGTCGTGTAGGACACGACGAAATACGGTCGTAATTCAGGTGGCAAGGAACACGACGAAATACGATCGTATACGGCCGTAATGTATACTGTCTACGATCGCTTACGATCGCATACGACGTTGTTTACGACAGTATACGACCGTCGTAACGCTCGACCTGGGTACGTCGAAAACATTTGTTCGTGAACATGATGAATCACAAACGGAAGTAGTGCTTAATCTTCATGACAGAAAATTCCATCACTCATGGTTGATGCTATGTCAAAAATCTTGCTTTCGTCGACAATAATAGTATGGGGAAAACCGAAATGAAAGACGAAAAAGATAAAATTTAAAGTAAATATTAAGTTACTTTCCTTTCCTATAGAATTGCTTTCAACATTTGTATCTGACAACATCGCTAGGGTTCATGTTAGACTTTAACTTTGCACTGTTTTGTTTTTCAAAACACTAGGACTAATATGCTGTCTATAGATACGGAGTCCGAAATCAAGTCCAATACTGAAATATAGAGGTATAAATCTGAGTTTTGATGTGTTCGACGCGAATCGATTCAAATAAAGAGTTTCCGAGGTAGTCGAATCCTATCAATGTTATTATCAGCATCGCATTGATATTATACCATCAATTTTGATTTCTCGTGTAATTTTTTTCTTTAAATTCATTATAGATGGGATATGTATAGTATCAATCACTAGCTTTGGCTTGTACTTTGTCATATTTTCTAATCAAAAATTTGTATAAAGAATCAAAATGTATTGTAAATCTATTGCTGCTCATAAAGTGCATATTGTGCTACATTTCTTCCGAGTATTACAGTTTTACAGTGTTGACTAGGCAGTTGCAATGCAGAATTTGTCACTAAATCTGTTAAAAAGATAGCTTTTTATTAACTGTAGAAGCCAATGTATTAGACGAAAACTGTATTGAAGTTTATTGAAATGACATGAACACTGTTCTGTCTTGTTTCCTTTTGTTTTACATCCCCTTACAGATTATGATGTTCTGCTTCTATCTATTTTGTCCATGAAAACAAGATAGTTATATAAATTTTACCAATATAAGCGAGGTTTTCATGTATATTCTGTTGTAAATTTCTGTCAGAAACACTAATCATAATTTCATAGTTCACTATCAAGTAGGTGTTTGCGTTTTAATTAATAACATCAATCACATTACTCAATTTGGAGTTGCAGCTCTTGGCCCATGGTACTATAAGCACGTTCTGTGTAGCCTATTTTCATCCTTACATGCAACGTTAGCTACTGTATCTATGTAGTTATGACTTGGTTGGATTTTCTTTTGAAATTGAAGAAACAGGATTATCTGATTTCGACGACTTTTCCCAAACATAGTTACATATAACCTATGGTCGACACCTATAGGTGAATCGAGTCGATATCGAATACGGCTGGATCGTGTCGTATCCGATCAACCGACGAAATCCAATGGAATTTCGGGTGACGGATCTACAAACAGATTCAACAGATGAACCCTATTTCCTTAATCAGATGCTAATTAGTGTCTGTTGGTATTACTAGAAGTGGCTCGAAAGGTCACATGTAGGGGGGGCCGGCTTAGCATTGTATTAACTGATGCTCTTTTTAAGTGTTAGTGTTAAAAAAATAATTTAATACTCTAGCGCATTAATTTGAATTAGTATTAGTATTAAAAATATCACTATTTAATACTAATGCTCATGAAAAATATATTAAATAATGCTTTTTTTATTGCTAATTTTAATTCAATACTAACACTAAGGTATAAAATTATCTTTTTAACACTAACAGTGCAGCATTAAGTTATTTTCTTAACTATAATGCAAAAGTGTTAGCATTTTTTAAATACTAATGCTAACCCGACAGCCCTACTCATGTGAGATTCAAAAAAATCCCTAAAATAGCATCCGACAGACAGTACTACTCATAGATTCCGATAGGACTTCATTGGTTATATAAAAACAAATATATATAGTCTCATTGGATTCTCAACGGACTTTGACCGAAATCCGATTATAGGAATGATTCTCCTGGTTGTTTAAGATTTTTCTTGTCGTTTATTTGAAACAATAACATGGGAGTAGAGGTGTAAATCTACCCAGGTCGAACAGAACGATCCGTAAACGGTCATATACGATGAAAATGCGACCCGTTACGGCGTCGTATTATCCCGTTTTAACATGGTCAGTAATACGGCCGTATGTTCTATAGAATACGATAGTATTACGCTGTCTTTATTAGGGTTTTACTGCGTATATACGGTGTTCGTGTACGGCTGTAATACGGGCCATGTTAAAACGCCATAATACGGCTTAAAACGGTTGCTTAGCCGCGGAATACGATGTAAAAACGACCGTTTACGATACTGTTACAGCTGTTGACGGTGGTCCGTTTTGATCGACCTGTGTAGCGGTCTCATAGAGGCGACTTGCGAAACTTTTCAATTTTTGAGAATTTACGTTGGCTTTTTTTATAGTTCTGACGCCAGTTGAATTTTATAAATCTCTATATGAAGGTAACTACTGCTAAGTTTAAAATTCAAGTATTACTCCGAGAATAAGAAATTTCTGTTATTTCAATCCCTGTGGTTACAATCTTAAATGATGGAAATAATGGGAAAATATTCAATTGTGTATACGTGAGGATGCTATTGGTGGTTACGACTCGTAGTATCATAACATTTTCGCCCATGATGAAAGCGAATTGACTAAACATAGTTTTTCAAAGCGACCACTACTAAACTGTTTTTTAATTAGGAATGATTTGATAGCTGTAGCGGTGAACCAGTCACATAGCCTACACCTCTAGATGAATATTAATTCTGATTTTTATTTGATTTTTCCACGAATTTAATCTAGATCATAAAAATTTGATCTTGCACTGAATCGAAATATCAGAGCCTAACAATATTCTCACATCTCACACTTTTTGCAAATGGAAAATCGACTCATAACTGTCTGACTCTGAGTTACAATTTGCGCTAAGTCTGAAAAAAAATCATTTTCAACAAGTTTTTAATCAAATTAAATCAAAGCAACGCACAAAACTGTTAGTAGATTGGTGGGTAAACACTAAAGACAGTAAATTTATGTCCTATGCATGGAGTTCACAGGAAGTATATAGTGCTAAGCTATATCGGCGTAGAATTGAACGGTAGTTCCTGTCGTAATATGCAGCCAGAAGGATATATTGTAGGTATGGCCAACTATTGCTTGAAAAGCTTGTCCGATGAATTCATACCCGTCTGTACATTCATCCATGTAGCATTTACCAGTGGATAAGTGGCACAAACTACTACTAGTCACTATTTGGCCTTCAGTACCACTATTGCAAGTAGGTGTACACCAGCGAACCCAATTAGTAGGTGGCACTGTCACTGAGTCCTCGAAACTTGAATTAATAAGTAATTCAGTTGGACTGGAACTGTTGGTGTCCATAATAGATACTTCATCCAAGTAAGTGCTCGTTCCACCATTATTGAATGTAAAAATAATTATTGGATCTGTTTTTACTGCCAAATATTTGTATGCATATTGATTCCACGGAGTAGGAAGAAATAACGACATTAAGGTACCTCGACCGGCTGCAGAGCAAGTTGTTCCTAGAAATATTGAATAATATCAGTATTGCCAGCCGAATGCATTTAAATGTTTACTTACTAGTTGTGGTTGTCGTAGTTGTCGTAGGTGTCGTTACTATAAACATTTAGAAATAAATAGAAATGGACATTTCAAAATAGGATAACACTGTTCGACTGTGAGTTGCAGTTTTCTATTCGTGCTGAGCAAAATTCTGTATTTTTCTGCAGAGATACTAACTCAACCGATATTGGGGGGAACTAGACGATATTTTATTCGTCTAATATAACTGATTACATATATCTCAATATTTTAGGAATTTCATAGTTATGTTCTGCTGCTTCTGTAATACATTTTAGAGAATTTACCATTTATTGGCTAGTATTCGAGTGCAAAATACGTATGGGAATTGACTTCTAACTTCAGTCAGTACAAAAAAAAAACGAAACATTTTCAGATTGACCTAGGTTTCTCTCGTCAGTAGAAGACCCAATACTCCCTTTATGTTCTAGCGTAAAATATTCTCGGGGGCTGTTCTATTATTTTCCATTTATGTTGACAATTTTTTATAAAACTGTTTTTCTCAATGAACCGATGCGATTTTGAAGAACAGATAACAAATTTTCATCATATTGAAAGTCTAGATGCAGTACGAAACACCCTCAATGAAGATTCAAACTGAAAACTTGAAAAGTAGGCATACTTTGGTGTGAACCCACTAATCAAAGTTCTCTGCTTTCGAAAAGATAATTGATTAAATGCAAGTCATTTATTACACCTAAAAATATTATTATCAGAGAGATCTGCTCATCCAATGGGTTTTCTAGGTTATCACAAAAATAGTGTAAAGACCTTGAGCATGTTTCTTGTTTTTACTAATACAGTCAGTAATTTCTTGATAAAAAATTTTGGTATTTCGCAATATATTACCGTGGACATGATTTTTATCGGTTTCTGGATAGTTAAAAAGTTTTCTTTATTTTCTTCATATATGATGCTAGCAGAATCTACCGAGTATAACTTCCGTACTTTTTTATTGTAGATTTAAACTTTATTAATTTTTCACTTACTGACAAAAGTTTTTCATCGAACTAGCAGTATTATATGAAATACTTTCGTACGCTAATGAAGAAGTTCAGTGAAAATATATGTTTTCATGCGGAGGCAACCATAGATTTCTCAGTAGCTATGAAGCCGGAATAGGATTTTGATTTTCGGAATAATATCGAAATTTGATATGCTTCGTAGCTAACTTAGAAAGCCACCTTTTTAGGTTTGAATTTTTGAAATAAAAAGCTCAGCATAACTCCAGTTTTTTCAAAATGTCACTGCGTTTCTTTTAGAATTGAAACGAGAACTAAAGAGTTGATTATTAATGACAAAACAATACTCGTAGTAAAATCCGAACCCTGCAGATTTGACTTCTATGAAGATCTACAACCAAACGATAATCTTCTTAGATGAATAGGGTTGATCCGTCGTATCTCTAATTGTTTCAAATTTTTTAAATGGAGAAAATAATCACTGATATTGCCAAGATGCTTCATCAAATATTTAAAATGTCGAGAGAATCGCACGATAATATGTTTTCACAGAAGACTTCAATTCACAAACATAGTAAAGTAGAGGATTTTTTTGTTCTTCTGTGGAATCTCACGAAGATTCATTAGAGTTTGTAATTGATCACCGAGGTGAAAAAGAAACTCTAGTGGAACAAAATTTTATTAGAAATTAGGAGATTGGTAAATATTAGTCTGGAGTTGTTGACATTTTTATAAATAGTGTAGGAACTAAGTAGTTGGGAATGTAAATTAATAAAATGCCTAAAATATGTTTTTAGTGAGCTAATTGAGTTATAGTTCTTTATTTGCTGTGTCGATTCGAAAACAGTAGGTAAAGTAACCTTTATGGTATTTGAGAAACAACTTATATATTATGATTCTGTTCATTTTCTCACCTCATGGTTAACTTTGAATTTATTCTTTTGGAATAAAACAATAACAGCAACTACTATCTACGAAGAAGTGCAATACACTATCCTTTTAATCGATATGGGTTTAGCAACCTTTTAGCGATTTTAGACTCTCGAAACTATATCCTATACTCGTAAGGTATTCGTAGGAGCAGATTTCAAAGAACTAAGTTAGGAAGTCTTAGGAATGCTCGCAAAATGATACCGATCGAATGGGTTCGAGGCGGTAAAATAGTGTTTTCATTGAGGATTGTATAGTAACGATAGAAAAATTCTTCGCAAATATTGGTGGGCGTCAGATTTTTTTCCATTTTTTTATGAATGAGCGATCTTATTAAGTTGAATTCAAAAGCATTCGAGAAATCTATTATATGATTTAGTGCTCTTAAAATTAAAAAAAGAAGGTCATGCTGAATGCCAATTACGAGAGAACAGCATTGTGGTACTTAAAAATAAATTCTTTGGAACCTATGCATTTTTTTAAGTATCCGAAAGGAAAGGTCGGTTCCGTTACTATCAAGTGTATCATCTCATATTTTTATTTATTTTAATTTTATTTTATAGAATGCATCGTTTGTTTTTTTCGAGACCTAGAATTCTTTTCTACATTGGATCTGGTTCGTTTTCGTTTGTACATCTTGAATATTTGAAGGTCACTAACTCTCACATTATGTGTGCTACAATAACTTCTTAAACCATATAAATATAGATTAATGGAATCTCTAGCTTTCCAATGATTGACAGTTTCAATTCGAGGAGGAATACCATTCGAAGTCTAGGAGATTCAGTCCTATCCATCTATATTAATCACGTCACTAGTGTTGAAAGTTATGTGAACTTGCTACTTATTTTCCTGTAGATGGAATCTTTTAAGTCTGCATGAATAACTATATAACATTACAAGTGTATGCAATGATCATTTATATGCAGTTATTCAGAAACGTGATATAAATTAATGATATAAATTAATGATATGGAATTTTCCATACACTCTCAAATGAAATAAACCGACCCGTAAAAGGCCTGAAACGGTGTAAAAACAATGAGAAACGTTAAACAATGGCACCATTTCCCGCCAGATCAGAACACAAAGAGAAAAGTGTTAAAAGCGATGGCAGTTTTCTAGCAAAAAAGCGGCCCGTAAAACGAGCAGACGGATTTCGGCGAAATAGGACGAGAATAAATGCCGTTTTATAGCCGTTTCCGATGGCCTTTCAGGTGACCGGAGCTATCTCGTGGACTGCTTTACTACTGAGTTTACTTCACCGGTTTATTCATTGATCAAAGTCGAAAAGATTATGAGAACTTTCATCGGACAAGTACAAGTGCATTTTCAAATATAGATTGACCATTGATTTGCTTGGATTCTTTAGCTAGCAAATAGTAATGATAAACGTAGGTCTAGATCATATATCAGTAACCATACACAATTCTTCTTTTGCTTCGAAATATTGGCATACTTTTAGATGCCACAGTCAAATGATACGTACATAAAATTCTTCACCGAGTATTGGAATACTTGAGAATAGAGAGTGCTTTCACGAATACAGAAATATCGATTTGATCCTTATCTTATATGGTATTGTAGAAACCTATTCAAAGTTTTGACTTCTAAGCCAAAGATCGATGAATAGATCTCACTGTATAATGGGTTTAGGCAAATGTTGCTTGCTCATGAGCAGGTAACGATTTGAATCAAACGTTATTCATATTGTTATGTATCTGTAAGAGAAACATGAACCGTGTAAAAATTTGACTTTTTCAGCACTGGCATTGAATATTCAGGATTTACAAAATCATATATCTAAATGGACGTGAGGACGATCTGATGATAGAACAGAGGAGAGGATGTAATATTTTTAGCAAATTCACGCTTAGGAGAAATTAATTCATCCAATTTTAATTTAAATACCCTATACGTATCTTCTTTGTTGTTGCCAGATATAGTTTAAGTTTCATAGACTAAACATTTGAAACATATTTTTAAAATCAAGACGTCACAACTTACTCACGTCTACGGCAATGCTGTATGAAAAGTAATTTTTATTGATAGTATACCCTGGTTCATTACGAAAAACTTTCCTCTTTACATTATGTTTATAACTCTGGACAATTATCATAATATTGTAAAGTGTCTAACTGTGTAACTAGCTATGATTTGATCTGAACAGTATTGTTTAGTGATCGAATTTTCTGAAATTAAACCAAAGCCAGTTTTCATGAGACAGAACCGATCAATAGATGTAATATCTAGTGAAATGTTTCGATCTGATCTTCCCCATACGTCAGATCATATAATCATTGCTATTCTTCTAAAAATCGACTTTCTCTTTATGCTTCTATCGTCAAAAGTCTAAGAAAGATATACTGTTCTGTGTTCATGCCAAGGGGGAAAAAAGCAGACTTCTGTACTTCTGAAGTACAGAAGTAGGAAGAGGTACGAAGCAGTACCGAGAAGTACGAAGAAGTACTGAGGGGTATCAAGAAGTACGGAGAAGTACTGAGAAGTACCAAGAAGTACAGAAGTCTGCGTTTCCCCCCTTGTTTCATGCTCTTATTCTTTCTCTCTCTTGAGTTACGCGCCGCCGTCGTTGAATGGTTACGTTGTTAGACAAGAATTCAAAAGATACTGTGATCAAACCTTAGCACTATATCATCTAGGGAATGACTTTGAACGATTCGCTAACAGCTAGTTGTTTCAGATGACTAAGTCAATATTTTATTGATTACATCGTTTGTCGATATACAGAGTTAAAAACAACTCCAACATAGATGTCACACTCACGCAATACTTATGATGACCACCAGCCCTACATGAATACGGGAAAGTGTTGGACTGAAATGGGTGCCGATGCCGATGCTGTTGTTCCCAAAAAAGAGACGATAGGAACTGACGCATGTGAACCCTGGTGCAGATTTCAACGTGCGATAAGCCTCTTGAATTCATTATTGTATTATTATCTCTTTAGTAATTCCTCTCTCTCTCTCTTCTGGGTTCATGATCGCATACATGGTTGAGTGTTTTCTAAATAAAGCGGCACAATAAGCGACTGGCTAGAAATCAAGGTTTACATGCTCCTGATTCTACGAAAGTCTCACGAAAACTGGGACAAAATTGTACGTTGTGTATGACTTGAAATGTAACGTACAATGACGTATCTGTAAATAAGTAGCTTTTACTTTCCTATTAAGATCAACATATAATATTTTAAATTTCAATTCCGCAGTGCCCGCCTCGACGGCAACTATTTTTACCTGTTGTTGTAGTTGTTTTTGTTGTCTCAGTTGTTGTTGTAGTAGTGATGCTTGTTGTGGTGGTTATCGTAGTTGTAGTAGTGAGCGTCGTTTCAGTAGTGGTGCTTGTTGTTGTTGTGACGGACGATGTTGTTGTATATGTTGTTGTTGTTGTCCTTGTACTCGTTGTTGTTGTGGTCGTCGTTGTTGTTGATGTCGTACTAGACGTAGTAGTTTCTGTTGTTGAAGTTGTCGACGATGTAGTGGTATCTGTTGTAGTTGTCGTACTTTCACTCGTAGTTGTTGTGGTCGTCGTTGTTGAAGTCGTCGTTTCGGTTGTGCTCGTGGTGCTTGAAGTTGTTGTAGTTGTTGAAGTTGTGGCTGTTGTAGTTGTACTCGTCGAGGTGGTCTCTGTTGTTGATGTAGTTGTTGTTGTAGTCGTTGATGTTGTCTCGGTAGTAGTTGTACTCGTCGAGGTGGTCTCTGTTGTTGATGTAGTTGTTGTTGTTGAAGTTGTTGTTGTTGAAGTTGATGCCGTAGTAGTTGTTGTTGTTGATGTTGTCGTTGTGCTACTTGTGCTCGTTGTTGATGTAGTTGTTGTTGATGTAGTACTTGCTGTTGAAGTTGATGTAGTAGTAGTTGTTGCTGTTGTTGCAGTCGTTGTAGTTGCAGTTGTGCTTGCTGTTATTAAAAGTAAGTTACATATATTCGAATTTAAACAATCGCGTCAGTAATATTTTCAACTTCTAACTATTTAGTCTTCAAGCGATCAAGTGTTACTTAAGATGCTCAGAATACATGCAGAACTAGACAAATCGTTTTGAATTCATTTGAAAGCTGATTATTTCATATAATTCGGTCGGGTCCCATGCTCCATAACTACTAAATTTTCATTACGCATGAGATGCAAAAACATCGGTAATGATCTCACATGAGCTCGCTTGTTGAATGGCAGAAATAAAGAAAATGCTTATCGTCATTCTTTTATCCAAATTCTGGATGCGTCATGTCTAAGGCGTACATCCCTGGATAGTTTTGAAATTATTTTCTATTACTCTGAATAAATGTTTTTGTACCAAATCATTACTGATACTTTTCTAAAGTAAGTCTTAGATATTTGAATACCAGAAGCAGCTACTAACTCATGAAATATTATTATTTTTTCAGTTTGTGAATAACTACCGCGAAAAGAATCATAGACTTTTCTATTTTAAATATATATAAGAAAGAAGTTTTGCTTTAGAATGGACTATTCGACATCGAAATATCTGTGGAGAATGAATATTAGCAGAGAGTCTTTCATCGAATATCTCGTGAAATTTCAATTATTGATAATCCTTCAAGAAGAAACGAAACTAAAAAACGACTACATATTGGCTGTCACATTCTTCCAAAACTAATTTAGTGATAAACTGCGACATCAGCCTTTGCCTTCTTTTGTTGCAAATTTTTAACAGATTCTTAATCGATGGTTGTAAATAAAAGTATGCGCTGCGTAATCATCCCAGCTAGCTGTTTGCTGACCGTACACACATATTAAGACTATTATTCACTCATCCAGACTAACCCTGATAATTTTGAAGTCAAAATAAGATTCAATAGCTTGAATTTTTGCTCGTTATTGAAGACATCATTTCACTTTGAATATTTTATGACTGTAGGTTTATTGAGACAAACAGCGGTTTTCTATTTTTATCATATGAAAATTTCTTTTATTGTACCTCGCTTAATGCAAAACTCAGTTTTCTGAATCGGGACAACCTACTCGTTTCTCTCAATTGACTCGATTGCACTGTGAAGCTTTTCTGACATATGCTATGTAGTATACTCCGGTATACTTTAAAGTTAAGTCTACCATTTTCATTTTCGGCTTTGCTCTCAGTATTTAAAGACCTACGAAAGTTACCAACTGGGGTGTAGTTCAAGGAAGTCACGTGTTTCTCTCAGAGGAAAAAAAATAAATTAGGATCTTTTCTTAACTTTATAATAATCTCCAGAGACATGTTTCAAGTATCTGTATAAAAAGTGTTAGTTCAATTCCATAAAGTTACGTCAGTGAGTTATGGGATGGGGAAGGGAGACAGTCTTATGTAACACGATCTGGTCTTGTAGCAAATCCAAGTGTTTCTGGAAAAGAAACCAAAATTTGCCACAGGCTTTTAGGAACTATCTCTCTCTCTCTCTCTCGTGAAAGTTTTACCCTGATCAGCTTTATTTTATGCAAGAAGTAGAAGCTGTCAGAAAACAGAAGACAGGAAAACCTTTAACTGATATTACCTTATGTAAGGTTTACTCTTGCTAGTGAATTTCTATAGTCAAAAATGAGTAGATTTTGCTTGATGTTTTCCGAAAATAATTTTTTTTCAACAATTCATTTCGATCTTCTAAATGTCGCATGTGAAATTATTTTGCAATCTTTTTGTATAGATTCATATAGTAGACTATCGGATGAGGGATTACCCGGAATTATTTTTTTGGGATTTATTTTTCTACAAGATTGATTTATTTATTGAGGATTTATTAACTATGATGATATAACAACATACTCACACCCACACTAACTGGAATGCACTTACAATTTCACTCACACCCATACACATGCCCTTACTCATATCATATATTCACTCAGAAACTATATGGGATCTATCTCAATATGCTTAGGGACTTATTAATAAGTTCCAATAAATCCCGAAAAAATAAGTCACGGTTACTGCTGATCGGGATAGTGCGAAGATTAAATAGTATGCGAGTGGGTGCAGATAAATTCTACATACAAAAAGACCATCAACTAACTGTCTAGATAACTAGCAAATCGAATAAAATTAGACCGTGAAAAATCATGATTATGCTGTCGAGAAAAACTTTATCATCTTTTTACGACTCTCTTATTACTAAAAATATGAAAATTTTTTTCATACTTCTGTTATGTGCCTAAATAGATTTCTACCGTTCAAGAATATTTATAGATTTTTCTCTATGCTCTAAAAATCAAATTTATTATTGAGCCTGCAGTCAAGAGAGAGCTTCTCAAATTTCTTTAGGTGTTCCCAAATTTTACAGCTATTTCATCAACTCAACAAAATTCTATGAAGGTTCACTAAATTTGTACGCATTTCTTCCGGTTCTTTCATGATTTAGATAGAGGTTCAGTAATAAAACTAATGGTTTTTTTAGATTAACTTGCTCATAATTGTGATATGAATCATAGTTATATGAGTCAAACGTTGTGATTTGAAGAACCCATCACTTTTTTTACTTAATCCATTGAAGTATAACTATATTGCACAAAGATAATTAACTTAAATTTTCTAGCAAGGACCACTGGAAGAAAGAGTGTATATCACAAAAATTCATCATCAATTCCACGAGATTTTCAGGCAGTCATTGTGAATTCTTTCGATATCATTTTAACAGTTTCTATGATTGCATTCTTGAAGTATAGTAGCGAACAATGCATGTCAGTAAAATTTTCTTTCTGCATATTTATTCCTAATCGGTGACAGGAAAAAATATGCTCATGCATGTTTATCGTATATACAGTTGCATACGTGATTTTAAAAGTATTTTGGATCAGCTTCGAATGCTGCCTTTTCTTTAATATCGAACGAGACTTTGCCCATTATCATCAATGTAATAGATACTTATTGTTATAACACTACTGGTGAAATTAAAAAACACGAAGGAGACTGGATGATTATTATAATTTTAAAACAGAGAATTATGCAATAGATCAATTGAGAGAGAGAGAGAGTGCAGTGATCTATTTTTACCAGAAGCACTCAAACGAACATTAATGACTATTACTCTGGATATATTATGAAAACTGAATTCTTATCATCTGTACTAACCAGATATATTTTATAAACTATGCACAAGAATGGTTCAATATTTGTGACACGTTATTATAACCAATGCTAATTCTAAGGCTTAGTTCTATGCATTTGAAACATTCGCAATAAAGCTCGACATTAAATTCACTAATCAACTTAACTTACACTCTAAAAAAATAAGAGCTTTACCGAACCTCCCAAAAAGGTTCGGTTTATGACAAAAAGCTTGCAAATTTGTTGAAAGTTCCAAAAACATGAATAAAAAAAAACACGGAACCTTTAAAGGACTTGACCGTGTGCCCGCAATCAGATACTTTTTTCTTCGAAACAATTTTAAGTTCGGTAGAGCAAAAAAAGGTTTCGTAGGTACATACGAAACTCGAAAAGTTTCGTAGTAAACCTCATGGTTTTATGCGAAACTCAATACGAAACTATGAGATTAACTACGAAACTTTTCGAGTTTCGTATTTACCTACGAACCTTTTTTTGCTCTACCGAACTTGAAAAGGTTTCGAAGAAAAAAGGATCTGATTACAGGCACATGGTCAGGTCCTTTAAAGGTTCCGTGTTTTTTTTTATTCATGTTTTTGGAACTTTCAACAAGTTCGCAAGCTTTTTTTCAACTACCGAACCTTATTTTTTTTGGGGGGGGGGGCGGTCGATAAAGCTCTTATTTTTTTTAGGGTGCAGAAAATAGTAAGGAGCTACGTATTTTAGATGAGATACATGTCTTATATATGAAAGAAAGAACTGATCTATCTAGCAAAATATGAGCGGCTCTGATCATATCTATTATACTCACTGGTTTTCGATACTGTAGTGGCCGTTGTTGCCGGTTGTCCTATTAATCAAAATTCGATACGAACAAATTTGCCATTTTCTAAGTACCAATGATACTCACCTCGTGTTAAAGCAACTACGACCCCAATCACTGCACCCAAAATAGCAGTTATGAGAGCACAGCAACAAAGAGCCAGACACAATCGAAAATAATATCCCTTTCTAAATTCAAAAATTTCAATAAAAAGACTTGCTAATAACAAATTTTATTTGGCATGACCCGATGAATGGTGTACAGACACGTGCACTTCTAACTAGAAGACTACTACGTATCTGTAACTGTTACTCTTATTTTATGATAACTTGAGTGCACATAATAGTTTGATTGACATTCATTATCAATTTCGTGATGCTGAAGCATTCTCTTTCAACTAGGGATGCAACGGCGGCGGTGAACTATGTTTCATCAGTTCATATCGTTAACCAATTCTCACTCAGATGCGCTGATACTAGCAGGTATAAAGCAGTATAAAGCCAAATACGGCTGATATAAAATGGTAGGACGGCTACGGTATGCATCGGTTATTTTTACCATTGTATTTCTACTTTCAACTTAATAAAACTTGTACTATTTGCTTCTGATTCAAGATCACAGTGCGATTTACGAATGATATAAATGTAAGCAGTATGTGTCAACAGTACTGTTAATGGGTGTTCCAAGTGATATCAATCAGAGATGGCCAACTTCAACGTTTTCCATGATAAACCACTGGTGTTAGAGGGCAGCTATGAAAGGAAAACGGAGCTTCAGCGTTTTACATAAATTAAGTATACTTGATCCATCTCCTGCTATGACGGTTTCAACGAAGTTTTAGCTAAGCACGTTTTTTGCTAGAGAAGTTAACTTTGGAGTTCCCCAAGTCGGATATTGATTCAAGGGATATTAACAAGTTTTAGCCATCATAACATTCCAGTATATTTTTAGACAAGAGATTCATAGACAAGATGCAGAAATAGAAAGAAAGAATTGAACGATCTGATGTTTCTAAAAGTTTATTCAGTTACTAGTGAGATACAATTCTCTATTTAAAACTGATGAATTCATCGAAAAGTAGGCAGTTGTTTTTTAACGTAAAAACATGGTACAAACCATCCAAGTTGAACATATAAAAGAAAATATATCCTTTTTATTTACTGGACGCCCAGCTAACATAATGTAATGTTTTCTTATCGGGGAAAATTTAAGCACAACTAGAAAAACTTCATGAAAATGTGTGAGGTTACGACCTAAAGAGGAACGTAATGAGATCTCTAACTTTTTCCATTCAATTCAATGTTCAATAGTGGTTGAGTTTCAAAAACTTGTTAGTAAACTCCATTCGGTACTAAAATTTTGAATACTCATTCGGTTTTTACCTTCGTTGTACAAATATGAAATACAGAGTGTGAAATCAAAAATTTTCTTTTGTCTCGTTCTGCCGAGCACTTCAGCTTTTAATATACTTTTAACTATTCTCTTGTCATTTCTCATCCCCAGATCGAAGACGTACGGCGGGAGCCGGCCGGATCCGGTGTTATCCCTATGATTTCCGCAAGCGGGTTTCCGAAATCGGCTCCAGCTTACTTCCCACCAGTTCCTAGCATCGGAGCGTATCCACGGATACGGTTCCCGTTTCTAGAACAGATATCGGTAACGGAAAAGCAATTTTTCCATCGGGACAGAACACGGCTCAGATCTGACCGTTTCCGCTAAGCTCACGAAAACTCATGTGACCGTTTCCAAGACAGGGCTAAATACTTCAACTTAGTAAGCAAAGATCTCCGTATTTCGAAGCCAGTGTTAAGCTTCTTTTTTAAAAAGCCTCAAACAACACCAGAAGATACCTTGGGAACAAATAACATTCTAGTAAAACACTATACATTTCTCTCCAAAATTGTTTTTGTCGCTAAAATGGGAATTTAAAGTCCGAAGACCTAAAAATCAGATTTTTAGACTTTTGCAAACCGAAAACGCTATGTGTAAGACCAGCACAGATGTTAAACACCAGTGTTTTGAGACTTTCCTGAGTCTTCAATCAAGGTAAGTGACGTTTCTGAAGTCTGAAAATGACCTATCATTAAAAATTTTTATCAAAGACATTTGGAATGCAGACTAATGCACTGAAAACAATATGACTCTAAGTAACACATGTAAAATTTTCACGCGAACCCATAAAAGTATGGTAAACTATCCATTTCATCGACATAGTTAACAAAATGAAGGATTTAGAAAAAAAATCCCAAAAACGACCTTTAAAGGTCTTTTTTTAAATGCTGATTTGAGTATGCAGGAACGATATAAGTGAGAATTTTTATATTCGATGTGATTTTTTTTCTAGTGGAGGCCTGATTTTCCAAGAAGAAATAATCTAGTCGGAAGACGGTCGATTCCCACTGTTTTCCATTGCTTCTTTATCGGAGTATCATGTTTTCCGGTTTGATCTGTGTGGAACTTGCGATAGTTGCGGTAGGTTCCCGGCTGATCCGAGGTATTTCCATGAAATTTCCGGTTTTCGGAAATGGCCGGAATATCCAGGTCCCGGGTATGGATAATTCCGGCTGAAATACTGCTTCCATGTTCCGGTGAAATTTCCGGCCGGAAATACACCGGAACCGGCAGGAAGAAGCCGGAAAATATCCCGTTTCCTGCGGGATCCGGCCGGATCCAGGCTCAGGAACGAACGACCTGGATCGTCATAATTCTGTTTTTTTATGATATGGCATTTTTATTGTTACGAACATGAAATATAGATGGTAAACAAGGTGATTCTATTAACCGATTATTCAATGTTGCTTTTTCATACCTAGAATTGGAATGAAGAGGGTGAGATTGAGAATCGCACTAATACCCAAGTGGGTCATTCCAACAATTGGAATCCGATCATGTTTCTATCGAAGATTCTCTAATCCGAAGAAATCCAATCCGATTCCGGGATTGCGATCCGATATTCGGACCTTTAGTGTTGGAGTTTATCGAACTCTACTATCGAAATCCGATTGGATTTCATCGTATGATCTAACAGACCGCTACTATTGGGATCAAATGCTAATTCGTACACAAAGAAGGAAATAGGTTTCTCCCATCGGATCCATTAGTGTTTCCACAATCTGGATTCCCATAGGATTTCATCGGATCGGCGAAACCTATCAGATCCGATTGGATTCACTATCGGATTCATTCACCTGGGTAGCTCTACTGCATATTGTCATGTACTATTTTGTTAATAATAGATGTAAGTTTCAGAAAAAGCCAGCAGTGGACAACAAAACGATCGGTGAGATAAATGCTTATTTCAAGCGGATATATGCCGTAAAGATTGAAAATGCATTCCCTTTCTTTTCTGTTCATATACTATATATAAATATACATAACTACATCGATACATATATATATAAACACACACATTTATTTATATATAATCACATGTATATATATATACTTATATATATATATATACATATAAATATATACTTATAAATATATACTTATATATATATACACATGTATATATATATACACATGTATATATATATACATATATATATACACACACATATATATAAATGTTGGAGGGGAAATTAAAATCTAGAGGAATTTTAAATTCCCCTAGGGGAAATTAAAATTTTAATTTGCCCTAGGGCAAATTAAAATCTTTCTCTTTTCCATATATTTCATATACAAAACCGAGGATTTTAATTTCCCCTAGGGCAAATTAAAATTTTAGTTTCTCCTATAGGGGAATTTTAAATAGCCCTAGTAGAAATAAATATATCATTTATACATTTCTTCATAGGAAAATTTCAGATAAATAATGTAATCATTTCGTGATTCTATAGTAACCGAAATAGAGACAGGGAAGAGTCGAATACATAGGTTTACAAAAAGAGAACGGTTCGGAAAAAATCAATTTCTATAACAACAAAATTCGAAATTTCCATGACACAATAATCAGTATAAATACATTTGATGAAAAACTGGATGCGCACGTTCAAAGGTTCCATGAAAAATTTCGTGCAAAGTNACTTTGCACGAAATTTTTCATGGAACCTTTGAACGTGCGCATCCAGTTTTTCATCAAATGTATTTATACTGATTATTGTGTTATGGAAATTTCGAATTTTGTTGTTATAGAAATTGATTTTTTCCGAACCGTTCTCTTTTTGTAAACCTATGTATTCGACTCTTCCCTGTCTCTATTTCGGTTACTATAGAATCACGAAATGATTACATTATTTATCTGAAATTTTCCTATGAAGAAATGTATAAATGATATATTTATTTCTACTAGGGCTATTTAAAATTCCCCTATAGGAGAAACTAAAATTTTAATTTGCCCTAGGGGAAATTAAAATCCTCGGTTTTGTATATGAAATATATGGAAAAGAGAAAGATTTTAATTTGCCCTAGGGCAAATTAAAATTTTAATTTCCCCTAGGGGAATTTAAAATTCCCCTAGATTTTAATTTCCCCTCCAACATATATATACATGTACATATAATGTACATATTTATCTATAAAACTAGACTCTATTTGAAGCATATTTGTAATTCGGAAAATGCTTGCCTCGCTTGCTCTTGCAATTTTTCCCATTGAAATTATCATAATTCCTATGCGTTCTCATTTTTCCGTCGGCGATGTGTTTGTATGTTACGATAGCTTCTCAAGGAGCATTTTTCTCACGGGAAAAATGAATGTAGCATTAGCCCACATTCAAGTGAGAGAGTTATCATTCATGGGTGAGAGCTATTGCTTATCATATGGTTACGTGATATGCGGTTCGGAGCATTTTTAGCTTTGACAGCATTTTTCTGCAGATAAGAAGCATTTTTGACACTAATCGAATTGTTGTTTAACTCTCTTATAGTATATGAAAAGATGAGACATTACAGATGTCATTGATGGGCTAATGGAAGTTACTCCATTTATTCTCGATTAGCCATGCAATCATTGATCTAGCTAATCTACTCTAAGTAATCATTCACCTGCAGACACTTAAACATATTTTAAGAAAGTTTCAAGTTAGACATTATCAATCATAAAGTCAATATGAGGAACAATACTTAGTATGATAAAATATATTCCGAATATTTTGACCAATACTTTGCTGTATATTCATGCTAATCGCATGATCCGAATCGATGAAAATTTGCTCAAAAATACACTTAATTTTGCAATTATCATAGTTCAAATATTTGTGAATTTTCTAACTATGACTGCTTCCTAGTGTAAAATGAAAGTTTCATGAAAATGTTTACATGCCTAATTAAAATGCTATACGATGGGATGTTCCTGTGAAGAAAGATCGTGAGATTCTCCGTCCATAGAATGAAGCTAGTATAAACGTCGACTTATCAAATTTCATCGTTAACCCTCTCAAATATTCTAAGCATAAAAAAACTCATGCTTCTTTTCAGGTTGTAGAAATGAGTCACTCAGCTATTAATTAAAAGCATATTTCTCTAAATTTATCAGTACGACAAATGTGACTGACTAGTGAAAAATCATGGTTCCATAAAATATCCATCATTCATTAGAGATATCAGACAAACAAATATAGAAGTATTATTTAAGATGTATGGAATTGATGAATTCTGCAACAGATCCAAGTGAAAAATTGTTAGATTATATCACATTATGGCATAGATTATAGTGGGGTTTTCGGGCAACAAAATCCACATTTTTATAATCGATTGAAATGTTCACAAATCAACGATAATTTAACTTTCAATCAAAAATAATCTTTTTAAAGCAAATAAGTTTGATCTAAGACATCGATGTTCGATATGATATAATTTTAATCAAAACTATACTATTTAAGTCTGAATTACACTCGATTACGAAGATTATTTTTGATTGAAAATTAAATTATCGTTGATTTATAAAGATTTCAATCAATTATAATTTGGATTTTGTTGCACAAAAATCCGATTATAATCTATGCCATAAAGTGATACAATCTGACTATTATTCATCGATGTCGCTAAATCAAGGCAGACAAAGGAAACGTTAAAATTACCGGAAACGGTACGGAAAACCTTGACCTTACAAATATATCAACAATATACGAGACTCTTACTGTTGTCGTCTTCTTTCCATTTCGGTAGCTGTATCAAGATCCTTCCAGAAAAGCCCAAACTCTGGTGATACTGCAGTTCGTCTTGATACAATCAAACTCTGATAATCCTAGATAAAATTAAAAGAATATAATCTAGATACAGCTGTTTGAACACAAAAGAGACCTTGATGGACATCGAATCAAGCTTAATCGGTTTTCGGGGTAATGAACCTATCGTTCTTTCTGTCTCAGAGACAGTTCGAGTTGGCTGATGGACTTCACTCAGACGAGAATCAACAAGAGAGACAGGTAGACGCCCCTTTTGTATTGCTTTACGTCGAGCACCAGCTTCAGTTTGGGTCAAGACCTGTGGTGATTCGTTGTGCATTGTATGTGCAGTTACAGTCATTGATTCCACTTTATTGGATTGGAGAAATAAAGAATTTGTGTGCTTTGGTTTGTCATTGAATGAAACTGATCTTCTATCGGCAACTTTTTGGCTATGCATCAATAATTGCTCATTTTTTCCAACAGGATTGACTATCGTAGGTCTACAATCGTCAACACTGAAATTACGTACCAATAATTTAGTCTTTCTTGGAACACGATTGACCGATATATTGAAAAAGCTCGTGTTGGTTGGAACTCGAGCTGGTCCAGTGTTGTTTAAACTTACACGATCAATACGAGGTTGTTTCTGTATTGCCGATGTATTCGTTAATTTAAGGTTTGGTTCCATTTTAGAATGAAAATTCCCAAAGAGACTGCTGTCAATATCTGAAATAGACAAAATTTTCTTCGATTGTGTAAAAGAAAGAAAAGATCATTTTATTGCAAATAATTCGGGATTTTCCTGTTTCATATAAATCGATTCATAACCGAAGCACAATAAAAACTCTGCATTATAGTCGATGGATATTTTGCAGATGGAAAGGATCTTCGTTCCAAGAGATAGAATCATTGTTTTCTTTCTAGATGCTAGACTATACGATTGTGCATATGGTTGTCAAATTCGACGTTCAATATTCATTTCAAATTAAAAACACGTGACGACGGTTTTTCGAGTAACGTTTATAGGAACTACTCTTGTTGTATATGGGATATTTTTACGATTGAAAAGAAGAAAAACAAGGGTATTGATCCTTCAATAGATAATTTTTCTGAAGAACTTCCTCAAGACTAGTCGAGAAGTTTTCTGAAAAAAATGTAGACTATTTATTTTGTTTAGAATGTGAATTTTTCTTCAAAAAACCAGAAAATGAAGTCAAATTTTGAAAAACATCTTCTATAAAGGATTAGTAACTTGTTAATGATTCATGAATGGCCAATAGTTCTAACTTCAAATTTACATGGCTAACTGAACTTTGGTTAGTGATTCTGGTACATAATATTGCAGACCAGGATAGGCATCTCACAGTTCACGTGTGTTCCATTCGTGACGAACGGGAACCTATCTCAAAATGTATCTATAGAAAACTTCTGAGCTTCTAATCGTTTGTGAATGAATTTCGATTCAAATTTGTAGCAAATCATTTAGAGCTCCGGCGTTCCTGTGACGGTGTGTTTGTGGGTGTAAATGATTACAGAGAATTATCAATCCACACCAAGAACCTCCCTACATAATCAAAATCTGTAAACAATATCACGTGAAGATGGGATGCAAAACCAATAGAATTCGGTTTGTTCTGTAGAATGGCCTGTTTTCATGAATTTCCTCCTTAATCAAATTTGAAGAATTATTTAAAATGTGATCCAAAAGCTTCTACTTTCAATAGCACTTTATTTTCGACACATTTTTTTATCAGTCACTTTCTCTGGTATGCTAATACCGTCCTTGCAGTATAGAACATTCCATACAGACGAGACATTCAACTGGTTTAAAGTGATTGCTGTGGCGTATTGTATTAATCAGGCCTCCTACAAACTTCAAAAATGAAAAAATCATGCATTTTATACCATAAATCAGAGAAAATGACGTATCACAAGATGAAAAAAACATTAATTGTGATGTATTAAAAATTCATTCACTAAAAACATATTTCATGGAAAGGCATGAAACGGTTCTGATTCTGAATCCAAATTGTAGATTTTCATTGATGAGAATAGCCGTTTTCATCAATAAACTTCGTAATACATTAAAAATGAGTGTTCGTTTCATCATCTAAAATAGCATTTGCTTATTTTTTCAAATCACTAAACTGAATTTCAGATACTTATTCTATTATTAAGCGTTTTGATGATGTCTATAGTAATTAAATTAACAGACAATGTATCGAGTTTGTTCAGACAGAAAAAAAGTATGGCCTGTCGGCGCATCATTTTTCGATGCCAGATAGAGACTATCGTTTGAAGTCAAGTTGGATTTCTCTCCCTTTACAAAAAGTAGTCCAATAAAAATATAATCGATTACAAGAAAAACAGTTGTTTTCTCGCATTATGTTGTTCGTTTGCTTCTAATCCACACCAAAACATCTTGTTTTGAAAGATTCGAAAGAAAGTCATTTTTTAAAGATTGAATTTAACTCCGAAAAAACTTCTCTTTATTATCAGTACGTTGCTCTAAGAGAGATTAAAGCCATTTTTCAATTATATTAGAAGTCAACTATTTCATATTTCTTGTTGGGATGTAATTGCCAAAGAGGATTGTTGTATCAATTTCTATGCTGCGAAAGATCATCTGATGCAACTAACTGATCAATATGTTGATAAAACAACGACTATACCTGTTTTGTTTCAAATACAATATTTAGCTGTCCTCGCGAAGAGTAATATTCAATTTTCGATCAAAGAACAACAATGTAGCAGCGCTGCAACCTTGCAATTCAACATATATAAATCAGATGATGCAGAGTTAACAAACGCTTATATGGTATGCATAAATTTTGTTGTTTATTGATAAAAAAAAGAGATATGAAGCAGAAAATTCATTCTACCAACTACACATGCCTCACATTATTTGATTACTCAATATAACTTTGTGATTGTTTTCTTCTTGAAGTTTATTATGAGAATGAGGCAGTTTAATTCGAGTTCCTCCATGGAAAAGGTTGAGATTTGCTACGTTTTCAGAAAAAGAATGATTGCACGTGCCATATACTGCTCTCATGGCTCTTTACAAGTAGGAAAGGATAAGTTCCACAGTTAATAATAAGAAATCATGACTATCTATAGCTCTCTCCGACCAAGCGACTTTGGTTTTAGAAGAGCTGTGCATTGTGTAGGTTAGTTTCTTGAAAACTCGGTCTAAGTACTATTCAGATTTTTTTTATGCTTTCCACAACTTTCTCAATCAATAGTTACACAAGAATACTGACTGAGATTTCAAAATTGAATTTCTACTTGTGAACGTACTTTTTAGTGTTGCTGACAGCACCGTTATCTTTCTTAGAAGACTGACAGCAGATAAAAATGCTTTTTGATTATAATTGATGTGGATTTTGAATGAAATGTGATGAAAGATTTAGCTTTGAGTGTTGAATTTTTTCGTCTGAGTTTGAATTCTATCTTCAGTTATAGGGGCAATGTGGAAGCTCATACTTTGAAGGATTTATAAGGCAAGGAAAAAGTTGGTGTTTAAACAAACTAAATAGTGCTAGAGAACACCTCTTGAATAGTTCTTGCAACAAACTAAGCTGAGTCAACTCTGACGAAATCAAATACGGGGACAAGAGCTGCAGATGTATCGAACATGTTTACAGCCAGTAATCATCTGAATGAACGACACGAATCAAAAATATCCAAACTAGGTAGATTTTTACGCGGAAATTTATTACTTGTCTTTGGTGGTATATCTTAACGGGAATAAGTTTTAAGCTGGTTGATTGAAGGAAAATATAAGATAATAGCATCTCATATTGTAATTTAGTCTCCAGTAGAGCGTTCAAACTTGTAAAAACCATCGAACAAGGATGGCTCTTTCTAGACTGCAATACCAAATATATTGCATTAAGATTCACCTTTTAGAACAATCTGAATGAAACAAAGCTAAACATTTTTGTAACTACCAGAACAAAGGAAATAAAAATCCATCAAAATAGAATTGAAATGTTATCGTTTTTTAGTAGCAGATTTCTGTTTTCGTATCCAACTGCACTATGAACTTTTGAAAAAGTTTTACAAAGTTTCATTTTTCTGGCAGCACATTTGAAACATATAAAAATCTTTTATGAATTCGAATTATGTTTCAAGGAGATCAATGCATAAAAGTCTATAAATGTACCAAAAAAATTCTTTATCTTGCTGTTCAATTTTCAACCTACTGTACTGGTCAAAGTTATAAGACCTTCTAACACATACCCTTTTCTTTTCAATTTTCTTTGTTGATAAATTATATTTTTTTCTTTAATCTAACATGCTACATGGAGTCATACATGTTGATTCTAATTATTATGAGAAAAAAATTTGATCTCATAAAAATAAAAAAAGAAATTACTTTCAATAACAATCATCTACATTATGTTAACCAAAATCATAAGATCACTAGAAGTATTTTTACTATTTTTATGATGCCTCAAATCACTTAATGATCAAATGTTTAACGAATAAGACCGAAACTCTTACAATATTACTTCATCAACTTCGGATAGTCTTCTTAAATAGTTTTCTTAGAAGTAGAGCTTATAATTTCCTTCGTTAGTTGTCATGGACTGCTTCAAAGAATATTTAGTGGAGAAATCTGATTTGAAGCTCTATTGAAATCTGATTTAATTTAATCATTATGTTGCGGAGGTTCGTGGTAATTCAACAAACAACGTTTGCAATGTAGTAATAACACTGAAATAAAAATTAACTATACATCAAATATAGCACATCGAGGATGTAAAAACGCATGAAAGAAAAATGATGATCGACGTTCATCAACTGTATGTAAACAAATTCGAACGAAAACCAGCATGGAAGTATTGTTTAAACGAGTACTAGCTAAATGCAAACATCTGGATGCCCAAGCACAAGTGTCTGTCTTTTTTATATTGGATTTCAAAAGTTAAACTTCAAAACCAAGCCGCGTCGCAAATATGAAGTAATATAAAAAACAACTTTCTTCCACCTAAAAACAATAAGCTTGGTCAAAGGAATGGCATAGGATCACTTCAGGAGATCAGACACATTTTTAATTAATTAATTATGAAAATCATGAATAGTTGCTAAGTTTAAAAGCAGAAGCTAATGAATCGATCGATTTTCTTACACGAACTGAAGATGATAATGCACATGCTAACGTATCCAACTGTGCTTCATGAATTGCTCATGATCTGTCAATGATATATTCGGAAGCAGTTAATGGCTTCACATACTGTAACGACGATGAAGGATCCCTTATCAATATCTTTTGATACTAGATTGAATCAAACACCAAGAAGAAAATACTATCACATGGTTTTGCAACACCACATAGATCATACTAATTCATAAAATACTTCGAGAATAACTATATATAAATGTGCTTAAGTTATCTGCCATACTTCTTTGTCTTGACTCAATAGAAAATTTATCATGTGATACTAAAAAAAAGAAACCTAAAAATCTCCTAGAGTTATAACATATGACTCGAGATCTAATCAGATGCGATGTATCACGTCTCCATTTTCAGCAACTAATCAATTCCATTTCATGTCTTGGTCAACTGTTTGCCAAAATATCGATGCACAACATTCAGAAAATATTAACAATATAATTAAAAAAATATACAAAATTCGTTAGATGATCTTATAACTTTTGGCCAGCGCTAAAGTAACCAGAGAAAAATGCATGTGAATCAATTTATAAATTATGAAATCTCATATTTTTCGATCTATTAATAGAATTTTTATTCATATTTCGATACCGTTTTATGTGCTGTAACAACAATAAATGCTTGTTTGGCTTCGAGTAAGAGAAGATATTTTGGCGGAAAAAAAATTGTTCGAGTCATTTTTTTCGAAGGGAATTATTCAATATACATTCATTGGATCGACGAAGAGCTGATTTATATTTGTATGGTATTGATTGAATTATTAAGTATCTGATTGCTAAAGACAAATCAAAGAAAATATTATTACTTTGGAGAAATGTAATGGTTGAATTGGAGCTACTTTTAAATATTAATACAGGATAAAATTTTAAAGTTAACCTAGAATGCACTTATTAAAGCATAATACGAGTTTCTTCATGTCAACAAACCCCTATTCTTTCATTTTTCGATGAGAAAATGAATGCAAATGAAAATTGATTTCTTATTGTCCCTTGAATGTAAATGAAAAAGATTCACTATAAGCATTACAAAGTCATGATTTAGCCTCGCTTTTATATTTTGCGAACGCTCCAATAACAATTTTATTGAACATGATTTGAACTTTCATGTTGATACTAATCCAGCTGCTTTTAACAGCTGCCTTGGCCAAAAAGCAAGGCAGACTTCTAACCGGACCATCTAAAGCTTATATATATGCAGTCATATACTATGTGTTGCTTAGTTTAAATTTTAATTTATGACATTATAGGAGAAAATAAGTTACATTTCAAATAGAAACAAAGATCTTTACTGCAATACGCCCATTTGAATAGCTGTGGAATAATTATTTTAAAGAATACCGGGGAGGGAGACAGATCTTGTGAGTCTTTAGATTTATTCTTACGAATTGTGCTTATCGTAAGTTTTTCAATAGCTGTTGGATCTGTCCTCTTTTAGTTGTGTCATATAAACAATAGATCTATTGCTACATATACATCTAAATAATTTTAAAATCCATTCAAGATCAAACATTCTGTGGAATAGAGTGTTACTTTTTTTAATCATGAATTCACAGTGCGATGGTTTGACGTATCTGCCAGCATCTTCAAAATGTTTGTTGATGTAATTATAAAATCTAATACTATGGATATCATTGAAAACAGATCATGTGAGTGTAAGTAAACCATTGATCACTTAGAATTCCTGAAGAAAACAACACCTTGTATCGTGACTAAGTACGATAATTGGCATGTTGTGGTGAGGTGAATCGGGAAACTACTGATTGAACTCAACTGAAACTCAAAATAAATCACCATACTCAGCTAAACTCATTTTAAATCACAAACTCACAACTTGTAGTTTCCACCTTGGGTGAGTTGGTATAAGAAACATCTTGTGTCTACTGTTCTACTGAGATGCAAAGTCTTGGCAGCATCTACACTGATCCTATTAAGATCACAGAAATCCCAAACATTCAGAATTCTTAAAATAGGAATAAATACGACATTCAAAAGTCCTCTCTCGTGCTCAACCAAAATCCAACACTTATACCCAGCTGTTCGATAACCCATATAATGATTCTCAGTCCTAAGTTTCACCTTTCTCGAGCTTAATGACTTTTAACCGATTTTCGGAGCACATTCATCGTACAAAGGAAAACTAGTTCTGGTCACATTATATAAAAAATTGTGAGCAGCATTTTGCCTGATTTTCATCGATTACTGTGCATTGATGGTACGAAAGTTTATATATTATGTAACTCGAGTTCGTCTATAGTCGGAAATACAATTGCTTAGTAGAACTTAATACATAGACGAAAGAAGATCGAACTATTAATTCATTATCCAATAGGAAGAGATGTAGCTTTAGTCATAGAGATGTTTATAATCCATATATTTGTATTCGTGTATCAATAGATATGGATAGAAGTAGATATACTTTTACTTTCACTTTATTACTATGCTCACAGATCCACAGACATATATTTTGAAATTATGAGTATAAGTATGTTCAAGCAAAATGAAGTCTTCACGTATCCGAGAAAAAACATCCTGTCATATGTTTTCTAAATCTTTAATTGTAAATTAAACTCGAAACTATTTGCTGTATCAAACATCTTTTTTTAAGAAACTGAGTCTTGTGACAAATGAACATGGAGGATCTAGTAAAAAAAGATATATTCATAAAGAGCCCTCAAATAGAAATAGGAGAGGTTAGATAAGAGCTGCAATCGATTCTGAAGCTGAATTTTAACCGAAGATTAATATCAGAACCGCTTCCTATTATTCAGAATCATCAAAAGCTTACGTTAGATATTGCCACAAGAAAAATCGTCCATTTGCTGAACTAGATTGAAAACGTCGCACGAAAATCACTTTGATCGGAATTCCATCAAATTGTATAGAGTTTTTATAGAATAGACGAAATCCTATCGGAATCCGGAAGGCGAAGTAACTTTCGGATCCCTAGTACTGGATGCTATTGGAACCTTCTGTAGGAATTCGACGGGATCCTACGTGAACTTTGAACCCATCCCTAGTAATGTCACTAGAAGTATTAATTAGTGCCTACTTAAGAAAATAGAGTTCATCCGTTGGGTTTATTTGTAGGTCCATCTCTGGGAATATGATGAAATCCAATCGGATTCATTCATATAGGATCTGCAATTCCATGTTTAAAAAGGAGAAAAACTTTACACTAACTTCAGTAACTTCGTTCTGTGTGAGCGAATTACTTTACTGTTTGCCCATTTCCCACCATTCCTGTAGCCCCTCTCCCCCCCCCCCACCCTCTCTCCGTCAGCACACACCTGAAAAAGTAAATGATTGTTTAAAATTTTGAAATCAACATGAATAAATAGGCAGAAAACTTACGATGGGATCTTTCGTACACGGAAAAAATTCATTTTCTGCAACTCACTTTTTTCCAAATATTTTCACAGATTTCTGTCATTCTCTATTCGAAAAAGAAGAAGTCAAAGCAAAACAAACAGAAATTATTTTTTCGCTTGTCTCAGTTAACAATTTTCCGATGGCACATACCAGAATTTTCGAAAGAGCCTTATTATCATCAGTGAATTTTGTTTTACATTGATATAATTATCGTGTAATTCTTATATTTTATTTTTGATACAGAACTTTTCGGTCCTTTTTATTCTTTTATAAAAAAAAGCCAAGGTGCTAGTACACTTCGTCGCACGACCCTTCGTCGCGATCACTTCGTCTCGAACACTTCGTCGCAATGATAATTCTTCACGATAATTTATCGTACATAAACGAAAGAATTAATTAATTGAATTACAGAATTTAGATTGGTCTGTTATTTAATTTTCCCCATTGTACAATTTTATCTTTATCTGATTGCTCAATAATGTAAATTTAAAAAAAAAAGAAAAATAGATCTATCCAATGTCTGCTCGTGAATTTTAAATTGATACTAACAAAATTCCTAGATTTGTTTCCGCATCAAATTTCAAGGAAATTAACCAAAGAAAAACATATTTCTCTCATATGAAAAATACCTTCGAACTGAAAGATTTTTCGCGATCCAATAAAGCATTCAAAGCATTTCACCCAAAGATGTTTCGAAAAAACATATGACCATAGATGGAATTCGAACTTAAAACAAGATACTCTAGTTTTTAAGTTTCGTTTACGCTTTTAAAAAAGAATGCTTAACTTGTAGCTATCTTGAACGTAGTAAAACTCGAGTAAAATAAGTTTTTTGCATAGAATTTGTCGACATGAATTTATAAAATTTATTTAAACTTAACTTTTTCAATATAAACGAAGTTAGCTTGGTTGAAAGAATTTTTTCTTGAATTTAAAAATCTACTAAATTCAAAGACGCCACCTGTACATAATAAGGACATTAAACAATAATATCCCAGAATGTATGACGATTATTTTTTATTTATATTCACAGCATGAAAACTTGAAACCACAACGAAAATTTTTTTACATTAATTTATTTATCCATATATTTTCTAATCCCCAACAGTTACTTCAGAGATATTGAGTGAATGATGAATTTCAAACGAGAGAGAGTTTCATCTTAGTTAGTCGTAGTTTTCCTTAGTTCTAAATTTGCTCAGAAATCATTTTCTTGAAATACTTTAGTTTTATTTAATAGTAGATTAGTTGAACTTTAACAAAATAATTTCTCAAACAGTATCAATAAAACAAAGTTATTTTTTAATCTGACTGCATATTCTACCCATTATGTTACTCTAATAATTACATGGTAGAGTATACATTCATGTAATTAATTGTGTAACATAATAAACAGCATGACTTAATCCAATTAAGTTCATCTTTTCGTTTAAATACGATGAATTTATCGCAACAAGTTATCATTGCGACGAAGTGTCGTGCGACGAAGTGATCGTGCGACGAAGTGTTCGCGACGAAGTGATCGCGACGAACTGTCGTGCGACGAAGTGAGCGGTCACCGAATCTGAATGCCAACGATTGTGTTAGGAGGAACTGTTCAATCTTTAGAAGACGCTCGTAACATTTTAGCAGCTAATCAGAACGTGCTAGCATACGATTAGCCATAAATTCATGGATCTGTGACAGTATGAGATACAATTAAGAAATCGATTTTATTGTAAAATTGATTTCTACAAAATTATTGACATTGAATACCTCATTTCATCCTTTTAGGACGATGATATTGACATATGGAACATTTTCTTGTAGAATAATCGAAAACAGAACTTAGTGAAACATTATATGCCAAAAACTAAGTTGATAGGAAACAGAGCGGATGAACTCTCGCAGATCTTGTCATAAGCGTATATGATGGGATTCATTTTTTTCCTTAATTATGGGATGTTACTGGCATAGATATAAATGGTCCATCATGTCTGAACAAATTTTTACAAGTTTATCGATATTGGGCTTAGGTTTTATCCTAATGGTAAAGCAATATTCATTAGTTTAAATTTCATTGTCAAGTTATATTCCAACTTAAAAGGTTCAGATAAACGAAAATTCAAAACTATTTTTTTCGATAATAAGGTTTACTGCAACAAAAATACAAAAAGCAAAAGAAAATACCATAATTTTTATTAACATTAGTTAGGATAACATCGTGCTGACATTATAATAACGAGTTATCGTCGTCTAGATTTTTCCCACTCAATATATCTACTTGTTTTGTTTTGCTGATTTTTAGTGAAAAAGTAAATATGAATAGACTAACACTAATTTATTTTGATATTGAAATTCGATCATTTTTGGTTTTTATTATAGAAGATGTGTCATTTAATATGTATCAATGGTATGAATAATGTTCCAAACCAATGTATATAGATAAATGTTGATAATTGTAGAGATGATACATCAAACAAAGATAAAAGTATATAGGGTAAATGTACTAGTAACAAAAGACATGTGATGATAAATAATAGACAAGCATTGAGTGGTTGTTCAATACTATCTTTTTTTTCTATTGATGATGAATGAATGCATGAAGATGTTGAAAGTTCATCAAACAGGAACAATGATTCATGCTGAGCGAATTTATGCGATAATGACTGATCAATCTTATACGACGATGATTCTAAGAATGAAGATATTCTTGTCTGAAACAAAGATAAAGAAAATTAACCATTAGTTATTATTTTTATTTTGGTTCATGTTTTTATATTTACATCAGATGTATATAATCCATCTTTTGATTGATCCAATTGAAAATTAAATATAGTCTCAATAAGAAATTTCAATTCTTTCATATCTTTATGATGTTCATTAATACAGAGATGATGTGAACTATTCTCTGGTTGCTTTTTATAATAATAGTAATAATAATAATAGTAAAGAAGAGGCCAACCAACATGAATGCTACTTAATACAAATGAAATGATTATTGGAATACAATACAAGCTAAAATAAAGGATTGGAAATATCCACCATGGAACGTTCGTTGTTAATCTTCGATAAGGTAAATAATCGATCTCATCATATGGTGAAGTCAACCATAATAGTGGAGAATATGCAATAATAGGCACTAGCCAAATAAAACAAACAAAACTCCGTTGAAATGAACGAATAGTTATCAATAGAACGAGAGAATACAGTTGTACAGCATCAACAATATGAAATAAATATGACCATAAACGCCATAATACGGATTCTGATGACCATATTGTACGAAAATAGAATAATGGTATAAGCCATAGAGAAACAATCAACGATGATAATGATGAATTAATTAATATTAAACGAATCGATCTGATGTTTTGACTTTTCTTACCAATAATTACATAAAGTATATGTAATACGTTGATAACAAAAATTAATAAAAGAAGAAACGTTATCAAATGAAATTCAACGGAAATCGTTTTCATATCTAAAATGTTGAAAATTTGTGTCTTTTTTTTTCTTACAATAAACATATTACTCAGTTTTGTACATCAAAGAACACATCTGTTCTTGATCGATATTGCCGTGTCTGTTCATAGTGATATGTATATGTTCTACACGAGAGTATATCTTACACAGTTAACTCTTTCTTGATATATGACAGGACCAACAATGTACGCATGATAAGATAGATGATGATATCATTATGTTATAGAATATTGATACCATGCTTAAATAATTAAATTGAATCGTTTACAAAAAAATGCATTTGACCAGAAAATTTTAAAATAGTATCTAATTATTAAAAGAATCAAATAGAGATAGAGAGGAGGTAGTTGACTCATTTTTTATATTCAATGTCATATCTGGTTAATATAAATCATTATAATGTTCTAGATACTTTTCATTTCTTTGAAAGTTGATTACAGTTAATTACTCTCTAAGTAGAAAAAATGTTCTGTTAGGCGTTTATTGATTGTACGTTATGTAATCGTGACTCGCTTTGAATCTCAATGGTTTAGATAGAATAGCATACGAACACTAGTTAATCTAAATGAAAAAGAAAGGTTAAGAAATAATCTATTGGAAGAAAAGAGTATTAAATTTCTTTGGATAGAGAAAGATTTACTGCTTATTCAAATTAGATACTTTTGTCTTCGTACCATAGATCTATTACTTATTCACTAGATATATTTTGATTTCTATAGTGTAAGTTGACGTACAATATTAGAACAAAGTCGAATCTAATTTTTATCGCATTAGAAGGAAGCAAAAGGTCTCTCTCGTCTTTGTTCTAACAATATATATATACATACATTTAATGTTGAAGAAACAAACAATTCCAATGAATGCGATATTACCTGAAAATATTTGAGTTTTTCGTTCAACTAAAATACGTTAGCACTGGTGAAGATAAACATGTTCAATAAAATGTCTAGGCACAATATTTCGATTCTTTTTCAAGAGACTCTTTACTTTAGGGCTTTATCGTTTTCTCTCTACTTTGATCATTCCTTTTTTTCTCTACACTTGACGGAATAAATGAGAACTTGTAATAGATTATATATGGCTTCAGGTGAGTGTCATCATTTTTTGGAACAAGTAATTTGAATGAACCAAAAATGATTAGAAGATGTTTTCTTGATGTTGTATGATACATGAACCAAACTTGGTTGAAGCGAATAATAAATGCGTTCGTTCAAAAAAAAAACTATCGTGAAACACCAACAACACCAATCAACCAACAACTTTTGAAAATTGCTTATCGTACTCTTCTCTTTGTAAGAAACTCATTTAAAATTCAATTTCATTAAAAGTTATTTGACTTTTTCTGAAAAATGTAGAATTAATCTTGCCACAAAAATATATTTTATAGTCCAAATTGAAATATGAGCACACATTAAAGCAAATATTAAACACACAAGTGCACAAAAAGACATTGTAAAGATATTAAGATAAAAAGTAACACTACTACTTGTAGGTTTCTAAATGATCAGAAAAAAGTCAGCAACTTTTCATCGGTACAGATGTTTTTGATAGTAGAGCAAATGTAATCTGCAATGATTTCTCAAAATTGAATTTATTATTAACAGAAGAAACAGGAGATTCATCACTTTTTCTTTTCAAGTGAATGAAAAGAGTTGATTCTTCGTGTAATAATCATATTTATATTAAATCAAAATATTGAAATTCACCTAGTTAAAAGTTACATCAAATTCTCTTTATCGATAATGAATATGACGATATTGATGACTTGAAAAAGAACTCAAAACTGTCACTATTTCTGTTTAATGAATAGTTTTTTCCATACGTCATCTTAAGAGGTGCACACTTTGTACTACTGTGTTGTAAAACGTTTCGTTATAACAAACGTTGTAAAATTTGAAGCAAATATTCAAAACTACAGCATCAACTGTAGCCAGGTAAAACGTCAAGTTGATGATGACACACCATTTATTCTTTTTTTTATCTAAAGTATTGTGTAACTTTCAGCTGACAGAAATAAATGCATATTGACATTTCATTTCATTTATTTATTTTTTCCTAGGTCCCCAAGATAACGGTAGATATAAAATGCTATGTAGGTAGGTTTCATTTTTCATTTCATTTACTTTTATATTTTATCAGTAAGAATGAGCAGCGCTGATCTTAAACTGTACTACTTTAATTTACAAGCACGAGGTGAACTCACTCGACTTATTCTAGCAGCTGCTGGTCGATCATATGAGGATATTCGCTTTGATTTCGAGCACTGGCCTGAATATAAACCAAAAATGATTTTAGGTCAATGTCCTGTATTAGAATTAGCCGATGGAACTCAAATACCACAGTCGATGTCAATCGCACGTTATGTGGCTCGTGAAACAGGCCTAGCCGGTTCAGATAATATTGAAGCAGCCAAAATTGATGCTGTTGTTGATACACAACTTGATGTTAATGAATTATTTTATACCAAGGTGTTTTTTGAAAAAGATGAAACAAAAAAAGCTGGAGAATTGGATAAGTTTATCAATGAAACTCTAGTTAAACATGTAGAAAATTTGGGTAAATTAAAAACAGCCTACAGTAAAGATGAAAAATATTTCGTTGGAAATAAATTATCATGGGGTGATCTATTTGTATTTCAATCAATTCAAACTTTATTGAAGGTTGTACCACAAGCTAAAGGAAATTTTGGTGATCAATTCAAACCATTAATCGAGGCTATCAATGGAGACGAAAAATTAAAAGCATATTTAGATAATAGACCAACAACTGATTTTTAAATCAAATGCTCAAGGGAAAAGAAATTTTTATTTGAGATTTTTTATGATTCAAAAAATGGATATGCTTCCTTAATTAATTTCATATTTGTTTTTGTTGAATGTTATTAATACTTTTTATTAATATTAGTTCTTATTTTAGAGCAATAAAAGAAATTTTCCTCGTTTTCATGCAGAAGAAACACGGTCAACGAAAAGAAACGTTGCGAAATATTTTTCATCAGAAACTGAAAGGTTGTTGTCAAAAAATCATGAATTAATAATTTTTTTGAATGAAAAAATTGATTATTGACTAGAAATCGTTGAGAATGTATCGAATATTTCTTTTCTTTTAGAAATCTTCATGAAACATAAATCAAATATTATATCAAATAGTCTTTTTAAATATAGTCAACAAAAAATATGTAATCAAAAGTTAGAAGAAAATTGATGTACCAAATATAGATATGATTATTTTACAACAGGTCAAAGTCGGCCTAATATTAATTGTTTTTCTGCATATTTGTCACTTGAGATATTCAGGAATTCCACAAAATGTTACACAAGTATGTGAGTAATATGAGCTCTTTTTAATTAATAAAAGTGCATATATTGAATTTATTTTAGTGATATTTTCTATATCTTTGATAGAAACTTTAGTAGTCTGTAAAAGAAAATATGAAAGAATTTTCAATTGATTGGTAATCATTGATGAAAGTATTTCATTAGATTTTCTTTAGTTTTAAATTAAAACAATAATCTATTTCATCGTTTAAGAATCTATCTTAACTAGTTGCTTGTTTTTATTGGTAAAAATGGCGTTTATTAACGCAATCATATATTAGATGGGATTCTTTTGTCATTATATTTGATTGAGAAGCACCGTTATTCGATGGCTCAATATGTGTATAGAATCTAACAGCATATTGTTTCTATGAATTCTCAATAGAATAAGTAGTTACATTAATTACTCTATGGATTTCTGTATGGAAAACATGACATTGTAGAAATTTGTTAACTAAAAGGGCCTTTGAAGTGAGCCAGCTCGAGCGACTTGCCCAAGAATAAATTCAACTAAATTTATGTCCTAGAAAGAAACGAAATCTTATCTAGGCTCCGAAACTAACGTACAATTTATTCGAAATCAACAACAACAGGATTAGATTACAGAAATAATTGATCATTAGGTAAACGAAGACCGTTGTAATGTACGAAGAAGCGATTCTGAGCTCGGAATTTTCTCCATTTTATTTTTTAATGAACCGATTATGATCGATTGGTTGTAAATCACTTGATTATTTATTAATGGCATGTTAATATGTGTAGTTACTGATTTGTGGCTTATACATTGTACTATACTTTTACATTTCATATTGGAGGTACAGTAGAAGATCTAGTTATATGAGAAGATCTCTTTTGAAAAAACGATGAGTCTCGTTGTAGTTTACTCAAATTTGCAACAAGTTTTAATTTAGAATGCTATTTATTTTCATGAAATTTGAGTTAAAACTTGAGAAAGGTTAAAAACCAAATGATTTCTGACTTGTAAAATAAAGAAAAGTCTTTTCTGATAACTGTGGAAAGACTGAATCTTTGGAAGAAAAACCCTTTTCATTAAAGATCACCATCACACAAGCACATAATAGATGAACCCTTTGGTAATGTTATCACTTTGATATGTAATGATTTGTATCGAGGGGAAAAGCCCGTCTAATCTCTGTTATATGACGAATCTATTTCTTAAAATTACGATTCAAAAGTGTAAAAACAAAACTTATATGCAGTTAAATTACACTCATTTTCAAAACTTGTCAGTGTTACTTTTGTTGATACTAGGAATGGATTCATAAAAGTGTATATTAATTAATATATTTAAATAAAAATAAAATTTGGTTTTTTATTTGATTAATAATTACTTTTGTATCGTCGGTAATACAAAACAATTATACACTCAACTTTCAAAATGAATTCTGAATTCATAAGAGAACAAGGCAAGTGTAAATATTTCTATGAAATCATATGAGTGGAATGTATTACGAGAAAATGATTAATTTGTTTGATTAATTACTTTTTCTGAAAATAGTTCGATAATATGCTTCGTGAAAGGAAGCGGCCGTAAAAGCTGTTGAAATACATGGAAAGCAAACGCAGAAAAATAGAAATAATAATAGACATGTAAAAGTTCTCTTATTTTAATTATTTGTGCGTCATAGTGTGTAACAGCTGTTATTCATTATTATCATTCATTCACAAAAAAGAATTCATTTACTGTTCGATGATAGTGTTTGTTTTCTACTGATCACTTTGATTTAAATTAAAATAATACCGATTCAATATATGGCTAGCTTTCTGTGAATAGAACAGTGTGCCTCAATTTCAAAATTAATACTCAGATTAGGTTTCATCGAGGTTGTGTGCCTGTGCGTGTGTGTATTATTTTTTTGCAACACGACCGACAGAAATTTCTTGTTGTCAAGTAATGAAACTTTAAAATGACGAAAACGACTTTTTTATGCATTCGTCTTTCGTTCTTGTTATGAGAAGGAAAATGAGAAAAATAATCAATGATCTTTTCAAATAAACTGATGCTGTTTCATTTTCAAACTGCCATGGTCTGATATCTAGGGTAACCAAAAGAGTTAGGCTTATACAATCGTGTAAAGTAAAAAAGCTACTTTGAATCGACTAGTACTGATTGGTTAGTCATTATATAATTACTTGATATTTATCTCAAGGCATCGACATTCGGTCAATCGCCATTTTCTTTTCTTTCTTTGCCATAGTTATGATGCATCAACCATTGCGTCTTGATTTTTGTTGTTCGAAACAACGAATATAACGTACAACACTACTAAAATAAAGAACGGAAGAGAAAAATTGCACATGTTTTACGCCCCAATGCTCTATTTCGTCATTTACATGCATTAACTAACATAAAGTGAAGTAGGTTGCTAACTGGATTGCGCTGATACAAATATCAATAAAGATGTTTGTTTATTTATTTACTTTTTCACTTGCCTTCCATTTATCCTCGCCAATTCCGTTACTATTTATTGATTTATCACACACTATGAATCCCTCAATACCATTTTTTCCATCACAAACTCGCTTTAATTTCACTGAACGTACAGAACGACGGGTCAATAATGAAAATTCTTTTTTCTATGCATCAAATACATTCATCACAAGTGAACATATTGGTACACATATAGATGCACCCTATCATTTTGCACCAACCGGTTGGAAAGTCGATGAAATTCCACTTAAAAATCTAGTGTCGGTACATGCTCGTGTGATTGATGTATCGAAACAATGTAAAAGAAATAAAAATTATCTTATTACCATTGATGATGTTAAAAATAGTGATTTGATTATTCCAGAAATAGATGAAGATTCTGGAGATACTTTTTTTTTTGTTCTCATTTTCTATACTGGCTGGACAAAATATTGGCCTAGTCAAATAAATTATGCTGGTGTTAACTCAAATATTGAATTTCCTGGTCTAAGTGAGCAATTAGCTGCATACTTAATTGATACATATGGAAGTAATCTTGTTGGCGTCGGTATTGATACTCTTTCAAGTAAAAATAAGATTTCATCTGAGAAACATTGAAAAATCAATTTTTTGGTATCATTTATTTAGTTGATTATGGTCAATCGAAAACTTATCCAGTTCATCAAATATTGGCAAAAAATAATAAATATGGACTGGAGAATCTTGCTCTAGTTGATAATTTACTTGAAAATATCGATGATAACTTTTTTACTTTAGATGTATTTCCAATTAAAATCGGAAACGGTACGGGTGCACCATGTCGAGTTGTAGCTCGTATTGATAATACACGAAAAAACACTACCAATTGGTTTGGCTTATTACTTTTCTTTTTTGTTTTATTTCTTATTGGTTTTATTGTAAAAGTAGTCTATGATTTGAAATACAATCCTGACAAAAGCTTCTAAAAACAAACAATAATAGCCTATTGGGAAATTATATAGGAATAGTATAATGTTGATCATATTTTATTCAATATTCGATTTCTTCATGTTTACCGTAAGAAAATTACTTGTTAAAAAACAGCAATTAAGCGTATTCACATGAGTACTAGTTCTGAAAACGATGAATTCTTTCGCCTGTTTTACGGCAATGATTATTACCGTACAAAATGTAATAAAATCTTCTCAACAGTATAGTTGATAATATTACAGGATAATTAATTTAGTGTTTCTTAGATCGTTGATTGCAAAGTTAAACACTCATCGTTAGTAAGTGTAATGAACCACAGATTTTTCTCATTCAACATATTTAAAATATCTTTGTGTATTTTGAAAATTTTATTTGCCCTTAATAACCAGAAGAATTTTTCGCCGTTCTGCAACGTATTCTGAAGTATCCAATGAATTCATCTATAAAAGTTATGACAGCAAGTTTAGAGTTGTGCATAGATATTTACTAGGTTATTTTAATGTGAAAAGGAGAATATCTTTTTCAATAAAGAAAGTAACACTAGATGAGAGTAATAATTATGAAGAATTACTTTAGTGCTGAGATACTCAGAAATACTCTCTTTCATTAGTTTCTTTCATGATGCGAGAGCAGTAAAATAAAATAAAATCTTCTATGAAAAACCTGTCCTTACATTCGTTAACGTCGAAAGTAATCGTTTCATTTTGTTTAAATTAAATTATCCTTTTTTTTTGTGAGTACATTTTGACTTTTTTGATGAGAAGAAAATCAGTCATTTTCGTGTAAATACACTTGGAGGATATTGAGAACTTCGAGTTTTTCATCGTTTCTGTGATCACCTTTCTCACCATCATAGAAGAATCGTCGTTAAGCAAAGACGTTTAATCTTTCAAATTAACAATTTTCTGTATCTTCTGATGATAAATATTCAACTTTTTACGAAAATCATTCGTAAATCTATTATTATGATCCAAATAATTAATGTGATGAATTCAAAAATGTACTTCTTTATTCGCCTTATATATATATATATATATATATGTTTGTGGTAAACTCATATGCACAAATACTTTCTTTTTCTCGTTTTAATCGTATCACTACGAGTACAAACAATCTTGAACAGAGAAAAAAAAAGAGAAGAATGTGAAATTAATGAAATGCGTGTTTACAAACAATATGTATTAACAAAACAAAACAAAAGAAACAATCACAAGAATAGCGTTACAAGAAATATTCTAATGAGAACTAATCTTTTGTTGTTCAGACTTGCGTTGTATGCAACACTGTTATGTTAGTTTTTCTCTTCTCTGAAGATTCTGATGCTGATCTATCCATAGATGATACTGTTGATGGAATTGGGCAATTATAATGTGAATTATCAATACCACCATTGGCTACGGTTGCTTTCGATTCATGATTAGAGCACTTTTTATAGTTAGTTTTTCGTTGACATTGGCAACAACCAAATAAAACTCTCATACACTCATGACGTAATTGATTATTCATTATCCCATAAACCAACGGTGATGCGCATGTTGAAATACAGTAGAGTAATGTTAGTAGGACATATATATCCGGATGTAATTGGCGACGTTTATCATAAGCACGTACAAAACCATATGGATGATAACCAAGAAAAAATAGTGTAAATAACACAGCAAACATTTTCGTTATACGTATTTCACGTCTCAATGAATGTGATATTGACACGGTATTAGTATGTATTCTTCCAGTTGCATGTGTTGCACTTAAAACATGAAAAAATATTCCGACAAAACAAAATATAATGATTACATTTGGTAATAAAATAAGTATTGTGATATTAATATAGATTTGTAATTTATTGCGAATTGAACAACGTAATGCTTGTGGTGAATAAATTATTGAATCTGTTAAAAACGATGGTATGCAACATAATATCGGCAATACTCTTGTTATAACAAGTGAAACGATAACATATGCTTTAATTGACATGCGCCGTAATAAATTTGGGTAAACGACAACAATAAGTCGATGTATTGCAATGAGACAATGGTGCCAAAGGAGACAGCCCATACAAATCGTGGAAAAATAAATCACCACTTTGCACAAGATAGGCCCACCAAGCCAACGATGATTAACATAAGAAAGTCCGACAAAAAATTGATTAAAGCCGATATTAAGTAAATCATTGAATTGTAACTAATAGAAAATACAAATAAGAATAAATATCATTGGATAGTAGATGTCAACAGAATTATTTGATTGATGATTATCTAATATCGAAAGATATTTAACAAATCAACGTTAATTGATTTGATAATACTTAATGAACTAGACTGAGATTTACGTGAAAATTTCCTTCCAGTAGTTTTATTTTGTTTTAAAAATACTTAGTCTAAAGTGAAAATACTTTCATCTCTGTAGTTGTTTTTCTTAGAGATCAATATATAAAAAACAATCGCTTAGGTTATGCTTTGCCTGAGGAAAGTAAAAAGAAAGAAATGAAGAAAAAACAAACAGACTGGAGTAAATCAGTTTGTTTTGTTATCATTTAACATAACTAGTATAAGTACTATCTACTTATAGTGGTTATCGATCTGAAACTCAATTTTGTCTTACCGAAACAATAAAAATATTGATAATATGCGATCGAAGTTTTTTGACAGAAAGTATTGTTGTGATTAGAATTAAATTTCCAATAAGACCAAAAAAAATAAATACGAATGCAAGTATTGCACCAACAAATGTAGCTTGTCTTGTTGGTTGCATTGATTGATCAGATATTGTTGGTTGAGAAAAACTAGTTACATTTGTATAAGTGGACCAAGTATTTGATGTATATGATCCTGCTTCATTCATCATTGTTAATTGTAAAGGTATCAAAAAGAATTCAGCTGTTGTTATTTTTTCTAAAATTTTTGATAAAAAGGAAAATGAGGATTACAAGAAATACAATTAAACCGTCAACATAATAATCTACATTTATATGTATTTATAAATATATACAATCGTACACTCAAGTTAGCGTGTTGATCTTCATTCGACAGTTTTCATTTGTAAACATGAGAATGTGTACAAAAATATATTGAGAGCTACTTGTTTTTCATCATGACATATTCCATTACTTTCTAGAGTCGTGCTGTGTTTCCTCTGCTTTACTTTCTGTCTTTACTTCTGAATTAACATTTTTCTTGTTTCTTCTCTCTTTAATAGTTTCAATGAGTTCATAGATGCTTACTAATTTAAACATGAAAGTAAGTTGATATTGAATTCATGAAAATTGTACTAACGAATCTTTTTAGAACAATACCGTAGTATTCAAATATGTGAGATGAATTGCTTGATTTTAAATCATAGAACTATACAATTGTTATGACTATTTTTACTGATATATTTCAAAAACAAACGGAAAAGTATACTTCAATAGTCGTACTCGAGAAATCTACAGAAAATATAAACGATCGGAATTCATTAAAAAATACTCAATATTGACTCATTGAATTTTTTCACTGCCACATATTTCTTGTCTAGATCCGATGTAATGTCAAAAGTAAATGGTTTTCCTCTTTTTACAGTTATCCTTCTAATTGAATGTCATTTTAACAAAAAAGAAAATCCATACCAAAACGTAAGAAAAGAAATGATTAACTATCACTGAAGAAAAATCTAGATGATGAATTATAACAGGAAAAAATATATAATGCTATTATTGTTATCAGTCACACTAGCTGAATCTTGATTAATACTTGCATTCTATCATATTATAATGTATCTTGTCTCAGTGCATGAAACATTGGAAACAAACAAAATATTCGGAACAAAACAAAAGTAAAATGCTGTCGATCGCGAGCTATCCCATTGCGATATGCAACTCAAAAAATATGATGAAATTAACAATTGAATACCTTTGAGACAGTTCTTAACCAGAATGGATATTTATCGATTCGTCTGTTTTAATCAAAGTTCTTTTTGAAAATAGGCATCAACACGACGAATGATGCGCATTTATTCTGTATTTGCTTTTAGTGTTTTTCTTTTATTATAATCTTTCAATAATACAATAACTTCATCTATGAATGTTGTACTTATGACAAGATAATAACCACACATCACAGATACCAGTCTCAGTTAATCAATACTTACATATGTAATATATACAGCTGTTCGAATATATTAAGTGACAACATGATGAGAAGAGAGTTTGAGTTCGACAAGAAGGCAGAAAAGCGCTAGTCAACGTCAAATAAGTTTAACGTCATAGCTGCCTGACGGACAAGGAGAATATTGAGAACTGTTTGCTCGTTTGTTATTGTTCTAAAGAAGTATTTGTATTTGCTCTAGTTGCCTTTTCTTTTCATTTCTCCTCCCCCCCCCTTTTCTCTCTTTTTTTCTAGAGTGTTTGCTATTCCTTCTTACGATCTATGCAAAAATGCAAAAGATTGTTAATCGAAGTTATTCTAAGAACTGATTTTTTTCTTACTCGTTCTTACTCTCTTTCTTTTTCTAGGCAAAGGGATTCTAAATTAGAAATACATTTTGAATGAGAATACAATCCTATCGTGTGACTCATTTCAAATTTTCTTTAATAATATTGATCTTCTTGCATTGAATCTAATTAGTTTACAAATTTCACATCAATCAACGTGGTAAATTTAGTTATGGATGAAGTAAAAATCGCATCAAACGAAAAAGAACGATATTTTACGAGTTCAATATAAAAACATTATTACTATGAGCATCATCAATACAAAAACTTCTATTGCTCCATATGTATTCTGTAGATAATTCTTGTTACAGTTCTCATTTTTGTTACAGACATCAGTTTCAAATGGAAAAAGCGAACGATGCAAGAAGGACAAGTTCTTAATGATGAATTTCATAACATTTTCTATCTATCGTCATCATGTTGTCTTTCTTACAAATTTTTTAGCTACACAATCGATTATTTTCTCTAAAATTTACATGAGATGATTCGAAGTATTAAAGTATATTCAGTTACATTTTACGCTGATACGAATTTTGCTGACAATAAACAGACATATAATCACTAGAGATCAATTGGTTTCTTTTCCTTCTTCAATTATTCTTATATTCTTATCAACATTATTCTTGTTATTAGTTACTTACCATCGGTAGGTGACAAGCGAGTCATTGAACCATTGTAAATATCAGAGAGGTGAATGTAAGAATCTTTCAAATCGAAATGTTCTGCTTTTTCCTAGATCATCGGATGTTTGTATATCATCTTGATAGTTCTACTATACAATTTAAATTAAACCTTCTTGTAACATACATAAACAGAAATAGATAGACACGATAAAAAGCATCGATGAAAAACAAATATTCTAACTACAGATGTTGAGTATTTCGTCAATGCCGAAGTACATTAATGAGTTATCTTGTTAAAATAAGTTACGTTGCATAAAGATAGAAGTAAGATCATCAATCGTCATCGATTGGACGAAGAAGGACATACTGAAAGATCAACATTCGTTTGTTTTATGCATGCATAAATGTAAATCAAATGTATCGAATCAACAACTATCCTTGACTAATAGTCGTCTCGACAATGTTACTAAGGTTTAGTTGAGTTTTTACTAGAGAAAAAAAAAGTGCCCATACTATAAGAGGCAAAGAAAAATACACACCGCATAAAATTTGGCATGGCTTCATACGAGTTCACTTGGATAAACTCTCGATTTGAATCGATGTGCAAAACACACATAGTCTAATAGGAAAAGTTGTCGTTTCTTTGAATGAAATGGCCGGCTACAAAAATGATTAGAGAAATGGTTAATTGCTGACATTATCTCTCACGATAGTTCAAATGTGTCAACGATACTCACTAATGCAGTCTCAAGAGATTTATTCGTTTGCGTACCAGACTACTATAACTCGTTTAGCATGCTAGAAACATTTTGTCAAAACTAATAATTAAAAGTGATGATAGCAGCAACGAAAGAGTTGTTCTGTATATAGATTCAATGAACGAGAATACACATATGTTTCATTTTCAATTAATTATTTAAGAAAAATTAACCTTAAAATTGAAAGCATTCATTTAGAAGATTTATTAGTAACACTAATGTTTACAATGGAAAGCCTGAGCAACTAACTACGAGAAGAGTTTGAGAGAATTAGTCGGAATATCGTACACCAAGAATCGTCCTTGTCCCACTCTCTCCACATCCTTCGATTTAGTTCTCTCCGAATGTAGCAGTATTGATGAAATCACTCTCCCTTTCTCTTTGAATTCTGACTCCCTGCTTCCTTTTCCTATTTCTTCTCGCACTTTATCCATTGTTTTTTCCGATCTTTTAATTCTCTCATACAAGTTAGATTTGCATTTACTATGAGGTAAATGTACTCTCGAAACATGAATTTGATTAGTAAATATCGTATTCACGAATGAAGGACAAACGTTTGATTCAGATTACTCTTACATGACAGATCAGACGAATGAACTCAAATCACTCAGTTTGAAGATAATCAGTGCCAGAGTAAATAACTGTGTTTCATCATGAACGATCACCGCTTCACTGAATTATGATTGTAACTACTAGGTTAGAAAGAGAGATTGAGTAGGAGCCAAACGGATATCCTGCTGATAAGTCTTATAGCCGTTTAATTGATTCTCAGTATAGAATGAAAACGGCGGCTAAATCTATATCGATCTTGTAAAGTTCTAAATGCATAGAACCTATCAGACAAGTTCATGCTTCTAGGACTCATTGTAAATCTTTCTTTTATGAACGTCTCATTGTTTCGTATTACGATATCATCATATGAAAAAAAGTTGAAGAACATAACTGATATTTAAAATATTAAAAATTCTTTATAGATTCGATCGAGCACAATGCGCTTCTTCTTCTTTAATTGTTCGTCTAGAATTTTTCATATCTTTCATACTCTTTTTTTCATAATGCGAACAACTTCTAGTGGTATACGTAATGATTGCAATGAACAGACGCACATTTTACATCATTCTATTGAGTGAAAACTAAGAACACTGCGATCAATCTATTTCATCGACGTAGATAGATGCATAACTATGTTATCGAAACTAAATCGAATAAGCACTTCGCATTGTTACTTGGTGTAGTTTAATTTCCATTACTTGTTATCAAGACTTTTGATTTTTTTTCTCAAGAGTACAGAAGGGGTTGAGGTTAATACATTTTGGTAGATACTGTTATCAATTTTTCCCTCATATCTTACACTGTTACAGACAAAAGAAATACTGTGCATTATCTTCTAAACTCAGTAAGCAAATCATACGACGTACAAGATCGAGACTCAATCTAATTAATTTCTTTAAGCATGCATCAAATATTTAAGAGCACAGCAAAGTATTCGCAAAAATTCCGTTAGAAAAGATTTGCGTTTACCCTGAAAGTGGAGACTGGGAAACTATCCACCCTATCACATTTTCAGAGTCATGTCTATTATTTGCACTTTAATTTTCACATCGACATAGAAGACAATAAAGTAAGCAGTAGATGCAGGAGTAGAATCAATTGACGACAATATATGCATGATGTGGTTTTGTGAGGATAATAAAAGAATGCAGGAAGCTGATGAGTGAATGCCAGTGAAACACGATAGATTTCTATCCTTCGGAGGCATCCGAGTTGTGCTTGTACTATTACTAGTCAATTCTTTATCGGTAACTTTTAGAGCAAACACTTCAAGAGATGTTCCATCGATTTCTTGAGCAAAACTTATTTATTATCTATGGTAATGATGAACAAATCCTGGAAAATCCTTTTCAAAAATCTCAATATCTCATTAAACAAATCTTTTAATCAAACTGAAAACATGATGCTACATCTGAAGAGATGCTCTCTATTAAATAAATGTATTCTATGGTAATCGATGATTCCGGTAGAGCATTTACCTGTGATTTTTGAGTTCCATGTCATGCAGTATAACTGCTACAATGAATATTCGGCCCGATGATACGATTTCTTCTATGATGAAAGTTAAGACGCAGAGCGCTTCACAAGAAAATAGTGAAAAGTAAAATAGTGATGCAACAGGGTCTATTTATTATTACACTAGTGATTTCAAGATAGATTAGATCGAGAAAGAATTTGATTCCTCTGCCACAGACGGATCAAACTGACACTTGTCTAATGCCAGTTTATTGGATTTGTCGTAAACTTCTTACATTTTCCTAATGGAGTTGTCTTTTCCCTTTTACTTTTGTGTTCATGAATTCATATTTTGACTCAGTTCTTGACACATTCATAGATTTTCTATTTTTGCTACAAATAAACATAATCCCAAGTAGTTAATGTCATTTCTATCATTAGTTACATGAGATTCATTTTTTTATTCGATAGTTTAAGACAAGTAAATGGTCTTTGTTATAATGGCATCTTTGTGGGGAAAAGACATTCATTACGTTTATTACTCCCTAGTATACGGTTTCGTCTGTCATTGTAGACATAATTTTTATTGAGTGAAAGTTTGATAGATTGTTGTCTCATATGAATAGATAAATGAGTACATGTAACAGCAATAGCATAAAACAGATTTCATCGTGGTAAAATAAACATTCAGAGAGCACATATTTAAGATCAGAAAAAGAAAACGAAGCACTTAGTTCTATTAGATTTCACACCGTTAGTGGAAAGAAAGTAAATAAACATCTTTGTCAAAAAGAAAGACATAGGAGGTCATTAGAACATATAATTCATATTCTTCCGAGTTGATGCTGCGAAAGAAATAAACTAGGTACTATGAAACGGGTCAGTTGATTTGTCCTTCTAAAATGTATTCAAGGTCATGGTTTTTAATACATGAATGAATCGAAGAGTTACATAATCATCGAATAGAATTTGTTCATCGTCGTACACTCTACACTGGCTTTTTGCTGTTTTTCGTTTTTTATGCATCAGTAACACCATTAGATCAAGTTTACAACCAAATAATCTAAATTCGTTTGTATAGTTCAATTAAAATATCGACGAAACATAACCTTCATAAGGATACATGATCAAAAGATATGCTCTCGGCGCAGAAAACTTAATAACTTACAAATTTCGAAGTATTGTCGATTAGTTCGAAGAAAAAAAAGCATAGCTTTCAAATGAATATAATATTTCCTTGATTACTTTTTCATTTTAAAAGAAATTAATAGCACCACATTTTCACCGGTATTGACCCCTGTTACCTGTCAAGCATGTAGAACTGAAATATCGATATTGATTAATTTTCTATCACTAATTATTTCATAGAAAATCATTTATTTAACGGCGAGAGCAGGTTTTTCTTTAGATAACGTATAAAGAGAAAAAGTCTAGTTAATTACATTATCAGAAAAATAGAAAAATTTGCCCAATCGTATGGAAACATATCCGATTTTCGTAAGTCGAATCAGGTTTATTTAAAAATTTTCTCATGCTTTATCTAACTTGGTTTGACAACTGTCAGCTTAAAATTCGTAAGTTTTGTATAATCTTACAATAAACTCTAGCTAATGTGTTTACTTAGAACACATATATCATGATGATAATCATCTGTTTGAGGAGAAGTTAATCGATTTTGTGCTTTGTTATAAATTACAGTGTTGAATTGAGATTTTTTCGAATAAATATGCATTTATTGCCTATTTTGTTTGAAATATCCAATATAGGATGCAAGAGTTATCTGCATTTATAGGAAATTTGATTAATGTATTCAGACAAATAATATTCTTATCTAATAAGAAGATTTGTAACAAGACCACCCAGGGCAAACAATCAAATACTCATATCTGACAAGATTCTGCATCTGATCTTGTAAGATCTTACTGTTGCATAGGATTTTCTATAATCTTATAATTAGATGTGACAGAAGAACAAGAAATCTGTCAAGCATTTTAGAGTAAGACTTGATGTCAGACTTCTGAGACCACGATTTTGTGTACGATTTTTCATCTGATCTTACAAGATCAGATACAGAATCTTGTCAGATCTTAGTATCGGATTGTTTGCCCTGGGTTATCGTTAAGAATTCTATAAATTGAATAGAATTCCTATACAAACTGAACGTTTACCAGAATAGACTTTGAGTCCAACGGAAAACGTACACGATTCCAATGGAACAACCAATCAGCAGTGTTGTTACCACTAGAGTCCTACAGGTTAAGAATCATCCGTACTGTATACTCTATGACAATTTTGATACCTTGATCCTACTCTGCAGGACTATAGTTACCACAACAAATAATCATTAAATGGAAGACAACGACCAGAAATATAAATATCTAAACAAGGGTAAGATGATATTTGAGCATTCGATGATGGGAAAACATAACACTTTAAAAAATATGGTCTTCACAATTATCTTTTTTGTCTGATCATTTTTATATAAAAGTGTTTAGTAATGGAAAGTATCCTTGTTCCGTCGTGATTGGTATCTTCAATTATTTGGTGTTCAAAACTATTTTTTTGGTGATCCAAATACATTTTTCCTAAACATATATGTGTTTAGATATATATCTGTCAAATACGAGATCTAAGTTTTTGATCAAATTTTAAATGCTGCTATAAATTGTCGCAAAAAATACGACATAATTAGTATACAGTGTGTCATCATCTAGTGTAAAAATTCTAGTTTGCAAATTGCAATGTACGCCTTCATAATTACCGAGTCATACAAAGAAAGTCTCTCTGTGCTATTCTATCGTAAATTTCATAACTTTCATAATTGAACAAATAGGCTTTGAATCATGTTTTGTGAAGACTTGTTTGTAATTTGCATGAACATACAGTAGTGCATCAAAAGTTACATCTTTTGGGTGAATAAATAAAATTTCATTATTTTTACATCTTAATTTATAAGACTTTTCTTCATGAGTGAGAGAAGATACGTTAGTTTGCTTTTTGTTATACATCGGAAGTATCAATGGGCCGCGCTGACTTAAAATTTCGATGGAAGCCCGTAAACAAAAATGGGCTGATTGAAAATAAAATATCAATCGATTTCATAGGTTGTCTATCAATTCTTTCTTTATAAATTAATCAAATTTTTCGATCGCCTAAAACTCTATGCAATACACAGCGAGTGTAGAAAGTGATGCGCAAAAAAGTATTGTTCGTCCACTTTTGACGTACTTTTTATGCTCAAACAAATGTCTTTGCTTAGTCATTCATGCTCATCATCGATTATAACGAACATCTATATACCCTATGTAAATTGATAATATAATAGTACTGCAATCAATGGAATATTTGAAACAGTAATTTAGTTTTTTTCTATTTAAGTTCTCTTTGCATATTTTCTCGTACTTCATTTTTATTCATGATGTATGACCTTCAAGTATTAACTAAAGAGTTACCAAGTCATTCACATTACTGTTATTTTTCTATAAGAGATTGGGATACAGTGAAACCATCGTGTATTTCCAAAACCAAGTCACCCGAAAATTTCTTTTATATAATAACTATTGACTGGTATGTGATAGAAGGGTGCGGTTTTCATCGTTAGAAAGAGCATGCTCGCAACCGTAAATCCATTGGATCATGAAGAGACATAAGAACTATTTTTAGGAGATTTTTGAAAAATCAATAACTTCCTCTAGCTCGATATATTCATTATTTTAATCCATCCATGATGTAAACTAATGTCTGCTATATGTTACCTGAAATTTTCAGATTTTTCTGACTTTTCCTTGAGAAACTGTACTAAGTCTGCTAAATTTTGAACCCATGTTCGAAAAGTTGAATTCTTAAATTGTAAAATGAAATATTCCCGGGAGACATGTCTAGTAGCCCATAGCATACGATGGAAATTTTAACTGAAAAGCATGGTTCTTCATCGAGGTACTCTATTGTTAAGTGAAACCGCGTCCTGCGAACTGGCCGTGGAAATTGGCTACTTTTTGCAAGTTTCATGTCTTGTGAATGGAGCATTCTTTAAGACATTTTGATTTTCCAATTTATCGGTACTCTAGATTCTGCTCTTTCCAACTGTGGAAACCGCCCCCTTCTATCATGTTTATATCAAAAGGCAATTAAAAAAAACAACGACGTATTTTTCTTTTTGAAAACGATAATAGTATTCTTCTTTCGGCTTATTTGTTTTATTGCTCATGTTGGTGTTTGAATGCATTTATTACATACAACTGATTGCAACTCCAGCTATGAAATTGAAGTTAAGTGAATCATAATAAACTTTTTCAATTACTATGACAATTCGATATATCGGTTAGGAAAAGTTTCAAAAGATGAGCGGCTCATGGGTCGAGCTGGCTTACGGCTGTCTGGCCAAGGACTGGATTTTCTTGGTCCTGTCCGGCTCATTGACGCCTCTTTTATGTAACAAATTTATCAGCTTCATTAAATAAGTAGTACTTGCATTTCCGCAAATGACAATTAGAATTTCTCTCGACGATCAAAGATGTATGTGGTTGGATGTAAACTGAAAATTCAACTTTTACTACTCAAATGAATTATTTCAAATCGATGCTGGTAATTTTATAGACAGTAGTGCTTCAAATCTATTCACGAGAGAAGATTGCAAGGAAGTCATATAAATCTATTTTATTGTACTCGCTTACACGATAAAAAATGTTTTGGAAGAGTCACACTAGGAGCTTATTTGAGGAAATATTAATATTATTCGATCGTTGAATAATAAGCTTTAAAGTAATGATCAAACAATAATGAGAGATGTGAAGTCTGTAATAAAGATTGAAAATCATGTAGATACTCAAGAAAAATACTGTAAAGTCTATATTTATATAGATATCATTGAACCAAGCTAAATATTTGTATTTTAACAGTAGTTTTCATATAGTCTGCCGTGCTTTTGAACTTGATCCATAAAACTGAACACAAAAAAGTCACTTCCTTCTAATCATTGAAATTACACACTTTAGATAATAGTCAATTATTTCTCGAGCACTATGTAGGTGTTAAGTGAACATGGCTTTATTGAATACTTTGTAGAATATCGAAATTGGTGCATTCCTGTTTCGTCGAAAATAAAATTGTAATGAAAAAAATTAGAATCAAAGCAACCAGCTTCATTGCTTCGATTGTCTTATAAAGTTATCTTCTAAATAAACTTATTACTAAAAGTAATTTAACTATCTTGGTAATGCTTACTTTGAGAAATTTATATATATGTATATATATTGGGTCAAAAAAGGAGCTCATTGTATATGCAATACTTATTTAACTAAAAAAGCTTGCTATATATTGTTTCAACTAAACGTAACAATATCAACTAAATCACTGATAATTTTCATTACAGGTATCTATCTTTTCTATGTGTACCTAATATTGTTCTCTGATAATCTTTTGTCAGAACATATTTATTATTATTATGCACCTTCTTTCGCTAGGATAATTTTAAAACATCGAATTAAACAGGACATATTCTCTCTCTCCCCCTCTCTTTCGATTAAGTTTCAATTTTTGACGAAACGGAAAAATCAATTAAGCTTTCGACGAAACGGGACCTAGTCATCGAAATCGTACACGAATATCGTATGATTCATGTGAATGATTAATTTCAGTTCTATTTATTACATAAATTGACATTTTAATCTTATTTACCCTATATCTGACATAGATTGTCAATTGATTAACTAAGTAATTCATTCGGCGAAAGAGAAAAAAACATTAAAATAATAACTAGAGAATAGTACAAAGACGACTTTTTTTCCAACGTTTTTTCCTATAATCACTTTTATTTGTATCATCAGGCGTTATTGTTGTACTTGTTGTCATGTGCTGATCTTGCTTTTGTACAATTAAGTGTTGAAGTTCACTACGTAATGAGACATATTCTGTAAGTGGTACACTTGTACCAGTACGTTGAAGAAGTTCATCATTTAAACTATGATACATAGATGCTGGATCAATCGATAATATTTCAGCGAGATGTACAAGAGCTGAACCATTGAGACGCATAACTAACGGTTGAAGTGTGTCAAAACTGCCTTGTGTTGCTTCACACCATTCGTTTACATCGTCGCATGACCAATACGACACAGGCCGATTCATGTAGTTGCGTGATTGATTTTTCATTTCGGCTGGGCTCATATGTCTTGAATGACTAATAGTAGATGCGTCGCTTGTTCGACTTGGTAAACGTATATCATGATCTTCCTTATGATCTAAATTACGTCGAATTTCATTGATAACTGATTGCATATCTACTAACAGTAAAGGTTCCAACCAGCTTCCTTCAAGTTCACATTCATTTTCAACAAGCATCGTTAAGACTGGAATTGCGGACAATTGAAGAGAAGTGTAACGTTGAACAAAATGTGATAAATTATCAGTTTTCATTCGATTGCTTGCACAAAAAATACAAAGTGATGAACGATTAATAAGATGCATTAAGGAATCCAAGGATTCACATGATGACGTTGTTATTAGTTCAATTGTATATTTTTGTTCGATTAGAAGTCGATCACGAATTGTGATACATGATTCATAATGAGATTCATCAGAATTAAATATACATATAAGATGATTTGTTACAATCGATGTACGATGGTTGGATGTTGTACGATCTAAACAAAAAATTGTTCAATGATTATGAGACGAAAATGAACACAGCTAAGTAAATTACTTATAGTTCTATTTGTTGCGTCTGATATTGAAAGAATAGCCTTCGAAGCAAGGCGAACATTCAATGTAGAATTATTTAAATTGGTTTTTAAATATCGAACTAGATCCACACGTTTTTGTAGTATGCCATGAATATTTGTTGAAACACTCAATGAGAATGTCCATAGAAGTTCAATCAAAACATCACCTAATTTAGGTGAACTTTCATCATCTTGTTGCAAAGATAGAATTGTATCAATTAACATATTGATAAGATTGACTTTTTTTCTATGATTAATAAGTTCGTCAACAATCATCGTAAACGTTAGAAAACTGGTCCGTAGCAAAAGAAACCAATCGATAATAACTAAAGCAGCTTGATTCTTTGATGGTGGTGATGTCGAATCAAACGACGTATCATTAGATGCTGTTGCTAATGATTGAAACATATTAATTGATCGTTGAATTATTAAATGAATAAGTCTTTTAAATAATGATGTCTGAAATAAATCTCGTTGATTTATTAGTAATGATAATGGATGCCAAAGATTACTGTAACGTTTAGTTGCATTTAAAACATGTTGTACGAAGCCTAAACGACGTAAATGTCGTTTACCTGTTATTGTTGTCGAAAGTGTTACAAGTAATGAAACAATATCATCTACTACGCTTGATGTTAAACATAGGGTTTCAAAATGTGGTACAAGAAAAGCACATAGATTTTCATTTATGATCGATTCTTTATATGATAATGCTAACCGATTAATAAGACGAATAAGACGTACAATCAATGGTGATGTATCATCATCAGAATTTTGCGGTACTTCACACCAAATATGCAGAATTTTACGTATGGATGGCAATAAATCTAATGTTGATTCAGTTAGTGATAATGTACAATAATCAAGACATGTAAATAAAAGAAAGATTGAACGAATATGAATTTTTTCACTTGTTAAATTTTGTCGTAAAAATTTTGTTGAAAGTTGAATAAATAATGATGAACTAAGACAATCAAGAAGGCATGGCGTTAAGTTTTTATTTGCTATTATACTATTTAATAAAATCGGATGACTAAATAGTATAACTAAAGAATTAACACATCGAAATAGAACATCAAGAACATCAGCTTGTTCAGCTTGATCATCTGACGTTTGTGTTTGAATTTGAATATCGTCCGGTGAAATATGATCTTCATCATCCTTCGAAGAAGAAAATCAAACCAATATAAGACATCGGAAGCATGTGTTCTCTGAATAGAAATTATATTTAAAAAGTACTCGAAAAAAACTATTCATTAATCGTAATCAAACCTTGATAGGGTTATTTTAATTAGAAAAGATCTTTTTTTTTCATAATATATGAAAGGCATGAAAACCGTTGGCTTGACAACCTACTTTTTATTGAAAAAGAAAAAAAACCTAATTTCCACCGCAAAAAAAGTCATTCGTTTTTGTCAACGCATTCAATCAACAAAGAATGCACTTAAACTTGATTTATTGGCACCTTCAGATTGCTGTTCTTTATCCCTTATTTTTAATGTAATATAAAGAATAATATTAATAAAGTTTATCACATCTTTTCGTTTTCTTTTGTTGATATTTTATTCCATCAGAAACATTGAGAATGAATGTGTTTTTAAACTATGAATGACTGGAATAAAGAAACAGTCTCATGCTTATCTTTCGAAACCTTAAAAAACATTCGTTTTTTCTCTTCTATTCATGCAAACCCTAGATACAAATTGACAAGGTTATTTTATTGGTAGTGAAAATTATATTTACCGATATATTACTCGTTGCTGAACTATGCTGTTCATCGTTTTCATTATTTATTAATTGAGAAATAGATCTACATAAGGTATTAATAAAATTTTCATCAATAAATAGATCTGCTATAACATGTTTTATTATTTCTTGATTATCATTATCAATAATTAAATTATCTTGTTGATTCAACCATTCCGATAAAAGTTTAAATAATTGATGAGTATAAAATAAAGCTCGATGTTCATCACCATTTAATGTTCCGTTGATTAGCCACAATTGTAGTAAACGTTCTGACCATTGCCGGATAATAAGAAATAATTGATGATTAACGATATTTATATCTAATTGTTCGATCGACATACATGATATGGATTGACCAATAAGTGAGAGTGATGGAAGAAGATGTTGCGGTGGACATGCATGAAAAAGGCCAAGTATTTCATCAAGATGCTTAACAGGTGATGATGATGTTGTACACAATTGACGAATTTCATTCATCGTTTTTCTTTTTCTCCGTTATTATACGTTTGTTTCGAAATGAATAAAAAAAATATATAACTAGAGAGTAAAACAAAGATATAAAAATGAAAGAAAAAAGAAAAGAATGTCTACAACTTTTTTTTCATTTTTTAGAAGAGTTAACATACCATTTCTATTGTCGGTTTTTATTTGCTGTTTAGTAACGAAAGAATCAAGTCATAAGCGCATATATACATATGTATATATATATATATACATATATATTCATATTGAATGAAAAGGAATGCAAAAAAATTCAAGAGAAGTTTCTAATTGAAATCTGTTATTCTGTTCGAGTGTTTAGTATGTGTTGCTTGTCTGAAGAACAATATTATATGTATATATTATACGTATTCATGATAATAAAGCGAAAAAAGGCAGAAATAGTTTTCTTCTGGTGCAAGACATAATCATTTCATATTTTCCTTGGCAACATGGTATTTTTTACATGTTTTCAAAGACGTCGTGTAGAATCTTACCTGATTAAGTTTTGTTTCTTTAGAGAAGTACGTTTAGTGTTGTTCAGTAAAATTAATTTAGAGAATTTCATTTCATTTGTTTATTTCGTACGATTGCGTTCTTAACCGTAGCTAGGCAAAAGATGAAAACATTTAAATTTTATGACTATGGAAAATGAATATCATTATCAAATGATTCGGTTGACAGCATAAAAAGAATTTCTTACACAAAAAATTCAAACTAATTTTGGTGAACAACATTTACTACTAAGTATTGAACTATAGTTTTTTATCCGATATTTGGCAAGTCAGATTTCGTTGTACACAACAGTAGACATGATTGAGATCAAGTGTTTTTAGTTCTGGTCTCGGTAAAAGATTTTTCGTTCTTTTGATTTTAACTATTCTATTTTTCAAGTATTTGACACGAAAATTAACTTCACGGCAAACAAGATAAAAAGCAGCAACACATTTTACTTTGTTGAAGTATTTGAACAAAATAGAATTACTTTTAAGCCTGAAAGATCGAACCCTAATAATTAAACGTTGTTATCCAATTTAAAATTACAAAAGTCAGCCTGAACGGATCAGGTTTGACCAGGCTTTAATTTTTTTATAGAAAGGCTCAAAGTATTGATAACAAAATCGTCAATTTTTGAAACATTTGACAAAAATAATAAAGTTTCTCTGCTCTGAAGAAAAAAATAGACCTTTAAAAAACCTTCAAGATAGCTTCTTTAATTTTTCTCTTTCACAAAATTTCAGGAAACAAAAAGACTGGAAAAACGTGTTTTTTTAACTAATATACGTTTAATTTTTCTCTATTATGATACTTCTCATAATTTCTCAGGATACTCCACATCTTTGGCTTCTACAATAAAACGATCGAAACATTTTTTTTTAAAGAGAATTGAACGGTGGAACATTTTAAAGCATAAACTATCCCCATCAGATCCAGTATTGTGGAGGTGTATTAACAATACAAACACTGTAACGTATGATGGCCCTCCGATTGATTCGCTATACAAAGTTCTTTTTTTGTGCATGCTGATCGAGTCCCAGCTAGACATTTGTGGAACCAAAATGTTTTTGATACCGGCCGCATACCGTACCTTCTCAAAAGAGATATTTTCTAATTTCACATGTAGCTATTTAAATCATCAGTAGTTATTCATTTTTTTATAGCTATTTAATTATTTTCTAAATCAATCCCACTGCTATTTAAAGCTTCCCCAGCTACTTAAAAAGAACTGTTTCATGACTCATCACTCACAATAATTTTCATAACAAATCAACTTCTTCACAATAAACGTAGTTCCCTGTTCTGATGCCGACAATTCAACTTCCTTTAACACTTATGCTCTTAAAAAAATTCCATTCGATTTCACCATAAATTCAGGTAACTAAAACAAATATTTTTCTGAATTCATCAAGTTCGTCTTACCTTCATTAGCTTTAAGAAAAAGAAATTCTTTCACGACAGATCACATTCAATATTTTTCATTAGAAATCACACTAGTTTTTTCTTTCTTGCTCGAAAGAAATTCCGATCACTCATTAATACGATGAGTTCCTGTTGTAGAAACGAAATCTAACTACATTCTACATTTTCTCCCACTTTAAATGAAACTGTCCCCGACACCAATAGTAAATCTAAACATTTCGAGAAGACTACACAAAACCTTGAATAGCGAGACTATACAGTCACAACTGTTCATTCATTTATAATCAATAGAGGTAATTAAAGAGTTGTCGTGTCTTATGGAGGAGAGAAAGAAGAGTAAATAGTAATAGAAAGTTCAAGTAATTGCCTCTTAGAAAATGTTTATTCTCATAAGGAAAAATATGTCTTTTGAGAGTGCCCCCATCTCATACATCTCTATAGTAAGCACTAAATAAATCGTTCTCAATTAAAACATTGACACAAAAATATGAATATATGCCTGTTTTATCTTGATAGAATTTTTCAATTGTTGAACCTTTATTAATCTATTATATTTTATTCAAAAATACAACATGTTTCATTATCGAATGAAAGATCGTCAAACAATACAATATTGATATTCAAATCACCAAATTCTTTCAGTGATGTTTAATGTTCTATCGATTATCATTCACATATATTTATATATATTTCAAGAGAAAAGAAAACAAAAGAAAAAAAAGAAACACGCACACATACACAAATAGAAAGAGGTGTACGACAACAATAGTAATAACACCACCGGTTTAGTAAATAACAAGAAGACGGTACGAAAATTTTTGAGACGTAAAAATAATATCTATACACATAGGAAACGATCAACCTGAGATTGAGAAAATAAGGTTAATCTGGTACATAGGTAGCTGAGCCACAATTCTGTTCAAGGAATAATTCAAGCTGTTCGTGTATAATCGATGTTGGATTTGCATTCCATTCATAAACATGTGATGTTCGATATAGTCTGGCAATTTTTTCACGTGCTTTTATCGATGATGATGCATGATTGCTTCTATCGTCATTAACAAGTATCAAAAATATTTTAATTGATGAACATGATGATAAAACTTTCATGTAATCATGTACAATATGATACGGCTTACGTAAAATAATGATTGTAACACATGTATTTTCAATTAACCAATCAAGTTCACCCAACATACGATCACGATGTATGAAATAAAAACTGAAACGTTTGCCATACATAGTTTCAAGAAATTCACCAATATTGCCATGCACTAGTTCACTATCATTTATAGAATAAAGTACGAGTGCATCAAGTTTAATTTGTAAACATGAACGAGTGGCTCTTAAAGATGATTGTGCTTGTTTAGATGATGACGAATTCGAACGCTTTATTATCGGAACCATGGATCGAATTGTTGTTGATGTCGACATTGTTGATGAATGAGACATAGGACGATTCGATACGATGCGTTGTTGTTGTTGTATTTGACGTGGCGGTGGCAGTGGAGGAACAGATGGTTGAACACGAATCACAGGTGTTAAATCAGTTTGAGATACTGTTAATGGTATTGAAGCATAATCATCTTCATCATCATTATCAGAATATGATATTGAAGCATCGTTTTCTTGTTGTCTATATGATGCATTCGAATGTAAACCTAAAGAGAATTCGAAAATGCTTTTGATATTTATGTTTTCTACTCGTTACTTTTTTGTCTAGTTGAATTTATCAATTTTTGTATGGCAGTCGTTGATGATGATACAGATATTTGTGGCGGTGTAGATGATGTCTGTTGTAATGATTTATGATAGTGATTTATTGTCTTATTTACGTCTCCGTTGGTTAATAATTTCGTTTCAACCGATGACGGATGATGTTTAGTTTTTTTTCGTCGACATATACAACATAAAATAATCATAAATAATATGATTAGTATAAATAAAATTAATCCAATAAGAACGAAAAGACGATGATTTTCATGAGACAAATATTGAAACATTCGTTTAGGATCAAAAAATTTTTGATCGTTATCATATGGCAGATGTTCTTGTCCTGGATGACGATGTTGATTTACATCAATTGGTTGCTGACATGATTCAGTTTTTGAATGTTTACAACAAATTTCTGCTGTAAGTGCCGTTTCAATGGTAAACGATGACGATATGATTGATCTATTGCATGCGAAGCCATTTCCATATGTTAACGATGTTAAACGTATATTTGATTGAAATTCTCCATTGCTACTGTAAAACTTTGGTATCCATCGATTGTTATGTAAATAAAGATGTTTCAAATTAAACATTGTTGAAAATGTTCTTATGCCAATATTTTCTATTTGATTTGATGATAAATCTAGTTCTTCGAGTTTGGTTAATGTTAAAAATTCATCATTTGATAAATATTCTAATTGATTATTTGACAATGAAAGATGTTGTAATTTTGTTAAATGTGCTAAATTTTTGTCAATAGTTTTAATTTGGTTATTATTTAAATTGAGATGAGTTGTTGAATAAGGAACATTTGATGGAATTTTATTTAAGTAAACATTTGAACAATTAACATAATTTTTTGTTAAATCAAATGAATGTTTACATGAGCATTCAGCTGGACATTGATACGTACAATCACAATTATTGTTGAGTAATATTGATGATGACGAACAACAAGAACATGTCGATGGACAATATAGTGTATATGAACAAAAACTATTCGATGAACTTAGATCAAATAAAGATCGACTCATTGTTGGCTCAATTATATCTTGACATGTCAGATTAAATAGATGTAATAATTTTACACGAGCTTGTTTGGCTAGATTTTCTGCAATCAATGACATTGAAGATGGATGGTTTGAAAGATTTATTTGACGCCGCGTTCGAATAAAGTTCAATAAATTTGAAGATTGATGATAAAGAGGAGGAGCTATAGGTGTCAATGGTTGCGGAATTATATTTGATAATGAATGTTGACCTGGATAATATCCAGATGGATATTGTTGTGCTGGAAGTGGTGGAAATGTAGGATTTACTAAAAGAAAAGAATATTCTATTTTTGAAAAATTCACAACAAAAATAGTAGGTTTATCAACAAATCGATCAACTACAGCAATCCTAGACGTAGATATTTAACAGTAATAAACAGTTATTGATTTATCTTATCTTGTGGAAAACGCATCATGAACCCCTTGAACTGTTTGTTCAACGCAAATTCTTTCACCTGAAGCACTCTTTTCATATGATCTTTATTTATTAATAATGCGTATGATGAGGATTGTATTCATTAGTTACTAGACTAGATTTGTCAAAAAACGCATTTATCCTTGAGGTGAATCATCGAAACGGTCAAAGTGCATAGGATTCGAAGTTGTTACGTCGTTAGAAGTGATCCTTTGCAAACGGTCTAGATGATTCACAACAAAATAAAATTGAATGACCGTCGATTTCTCTGAAATTAAATTGGATCAATCATAAAAATGAAGCTTCTCAATGGCAGCATGTAACACGTTTCTTTACTTGGTTTTACATTGAATCGAATTCAAGGACGATTTGAATACATCTCTTAAGCTACATCAATATAATCTTGAAATAATTTTCAAAACAACGGAAGTCTGTTCTATATAAACTAGCATGGACTCAGTTCATCAATAGCTCATACTAAGTTCTGATTGTATTTTCTGCAATATCAGACTAGACTTTCCAGCGATATTATGTCGAAAAATCTACTAATCATTATTTCAAATATTTACTTCAATTTTCGTTAGTGCGTTTGAACCTGATCATACTTTATCAAGATATAATGCATATGATCTTTCTGCATGAATGCATTCTAAACATCACATTAAACTAATCTCTAAATAAATTATCTAAATTGGATATTGTCCTTCCCGAGGATTTGCTCTCATCTGAGCATGGCAAGAATTTGAATATTAAATGACGAAATGTAACACTTTATGCGAATCTGCATGAAATATTAGATCATATTTCTTAACAAATTTGACTAAGATTCAATTTATTAAATTTGTAACTTCATCGATGTATCAAAATAATAAATACAGATCTGGATGATCTACGTTTGAAAATAAATCATCTTGCCTATATAAAATGAAAAATTATTATGAAATCTGAAATGATTGTGCATTTAGTACTATATTATACAAGGACATTTTCTCGACGTTACATGATGCACATAGACACAAACATATTTTTATATTCATATCTGTTCATAAAATTATTCATCTATCATGAATATTTATGTGACATTATCTAGTGTTAAGGAAAAAACAACTGCGTTCATCAACATGTAAAATCTATGGAGTTATTTTTTGCTGACATGATGTCACAAGTGATCAAATAACTATCTTTTGAATTTATAAACGAAATAAATTATTTACACACCCGCACTTTAGACAAAGAATGTATCTTGAATTGTTATGAGTAATCCCACCACATTTATCGATTTTAGTCTATAAGTCATCAGATCTGTTTGTCTTCAAATAATACTTCCTAAACTGTGCTCATTCGACGGAAACGCATAAAATTTTCGGTAGAGAAAGAGAGAAAAAAAAGAACATCAAATCGTAAATGAATGTTGTTTGTGTTTGATGATCCATACATATTCGATTAAATCCATTGTTAAACATTTAAAAAAATCAAGAAACGTGTTAAAACTTAATACTGATATCACATCTCCTTTGTGTCAAAGAATTTACTTATTTTTATCTATGGCTTAAAAAAAATAAAATCGGTGACGATGCATGAAGATTTAATCAAATATCATAGGTTGTTCTTCTATAAAAATTGTCATTCGTCGAAACTGTATCTTATCTCTCTGATGCAATCTCATACAACATTAATGTATTCACACCTTGATTACGTTACTAATGAAGATTATACAGACTATACTCGTCTACATCTAAGCCTACGAATTCTTGACCCAATCTTAGCCTTTGTAAATCATTTTTCGCTTCACCTCTTTAAGATAAATAACATAATGAATTGCTAGCATCATAAATAAATCAAATTGTTTCGTATGTTTCCAGTAAATGAGATCATTAGTAGCAGGAAACAGGCGAGAAAATTCAATCATTTCCGGCAAAACTAATCATGCAATTTATATGCAAAACATGTTGTCATTGATATGCTAGAGAATGCATTAACAGTAGTCGAACTTATTGTAAAATGTCATAAACTTTCCAGGAAAAAATATTTGCTTTTCGTTAAAAATCATTAACAGCAAACATAATTATACCATATCGAATAAAAAGAATACCTTCGCAAACAGTTAGAAGCTGTTCAATACAAAGTTTTGTTTCTTGTTTAAATATTTAAACATTAATACTTACAAATGAAAGAATTTTCTTGTTGCAATGGTGTATCATGCTTAAGTAGTTGCAAAATATTTTCATATAAAATACAATTACATTGTAGTGGGTTATTATTGATATTTAACTCAATTAGTGGCCCACGTCTTTTAATACCTGTTGATAAACTCGATGGTAATTGTAAAGTTTTTAATTGATTATTAGACATATCAATTGATATAATATATTTATCTTGAGTTGATGCAGATGAAAGTAAATCAAAATCAATTTGATTTAGATTATTATTTGATAAATCAACGTTTAAAACAGGTAAATGATGATCGTAACTAGCTATGGTATGCGCATCATGAGGTATAGGAAATCGTGGAAAAGAATTCAAACTGTTTGATGATAGGTTTAGATAGCGAAGTTTTTGTAATGGTAAAAATAAATCATCGATCGGTAATGACGGTAAAGATGATGTTAAATCAAGTATTTCTAAATACGGTATACGTGTGAATGTATCTTGTTGAATATCTAATGGTGAATTATAACTTAGATTGAGTATATTTAATGAGTATAAAGATTTAAATGATGCATAATCTAAAGATTTAATTTGATTAAATGATAAATCTAAATACCGTATTCGTGATGGAAATTTAGTTTTCAAAATCTTTATATGATTATTTGATAGTATCAATGTTGTTAAATCGGGCATTTCAATTTGTGAAAATAATTTATTTAATTGTATATCATTTAGTTGTGTATGGCATAAATCAAGATAAATTAAATTGGGATATGAACCAATGATATCGAAATTTATCGTATGTGTTATTGTTAAATGTATAAGAGACGCCAATGAATTTATTAAAAATGGTCTTAAAAGAAATTTTACATAATATAATGATAGTGCCGTTGTCGACGTTGTTAAACTCAACTGATCTATATTAAATGTACAGTTATAGAAAATTAATGCTGTAGGATTTGTTTCGATTAGGAAAAGATTATTTTCTATTGTTGTATCAAGGAAACGTAAAGATAATATGGCTAATGGACATGAATTGATTTGGTTAAATAATGCATTTGATTGTAAACGATAAAATGTTAAACGCGAATTATTTATATAAGAACATATTTGTTCCGAATCGAGGAAAGTTTTAAATAGGTCATTATTAAAATTATCAAGTTCAAATTGAATATCATCGAAAGTTTGTTTACGTGATATAGAATATTGTGTTTGCAATTGATGATCTGTTTCAGATTCGACTTCATCAAGTCTTAAGCGTAATAATTCTTCATTGTGTATTTTAGTTGTATTATCTGAACACATTAATGAAGATGATTTTGATAATGAAGAACAAAGATTAGAAGTTACGAAAAGAGGAGGTGATGATGTGCATTTGCACATGTCACATTTATAGATACGTTGATTGAAATCTTTATAATGACACGGATATATAGGACGAACGGTTGACATTGTTGATACTATTGGCGATATTGTTAACATTGTTATTAAGGTGGTAAAATGTCGAAAATTAATATAGAAATGGTCATCATTCATTCTAGAATGAAAAGAAAGTTTAATTGAAAAATAAAAAACACAAAATATTCTTTTCATCTTAGCTTCTTTTGTAGTATGTAGTCATTTGAAAAAAGTTGAAATTATTTTAAATTGATATTCTTTTCTTAACCTATACTTTAAGATTAACGATGTTCGCGTGTCAAAATATATCTATGCAAATGAGACAATGGTCATCTAATCCGTTTCCGCCCATTGAGGTTCACACTTACAATTGTCTCGTACAATATACCTGACTATTTCTCTTGCCTTTTACATCTATTTATTTTTCATATTCTAATCGAATGGTGTCAAAATGCAGTTGTTATTTGATTAAACAAATGTCAAGTCCATTTTATTCTCTACGTTCTGCCTGTCTTTCTCTCTCTCTCTCCCTCTCGTTTATTTTCTCCACCCCGCTTCTATCTCACCTATTGTCGGCATCGACGTGTATGTTTCATTGTTGAACTTCTCCAGTAGCAGGAAGGTGTAAAACATATAGATCATCATCGTTATCATCGATGCAGATGAGATGCTATTTTTTACTCTAATTTTTTCGATGGAAGACGCAGAGGGATGATTGTAAGAATATGTGTACTGTTGACGAAAGAAAAAGAGAGATATGCACGTCTGAAAGAGAAGAACATATGTAGATGGTGATGGTTTCTCTTGTTTGATTGCGCAACCAGAACAGAGAAGCAACAGTGTAATGGACAAATAATTTGTGCGTATACTGTATGTATATATATATACATATGTGTGTGTATGTGTGCGTGTATGTCGACTGATGGATACATTTGATTCAGATTTCATGGAGAACAAAGACTAATGAACCGGAAAATTGTCTCGCCGCTATATCACTCAACCTAATATACATATATATATATATTTCTAAGTGAAAGAACGCTTGTAGCATTTTGGAATGATTAATCGAGCAAAAGTTAGGTCGACGATCAATGATTTTGAAAAAAAAAGTAACAGAACCCTAATTTATGAGAGAAGTAAGTGGTCAGAAAGGGAAAAAGAGACACAGAAGAAGCATCCCATGTACTCGCCATCACTGTATTGATTCAACTAAATGCGAAGTGCCTGTGCTGCTAAGCCACACGCTAAAAATGAAGAAAGGAGCGACAGAAAGAATAATACATGGCATTGCATCTTTCCCCTCTCTTCTCTCTCTCTCTCTCGATTGCTCGCTCTTTCTTCACTCTGTATCAAACATAAGAGAGTAGACAATCGTGTATATGTATGTATGCGTATTGTTCTCTCGGTACCACTTTATAGAAAAATAATGAGTGTAGTAGTCGACAAGATGAAAAAAAGAAATCTGTATATAGGGACCCGATAAACGTTGGGTGATTCTTACTAGTTGTCGGCAATACAATGATGATAATAGCGCGATGTTTCTGTCTTTCGTGTATAACAATGTGACGATTTAATCTTTCGCTCGACTGAGTATTTAAATATATCTTACAGTGAATGCTCGATAAAAAAATCTCAATCGCGCCTTATTATTATTATTATTTTCGATATAGACCTGATCAGTTTGTTACTTGAGCACAATAATAACGATAAATTTTTATGAAAAGATCAGGACTAGAATATTCAAGAGTAAATCATACGTTGAAGATAGTTTAACTAAATCACAATAGTAATCATATGTGCATATGTTCAACTTAATTATAATTATAGCAAGACTAATTTTGACAATGGTAATACACGCAGATGAAGAGAAATGGCACGAATAACATCAAGGCTACTACGTGCATGCATAATATATTTTTAGCGTACACATAGCTCTAGAAAGTATTACGTAAAATCTAGTCCTTTATTTGTCAACTGAGAGTATGAGCAAACGTGTTTATCTCTTCTATTGATTATAGTATAGTAATGCGATTGAAATAAGCAAGGAAAGAATTGCAATTGCATACATGTGCCAACTGTGATCAAAAGTCAAAATCAACTGCGCATTTTAACTCACGTTCTCCCAAAGACATTAAGCATCATACACACGAATTGAAGAAACAAAAAAGAAATAAAGAAACAACTGTAGATAGTTTTTGTCACGTGCATGCAGATGTACGTGGTTGACATACAAGCCTGAGAAAAGAGGTTCGATTATGTTCACTATTGAATAAAATAGAAATCTTGTTCTTCTCAATTTTTTTTCTTTCATCGATCTCTCCAAATAAACACTGAATACAAGAAAAAAATCAACTATGATTATGTCGAACATACGCGTGTGTGTGGGTTGCCGTCAACAAAATAGATGGTGTAAGAGAGAAGAAAAGAAAAACAGAACATACATCCACATAGTTTTTATCGTCTTTCATTCGCACACTTTCAAGGTTTGTGTTCTATGGAATTAGACGAAGAACAAAAAAAAATGAAGAAAAAAAGCCGTCGAATTCTATACTAAACGACTCATGAGATACGCAAGTCTTTTTATGACGCAGAACGAATAAATAAACTTCACAAGAAGGAGTAAATTCGTGTATGATTCGTCATTTTTTGAAAAAGTTCTGCATGGAATTAAAAGAAAACGTTACGAATACTTCTATTTCTTTCAATGAAATTCATAGTTTCATATTCAATATGTTTGTTTTTATATCTGACCTTCCTTTTCTGTCTTCAATATGATCGAAGGCAAACTATAAATTAATTCTGTCAATGTATATTTTATATTCATGATACCTGACTTTGCATATGTACATATATAAACAGGAAAAGCACTTACACGCTTCGCTGCTTTTCTTAAATGAAAAAAAAGAAAAGGTCCAAATCAATAAAAAATACTATTCCGTTGTTTTAAAAACATATTTCGTCGTTTAGAGTAGGTGCTAATGTGGAATCAATGATGATGATGGAACGATCATAAGAGAGGTGAATAAAGAACACAACGATTGAACCCTACGATCCATTGATTTGACGCCGACATCGGTTCGATGACCACGTTTATCGTTGAGTGCTTGCTTATATGTCTTTCCTCTTTTTCGTTCTTTCTTTTTCTGCTGCTGGTTTTTTCTTTCTATGTCCACTTCATTTGAATCATTAAAATATTTTCTCTTTCCGTTTCTTTTTATTTCGCTTCTCGTTAATGATGTGAGATGTGCAAAAAAAAAGAGAGGAAACGAGGAGAAAAAACTACATCACAATGCGTCACTTGTCTAATTTCAGTTGGCCTCCATTGACAAGTATGTGTATGTGTTATGGTAAATCGTAAATTATGTACGTGTTCAATCACGCACATCTGTAAAAAATCAAACAAAACACAAATTATATAGAACAGAACCGACGTTCAAAATCATTATGTCTATTTGACAATCTGTAATGATCATTATATGAATACCAAAAGTTGCCACATTTTTTTCACGGTAAATGTGGTGTCTTTTATTTTCAATGACTTTTTAATGGCAAGGCTATTTCCGCTGTTCTCTTGATATCGCTTGTCACTCGACATAACTACACAAATAAGAAGAAATCCGCTATTGATTAAATTTTATGTTAAAGCATTGTAATCGTGACCCGATTATTGCATCATCTCATCTGTAGGTCGTTTGAATTTTGTCTCTTTCTCTCATATATATATATATATATATATATATACATACACAGACACATATATATCTATACATACATATATGTACAATCGTAAGTCATCGAATATGACAGTTGAACACAAGCGATGATATGTAAAATGCCTTATAGTAAAATAATATCTGATAGTGTACAAATTAGCTGACGACAATGTTAGTGTGCAGCGAAGAACTTCATATGCTGATTATTTTCTCATATATTGTATCACTCTACCGGTTTCTTCTACGTTGGTATATGTATATGCATATATATATATATATACAAGTAGAAGTATACAAAGAGATCTGATTTGAAAATGAGAACTGTGATAGATTGTACGTGAGTAAAACAATGAAATTTAAAGGATGGGCGATTACGACAAGTAGACTTATAAAGTGAATGAATGAATGATTGAAAGTGCTATAGTTTTGGATACTTGAAAATAGGGGACCAAAAGAAGAAGAAGAAAGAAGAAAAAGAAATGCTATTATTGTTATTGCTTAATACTTGTTCAAAATGAGAATCTACTTTGATCATCGAACTGTACATTAATGGTTTGATCAATTGACGATGTTATTATCGTTTGTATATATGCATGTATTTGAGTTACACAATTCAATCGATTTTATCAGAACTCTAAGATAGACAAAAGAGAACAAAGAAAAAAAAGCAACATAGTAAGGATGAAATTTAGCTAATCGAAAAGATTAAGCGACATAATAAAAAGGTTCAATTTTAAGAACGACATTGCATGTATACTAAGACATAACTTCAATTAAAAAAGTAAAAATCTCATGAAAGTAAACATACATAATGCATATATTGGAAGAGACGTAATATTATTTTAAGAACACTTCAGTTTTATATATATATATATTCAATATTATGAAGTACTATTAATGGAATAACTAACTGTAGGAAATAAGTCGTTTTTTCTTTTCGCGAATGATTGATTTTCTTTGCAATAAACCATAAAAACTGATTTTTGTATGATAAATACTTCGTTTTTACGTACTTGCACATTGTATTCGAAGAAATTGTTACTTAATATAAAGCACGCTGTGTAATATGATAGACGTTCAACGGGCATAAAAGAGATAAGATAATGTGTACGGACCATCAACTATCATATAAGATGCAAAAGAAGCAAAAATACTGTGGCACATCGATGTATTCTATCAATAGATTATTTAAATGTTCCTATTCTGAATTCAGGCATCCATTCATTTGAAGAAGATTAAAGGCTAACAGACAGTTAAAAAAGAATATTGAAAGAAGATTAACTAATATATTTTTAATCTAATTTTTGTCGAACTCTTTCTTCTTTTTCATTTTTTACTTTAAGTGTTGTAGGTCAAGGCAGATGGAAGAAATGGATGTGCCTACAATCTTCCTTCCGTTACATATGCTCCATCGAGTATTGCGTAAATTGATCCCATTTTTCTATTCATTTAAAAGCATCAACTTTTGTCAATAGAGAGCAACGAAAATTTATTTAATTTACTGTTTAAACAAAGTGATTTCATAATCAAGTTTTTAGCAGAATAAAAAACAAGCAATTAGATGAAGACACAGATTTGAAATTGCATCGAATACCTTTGAAAAGATTCTTTCAATTCGAATCTACTATTTTATGAATAATTCATTGTCATAGTTATGTTTATTAGTAACTGATGCATTATTAATGAATACTCTCTTATTCATGTCATGGCGCAGTTTCGTTATAATTTGTGAAGAAAGATCATAGTTTCAAATTAAAGAGATTAGATGATGGGTAATATAAAGATGCTACTTTAATTTTGTTTCGCGTATAGTGTGACAACAACACATCATGGCAAGTCACGAGTTTTCTCTGTAAACAAACAAATTTTTGAAAAACATCTGTGTAAACGTATTTTTCTAGAAAATATTCATCGATAGTTAACAAGTTTTCAGCATATGTTTGTGTGCTCAAATGTACTTAGTTACTGTACACGAAGTCAGAAACGAGAAATTTATCTCACCGATGCATCTTGTACTTCGATTTTGAAAAATTTAGTAACGCTACAATTGATTGTCATCTATGCGTATGAAGTGAAGTTTTTCAGAAATAGAAAAATGACTCGACTTACAAAATCTTTGATTCGTTAAGAAATAGTTTTATATCGAAAGCTTGATTTATAGTCAATAATTTTGATCAAGTTTTTCTCGTAGTATTAAATACAAAAAGTGTTTAATATATTTGACATGCACTAAGTTTTTGTTGAACCCAAAAATATGAAAGCTTCTGAAAATGTATTGTAGAAGGAAAGAAAATCTTGCTTCATAAAATCCTGAATTAATTAGGAATGCTCTTCGCTAGTACAAGGACATTCGAAACATGTCAATATAAAACACAATCAATAATTGTTTTCTTTTTGCTTGTTTTCAACCTCTTGTCATGAAACTACAAAAAAGTCTGATAAAAATAAGACGAACTTATCTTAAAGCTGTAGATTTTCTTTCAAGTAAAAAAGTTCTTAAACTATTTCAGCCTATGGCAAGCTTTTTTTTAAAGAAAACAGTTTTTATGCTGCTTTGATGCATAAGCACTACTATTTCTAGCAAGGAAACTATCGGATCTTCAAGGTGTGTTGCTATCACGCTATATTTGAAATAAAATTGATTGAAAACTTTTCACCGCTCGTTATCTGACAAATCAGAAAGAACAGCGGTCACGATTGTTTTAGATTAACATGCAAGGTCATATCAATCAAAAGTTAAATTATTTATTCAAATTTATCAAGGCTGTTCCATTGAACCTTATATGCAAAAGAAAATTGTTCTCATACGAATGATTTTAAAAAACGACTATTTCAAACATCTACGTAAGATGATAATAATAATAATGATTTACGAATAAAAATCAATTGCTGAATTCTTGTTCATGATATTATCATTATCAGTGCTGAAATTTAATTGTATACTGTTTGCTTAGAAACAATGAAAAACATAAGAATAAATACTTTTTCTTTTCATTGAACAATAAGCATTCTATGAGCGTGATGAATGCATGCATTAATTCTATTTTGCAGACTCCTACATCAATCGAATATATTTTCTTTACGTACTTGAAAATTGAACGTGTAGTTTATCGATATTGATTGATAAAGGTTGTTCCACGTGAATTAATTGTTCAGATACATATAAAAATTAATGGGGTTGTATCGCAGATTTATTTTAGTGTAAAAAGTGGTCATCGAGCATAAAAACTCATTAAATGAGCAGTTTCATTGCGAGTTGAAGTGCATCTGTGTCAAGGATAGAACATGGAATACTTACTTGATAGAGAGAGAGAGAGAATGGATGGCAAGCCATAGAATGAGTACATTGAGAATGCTACTATGTGTACGATAATCATTAGTACTCTGAAGTTAAAGATTCAATAAGACAATGATGTTTTAAAGTAATAGAATGACAACGACAAGATACGTAAATCGTTCGTTTAGATTTTTGAGTATCAACATGAGAGAATCGTTTCAATAAATAATAATATGAGATTGCATTTGACTAAAGAATCTTTATGAAGTTGATCGATTAATTTAACACCTTAAATTCTTTTTTATAGAGAACATACCGTATACTTAGAAACAAAATCATTATCAAATTTCACGAGAACAATAGAAGTTATTCATATCATTTAAGCATGTTGCTTTCTTTTAAAAATTTCTTTTTGTTTGCAGATTGACTTTCGACTCAATTTACATTTACCAGCGTTACGACAAACAAGCTTTTTCATAATAATTTCCTATTGCAGCATTTGATATCGATTTACCAGTGCTTCTATTTTTCTTTTAATTAGTCAAATTTTTTTTCAATACATAGATTACCAAATATTGTAAAGAATTTCTATAAAACATCCCAATTTCATGATTATCATAAATACTTCATCAATTAACAAGAAAGTAGTGCATCAAAAAGTTTACTTGATTTAATGAGGGAACGGCAATCTTCGGACGATTCCGCGAAATCAATCATTAGTCAGACAAATTTGGTTGTCATGACATTATCGATCGATATGTTGAAGTACTGTAGGGATTGATCGTGGCCGATTGTTTTATTCCGAAAAATGACGCTTTCTAATAGGTATTCAACGGATAAAATCTATGAGTAACTTATTATTTAGTAACTCGACGGTCTCTTTTGGTAGTTATGGCATGCACTCAGTTTTTTCGATTTTTAGAAAGAACGTACCAAGATTACGGACATGACTGCACGATATTTTTATTCTTCTTCTTTTTAGACGAAGAGAACTTCAGCGTTTCATAAAACTCTTAAAGTAGTCTTCTAATTATAGAACCCTTCCATTCTTTCATAGTAAGATAGTGTCATTCAAAAAAGCAAGGATTCGACCTTGTCCTAAATCTTGACACGTTCTCTCAAAAAAAGAAATTTACATTCAATTAAATTTAACAAAACTCTTTCGAGAATCGTAAGCTACATAAAGACGATTGTAAGACGATTTAAGAAAATAATTCTGCTTTTTATCCACATAGCTTAGTTTTCAGTTAAGTGGTAATAAAAATCATTGAAAATCATCATCTGAATATGGAATACGGAATGAAGAAATTCTTTTATTTTCTTCACAGTTTATCTTAATTTGTAAGTTGCATGCATTATTGAGATGTATTGTTGATGAAAAATTTATAATTAAATATATTTTATGGATGAAAAAAATCAATCGATTAGATTTGAATGGAATTCATAGACCAGTAAGAATATGAGTGGAAAATCAACTCCTTTAGTATAAAAAAAAAAGGGTGACTGTCAGATGTGATTACATCGTTTAAAATAATGAATATTTCTAAAAAGAAGGTCAAAAAAAGGATTTTTGTTGAGAATCATGAACTGTATTCAGTGAGTCTCGATTCATTCGTTGTAATCCTACACAAATCTAAAGTTTGAAAAACTCCTCTAAATTCATCCAATCGTCACAGTTTCTTCCATCTGTTTGCACATGATGAATTATCTAGATACTTTCACTTTGGTGATTTCAATCAATTTTGAACATTTCAATGAACTCCTGTATAAGCACTAATCTATGTACGAACAAATCTGACTGATTAGCCCTAAATGTATTAGCAGGCTATACGAAATCTCAACAGATTAATCGATAAACATAGTTCTAAAGCACTCTAGTAGAGATCGAACGTCAAATTTTTCAGTATCATACATAATCGATGAGAAAATTCTAGCATTTATTTGTTAAAACTTTTGATAAATGTTAATCTATTAAGAACTAATTAAATGACCGCTCGAACGCTAGCCACTGTTTTAACAACAAAGATCTTTGCAAACACAAAAATTATTCATTTTATAACAACTGAATTTATCAATAGTCAATGTTGCACTGAAAGATATCATTTTTTTGCAATGTTCGCTAGAGAATGAAGAAGTTAAAAATCAATCTTCTCTCTCGTTACTATAGCATGAAATGTTAATGGTTCACATTTTTCACAATATTAACAAAAGCATTTCTTAAAATTATATAATACGATAACATTTATGTTTAAACACTGTCATGGTATAACATAGATGATATATGTGAATATATGTATAACTCATCGATTTATTATTGCATTTGGAAAATGTAGTGAGCATCAATTCGAAGATAGAAACAAGTTAAGCAAATTCCATTCGTTGTTCATTGTAAATTATAACTGACTTCTCAATTAGAAACACTATGTAATTTTTTACAATCACACATTGCATATTATCAATGTTTTAAAATATAAATCATATCAAACAATATCGTGTTATCTGATAGATTCTTTTTTTACTGCTTATTCACTATAAGAATCTAGAGCAATGTTAATATAGATGAAGTATCAAGAAAGTTCTTCTTCTATCAACCGACTTTTTAATTTTCATTGCTTTGAAAATCAAAAATTTCAGACTTCATCGAGTAAGTCAAACTAATGAAAAAACACATTTTAAAGGTTTTACTACGTTTATTTTTTCATTTTCTGTACGAGGACTTTTTATGCAAAAGTGAGTTGAATATCTAGTTGCACGCTGTTAAATAGTATGAATTTTTTCTGTTCAAGCATTGCAATGAGTAACTTTAATTGTATTGTCATTTTTATTTAAACATGTGGTAACTGTATTGGGTGTATCATGAAAAGGTTCCAAGAAAGCAGCTTTCAAGAATGCAAACCACACAAACAACAATACTCTATTATTTAGATTGAAAACTTGTTATGCAACAAATGCTTATTAGTACATGGCCATTAACAAGAGTTAACCGAAACTTTCCTATTATAGAAGAGTAAAAAGATCTTTAGCTGCTCGTTCGTTGTGTCTCTTTTTCTACGCAGCCTTTTCATTCTATATCACAGTACTCTTTTCATTTTACTATGATTTCTAAATTTCAAATTTTCAATGCTCAATAAAATCTTTAGAACTAATCGAATGGTAATCGGTCTTGAATGAAGAAAAAGGTTTGGAAAATAAAATTGATTGATATTATTTGAGTGAAATCCATTTATATATGCTGAGTTATCTAGATTTCATACGATAAATTGCTTATAGAACGGTTAATTTCAATTATTCAAATCATTACCAACTCAGATGATTATCAAGTCACTCGTAGAGTAACAATTAATGATTTGAGCATTACTGTATTCATCAATTTTTAACAACTTGATATAATCTAAAACACGTTTTAAACATTAATACAAGCACATGCATTCGATTTGTTGACTAGTGAGTTTCACGATTAACAACGAAATCAGTATGAGATGATGAGTAACCCAAACGTTTGATCTCTGAAATAATTTCGTTGAATAAAATTTTCAATTCAAAAACAATCACATACGTAGTTAATTTTTCTTTTTAGCATGTATATTCTACACTTTCCAAAAGAGAAACCAGCCACCAGCAAAAACAATCGAAGAAAAAACAAATATACTCATGATCATGCGGACGCTATGCAAGATGTTGACTTCTTCTTTTTTATTGATACTTATAGTGATTTATGTCAAAATGACATGTTATTCTTCTTCAATGAAAATAGCCGAAAATTCGACAACGTTTATTGTTCGGTTGATCAAAACCATAGAAAAGCTTTATCGATAGTGTAAATTTCCAGTAAATTTTGAATAGGATCCTATTATTAGGCTCAACTTCATGTTCATTTTGTTCGTTCAAATAATTAGTTCAATTTTTTTAAATAGATACTTTGTTTCATATCTTACAAGAGATGTTCAAGAATGTCTCTAATTGTTGAACGGCATTGGCGTTAATTTATTGTCATTCGATGTTGTTCAGAATAAAAGTCTATACAAATATCATTCATCTATGTTTTCCTTACTCATTACAGGTGAATTATTTTTCTAAGAATATAGTTGTAACGTATTGAAGTTAATACGGAAAAGCAACCTTTTTATTTCCAAATCAAGTATATATATATAAACTACGTAATAGACAACATTATTCTTGCTAGGACAGTAACGTAAAGGATATAGAAAACAAAATAAACGAAAAAAAAGAAACAAAAGGACAATAACGAATGTCACTACATTGCAATAGGAAATGATAGAAACATGTGCACATCCTTCAACATGTTTTTCATAAAGTGTTGAAATCATGACAACTATGAAGTAGTCCCGCATTTTAGTTTTCTTTTGGCATTACCGAGAGTAAAAATTGACCATGGGAATCTCTTTAAATTTGACGAAAGACATGATATTTTCGTCTCCGATCGGTACAATACCAATTTTCATACTAACTGATGTGTTGAATCTTAAACTCATTGACCATTGTATTGATTGATCGCTTTGAATAGCATAGTAATAGAATCAATGAGCACACACACTAGACGTCATCTCTCAATAATTAAATACTGAGAGCGAGAGAAGTAAGCAGTGTTCTTAATGAAAGGGTGTACCCAGTAAAACAAAATGTACAGTACCCTAATGAAACAGAATTTACATACTGTTTTACACGCTGCAGAAAAGAACAGTGTGTATGCTGTAAACATTGAAATTTCATAATACACTTGGTTTTTAACAGTTTTCGAACCTTTATGGGTCGAAGAAATTTATCAATTGGATATGGTCCAGCTGTGGATGACTCAGTGTTTGGCGAATGTGTCAGTTGATATCTTTCATTCAGTCAGATCTTTTTACCTTTTGTGATTTAAAAGCATTTTAATTTTATGTACTATAAATCTTCATGCGCTTATTAAACTAAAATATGAAATAAACGTTTTATTTTGTAACAAGACACTATTTTTACGGTTCTCGTACACTTTGTACACCTTGCTCTAGAAAACAATGTGTACTTATACGTGGTGTCCTGTAAAACAAAGTGTACCCGTGCATCCTATTTTAGATTCCTATTAAGAACATCATTGGAAGTAAGCATACTGAAGATGTAGATGGATTCACTACTGATAGATCAATATTTGAGTCTTTCTCATTTCCATAATATATGTATTTGCCATAAAGTGCTGTAGCTGCCATAGTCATTCTACAAGAGTTTATCTTATCTAAATAAACATCATTCATTAATATTTTCCAAACGTTCACATTTCAACGTATGCGTAAGGTCACTGTGACATAGTTCAAAAAATCATGAGATACTCAATCATTTTATTAATTTATTCGACTAAGATGGCATGAAATGAATAGCTAATAGTGAATTAGCCATCTATCAGATATTCGAAATAATCGAATCATATATCATCTATCTATTTTTTTTCAATACACCAGCGTCCTCTTTTAGTACCATGGTGTATAGTGTCTACACGAATAAGAAACAATATCATCGTCTAATCCTTCTGCAACTTTACCATTTCACATAGTTTTTTCCTATCATCCTAAAGTATTGAAGAGAAAAACTGTGGTGATCAATCATTATCACAATTCTACCGATTTATTATTCATGTTTGAAAAAAACGACCCTTACTAAAACATCATTTATTCTCTCTTCTAGACTTATGCGACATTATTCATTCTGAATACTATAAGAATAAGCAAATAGAAAGTAACAGAAATGTTAAGATGACAAGATCTCCTACGGTGATATGAAGTCAATTGAAGTACAATAAATTTCACATTTTCATATAATTTTATTTCATTTTATTCTATTCTTTTAAATTTCATCAGCATCCAAGTCAAACAAATAGTGGTAGTAATAAACCATCACCCTATCCTGTTGAACAATCAACACCAATGATTGTTGATCCACTAGCACCGGATCCTCATACTACTGATTTAGTTTCGTATGTAAAACTAACACATTTATATGTCTCTGTAACGAAAAACATAGATCTATTTTGTTTACTTATTTCAAATTAGAGCTGTTCAATACGGTTATTATGATCGTGTTGTTGAATTAGTAGAACTAGAACCAAGTCTTGCTAGAACAAAAGCTGATGGTGATATAACACTGCTTCATTGGGCAGCTATTAATAATCGTGTTCAAATCGCCAAGTATTTAATAAATAAACATGCACAAATCGATGCCTTAGGTGGTGAACTGAATTCAACGCCGTTACATTGGGCTATACGTGATGGCAAACTTCAAATGGTTGTTTTTCTTTTATCACAAGATGCTCAAGCATCACTATTCGACGGCGAAGGTAAAATAAAGTACTAAAACGTATGATTGACTTTCTTTTTGTATCTGTTAAAATTAAAAATAAAATTAGGTTTTTCATCCATTCATCTTGCTTCCATGTTTGGTCATCTAGATATTATTGCATATTTAATTGCCAAAGGACAAGATATTGATTTAATTGATAAATATGGTATGACACCGTTAATGCATACTAGCAGACGAATAAAAGATCGCGAACCGACTCAGCTACTTATTCAGTAAGTTGTTGACAAGTTTTTTCGACATAAACCATATCAAAATTTTCGTTCAGACTTGGTGCACAACTTAATTATCAAAATCCATTTAATAAATATACATCACTTCATTATGCTGTTAAGGAATCGAATACGGAAGCAATAAGAATTCTTCTTGATGCTGGTGCTAAAGCTGACATAAGAAATTGTGATGTATAGATTTCTTCACTTTATTTTTAGATGCATGTCGATATGAGTTATTTCTTTTTCTGCTTGTTCAGAATGAAACTGTATATGATTTAGTAGCAAAAAGAACAGCAAATCATTATCTGAGTTCACTTTTATCATCGTATCACTATTCGAATCAAAATCTTGCAAAATGTTTACAATTGAACAGTTCATATCGACGTTTCGGCACGAAACTTTTACCATATTTTATTATAATTATTATTGCGTGTATATTTCAATTTAATGCCTCATTAATTCACAAAGGTATTTCAATTATTAGTTTATTTTTATTAATCAAGGGATACATGATGTAAGGAATGTTTTTGAAAAAATGGAAGATGTTTGTTTCTCTAGACATTTATATTTCATTTTAGGATTTTTTTCGATGAGAATGTCGACCGATATTTACCAATAGCCATAGCTCAAGCGTCAATATTTTGGCTTTATACTAGTTATTTGTATTATTTTCTTCCATGTAAATTAGAACTGAAGATTTTTCATTGTTCATTAGCAAATGCATTTCTTTTCAGATGTACATATAGCATCATGGCAGTTTGTAAGCCTTGTTATTTGTACATATTTTTCATGGAAAAATTATTACTTCGCTCAAACATGTGATCCGGGTATTATCACGTGTGTCAACCAAGAACAGCAACGTAGAGTAAGAAGGAATAACATTTACGAAGGGATATACTAATGAAAAAGTTAATTTTTTTATTTCTTATCGCCAGATCATTATTCAATTAATTGAACAAAATATATTTGATCCTGAAAATTTTTGTATATCATGCATTGTAAGACGACCCATACGATCGAAACATTGTCGAGAATGTAACAGATGTGTTTCGAAATTCGATCATCATTGTCCGGTATGCATTTTGATTGAAATATCTATTCTATAGCATAACAAAAAACAAAAATTACGAGGACTCGTTTTGTTGAATTGTCTACAGATCAGATAGAACAGATGATTGGTGAATGAAAATTCGACTAGCAAGTTTTCAAAACTAGAAAAATATTTTACGAAAAAGACAACCATGATGTGAATGTGTTTAGGAAAATAAACAATGACAACTGACATCTACAAAAATTCTATTTTAAAAGTGAAATATCTTTTATTATTATGAATTGTCGCTATTTTTCACTGGAGCAATTTTCCTTCCGACGTTTACTACAGAACATCGAAGAAATAATCGATTTTTATTCATCTTTTATTCTTTCAAAACGAGAAACATTTACAGATGCTTCTTGTTTCAATACAATTCAAATTCTTTAATATCTACAAGTTATTATTGATCTAATTAGTATTAATCTATTATTTACTGTATGTGCTACTAATCTACATGATTTGCATGATTAAAAGCGTCATTTATGAATGACAACAAATCCTTTAAACTGATTTCATCTGTTCATATTTTCGTAAACAAAGAAGACTATTTTGACAGTATTGCTATGCTTTTTTTTCATCATCCAAGCAATTAATTTTTTTTTCTCTTAACTTAAGCCACTATTTGAAGTCATACAAAGAAAATTTATTCAAACTCTGATTAAAGTGATACTGTTAATCTAAGTTGACATATATACGTACTTAAAATGCAATAAATAAAAGTGTAGATTAATTATTTTTTTCACTATCGATGAATATTCATTGATTCGTATGTAGTCATGTGTGAAAGATTAGTTATTCAGTTCTCAAAGTAAATTAATTGTACTTTGGAGAGAAAACATCTAGACAAGTGAAAGTATTATTTAGACATTTCTATATTTTAATTTAGCTGATCTATTTTATTCATGTTCTATCGATAACTATAATATTAAAAAGAAGGATAATATGAACATTATAAATGATAGAGGCGAAAAAAACTATTCCTTGACCTTTATTAAATGATGTGAATAATACCTTGAAACTAATAATATCGAAAGAATACTAAGAAATTTTCTTTTTAATTGGTTTTTAGTGGATCGATAATTGTGTTGGTGAAAAAAATCTACGGTATTTTACGAGTTTCTTATTTTTTACATCGATTTGTCTCTACTTTTATCTTCACGGTGCTTATCTTTGTAAGTTATACACATACTTACATATATTAGAAACGATTCAATTTAGATTTTCGTTATGACTGTCATGCATTTGCATCTGAAACACTACTGTATGGTTTAAAACAATTATTTCATGGTTCACCAGCCATTCTTTGGTTTTCGACAATCGCTCTTCTACATACGATTTGGATTACTAGTCTTTGTATAACAATTCTTTATCAGGTACAATAAGATTGTCTATTTTCTTTTCTTTTCTTTTCGAATTTGAATTTGTATTACTTACTTTAAGATAGGAATTGGTTATACAACAAATGAAAATTTGAATTCATGGCGTTATAAACATCTGAAATTAAAAGATTCTAGTCCATTTTCCTTTGGATGCATACAAAATTTCGTCGATGTTATCAATCGACGTCTACTTTGGTATATACCGATTAGTATCGATTGGACACGAATTTATTCGATCGACGATTTTTATCGAAAGATTCCATTAAGAATAAGACAGAATTTAAATTTATCTTCTGCTGATTCGTTAACAGATTCACTCGATGTTTGATATTAACAGTAAAAGACATTGAATTGCGGAAATAAAACTAGTCGATGTACTATGCAGTTTCATTTGTTTTACTTATATTCACCTTCGATAGAAACGAATACTTTGGAAGCCCAAGGGAGAAAGATTCAAGTGTGTTGAAAGAAAATAGTATGCATTGATTTCGTATTTTTTTGAATGATAAACACCTTTTTTTAAGACTGTGTTGAGAATTGACGACGTAAATGAAGAGTTTTCATTCTGTTGAGAGAACAGTGTTCTCTTTTTTCTTTGATTTATAAATAAATATGAACATGTGCGTTACCTATTGATAAAGCAGGGTTAATGACTAACCTTGAATCTATCAAGCGCATGATGGAGGATTTTTTCTTGTCTTTCTCTTACTCATTTCGTATATTTGCATACCGAAGGTAGGACTTTTTATTTTTTGAGTTCGTGTTTATGTGTGTATGTGTATTCATGTTTTCATGAGTCCTATCAACTTGTTGCTTTTTAACGAATGCAAAGAACATTAATATGTATTGATATAAGCTACTCTAAAATGAACGATTTTAGTACGCGTTATTTTCTAGTATGAATTTTTTCTCTTGGAAATTAATTTTGAGCCTTTCGATCATTCAAGCATGACCAATAGTACTCATTAATTATTTTTGTTTACAATATTATTTCAGATTCTTTAAAGAGAATGTCGTCTAATCGAAATTCGTATATGAACGCAGCGTCTTCATTGCGTAATAATGTAAGACAATGTATAGACAGGCCTAATAAATTAGAAGTAAATGCAAGACAGGCACTTCGACGTTTACCTGTCGTATTAAGTGAAACACAGATACAACGTTTAAAAGAGCACAGATATGCTTCCGAAGGAACAACACTCTTAGATCCATACATGCAAATCTTTTGGAGAAAACTTGTCGAATATTGTCCATTGTGGATCGCGCCAAATCTTCTCACAATAATTGGTTTAATAGTAAACGTTGCTACTAGTATTCTACTTATGATTTTAACAAATGGTGCTAAGGAACCGGTAAACGAGTTGCTCTTATTTGAACACACATATTATATTCAAATAATTCAAATTCTATTTAGTGTACACCAGTGATGTATTTTTTTACGGCACTTGGTCTTTTCATATATCAATCACTTGATGCTATTGACGGGAAGCAAGCTCGTCGTACAAATTCTTCTACACCCTTAGGCGAACTTTTCGATCATGGATGTGATTCAGTTTCAACAAGTAATTGTATTTTCCATATCAATAAACATTCATTCTTGTCTATTTTGATGCCTATTTTAGTATTTGTCGCAATATCAGGTTGTTGCGCTATACAACTGGGTAATTATCCATGGTTAATGTTTTCGTGTTGTATGTCCTCGTATTTTACCTTCTATTGTGCTCATTGGCAAACTTATGTTTCAGGAAGACTGCGATTTGGAAAGTAAATTTTTCCCGGTGATATGTTTTGATTTTTCAAATTTTCATGTTTTCAGACTTGATTGTACAGAAGCTCAATGGTCATTCATAGTTGTTTTTCTGATAAGCATCATGGCTCCTAATTTCTGGGCTACAACGGTTTGTGTACCATTAAAAATGTTAATTTCATAATTATACATTTTATTTGAAAAGGTGCCTTTCATTAACATCGAATCTCGCGTATTAACTGCATTGCTAGTGTTGAGTTCGACAGTGTGGAATTCAATTAATAATATGCACACAATATCTAAAGGTGGTTGTGGACTAAATTTCGCATCAGTTGCAGTAAGAATCGAATGTTCAATTGAATTTCTTTTTAAATAATAAATATTTATTCATATGTAGAATGTTTTATTTTTTTTAGAATTCAAGCATTATTTTTCCTATTTGGCCAATCGGTTTTCTTATTTCTCTTGCATTTATTGCTTCTAATCACTCAACATCACAAATACTTCACGAACAACCGGTACTTCTTTTAGTTTGTTATGGCTTTGTATTTTCAAAGATAACAAATCGTCTGATTGTTAGTAATTTTTCCTTAGTCATAATTACTGAATACACAAAAAACTGACTACACGGTTTTAACTTTCGTTGACTAGGTAGCTCATATGTCAAAAAGTGCAATTAATTCATGGGATACAGCTTATTTTGGACCATTAGCTGTTTGTGTTAATCAATATTTTAATTGTTTCATAAAAGAAGAATACTTTCTCTGGTTATTTCTGGTAAGTTGGTCGATAATTAATACTTTTAGTTGTTGCTTAAAATATCTTTTCTATTAATTACGAATTCAGATTAACATTGATTACTGACTATGCTCGATTCATGTTGCAAGTTTAACTATTATATATAAAGAGTATATAAACACACACGACAAATGACTATATTAGAATCAAATAGATGTGTGAATATAATTCTAAACAAACAACACTGAATATAGTCAATGATTAACGATTTTGAGTCATTGAAAAAGAAGACATCAAGATAGTTTTATTTTATTTTTGAAAGTATTTGACAAATAAGCTAGTTGGGAAACTATGATCTTCTTGAATACTTTCAAAATAGATTTGTTTCGATTATTCTTAACATATGTTTCAAGTTGAGGGAAAGCAGATCAAAATTAAAAACATGTTCCGAGTGACGCTTAGCTGAATGTAATGAAAGTAAAGGTGAATGACTATTTGGTAAAACCAGTTAGAATTCTAGAGAGTTGTACCAGTTTTGATGTATCTTTAATCATAAGGTTCTAAAAAAATTAAATATTATTCACCAGTAAGCATTATAAACAAGAAGGATAGTCAAATAGTGTTTTTTTGACATAGTACATCAATCAAAACATATGAAACTCTGAAGACTTTCTCTTTTGATAATTGCACTCTGAGATTCATCACCTGTTGTCGTTATTGAATTACTCAGATAGCACGGATTTCTCCGGCATTCTGGCATGGATACTCGTTCGGATGCAATAGAATATATGTCATAATGATATAGGTAGTTCATAGGATGTGCTAAATTCGAAAAACAGATGAAATAACTAGTGGCTTTAGATACAATCTTATTGAAATTATATACTCTGATGAGTAATCTACTTTGAGAAATATGAGTGCTGATGATTTATATGGAGTCTATGAATGTAAATAAGTCTTTTGCATTCATTATCGAACATTTTATGAACTCTTATAGTATTATATGAAGTGACTGAAAAACGTTCGTCTCCTAAATTTTCACGCATGAGAGAAGCCATCCACACGATTGATTACTTTTTGAGTCACTAGAGTATGCATCGAATAGGAAGTCAAATGAGTTGTGATCATTCTCAACAAAAACAAGAACTGATACCTTCTATTTTAATTTTATTTTGTTGTTATAGTAGAAGTGTAATTGTTGAGTACTATTGAAAATGCATATTTTTTTTTTCGACTCAGAATTATGACAAAAACAAATTCCATCTAAAATAAGATATAGAAACAAACATCAACGACAATAATGCTTTCATCACATATTTCACACATCTTCAATATAAATATTGCGTGATTCAATCATGGTTATAGAATGTCTTTTATATACACTCATATAAACCAACAGATTTCAAGTTCTTATTTTTCAGTAGAGTAGCAAAGCAAAACAACTAATTGTTTCTTTATTCAACATATCAAATCGTAATTCGGAAATGTATTTTTCTGTTTCTCGTGAATTTGGATCACAATATTGATTGGTGAAGGTATTATAAGCTTGTAGTATTTCTGTAGTTATAAACGATGTAGACAGACGTCATTTGAAGGTATTCTAGTGCATATAAATCTACATAATGCAAATAATCTCTATTCACAAGCGATTAATCAATTGGAAGACTTCACTCGCCAGAAAACTTTGTCGTGCGTCTATTTACCTAAAGGCGATTTAAAACATTTATGAATTCTTCTTATATCCCAATGGATTCTCATCATTAATCGTGTGTTTGGTGTAATTTCCTACGATGACACAATATATTCTCTTGAACCCAAGAGATGATTTTCGATTCAAATCACATTGAACAATTCGTACGAATCATTTCGTTAATTTGTTTTTGTTTAGATTTATAACCTATTCGATTTGCTTCGATACAACGTAAAAGTATGTCAAGAGCTATGTGATGCCTTAGATATATACTGCTTTCGTATCGAACCACCAACGATTACGATACCTGATCGTGTCCATTAACAATATCAAAACCTTTTCTGTTCGTTCTTTCTTTTCTTTGTATCTTCAATTGTTGCATTTGCTCTATCTATGATGGCTTTCAAACGTTTCCTTTCTTCTTGTATGATTTGACTTATTGTTATATCATTAGAGATATTATTCTCATGTACAACTGATGATTCTATTTGTCTTTTTCTCTATCTAGCAGAAATCAGACATATACATTGCTACGTATTTTTACTATTCAAATATAATTTAAGATACTAATTTATATTTCAATGTCAAACGATAACGAACCAACAACGTTTAAAGAAGTCTATGATCGCTATATTGAATATCGTACACGTTTCGAATGTCTGGAAAGTGAATTTGATGAATATCAGCAATCTTCATTAAATTATGAACAAGAATTAGAAATACAATTGGAACAGTTAGGAAGTCAAAAACTTCGTTTACAACAAGATCTATTTGTTGAACGCACACAAAATGAACAATATAGAGAACGAAGTGAAAAAACAATAAAAGAATTAGATAAGCGTTCGGATCAAATTCAAGAAGAATTAAATTCATGTAAAAATCTAAATGAAAAACTAACACATTATATACGTGAATTAGAACAAAACAATGATGATCTTGAACGACGTATGACAAAATTTAGTTGGCTCTATTTTCTTTCTATCTATCTAATTTGCTTTCATCACAGGCAATAGAACATTACTTGATAGCTTATCAACATTCGAAAAACAGATGAATCATGCATTAGAACAAAATGCTTTACTAGAAAATGAACTTGATGAAAAACAACAGGTTTTCAACAAACAAAAAGAAGCAATGAACACACAATTCGATTGCATTGATTTTTTTCCTCTTTTTTTCTTCAGTTAACGGAAACCGTTCAACGATTGCGTGATGAAACACGAGATTTACGTGAAGAACTTAATTTATTACATAAAACACATAAGGAAACATTGATTCATTCCACGGAAACACCTATTGTCAATAGTGATAGAATGAAAAGTATTCTATCTGAAGCAGCAGCAGCAGCAGCAACAACAACAACAACAACAACAAGTAGTACAACAGCACGTGACTCTCATAATCGGCAAGGTAAGCTGCTAGTAGCATTTTCAAACTCATGGATTGTTTGATAACATAGAAAATCATTCATTTATAAAAAAAATAATTAATCTTTCCGATAACATGACAGTAAAGTAGTTCCATTGTAGTATGTATTAAAAGCAAACGACGGAAGAGTTAAGGTTCTTTCACAAGAAATATCTTCATACACTAGATTAAATCGCTAATCGAGCAAACTAGAAGTATAAATCGTTAATCCCGACTGTTTTCTAAAATTATGTTGCAATCAAAAAAACAAAAATCTCATGCAAATAGTGAACGTTATCTTTCATATCTCTAAATGTCAAATACCATTATATTTCTGTGTTCAATAGTATTTGAGTATGAAATGGAAATGAGAAATTCTTTATGGACCGTTAAAAGTCATTCGAAATTCATAACTGGTAAAAGCAAATAACTTAATTCATCGTCGGGAGTCCTTATCATCTTAATGAAATGAGATAATTTTAATTTTTAGATTTATTAAAAGATGACCTAAAGTCTTCGTCGCCTGCAAATGATCAAAAGTCTAATGTCTCTACTGCAAAGCATCCGATATTGTCAACAACGACAGATTCGAATCGATTTTTACCTACTTCAACAGATCCACAATTCATAAATGGAAATGATTTCCATCAACCATTGTCGAATTCAACTCGATTGGAATCCTTAAAGTTAATTAATGAAGCATTTCGACGTTTTACGACACTTGAATCAACACTTTTAGCACAACGTAAACAATCTCAGATGACAACGTCAATATATTCTACTCGTTCACGATTTAATTCAACGGCAAACACCAATCATAGTATGAATAATGAAGCGATTATAACTCAAGCACAATCATAAGACTAGCGTTTTGTTTTATTCCTCAGATATATTAATTTATGAACATATACATGTATCTATTTAGTTTACTTATAAAAATTTACATGTTACAACTGTTTTAATTAAATAATAAGGATTATGAAAAGATTTTTTTTTATGTGAATATTTTAGACGAAAATAATCTATAAAATTACTTATAAGGTGTGAAAGAAAAATTAAATAAATAAAAATTATTATAGTAAATAAGCTTGATAAATATAATATTAATATACGTAGGCAGTATTTTTTTCTTTCATGACGATTGCTGGATAATATCTCAGTTTTCTTCTCAGATATTTTATAATCAATATAATGAAATATACGAGTGCGTGCCATGTCAAATGAAGATGAAAGAGTAGAGTTATTGATTTAATGAAAATTTTTGACAAGATCTATCGTCGTACAGCGTCATCTATCAGGAATATAAAAGTATAAATTTAAAAATTTCAATTAATTATAAATTGAATTTCGATGAAAATGTAAATCAAAATTTATGTAAATCATGTTTCGTCGAGTCGAGCGCTACATTCATTGTCATAAGCATTCTAGAGCATAGCGACAGAAAATTTATCTGTTCTGCATAGTTTTTTTCTCCTTTGATACCAAAGTATTTAGTTTCTGAATAGATAAGAAAAAAAGAAGAAGAAAAAATAGAATAAAGGATTTGACATTTCGAAAAAGAAAACGATGCCCTCAACGGGCGGTGTTGTCGATTCAGCAGTCGTATCGATGAAACCAAGTGATTTAAATTCAACATCTCGACAGCCTGCAGCAGGAATAACAACAGCAACTACCACTGTTGCTGACGATGGAGAAATTTTCAAAGTAGATCTATGTTCGAGATAAACTCAAATACATCATATTAACATTGATGTGCTTCGATTACTTTTAGGTGCTGCATGATTGTATGAAAGACGTAGGAAAATTTAGACAATATATTTATTATATCGGTACGTCATGTGATACAAATAAACTGCGGAATAAAATCCAGAAACTGAAAGAACGAATTCATCGTAGTTTCTATCATCAACGAGAACTTGTACGAAGAGCTGCAGCAACAGCAACAACTTCGTAAGTAAAATAACTGAAAACACTTGAAGAACATAGACAAAATCCTAGATATCAATAATTATTTTTAAACAAAGTATAGTATCTATGAATAGATTTTATATTTCTTGTGTTTTTCTAGAGCAAAAAGAGAATTAGCAATGAATCGTTTTGAAAAATGTTTGTGTTTTACACTGGCTTCTCTTAATTATTATGAAAATTTACTTCATAAGTTCTCAATTCTTCTTGTATATTTCCCTATTGCTACTGGAGGTAAACATGTTCATTTTCACGTTTTCCTTCAAATACGTATGTTTTTTTGTTCATTTCAAGATCGTACAAATGTTGTAAATTTGGGATTTGAAGATTCAACTATAAACGCCGATGAAGTTTCCTACGAAAATCATGAAGCTGAAGAGAATGAAACAAATAGATACATTGAATTATTAAAGTAGACAAAAATAGAAAATTATTTTATTTCAAATTATTATTTTTTCTCGTCTTTTGTTTACATTTTAGTCAAATTCAAGTTGTTCAATTACTTCGAGATGAAATCGAAAAAATAGATGTCTACGAATTAAGAAGTCAAGCTACTTCGTATTCAAAAGAATTCGGTTTCTATTAAACGTTTTTAGCTATTACTCTGTGAATGTTCATTTAATTTTGTTTTGTTCTTTAAGTTGAAAACATGCATAAATATACAAATGAAATTACAGTTGACAACAATTCTCAACCATACCATGAAAATCGTTATACGATTCGTGATTACTTCGGTGAAGAATCTTTTACATCCGTATGTTATTTGTCCTGTTGTAGTTATTGTTCGTTGTTTCGATGTTGTTGCATGTAGATTGAATGAATGATGATACGCTTGTGCTTTTGATATTTTTGTATCCTTGTGCAAAAGATGAAATGCAAAGCAAAATAGCGAAGAAAACAAAAAAGGTATTCGTATTGTTATCGTGTATTTCTTTATATGCATCAAGATTATATGTTTTCCTCTCATATATTGCAATTCATCAATACACATCTTTTTTTAATTTAGGCTGGGAGATGTTATCAACAGTGCAATAGACGTAAATTTCTTTGTACATTAACCATTGTTTTATTAATTTTGGTTATCGTGGCCGTTATTGTCACTGTTATTGTGACTACTAATAAAGCATCTACTGGTGGTCAATAAGAATTCTTACGGTCAGATCAATGTTCATATGCCGCCCACCTTAAAAAAAAAGAAACGAATCGATGAATTTTTTGACTGATGCACGCGTTTTTTTTCTGTGCTCTAGCTATTTTTTAATGTATATTTACATATATACATATATGTGCATCCCGTCCAGTGTTTTACGAATTGTTTAGTTCGATTTTGAATTTCTTTCAACTTTGCTTGCTTGCTTTGTATGCATATATACTGCTAATTGATGTTATGTATTTCAGATTTAATAATGATAGCATCATCAACATCTCCTATTATTATTCCAGTTTCATCTATTCTTCGAGTTCTTGGAAGAAATTATGATGAATCGACTGTATTAGCATCAAAATATAATCAAGTAATTGCCTTGTTTTTTACTGTTTTCTCTTTTTGTGGTCTAGTGAATGAAGTAAAAAAGAAAAGATGCTATTGAACTTCGCGTGTTGTTCAATCTGATAAATTTTGGTTTTTGATCTATTTTACAGCGTATAGAGTCTTTGAAGTGATAATCTCAGACGATTTAACATATAATAGTATAAATAAATACATATAAACAGGTCGACAACGATTTCTCTTTGTTTTTGACTGATTGCTTCGCTAGAAAAAATATTTCGACGATACTCAGATGAAGAGCAACACGAAAAACTTGTATTGATTTTCAGTTGCTTATATACTTTTCACTGTCTATGGTCTTGACTCGACTCAAGGACTTTTTTGTGTTCTGTAAGATACTTTATTTCCTGTATTATGTATTCGTTGAGTCTTATAGGACGCAAACAAATAGACCTACTATATGATAATTCGTAGAAAATAAAGCATATCCCAGACAACATATGTGACCTCGAGGGATACGAAAATAAACACAATATAGACAATGAGTTTATCGCAGATAGAAATAGTTTGTCGAGTGATTTTCATTCTATTTTTTACTATTCTGTCTGTAAATTAATACTAATATTTAAAAAAAAAAACTATCGATCGATGTTTGGTGCTGTTGAAGGTCATTACTATTCTTAATTGCATTAAGATGTCTTATATCGTTTATTACATATCTGACAAAATCTTTCTTTTTTTTTCATACAAATACTGACTACATTAGCAAAACATAAATATGATTAAAATAAATTCGTGTTCCTTCTTTTCCCTGTGGCTCACGCAACAAAAATAAAAGAGATATATTCAACAAATTTTATTTCCCTTTAGTCATTACTACGTGATCGTCGCTTTCGTCAATCAAGTATCATTGATAATCAAACTGGTATACAACAAATAAATTCTTCGCTTTATCATAAAATATCTAATCGTATGAGTACAAAACGTATAGATCAAGTGTGTGCATATCCTAGACGATCGTATCGTTATCATACAAGACATAATCCATATGTATTCGCACTGCCTATAGAGCAAAAAAAGACTAAAATTGATGTCGATGATAATAACGAATGCTTAACACATTATGAACAAAAATCTAATGAAAATATACATAATGAAATTAAACATGAGCCGATAATCGATATTCATGAAGATCAAGTTGTAATACCAAACGATAATATACAATTGATAAAAGCAACGAAACGACGAATACTAACGAATCATAATTGTCATAATTGTAAACAAAAATTTAAAACTAAAAATCAACTAAACTTACATCTAGTTAAATGTCGAAATGAATCCGAACTAAAGTAATGTGAACCATAAAAAAAAACAGAAGAGAAATTCTTTCCAAATAGACTTAAAAATATAATTTTAGTGAACAGGCAACTCGTCGATATATTGCTAAAAGTGAATCATTATTGGTATCATTACTTAAGCAAGAAGCGATTACAGAAAAAAACCAGAGTATTATTCAATCAAACGGTGTACCATCAATTACAATGACACAACTTTTTTCATCGACAAAACCAACCGATAATCTGCTTGATGTTGATACGAATAATATACAAATTAAACTGGAAAAAAATGATGTTGATTTTATTATAAAAGATTCGCAGAAGTTAAAAAAACCAACAAATAATATTCAGGTACTAATTATCTACGAAAACGATCTTCAAACTTGTTTCTGTTCGTTACATTTCTAAAATGCATTCTTTCAATGGAAGCACTTAGTTAAGCAAAAGTCACAAATACTTGGAGTAATTGTGCATACAAAATTCTTGCTTTTTTTGTCTGTGCCCATCAAACTTGTGATTCTTCACAAGTAAATCTAACTGTTAGCATAGTTGATTCTCTAGATGGATTTTCAAATATTTATTTTTGATTATACGTATACATATATATATATATCAAGAATATTAGAATAACAAAAGAGGACAGCAAAATGTTTCCGTATTAATGATTAGATTTTTGAAATATTTATCTGATGATAATCAATGATGATTTTTAATTTTCATAGTAATAATGTTAGAAAGAAAGATTTCGACAACCGAAATATAGAATATTTCAGAGATATAAAACTTAACAAGAATTTCTTCAATTTAGTGTTTTATGTTCGTAAGAAAAAAAAATGAATTAATGAATACTATCTTTGAAAAAATTAATTTTTTCAAGAAATACTTGATTTGAGAAAAGAAAGATATGGTTAGCTTAATAAGTGACTCTTGATTTAAATCGATCGATTGCACATCAAGAAGACTTTACATGATGAGATAATTAGTAAGAATCAATTTATTATAATGATCGAATGATTGCATTCTCAAAAGTGCTATAACCTTTACGAATAGAATAGGTCACAACAAATAAACAAAATAAGTGAAAATAGGATGCGATAAATGATCGCTTGGAAGTCATCAACACAATTACTCGTAAGGCAACAATAATTAAAACCTTCAACTATCCAAGCTGACAAACATTCGGAACGCCGATTACGAGTCATCAACGAAACACGGTTTTTACGGAAAATTTTCAGTTTCGGAGCGTGAAAACGGATAAAAGCTCTAGTTCTGAGCGTTAAAATGCTAAATTATTCGACAACTTAAAAGCCGATGCGTTAAAACCATCAGAATTAGAGTTTTTATCGGTTTTCACGTTCCGAAAGTGAAAATTCGGCGTAAAAACCGCGTTTCTTAAATTTTGTTCATGAGCGTTAATGACTCACGATTGGCGTTCCCGATTGAAAGTTTAAACGCTTTTTTCCCAATGTTTGTCTGCCTGAGTAATGATGAATTTCTTCTGAAAACAAAACTAATTAGCTATGCGATCGAGTCTAATCAATGGGAACCAGTTGATTCATTATTGATAACAATAGCCTGAAGATAATTAAACAAACATTAAAGTATTCTAATGGATAAATAGATAGCTGACATGGATCATTTTTATTCATTTCAAATTATTGCACGGCATACAATACGTAGAAAAAAAGAAAATTGCAATGAAAAGATAATTTTCTAGTTGAACAAGTAATAACAGTAAACCTTTTTCTGTTGTCACATTAATTATTAACGATTAATGATGAAATTAATTTCGCTCATGTCTTGTTTTAAGTCTCAAATAAAATCAATATCTACTGTAACTTGTACGAACTGTGGCGAAGGAAATATGTTTAATGATGAACTTGTTCGTTGCTCAACATGCGAAAAAAGCATGCATGCATACAAATGTCTTGGCTTTGAAAATAATAAAATTTTAAAAACAATTAAAACATATTCATGGGAATGTGTTGAATGTAAAAAATGTATTCAGTGTGGAACAGTAGAACATGATGATGAATTACTTTTCTGTGACCATTGTGATCGGTAAAAATTTATGCAACATAATTATAGCGAATCATAGGAAGTTTTACTAATTTCATTTTAGAGCTTATCATTTGGATTGTTTAAATCCTCCTTTAAGTGAACCACCACCCGGTGAATGGTTTTGTCAACTATGTGTATGATTCAACAGAAGATTATACCCACCGTGATTTTAATTTGCTCAATTGAAAAATTAAGAAACAAAGCAAATAATTTATATTCTAAAATTATTTTTGTTGTTGTCGTTTGTTAGTGATGATAATGTGTGATATATTGTGTTTTTTATCCGGTTTGATTAGACAATTGTTTTGTTTCATTTTTGCTTTTGTTTCACTCAATTGTCAGATAGTGCTTCAATTTTTATTGCTTTTAGATTAATTCTTTGAAAAAAAAAGTAACAAAAAAATACAAAATGATCGAACGATCGCTTTATTTATTTCCACTTTCAGTCTGTCTACTTGTACCGCTTGCTTATTTTCTTTCGTAAGTAATCGGTATGGTTTGTATTCTTCGATTGTAATTAGATTGTCTTTAGGTTTATTGTTGCAGTTCAACTTGGACATTCAAAATTTGAATTTCCATTCTTAAGGTATGCATACATCATCTTGCAAGAATTCTGATTCTGAGTTCTTGGTTTTTCTTTTGTTTGAGTCAATATGAGAGACAATTTTATTCAATAGCGTCATATTCAGTTTTGATATTTAACTCGAAACAAAACCCTAATCTAGAAATGATTTTAGATCTCAGCTTTCATTTTAATCTTATTAAATGTGCAGGTATGAAGTCAACCATGTGTACTGCAATTATGAAAATAATTTTTAGACTTCTCTTTTCCATCTACCATTCGATTATATATTTCATAAAAATAATTTCATGTTTCAGTCGATCATCTACGGATTCACCAGAATCATGTATCTATTCACAAATAATAAATTTCGCTTCTTTTGTTCGTAAGTTAATCATCATCATAGAGCATAAAGATAAGTCAAATAAAATTTTCTTTGAATTTATAGTTTTCATTACAATATATATACGTTATCGTCAATTGTAAATATAATCTATATGATAATTAAGATACAAGAAATAATTCTTCCTCATGTTTTTGTTTTTTTTAGATCCCAACTTGTTCGTAATAATCCAACATGTGGAAAAAAATATACACAAGCAAATTTTATATTTTTCATTTGTGGTATTACGACGGCATTCAGCATGAGTATTATTTCAAATTTTCCAGTTCGTAATCTAATGTTTTGTTTTGTTTTGGAAATATTTTCATTTTTATTATTACTATTATTCTTTTAGCATGCTAATGTATTTCCTGTTCGATTGTTTGCAACATATTTAACATTTGCTGCTAGTGTAGGAGCACTCTATTGTGAAATGCTTTTATCATCATGGGTTCGATCATTATTATATTCAAGTCGACTACTACCAATTACGCGCACTATACTTACAATCACATGTACTTTGGCATTATTTGCATGTAAGAATAAATTATAAATTAGCTTTAGATATTCGTATCAGACGAACACATTGTTGTTTTTATCTATAACACTGATATCCGTATGTAAAAATCTTTCGCTGTTTTTCTTTATTTGCTAAATTTGCTCGAAGACTATGGAAATGATTGATGAAATGTATACAATGAATATTGATTTCTTGTTGTATTTCAAATATATTATTTAGTAGATTAATGAGTTTCGTACGTGATCAAGCATATGAATGATTCTTAAAGTTAGAAAAAACTGGAGTATAGGTACTATCAAAAAATACACGACTTAAGAATATTATAAAAATTTTCACAAATACTAGTATTAGTTCAATCATGTTTTATTGATAGTATAAAGAAAATAAAGACTTCAATATAATACTATATGAATTCTTACAAGTAAATAACAAGAATGAATAATAATGAGTTCGAACAATAGAATCGAATATTCATCATATGATTCATTAAGAACAAGAACGATGAATAGTTTTGCATTACTCTCTTCATATCATGTGCTCATTGATGTGTATCTATGTATGTAATCGATTGATTCGTTCCATTGAGTTAATATGGTCGTTATGTATCATATCGTTTATACATATAACTAGGTCCTTATTTGTGTAAAAACATGATACGTATCATTGAGTTGACGTTTATTTATTCACCAATGATTATTATTTTTGTTGATACTGGTTCATCATAATTTCTCAAACGAAATTTGAGAATAAAAATAAACAAAAGGTCAAATCTTTTCTTTTTTTTTCTAACCGAAATACATTTCTCAAGAAGAAAAATACGATGAAATATGAAATAAACGTCTTCGAAATTGTAATCATTTCCTAGTGCTATAGTATAGTAATCATATTATCTATGATGAACATTATTTTTCTTTGGAGACAACTATCAGAAATCCTGATGAAAAAGTGAATTTCTACCAGGATATAATTTATTGACTAGATTGATTTTTATTTTTAGTGAATATCAAACATAATTTGCTTTGTTCGTTTTCTTTTTCAGTTTTCTTTTTTCAAACAATTACTGTTGTCAAATATGATAATGAAAAAAAACTTTGGACACCAACAACTCCTGTATGTGAAATTGGAGATGTTTTAATTGCACAAAAACCTACATTTCTTTTCTTTTCTCTCTCAATGTTTAGGGTTGGACATATCACTTGTGTACGATAATATCAACGTGGGTTTTAACCATATGTCTTCTAATTTATACTTTCACATTAATATTTGATTTTCGTCATATAAAAGTAATATCTCCCAAAATTTTTCTTACAAATGATATTGTTGACGATCAAGATTAGTTTATGCATTCATCCTTATACAAATATATATATATATATTTAATGTATAATCCTGTTTGTTGTTTCTTTTTGTATACATGAAAATATCAGTGATTCGCCGTTTTCAGCTTCCTACATAATCTGTATATACACATAATTAAAAAAGAGAAAAAATATTTGTCTTTTTTTGTATGTTATTGTATCTGTCTTATTTGATTGCATGTGACCAATCTTGATTACGTGTTGTTTTGTATGTTCAAATTCTTTTTATAAATAAATTTCAATGGGAAAAAAAGCCAAGAACAAATAAAAATAAGTATCATATGTTGTAATTATTGTTGTCATCATCACCTTTAATTAAAGACCAAATGTATTCCCAATTTTGTAGATCGGCTCGAATTCGATAACAATGTTTATGCATAATATGTCAATGAATCAAGTAAGATATGTTCTTGCTTTATGTGTTATGTATTGAGAAAGTAAAAACAGGAAAAAAACTTCTGTTGCATAAAATGGTGAAAACTTATTCCATCTTCTCTGTCGTAGAATAGTTTACGCACTATTATTATCATTATAGAAAATAAGTATCTCTAGACCTAGCTGCTATATTTTTAAGTTATTAAATTATGAAAACTGTTAGATGAGAAGAAGTTGATGGAAAAAAAATTTGAAAATCTTTTATAGTTGTTTCTTAAATTTCTATAAGTACTACTTCAAGATCCGGAAATAACCTTGTGTAAGTATTTGTGAACGTTAAAGATGAAAGCTAATTATAAATAGCTATGTGCAATAAAAAAAAAAGAATTCTTTTAAGCGAGATTCTTTTGTTAGACTGTTGCATGAGTGATCCTTTCTGAGCGAAATTGCCTTTTCAATAGAAATAATAGACGGTCTTGTTAAGCTACATATGTACGTTTTTTTTGGATGCAACAGTACGAATTTTCGCTATCCATTACAATGTTTAATTTGATTGTATTTCTCTCTGATTGATTGCTCGAATGTCTACCGAATTCGGCATAATAACGTATGATATGGAATAATTAAAAAAATGATTTAATAATCAGTCAATGATGTAGCTTATGCCTATTGTTTTAATTACGGCCAATGAAATCATATTCATATTTTGCAAGGATTGTTACATAGGAAAATTTCAAATATATATTTATGAATTCAAGTGCCATTCTGAATTCCTCACTGGTTCTTTTGCGAGAAAAAATATAGTAATTTAGATATTCCCGAGAAAACTAATTGTTTTACTATTTACGAACTTTATTTAATTTCTTTTTCTTTTGTTTAAACAACATTTTAAGAGTTTTCTGATTAAAAAGCGTTAGGATTTCATCTTTTGACATTTTATATGCATGAGATAAAGCGTTCATTCTTTATATAGATAGTCATGCGACTCCATGTAATAAATCATTAACAGTCTATTAGATTTAATAACGGGGACAAATAACAAGAAACAATAAAATTCACATACACATCTGTTGATAAGGAGGTTCTTAATAATATTAGAGGAGAGACTTTAATAAAAATATGCAACTAATAATGAAAACTTCAATCAATCTTAACAAGATTATAGTGTACAGATAGTGTATGATATTAATATTTAAGCGTAATACTTCAAAATATATAACCGAAAATCGATACGAATATACATATATATATATATATTTATATGAGATTAGTAATACAATATTTTATAATGAAATACTTTTTTTCCTCTTAAAATGTGCATTGCAAATCTTTTAAGATATTCTTTTTTTCTATCTTGCCATTATTATTTTGCAGTTTTTTCGGATTAAACATGATCATCATCAAGAAACTAAAGCCATGAGAGTTTTCTTTGGAAACATTTTAGAATAATTGTCTATTCTTTTCTTATTCAGTTGTTGATTTCCGCTGAGCGACCACATGCATCTGACTGTCTACATGTCACGAGACCAGAAGATAAAAAGAATAGTGTAGCATGCATGCGTGCTAAATTGTTCCGACAAGGGTAATAAGATCAGTGTTTTGCGTGCGTGTACTATAGTATAGGGAATGTCACATTTGTTTTGTTCTCATTTTATGAACGCGGTTCTGTAGAGATAATATTTACGTTTCCACATGTTGCTAATATGTAAGAAAAGAAAAGAAAGAAGCAGCTCAATGGTATATTATTGATTGACTTATATACAGGGATGATTAAAGCCATGTTTGTAAGACCGTTGACGATGAAATCAACATATCTTAATTATTTGATCGATTGAGTAAATACGGTGCGAACCATTAGCACTTCTTACTCAATTTAAAACAAATGTATCAGTATGACAATGACGAGCAAAAACTTCTTATCATTCGTCTGTCATTATCAATAGCATAACCCTTGAGAAGAAGAAGAAGAAGAAGAAGAAGAGTACCACGCTAATCGAAAAGAAAGAACGCAGGGCTACATTTTTATGTATATATGTGTATGATTGCCTTTACTTATTCTTCTTTAATGTTTGCTATAATAGTTCTTCGTTCTATACATCGCTTTCTAACGATGTAAGTCTGGCGCTGACGTTAACATTTTTTTTCCTCCAATTATAGCATTGGCACCATAGAAAAGAATAATCATGATTTCAGAAACATTCCAATTCCTATGATAATTATCAATATTATTAAAAGCAGCAGACACATTCGTGCACAGATACACACATTCCATCATATAATATGCTGTAATGATAATTTCGCTCACTTGATTTTCCATTGCTAGCATTTCTTTGTTTCCCATTTTTCTTTTAGCAATGATTAAGTCATAGTACTAGTTATACTTCTATCACCACAGCACGATACCATGGCTTCTCTGATTTGAATAGCAGCACGAATCGCTTGTATTGTTATATTGAAAAATAAAATCACAATAGAAATAAAAAAAGAAATACACGTACATTATTCATTCATTTGTTTTTCATTAATTTTGCTTATATTCGTCGATTCTATTTTTTCTTGTTTTCTTAAGAAAAGAAAAAGGAATAACAACGAATTTTTATTATAACGATTATAGTGTCTCGTTTTCTTGAATTCATTTTCAAGCATGATAGATTCACTCCCTCTTGCTACACATCAAAAAGTAAGTCATGAATAGAAGAAGCTGCAAAGTCGAATGAAAATAGAGAAGTGACGATGATCTCTAGATATGTGTGCGTGCAGGCATGTGCATGATGCTTGTCAACTTCATACCCGTCGAATAAGAGAAAGAAAATTATATTTTCTCATCCTCGCTTTTGTCCTGTCTGTGCGCATGCACACACAGATATATACACAGTTGCATATAATAACAATTCGAAGGCAGTAATCAACAGGCTTGACTCTATTTCATCAGAAGACAGATTTGTGCGTAGAATTTTGAGGATCTAATCATCTTATCATTAAAGGTTTTTATCAATGATATTCATTCTCTATTTGTCGATTTCATTAGATTGTGATGCTCATAGAAATTTAGATATTATTCTTTCCTTTATCATTTCATGTTCGCGTTTCCTCTGTCGCAGAAAAAAACAAATCTTGTTCTTTGTTTCTCTTTTTGAGCTTTTCCCTTTTCTTTCTATAAAGAGTATTGAATAACATGCGGCAGTCGTGACAGAACGACGTTATGAACGTGTAAGCTAGAATAGACAACTACTTATATAAATATATACCTTTATGTGCTTCTCCATCTTGGCACGCGTGGTTTTTTCAATTCAGTTAGTATTTTTTTCTTAATGTCATGGAAAAATTCTTTTTCTTTCTTTAGAATGGGAATTAAACGCGAAGTCAACCAGCCTGTCAAAGGCTCTGATGATTAAGGTTCAACCACCAAAATCTCTTATTACGTATAATTTAATTCATGACCATGCTATCAATTATAAGAAATATTCATCGACAATGAATGGTGAACATACTAAAGAAGAAGATATAGATGAAAACAATACTACTAATTTATGTTCATCATCGAATAGCACGGCATCAAGTGTATCATGTCGATCATCATCTCTCTGTACAGAAAATGTTTTACGAAAACATCAACAAATAAATCGACGTCGAGCATTTTTTAATGATGATGTTATTGCTAAAACTGACAACAGTAACAATAGTTATAATGATAATAATCATTCTGCAACCGTTGATGATAATACAGAAACTTCAACTAGACAAAATGATAATGATGGTCTAATCAATGACGAAAATTCAGTACTAATTAAAAATATTAACGAGGAAACCCAAGCAAATAAACCATTAAAAAGAAAAGTTGTGTCATTTAGTACAATGCCATTCGAGAAAAAAGTTGCCGATGGTAAGTCAAAGATACATGTATAAAAGAAAAATTCCTATTGTTTAGTCCTATCGAAAAATCTACTTATCGATGCATTAATTTCCATTTTTATTCATCCGAGCAGCGTTTAAGAAAAACATTCATATACATATATATATATATATACTAATGCATTTTATCTAGTTTGCGATTGCCTTCGTTACATGCAAGAGGGAAGTGATTTTCTCAAAGTCCGATCATATGCACGTCAATTTCGTCGTCTATATAAATTGAACGATACATTGACAGCAATCAGTTGGTATCCGACATCGAAAAAACCATCAAAAGCAACAAGTAAGTTTTATATGAAGAGAAAACAAAAAATAATAAATCATGATTTTTTTATTGTAATTTCTTTTAGTTCCTATTGATTCGATAAAAGAAATACGATTAGGAAAAACTACGGAACGTCTTCGTGAATATGCTCATCAATTTCACAATGAATCACTTTTTTCAATTATTTATACCAATGAAAATAATCAATACATGTCATTAGATCTTGTTGCAAGTAGTGCTGACGAAGCAAACATCTGGGTAACTGGTTTATCATGCCTTATTGCTGATCAAGGAAAACCATCATCGCCGGCAGGTAACTGAGGAAAAATGATTATTTAATCCGTCTTAGAGATATTTGCGTGTTTTCCTAGTGCATAGCATTAATCAAGTCAATTCTTTCGGATGAAATGTATTTTTTTGCTGTATGTAACCATTGATGACATTGGCATAATTTTATTATAGAATAATGAGTTTTATATAAAAACATGATTTCTTGACATTAGTATTGTCGTCCGGAAACTTGAAAGTCTTTTCCTTCCGTTTACTTCAAATCGTTAATTTTCAATGTTCTTTAGAAAGGTGATATTTTAATGAATTCTTCCTCACTTGCATAGATTTTCTACTGCGCACTGTCTAAAATCCATTATATGAAATACGCAATGTTCTTCCCGAGTAATAGGGAAACATAATAAAAATTTGAAATCATAAAATACATTTCCGAAAATCAATAAATGTATAATTAGTAATTAAATGATCTAATTCATAATTTCAAATTTAGATCTAGAAGATCGTCAGCAAATGCGTAATCGATGGTTACGTGATGTATTTGCTGTTGGTTTACCATCACCTATTGGTGAATCGGAACAAATAAATCAAAATGACGATCGACCCATTACAACAACGAATTCTATCGATGAAGACGAAGCCATACGATTATTAATTGATTATGGAATTTCAGAAGATAAAGCTAAAGTTCGATTACAAGTAAAAATCATGTTCTTTTTCTTTGTGTTTCTGAAATAATCGAAAAAGTAAAATCTTCTCTAAGGAAATACAAACAATTAAGGCTGAAAATGCACGTGGATATTTTTCAACGGAAGAACTTGTAAATGTATTCAAAGAACTTTCAACTAGACCAGAAATATATCATTTACTTGTCAGGTTGGTTTTAATTCTTGATTAAGACTTTTATTTTGTTCTCTTTTCTATGAAAGATATTCTCGTAATCAAGACTTTTTATCAACGGAAGACTTAACATTGTTTCTTGAAGCTGAACAAGGAGTAAAATAAGAAATACGAAAAAATGATTGTATGTATACGAACGTCATTTGTTTTTGTTTGATATTGATTAGATGTCAAAAGTAACACGTGAGAAATGTGCAGAAATCATTCATGAATTTGAACCATCAACTGAAGCGAAGCTGTTAAGACACTTAGGCATTGATGGTATGTTAGACGAAAATCAAGCCATAAAAGTTAACTTAGATATAAGAGATATTTCCTTTTTCTTTTGAAGGTTTTACTAATTATCTTTTATCACCTGAATGTGATATATTTAATCCAATTAATCGAAGTATATGTCAAGAAATGAATCATCCACTAAATCACTATTTTATAGCATCATCACATAATACGTAAATATGAATTAATTATGATTTTAGTTTTTATGTTTGTTTTTCGAAAAGATTTAACATTGAAAGTTAATTAAGATAATACGATTATGAGAAAAACCGATATGAATATTAATTCTATCTTAGAAAGAAAAAAAACTCATAAGCAGAAGAAAAAGTTTGTTTTACTCTTCTGGAAAATTTCTTATTGGAACGGAGACAATTTTACTTGTACTATTCAATGATTATCGAGTATGTTCATTTGTATATAATATCTTCAATTTTATTTCAGTTGAAATTTAACGTTGGGCTATATTATTACTACTATGATTACTATTTGACATGAAGTATGAATATATTTTAGATTGATCTAGTTTGTGTAGTGAAAATAGCATGTTAGTATAAAAAGAATTAAATTAATATGATTCATGGATGTGAATTATCTTTATCTATTAGTCCAGACCGATCTAGATAGAGTGATAGTTGTTTTCTATTTGCATACACTAAACAACTAGAAAATATTTAGTCACTTTTACATGCGTTTCTTTGCGTGCAGAATAAGTCTTTACTAATCTATTCATTCGTGAAATCAAAGATTCTTTGAAAAATATATTGTTTGTGTTCATAGATTTCTATTGGCTGATCAATTAAAAGGTCCATCAAGTGTTGATGGGTTTATTCATGCATTAATGCGTGGTTGTCGCTGTTTGGAACTTCATTGTTTTGATGGGCTTGATGGTCAACCATCGATTCACAATGGAACCTTAACATCTCGTATACCTCTGAATGAAGCACTTGAAGCGATTAATAATTATGCTTTCGAGACATCTAGGTTGCTTATTGCAGTGATCTAAAAATAAATATTTCTCCTTTTTAATTTGTTTTTCAGTTATCCGTTAATATTATCTCTCGAATTACAATGTAGTGTTCGTCAACAAGAGCGTGTCGCCCAACTACTAATTGAAATATTTGGCGATAAAATATTTCTTGATCATCTACCAGTGGATACAAATGCTCTCGTCAATACATATCAGCCATTACCATCACCGAATGATTTACGAGGAAAAGTCATAATTAAAGTACGAGAAAAATTTAGAAAACTTCGAACTTCTTTCTAACTTATAAGAAAAAATAAATCTTGTCTAGGGCAAAAAATTACCTTCATCAGTATCGAATGATATCAATAAAGAATATGAAGAAATTACAGATGATGAAGATTGTTATGAAGATAATAGAAGACGATCGAAAAAGGTTTTCATATACGATCAAACAAAATATGAAACTCTGTTTTCTTTCTGCAGGATATTAACAGTAAAAGACATCGAAAACTAGCTCGTGCATTTTCAGATCTTGTTTGTTTACTTCGCTCCACACCATTTGAAGATTTCGAAACATCATTTAATGAACGTAAGAAAAAGAAATTCTTTAAAGAAAGAATTATGGCAAATTTTTTAATCCATGAAAATTCTAGAACAATCGGGACAAGTATGTACATTCAGTGAAAATGCTGGTTTACGTTTAGCAACTAGCGATGCAGAAGAATTCGTTAATTACAACAAACGTTTCCTATCACGTATATCTCCTGGTACTTGGCGTGTTGACTCATCGAATTTGAATCCACAAGATTTTTGGAATGTTGGCTGCCAAATGGGTAGGTTTTGCATTTATAACAATAATCAATCGATTCGGCATTTGTTAAATTAAAATCAAAGCACAACCAACAAATAGAAAATGTAGACATATCAATGGATTTTCTTTTCGGAGATAAATATGGTGAATAGATGCTTTAGCTAGAATGCTTCTTGCTCGTTTTGCTTGAGGCTTTTCTATAAATTTGAATTTAATATGAATCTACATCAAGCATATGATTATTATACGACAAAAAAAATACAAATAATATTTGCTGAACTTGATAAAAACGTGCCATAAACGTGAAACTATCCTTTTATGCTCTTTTTTTGTGTAGTTGCCATGAATTATCAAACAGCAGGAAAATTTATGGATGTTTACTTTGGCCGATTTTTAAGTAATGGTGGATGTGGCTACGTACTCAAACCAACATATTTACGTTACGATAACGCTACTGCAGCTGCTGCAGCTTCATCGTCAATTGTCAGTGGCAGATTTTCCACTAATCTCTACTCATCAAATACACCTCAAATACTTCATATTAAAGTATTTCCAAAAAAGGAACATTTATCTCATTTTAATCGGATCTTTTTTCTTGCCAAAAATTAAAACAGGTAATCAGTGCTTTGCATCTTCCAAAACCGGAACAAGCAGAACTAAAAGCAAATTCTGTTGATCCTTATGTTGTTGTACAAATATTTGGCGTACCGAGAGATTGCGATGAAGTACGAACAAAAACTGTTTATCATAATTGTAAGCGAACAATCTTTGTTGTTTTTTCAATGAACGAATCAACTTGATGGAAACAAAAAAAACAATTTTTTTCCTAGGGGAAAGTCCACAATTTAATGAAGCATTTGAATTCGAAATAGCGTTTCCAGAATTAGCACTTGTGAGATTTGTTGTACTTGATGACGAATCACTTGATTATGATTTTATTGGACAATACACATTACCATTTGATTGTATTCAAGCAGGTAAATCACGAGATTCAAAAGCAATGTTGATGTTTAACTGAAGTTATATATATAGGCTATCGACATGTTCATTTGTATACTATTGGTGGTGATATCATTGCCAATGCTTATCTATTTGTACACATTGTTGTCAACAGCAAATCATTAGCTGTTGTATGTACAATGTTTTTATTCTTATAATAATCTCTTTCATATTAAATTAGAAACCTCGTCGATCCTTATCCCGTTATCGTCGTTCATTATTACGTCGTAAATTGCGTGTTGCAGCATTTCGGCCAGTAAATCATCGACAAACTGATGATCTCTTCAAAGTATATAGATACCATAGACATATTATTCTGTGAAATTTCATTGTTTCTTTTTTTTTCCTATTAATAATCCATAGACAGTTATTCAACCATTAGAAACTGCCTTTGAATATCGTCATGCTGTTGAACAAAGTCTTTGCGAATTAAATGAAATGTGTGGTTTACCTGATATATCAAATGTAAAACAATGCGTACGAAAAATTGCCAGTCGAATACAAAAAGCAAATCTTGTCGGCACTGTTACTATTCGCAATCAATCGGGTGTAAGTTTTCAAGAAAAAAAACAACAAACAAGGATTGTTTACCCTAGCAATATCACACATGATATTCATATCAAATCGTTTTTGTAAACAACCAAGGACACAAATGATAAGAGAACAACTATTAGTTATGGAATAATATTTTTTTTCTATCTGTTGTCCTCTTTATTAATGACTGTAGCCGTAACAGAATCGACAGAACTATCTTTTCATAATATCATGAATAGATAATTAGCAAATATTTGGCGTTCTTCAGAATTGACATTAACAAATTTTCACATTTGCTTTTCAAGGTACCCATTTTCGAATATTCTACAGCATTACCAGAACTATCTCGTCAAAGTGTTGTTGCGTTGGAAGAAGTATGTTTAATGAAAAAGAAATAGAAAGAATTCTTAAGATAATCAAAGCAATAATAATTCTTTTTTTTTTCAGGTGACGAATCGATGTCGAGCTTTAATTGAAAATGGCAGTGTAATACATAAAAAAGTAACGAATGCATTTATATGAATCTTTCGACAAATAAATCTTGAATTATTTTATTGAATTTCCTAGCTATTTAATGTTCAAACAGAAGTGTGCGAGATGAGTAAAGACATTCCAAAGTTACTTGAAACTAATGGTCTACGTGGAAAAAAGTTTACCAAAGCAATTGATAATTTCTCATATAATCTTGCTCTACTTAATGGTCAAACGGATTTATTAAACAAAGCTAAACAAGACGCAAGTATTACTATACGACAAGTAAATAATAAATATACACTCTTATTATATTTATTGAGCATTTTTGTAAACAATTTTTTCTGCCATTTTTAGATTCTCGAAGCAGCTGAAACAACACATTTACTTGTTCAGACTGAACAGTCATAGTTCAATTTTTTAAAATAACATATGCGCAACTCTTCTAACCGGTGTTCTCATTTTTATTGAATCGAACGTAATGTCCTCGTTTGTTTTTCTCTTTCTTTAATTTTGAGTAAACGCTGTATTTCTCCTGATTGTCTATGTGTTTTACCTGTGCTTCAATATATATGTGTGCGCATATCTATGATTATTTTACTTTTGTTACAATGGGAATGCTTTTTTTTTACAAATAAAAATATTCTTTAATGGACGATCTAATGAACAAAAGAAAAATATGTAGACACAACAATTGACGATCAGAGATTACATGTACGGGTCATACAAACAGTGGGTAACCTTCTTGCATTTGCGAGTCATTCTTATTATTACTTATGCCATACGAGATATAAAAGATGGTTATACGCAAGTCAATGTATGATGTGTATTCCATTTATCGATGTTCGCTTTTCTCTTTTGCTCTCCGTGTACCTCGCTCTTGCTCTCTCTCTCTCTCTCCTCCATTCAGCCAACCACATAACCTATCTTTCAGTCGGGTCTGTTGTTCTTGTTTCTCTTTTCTTTTCTTTTTTTTCTGATACATAACCCCAACGGAAGAAGGATAACACTATCGAACAGTGCTGTCGTAAGCCTTGTGTCTGTATGGTTGGTGATTGTGGCTAGCACAATTAGAAAGGGTAGAATCTCTTACGCGTTCCATCCATTATTAATACCAATAGAGTCTATTGTATCTGTGAAAGAACAACTGTCAAAGGTCAACAAGCTTTAGTAAAAGGGTGGTGGTGAACATTTTATATTCAGTACAATAAAAATACACATTGCTAAACCGATGGCCGAACAAGAAGAGCACCACCACCCTCATCGGACAATGGCCTCGGCAAATATCACATCGGCTAGTGATGGATCTGTATCACAAGTCCATGTTAATGTATCCGATTTAGATGGACTGGTTAGTTCTAGTGGTAATCCACCAAGTACAACAACAATTAGTACAATAGCCGTACAATCTGGAGAAGCTCAAATTGTTTTAGCAATTCTTCGTGTATGTGATTCTTTTTATTATTTGATTTTGCCTTTCAAAATATGACTTGTAATTTCATTTTTAACACAAACTAGAGTTCAGATGTTGTTCGAGTACGTATTCAACAAATGGAGCCAGATATAATGGATATTGGTTCCAATCTTGTTGATACATTGCGTTTTCAAAATATTCATGAAGATTTAATCAGTAAACTAAAAGTAAAAGAAAAAGTTTCTCAGTCTGCTTTGTTCTTCCTTTTTTTTACTGATCCATCTTATTTATCATTTCACTAATGATATTTAGGCTAAACAAGATAATATTACAGAACTTTTGACACGTGCAGATGATCTTGTCATTCAACAAAAATCCTACAATGAAGTTTATGAAGCTATGGCACGAAGCTTAGGTGAAGCATGGAAAGAACTTAATTTACAACTCGAAGGTCGAAGAAATTTATTAAATCAAGCTGTACGTTATCATACCATAGCTACTCGAGTATGTTGATAAAATAATTGTCATGTTAGTTAGAGTATATGAGAAAAGAAAAACGAAAGTTTTTTTGTTCGTTTGTAATTCCGTAGTTTGATGATCGAGTTCAAAATGCTCGTTCATGGTTTGCATCATTGGAACAAGCAAATTTCGATAATCAATCATTGAATATATTATTTGATGAACATGATGCATATAGAAGAGAAATTTTAGAAGCATCATTAGAAACATTGAACGAAGGACAATCATTACTTGAACATATTAAAGATTTAGGTGTAGTGATTGAATCAATAAATCCACATTCAACTGTGGCCGCTTGTTATGGCATTGAACATTTACTCGGTGTTCATCAAGATGAACGACATAAGTTTGAAGATGAATGGGAGAGAAATAGAAAAATACTAAATGAATATATACAAATGTCAGAAATCAAGCATGATATTGATCAAGTATATATAAACAAATAAACTATAATGAGTATATACTCTTTGTTGTGGTTTTATTTATTTAGATATTTGATTGGTTAGAAAAACAAGGTCAAATATTTTTTGAAAATTCTGATTTCGGACAAACATTAGATGATATTGAAAGATTGCAAAGTATTCATAAAGATCATGAAGCTGAATCACATGTGAGTTCAATTTTCAATACTTTTATTTAATTCAATATTCTTCTTAGATTGTACATGAACAAGTTCTTCGTTGTATGCGTGCCGTTGATACTTGGATACATACGGGTTTAACACGAGCCGATCGTTTACATGCACATGCCCATACACTATTAGTTCTATGGGAGAAATGGGCACTTAAACTTGATATTCGTCGACGATTGTTAAGATTAGCACATCAATTTAATATTGATTCGTCCAATGCACTTTCCATACTTGATTCACTAGATAGACGCCTTTTGACCATGTCATCCGATCATTTACGTTCCAGTGAAGATCTAATAAATGAATATAACCAAATCAATGAGGAATTAAGTCAATCAACTCAAATTCCACTTCGTGAAGGACATCTTCTAATAGAAAAATCACAAGCAAATGATTATAGTTCAACAATCGTACATGAACGTGTCCATGATTTAGAGAAACGTATTGAAAATATACGATATAAATTACGAGATCAATACGAAAATTTAGACCAACAAGGTTCATCATTGTATCAAACATTTGATAATGAATGTATAGCTATGCAATCATGGTTGTTTAATGTTGTTGAACATTTTCTTAATGCAAATCGATTCTTGATTGATTTAAACAATTCTATTGATATAACAAGACAAGCAAATGACTTTTTAGAATCGCATCAACAAATCATCGAGCGTGATCTCAAGGTTAGCATAGATGATTTTCAAAGAAATCTATTATCAATGACAGATCAACATTTGTTGATATGTAGATTACTATCCGTCATTGACTATGAATAGAAAGACAATATATTTAATGTCAATGATAATGATACTGTTGATCGTATTCTTATAGTCGACATTGTTTTTCTTCATTGAAATATTTAAAACTAATTACTATGTCCAAAGGACATTCTTATAACAGAAAAATTGATACAATGATGAACTGGGAGTTTTCTTTTGTTGATAGTTGTCATTTTTGTTTTTGTTTTAAATTACAATTATCAACAAAGCTTTCATATTTGTATATATATATAGCTCATGAATAGGAAGGTTAGATCATGTAATTAAGTTAACATACATGGTTGATACCTAGTGCTTTTGCGTAATGTATTGAGAAGCTTTCATCATCAACTTTTACATAGTTACGCTTACAATATGGTAGTAAGCCATCATGATTCTTTTCTTTTATGTCTATAGTAACAGATCATTGCAATCTTTACTATGTTGATAATTGGAAACATCAAGACTGATTTTCTTCGAACTGAATGATATTTTATCATTACAAAAAATATACGCATAAGAGATGTTACATATCTTTAATAGTAAAGATTTCAAAAAAAAGAATCTGTAATTTTTACAAAGTAATTTCACACGTTTATGATACTAAAGAAATTAATTCTTGGCGATAATAGCAAGGATAGAAGAAAGGGCAACTCTGATATTAACAATGATTATAGTTTGAGTGATGGACAACTTTCTTAATAGCTCAATTGTATTATTATTATACTAAAGTAAAAAAAGCTGATTAAAACTAGTCCCTAATAATTATTATTTAATTTACAAGACAAATACAACATTTCGTTTCTTACAGCGCCGTGAAGAAGAAATTCATCATCTTGGAACATTGGTTCACGAATTACAATCTAGTAATGATCGCAATTGGCAGATAGCTCGAACACGATTTGATAATCTATTTATTCTATGGCAAAGCTTATCTGATAGAATAATTCGACGACATACCCTTGCTCAATCCTATGTAGATTTTCAAAATCAAGTTGAACAAGTATAGTGAATTTTTATCGGCTTTGAAATTCTAAATAGAAATCTACTTCTTTTAAGTTATCCAATGACTTAGCTGGTATCGATGATGTGATACGCTATCGTGATAATATTGATTTACTACCTGAATCAGCTGTCAAACATATTGAAGAAACATGGTCCAATTTACGAAGTAATTATCAGGAAATAATTAATGATAGTAAAAATATTCTTCATGCTTTGGAAATTGTACGTTAATCAATTAGTTTTTATTTTTATGAATGTTTTTTATTCGAACTTTGTCCTAAACAGGAATCTGAACAACTTGGATTACAATCCAATGATACTTATCGTGCAATATTTAATCAATGTGAACAAATAAAACGTCAGTATGAACAAATAACTTCTGATTTCGATTCATGGATTCGAAAACTAGCCAATTTGAAAGATTTTAAATATGAATGGCAAGAATTTATTGAAACTGCAAGACATGTAAGATAAAGTTGAATCTATTAGTATTTTGCAAAGTTTGATACTCGTTGTTTTTCATATATTTCTATTGTTGCTAATTTTCCACAATGAAATGTGTTTTCTATATTAATGTTCTATAGACCATCGACAAAGTTCATCGTTTTGAATTAAATATTACTCCATCATCAATTTCAACTAGTGACGATGTTGAAAAATATCAACGTCTACTAAGTGATTTTGCAAATCGTGTTCAAGTAAAAAATATGAGAAGAAAAAAGAAAGACAAATATTTACAAATGTTTCTATTTATTTATTTTTTCAAAGGAAACAACACGTGAAGTTGAAGATCGTTTAACAACAGCTGAACAGCTGGGTATGCGTGGTGAAACAAACGGACAAAAAGAGCAAATAGTCAATGAACTTGTCAAAGCTCATCAACAATATTTAACACGTATTAATCAAATACGAAGTTTTCTACATACGATGATAAATTACTATAAAAATACATCGAAAATTGAAACACAATTCATCAACAATGAACGACTCATATCAACATTACCAAGTGATATTCGTAGTACAGAAGTTTTAGTAAGACAATATGAAACTGAACGAGAAAAAATTATTCAAACATATGAACAATGCCGACAAGATGCACTTCTAGCTGAAAACAAAGCTAAGCAGGTTTGTAATCCATTCATGTGAGGTTTTATTGTGGTACTAATGTAGTATATGATAAAAGATATACATGAATACAATCTGTTCTTCAGATTGAGTTCCATGATTTAGGTCGGGTTTCATCGTTAAACTAGTGGTTCGAGGAAATTATACTTACCTACTGGTTTAATTATGTTTGCTCTTTGTTAACGGTATTGTTTGGACAGCGTATTTAAAGTCTGCTTTTCCCTCATTTATTTCGTAGTCTCTTGACCTTATACAAGAAATCGTAGAAAGACTTCGTTTTGGTTTACTTCTACTGAATCATCGTACTGATTAACTAGAAACGATTGTATTCGAACCAGAACGTTGAGCCTCATCCCATTCCAATCGAAGAAACACTATATTCTTTTTCTGTTCTCCGTTAATACCAATGATGATATATGAGACATAGACATTCTCATTTAAAATGTGAAGCATTTCAAAGAAATATGCTAGGAATTTGATGTTCTTTTACACTTTTAATCTTATGTTCGTTTTGATTTTCTCTTAACAGTACTAAGAAAAATCTTCCAAGGATGTGTAATATGTATTCTCAAATCATTTTGTTTCTGTCTACTATTATTTCTTTTACTGACTATTCTATTAAGAACGAGAAAGAATATTTGATATCCAAATTATTTTTCTAAATTCAACCGTGACAAGGGAAATCTCGTTCATTGTCAATAGTTTACCGATTCAAAGTATTGCCATATGATGAATCACAATAAACAATTGAAAAAGAAGAAAGATAATTCTTTCCTGTTTTCTTCGACATGTGGTTGTTCAAGGATGTGTCTTTTTTCACTCATTATTTATGCTGCGCATGTACACAGAATCGCATTGCCACTCATTAATCAAAAATAGCTATTGCTGCCTGGATACATGTACGATTTAAAGAAAGTGCTTATTCATTGCTAGTCTTCTATAAATGGATTGTTATTTAACATGGAGATATATATCGTCGCTCAAAATGTGGAACCTGACTGGTGATTGACATGATTATCTGTGAACGAGATTCTAGCTCGATCATTACTTTTTGCAGCTTCTCTATATACTCTTCGAGCGCACATGAAGAGAAATATTTGTAGATCAACGACTGACGATTGATAAAATAAACTAATGTATGCATCTTACATAATCATTGCAGTCCATCGATCGGCCATAAATATGCAAGGAAAGTGTTTTGACACTTGGAACATTTGTCTTATTTATAGGGTGGCTCATTTGTATTGTGAATAAAGATAGAAATCAATAAGATTACTTGTGATAAGATTAATATTCTTACAATTTGATTTCTTTCGTTCAAAACAAAGCTGTATGTTGAATTCAACAATATGCAACGGGACATGATCGAAATCTTTTTTTATCGTTGAGAAATATGAGTTTTAACATAATTTTCGTATTTTTTTAAATATCTATTTGACACTCGGACGTACCAATCTACATAGCATCTAGCTAATTTTCATGGAAGAAGACTATTTTCTTGATGTTTTCTTTCTACTATGGCGAAATAAATAGCTAGGATCAAACGAATATGTCCTTTATTCGTGATTATGATCTTAGAACTAGAGTTATATGAAGCGCATAAGATTTTTTTTCAGATTATCTGCCAGGACGATAATCCATTTCCAGAAGGTTTAAGCCAATCATATGACTAAATGGATGCCTTAACGTATAGTATTGCAATGGTATTCAGAAGCGATAAAACTCAATCTTTTCGGAACACGTGTCAATCATAAAGCTTTGCACACTATTTTCTTTGCCTTTCCTTAATATACTTATTCATTCGAAGATAATTGCTTGAATCTATGTTTCAGTGTGGAATTATTTCATTTGTTGATGAAATTCATACACAACAGCATTATCTTGAATCAAAGTATGTTCAATGGCAACATCAAAATGAGGAAAATCGATCAAAATTAAAACAACGTGTTGAATGGTGTCAATTTCTAGATGATAAATATAAAGTTCGTATTAGACAAAAAGACGACGAAAAAAAGCATGTTTATTTTTTGTTCAGATTGTTTATGAAATGGATTCATTACAACAAGAAATCGATAAACGAAAGAGTAGCATTCCACAAACATTTAAGGAAGCTCTTAATCGTACTGAAACAATTCACGAAATAAATCGTCTCTATGATGTTTGTTTGAAGATTTATGTGTCAAAATTGAAAAACAATATCCTTTGTTTTTTCTTCATATTTAGAGTTGTGAACGAGCTGTTAGAAGATTTCGTACAACAGCAGAAGTTATGCTTGAACAAAAACATCCTGAATACGAGCAAGTTAATCGAGAAATAAACGATGTGGAAAATAAATTATCATCGATTAATATATCAATTGGAAATTATCGACAACATGTTGATAAAACAACAACTTATTTTCAACTTATTGATGAGGTTCAATTAAATTTATTTCTTGCACATGTCACTAGCATCGTTTTAGAAAACCTGACCAAGCAGCTATTTGAATTTCAATAGAAATATTCATCAGTAGATGAGATCGAGTGATTAGTAGAAATAGAAGATTATGATTCTCACTCAGATCATGTAAAAAATTAGCTTTCAAGTTTCGATTTGATACTTTTCATTAATCAAGTTCTCAGTGGTATTTTTTCTTTTTTTTTTCAAAATCCCATTTTTCTATTATATTCTTTTTGTGGGTGCCAATAACTAGCAGTAGGATTTCCTTTGATACATCAGAATATCTGATCTATTCAATATTTCATGATAAAAAAAGTATACTGGTAATGTTATAAAATGCTCGGTGAGTTAATCTCATTAAGAGCTTTGTTGATACAATATTTCTATTCGAAACTCGAAAGTACATTTTTATACAGATCCTTAGAATGAATTCGACTTTTTTATTTCAACAAACTCAGTAATAAATGCCTATTTCAAATCTGTAGCAGTTCGTTCATCAGCAATCACATGTCATAAAAAATGTGATAAACCAGATTCTATAGTTGTCAAATACCGTAACAGTTGTCTTAACGACTTCTTCTTCCAACACCACAGAGCGTGACAGATTTATTTGATAGACGATAACAGACTTAAAACAATAATGGATTGTTCGAATAGATGAACTAATTTGGAACTTCATATAGACATGAGAATCAAGTTAACGGATGGTGAAGCGGTCTCTTCTAAGATACATAGGATCAAAGCATCAGCTTGCATTCAGGAGCATAGCAACTATCGCAAAACTTTTTATAGTTTAGTCTTACGAGATGTGAACTAATCATTTTTAACTCCGTAGATTGAACGTTGGCATCAAGAATCAAGTCAATTATTAATTCACATTGGTACAGAAATAATGCATTGTCAAACAGAGAATGATGCGAAACATTTGCTTGATCAAGTTTCGATAGCTATTGATCAAGGCAAAGAATATGAACAAGAAAAAATGAAATATATAAGTTCATTAGCAGTAGATGTTTTTGGTTTGTATCTATTTAATGACGAATTTCTAGAAATAAACACAACTAATAATATTGTTTTATCTAAGGATTTGATGAAAGTCATCATCGAATAAAACATGTAACAACACGAAATATTGAATTGATCAACGCATTTATTAAAGTTCATCAAGACATATCAGTAGTTCAACGTAATTTTGAACACCGAAAAGACTATTTTCAAGATGATATGTCTGTGTTCAATGAACAGCCACCTGTCTTTGTTAAACAAATGAAAGATACAACAATTAATGAAGGAACCAGGTATGATGATTTTATTAATTAAAATTTCTTGTGTAATTATCTCGATAACAAAATACTTTTAGATTTACATTCGAATGCATTATCAATGGAAATGAACCTATTCATGTTACATGGTTAAAAGACCAAACAATCGTTTCATCACAAACACAAGATATACATTATGAGAATGGTCGAGCAACATTGACAATCGATGATGTACAAAAAGAAGACTCAGCCTACTATACATGTAGAGCAAGTAATAGTGCAGGAACTGTGGAAAGTTCAGCCTACCTAATCGTTAAAAGTAAATAAATAAGAAAGTTTGCAGCTGTACTTTAAAGTGAAATACTATCTATATGCTAGTTGGTTGTTTTGCATGAAGAAAATGATTTTTACAGTTACTGGTGGATGAAGAAGTATGTTGAAACGGATACAGAACATATAGTCAACTAATAACTTGTTGCAAGATAGATTAAGTCAGCGTTTATAGTACGCTTTTGTCTATTAAGCTAATTTTTTGTTCTCGCTGACAGAAGCCTCGTCAAGGATTCGACCAATGAACGAAATAACAGCATTTATACAGTACAGAACCATAACAATTGACCTTATTGAAAGACATATGTATATTCTTTGTCAAAACTACTCTACCATGTACGTTCAACCGTTCGTATTGTAAGATCTGTCACTTATTAATATGCATACTAGGTAGTACTTAAGGTTAGTGAGACTCGGCTAATTATCATATGTATCTATAGATGACCACTATCAATAGAGAAGGAATAATTAAGTACTCGGAAACTGAATTTGAAGAGTGTTATTAAGTTTCGCCGATGTTTTTCAGCATTGGTAATCAAAATAACAAGAGAATTCTCAGAATCATTTGTAGATACACGAAAATTTTTCTTGATCAAACTTGATACACCCATTTATCTCTTTTGGAGTACATAATATAACGTTTGTCTGTTATTATAATCTCTAGCCCTTTGTTGAGATAAAGAACTATGACGTGTCCAGCAATTCGATTCAAATCAAACATTTCAGACTATGTTGATCTTAGTAGACTATGTTTTTAATGAGCTATCTGTAATGTTTTTGAAAAAATTCTTGCATGTCTAGTCTTATCAGTGGTTGAGATGATGGATGTGCGTAAGATAATGTTGGTCAATTATGAATCTCTTTATTACAAGTGATAGTTCACTTTTATAAAAACGTCTACAGTAGTTCGATATAATTTCTTCATTAACAAGAAACCGCAACGAATCTGTGATTACTGACAAGAACAATTACTTAAATTGATTAAATTAAACTGGAGATATTCGATGTCTTTATCTTCTAATTATTTACTTAGCATAGTTTCTACAGTACTCACTTGAGAGCTTATCTCTTCTCCTGAATATGGAATCTTCGTTGAATATATGTATATATATATATGTGTACAGTATTGTAAATTAATGGATGCGTAATTAAACTTGATGAAAACTACGTAATCATCTATCAACAGGTCAATCCATCATCTTCCTGATCAAAATGAAGATTATTACCATAGGATTGCATCTTGATTATACCAGCTATATATGAATTTCGTTTCTTAGATTATGAAATTATGTATTGAAAAGTTTTATCAATTAGTAATTAATAGAAAAAAAAATACATTGAAAGTTGAAAGAGTGTTTCGATGATTCAATTTTTATTATGTACTGTGTAGACGTCTATAAATATACGCATACTCCAAGATAAAAATTCTATCATCTCCATATCTTTCTTACTTTATTTAGCATCTAGACAAATGTCCTAAGAAAAACGTAATATAAATATAGGCAAAAAAACAAAGTGAATGCCTGTCTTTTCATATCATATGACAGTCAGACAGTGAAATCAGATAAATATAAACACTAACAAATAGTGATTGACAACAATCGTTGCTGTTATGCTTGCCTTCATTGCTATTACTTTGCGTGATACATAACATTACATTAATTTACATATTCGTCGACGTTTCAAACTTTTGTGTCAGTTGTTCTATTGAAAAACATTTGCAAGGTTAAAAAAACTTTCATGTGCAATGTTTAACGATAGCAGATTATTTAAATTAAATTACCCTATTGAATGTCGTTAGTCTGAATGATAAAGTTTCTTGTCGATCATAAATAGTTTAGCTTCTTTGTATATTAAAGGATGAATTTAATCGATACCTTCTAGAATTCAGAATGGTTGGAATGCTTTCTTAGTTGCTCCTTTTTGGCTTGCTCTGTATTTCTTCTTATTGTTCTAGTGGGAACATCCTCGATTAATGTTGACAATAAATATCAACTCTATCGTGCACCAACATTCATTCAACCATTACGCTCACAAGATGTTTATGTTGATTCAATGGTTACATTTGAATGTATTGTTTACGGTGAACCAACACCGAGTGTTACATGGGAACATGATGGAATAGAGTTATGTAAAGGTCATTCACTATCAGATTTAACATCTAAACATCAACTATATCGTTTAATACTTCAACATGTTCAATTGAGTGATTATGGAAAATATGCATGTAAGGCAAAAAACCTTAGTGGTGAGGCAACATCAGTAGCCGATCTTCGTATTTATTCTAATCAACAACAACAACAACAACAACAACAACAACAACAACAACAACATGGTAAATCAGAAAGAAAGACGTATACGACGATATATCAGGAAGCAAAGAAAATAAGGAAAAAAGAAAAAAGAAAGCAGATATACGGGTAGCAGCTAGGCTTTATACGGAAGTTGATAGTATTGGTAACGTTTATGCGTTTTTCCTATTTGTACGTACAAATCCGGAAGATCGTCAAAGACAACAGTGGCAACAGTCTGCCGTATTGTCTTTCTTGCTGTCTGTGACGGATAAGCGAGTTATTCGTGTGGAAGATTAATGGAATTCTCAAGTGTTAGCCTTTGCTTTTCTAAATATCGAGGAGTAGAAAAAATCACAAACCATGAAACTTTTTTGAAGAAATAAACATTTAAATAATTAGGTCAATATGATTTCATCACATTGTTTATTTTCTTAGACGTTATGATGTCATTGGAATACGAGCCTCGTCTTACTGAACCATTAAAAGCATCAAACGTAATTCGTGAAGGCCAACCAGTTAAACTTTCATGTCGTTTTGACTCTAATCCGAAAGGTGATATTCAATGGTTAAAAGATGGAATACCAATCGATTTTGCAGCTCTTGGAATTTCACGAGATTTTAAGGTTTGTTGAAATATTTTATCATAATTGGATGCTTTTTATTTTCTCTTTCAAAACTAGGTTGTTAAAGAAGTAGACTATACAGCTTTACTAATAAAAGAAGCTTTTCCGGAAGATACGGGCTCGTATGAAGTTTTAATTCGCAATCCATTAGGTGAGGCACGTTCGTTTACGCAATTAACTGTCGAAGAATTTTTTTGTCGAACACCGTAAGTTAACCAGACACATATTGATATTCTTGATGGTTTTATGTCTTGTTTGTTTTTAGAGACTCGGAAATGTCTGATACACCGTGTAAACCTATTTTCGTGCAACCATTGCGTGATGTAACAATAAATGAAGGACAAAAATTAAAATTACATGCTGCTATTAATGCTCATCCTGAACCAGAAGTAAATAAAATAGAATGGGTTTTGATATCTATTCGAAAAAAATACGTTGTCTTGTTTTTTTTTTAAGATTATATGGTATTGTAATAATATTCCATTAAAAAATACACGCGATGTTTCATTAACATTTGATGGACAATTATGTACACTAATTAAAAATCACTGTGAGAAAGAAAATGATAGTGGATTATATCGTATTGCCGCCGTAAATTCAATGGGTCAAGCTGAATCGATTTGTCAAGTAATCATACCATCAAAAGATGCACAATTATTTTCTGAACGGTTACAAACATTGATACGTTCTCCGCCTATGTTTGTACAACCATTAGAAAGTAAAACTGTTCATGAAGGAGAGCGAATTGTTTTTCAAGTACACATCGATGGACAACCTAAACCACAAATCATTTGGTATAAAGATAATCAACCGCTAAGAAATACACATGATCATAAAGTATGTTTTGATAGAAAACAAAGCAACACAAAGAATAGAAAAAATATTGTTTTCTTTTTCTGCTTTTGTCCAACAGATTCGTAGTCAAGACAATATATATACACTTGAAATCCCCGAGTTATTTATGGATGATGCTGGAAATTATATGGTTAAAGCAATTAACATCGAAGGTGAAGCAAAATGTGAATGTTTATTAAATATTTTACCTTCAACGACTAATATTTCAATCAACAATGAACCGATGAATATCCAAACGAATGGTTTTCCACCTGAATTCCTACAATTATTTACTGATCGACAAGCAACTGTTAATTCAGCAATCAAATTTGAAGCTCGATTAATTGGTACACAACCACTAAACGTAAAAGAAACAAAAACAATTAATGTTCTTGTTTTTTCTCTACTTTTCATTGTTCTTCGACTATTCATTTAGGTCTATTGGTTATTTAATGGTACACTCCTATCTAATCTAGATAATAGTCAACGTTATCAACAACAAAATTTTCATGATACTTATTCATTGACGTTATATGATGTTCGCTATGAAGATGTTGGGCGATATACATTAAACGCTGAAAATGCTTGGGGCAAGGCAACATGTACCGCTGAATTATTTGTTCCACCAACAACAATGTCAGGTAGGAAAAATAGTATGAATGTAGACTTTTCTATGACGTTAAATTGAATTCTATATTTCTTAATTATTTGGTTTTCTGATTTTCTCAATAATTGAATCATTGGATTTCATCGAATCATAATAGGTCTAGTCGTTTGAAAAGTGTTTCCTGGAGACAGTATTCATCGATACTGACGAGTAAATTGCCATTCAGCTTTATTACTTCGGATACGTAATTTAGCATGCTTTTTACCTCAAATTATTCCATTGACAACGAAAAAGAAGGACTATAAAAGAACGGTAATAATATCATACGACGATCTATTCTATTCCTCTTTCTATGTGGCTCTTGATATCGTCAATAAATATCTTTCTCCCCCTACAGTTTTCTACTAACATGAATAATGTAGACCATAGATTTTCCTGCTTTCCATTCTATGATTAAGTAACAAACAGAAAGATAACAACTCATTTTCTTTCTATCCAGTTTTGTGCCATCTTCCTACGTGTTAAGATCTATTCTTGTTTCTGTAAGACCTGAGCTGAGGAATATACACGATTAATGTAAAAGAAAATCTGAGAAAATAAACAGAAAAAAAAGGAAAAGAACTCTTTCGACATGTATCCATCTGCAAGCCATTTATTTCTCTTTCTCTATGTATATACACACACATATATATATATATATGTATGCATATATGCTTGCGATGCATAAAAAAAAGACTTAGTCGCGAATATAAACGTGCAGAATACACCGTCGCGGAGTAATGATTGATTCTAGAAAAAAGATAGGCAATCATAATATAGAAAAGACAACGAAGAAGAAGAAAATATCGAAGAAAGTGAGAAAGTTGTTCTTTTGCGAACGAGACTACCGATAGCATTGTGGTGTATCGTTCGCCATTTTGCTATCTTTTATAAGAAGTGATGATCGACTTGTTTGATTTCCTTCTACATATCCGTGTGTTTATTGTAGAAATCTTCCATCGAAGGTCTTTCTTTTTCGATAATATCACTTGCGTAAGGGAGAACAGTTCTACGTCATATGTAATTAGTAGCGGTGATGGCATTAGCATAGGTGGGGAGAATAAAAATAGCCTAGATTGTCATCTGTTGTCTTCTGGCTTTTTCTCCTACAGTAATTATATAGATAAGACTAAACCTGTTATTTCTGAATGCGTATGTGTGCAGCTTGCCTGTGGCTTAACGCTCGTTTTTAGCACTATGGATGATGTACTCTCTTGTATGTGGTCGTCGAGGAAAAAAAAAGCAGAAGAATACTCCGAAGAAAACATACACATTCGCCTACTAGATCTATCGTCTAGTCTATATCTATAACAAAGAAAGTGTTGTTTTTTTCATTCAAACGCCGTTGAATACTGTCTTATCGTCGAGGATATACATACTTATATATATTTATTCGTCTGTGGGTATCTATTTATATGCATCTCTAGACTAATAAATTTTATATTTGTCTCTGTGTATCTTCAACTGAAGGTACTGAAAGTAATAGCAATATGTTGTCCGATTTACTAGTCGAAATGTCACCTTCTCCCCCCTTACCTCGAAAACGACACATTGAAACAACACAGCAACAACAACAACAACAACACATATCATCGACCAATACACGTACCTATGAACGAGAATATGACCATCGACAACAACAACAACAACAATCATCATTTATTTCATCAAATACAAATAAGCGCTATCGTCCATTGCAATCTTCACTCGAACGAACACATTCATTAACACGTGAAGATGAATGTCGTCGACGACAGTATCCTAAATCTATTGATGTTTTTATTCCATATGATATACTTGAAAAAGAACGTAACCAACAGGGCGGAAAATCTTCAACTATAACGCGAAGTTATGAATATGATGTTGAAGAACGACGACGCTCATCATCGGCAAGTGCTAAACAACAACGAAGACTCGATCGTGATGAAGAGAATGAATATCTTCGATGTTTACGCGACCTAACAAATGAATACGAAAGATCAAAACGACAAAAAAAATCATTTGATAATCGAAAGAAAAACACAACTGTTGACACACAAGAAGAATATGAAAGCATCGAAGAAGTTTATCATCAACGACCAGTAACAACAACAACAACGAAAACAGAAGAAGTTATACAACGATCAACATATCGAATGCCGACAACAACAGCGACAACAACAAATACGATGTCATCATCAATGAATCGTCTAAATCAATTTGAAAAACAATTTATTGATAACTTTTCTGTTCGTCCACATCAAGAACAATATTCAACATATTCATACTCAAATCGTCACGGCGATGAACAGCGGCTAACACAAGCACAACGATCTTTTTCAGAAGAATTACTTTATAAACGTTTAATACCAACGGCTAAACAATTATATACCACAACGCCATCAGCAACAACAAGTGAAGCTGGTTTTGCTACAAGTGAAGATGATCTAACCACCATGGAATATCGTTTAAAACGTAAAGAACGTTTAAAACCAATACGTATTTTTTCGTCGACAAACTCAATACCGGGTGAAACCAGTGTGAAATATGTTCGCACAGAACGTCAACCAGTTGAATTACTTGTGCCAAAGCCTCAAATTATAACAACACAAGGTGAACATTCAACGACAGTTGTTAAAGATGTTCGACGTACAACAGGAAAAGTAACAACGAATATACAACAACAACATCAACGAACAACAATTGAAGGTGAACACGAATTACGCATAATTCAAGAACCAATAGCATCAGGTCAAACACGAGCCGTTGAATTTACAATACCAAAACCAATTGAAACGTTACCAGCTGAACATTCATCAACATTTGTTGTTGAATCGAAAAAAGGTGGTCGTTTTCAAACACTCGATATAAGTAGTGCATTGACACGTGAACATAAACTTGCAGGTGAACATGAACTTCGTGTTATATCAGAACCAATATCATCTGGTTTACATAATCGAGCTGTCGAATTATTATTTCCTAAGCCACCTGTTCCACCACCACCAAGTCATCATTCATCGACAATTGTTAAACAAACTCGTGCACCACCTTCAAGTCTTGTTCTTGAGAATATTCAAACAACACTAAAAGGTGAACATGAATTACGTTTAGTCGATCAACCAATTGAATCGGGTGCCATCGATAGTGTTGAGTTAATTATACCAAAGAGTGTTACAGAAACAGCTGAACATACAACAACAATTGTAACGGAGACACAACCACAACGACGTGTTTTAGAAATAACTGGTAGTGGTAAAAGAATGGAAAGTGAACATGAAACAAAGTTTTTCCATGATTCTGTTCGCATTGAAGAAGAAATCGAAGTTAAATTACCTAAACAACAAGTCGAACGTCCTGAACATACAACAACAATAATTAAGCATAGTCGAGGTAAAGGACCAATAATTGAAGTTGACACAACACATAGAACCATAGAAGGTGAACATGAAACTAAAATTATTGAAGAATCAATTGAAGCAAAAGCTCATGTCATGCAATTACTCGTTGCTAAACCACAAGCATCAGCAGAACATAGTACAACTCTAGTCAAAGAGCAACGTGGTAAACCACATATATATGCTATTGATAGGACACAGCCAATACCTGGTAAGAATCAACGAAGAAAAGAAAGAGAAAACCAAGAGCTTTTCGATTGTTTTTATTTCGTATCTAGGTGAACATGAAACAAAATATTATGATAAACCAGTTGAAGCATTTGGCGAAATGCAAGTTTTATTTCCTAAGAAACAACCTGTTATAGGGCCACTCGAAGGTGAACATATGTCAACGTTAGTCAAGCAAGTTCACGCAAGAGAAGTTGTTTATGATGATCGTCTTCGTGAGATTCCTGGTGAACATTTATTAACAGTTGTTGATAGTTCAACAACGCGAATGAGTAGAGGTGCTGAAAGTGAAGTCGAATTTATTGTACCAAAACCGAAAGTAAAACGCATTGAAGAACATTCAACAACTGTTTTGAAAAATCTTTCTCGCCGCCCATTAAGTGTAAGTGATTATGATGAAGTATTTGCTTCATCAGCTGGTGAAGAAGAAAGTCTTCGTCGACGTTATCGTTATCAAGAAGAAGAAGAAAGTGGTTGGACAAGTGCTGGTGAACATTCAACGACCTTTGTTAAACAAGCACGAGCTAAATTTGAACCAGTTGAACTTGTTGTTGATAGACCAAAAATAATGCCAAGTATATCAAAATTAATTGCTGATATACAAGCCCCAACACAAATAACATCAATAAAACCAACAACAATACTCGTACCACAAGATAGTTCCGTTAAATTAGACATGCAACTGAGCAGTCAAAATCTTCAAGAAGAATACGATGAAATGGAATTAGTAATAGAAAAACCACTTGTTCGTGATAGTTCAACAAAATTAATTGCAAATATTCAACCGGGTCTAGAAATCAAATCTTTTAGACCAACGACGGACATGCAACAACAAATTAAAACAACAGAAGAAAGTAGCTCATCATTAACAATGCACATGCAACAAGAACAAGAAGAAGAATTGGAACTTCGTATTCGTAAACCACACATTGAAGATAGTTCAAGTGTTCTTATAGCTAACATACAACCTGGATTAGGTATACACGGAGAATTGAAAGCTAGTCCATATGTTCCACCACCCATTGAAGAATCAAGTACGGCATTGACGATGGACATGAATGCTGATCAACCAACAGCACCATTCGAACTAATCATACCCCGTATTGGTATTGAATCATCAACAAGTACAGTACTTGCACAAGTCGCACCAGCAATGGCTGGTATACGTGCTAAAATCGATGCACCACAAGTCGAAAAATCAACATCGAAATTTGTTCTCGAACAAAAGAAACATTTCGATGAAGAAGTTGAATTAATTATGCCGAAACCAAAACGTATAGAAACAAGTACATCAATGATGATTGCTGATGTTGAAGCTAAACTTGAAACGAAAGAAATTCGTGCAAGTCAAGTCCAACCAGAAAAATCAACATCGACTTTCTATCTGGATGACACCGTACAAAATTTTACACCACAACCGGTTGAACTGCGCATGAGACAACCAGTTCTGGGTGAAAGTTCAACAACAGTATATGCCAACGTTAAAGCAACATTAGATACACAACAAATAAAAGTACTCGGCAATCCATATCAACCAATGGAAGAGAGTTCATCAGCACTTATACTTGATATGGTATCTCAACAACTTCAACCATCTGAAGTTGAACTAATACTCCCTCGTCCACAAATACAAGAGAGTACATCTGTTGTTTTAGCTGATATTCGTCCAACTCTCGATACATCACAAACACATATTGTTATTCCACCACCTCTACAATATCCTGTTAAATCGAGTAGTCAACTTATTTTACAACATGATGATGTTCAGACAACACCTGTAGAATTACATTTGCATCGTCAGCCGAGTTCACATACGATTGTGGCGAAATTAGATGATAAACGAACAAGAACTAAAGATATGTATGTTTTAGGCACGGGAAATACACAAGATCAACAGTATGGATATCTTATAAGAGATAGTTCATCAACATTACATACAGATTTAAATCGACCCTATGATTTAATATACAGTGTTGATAATCGAAGAACATCATCGACATCTGAACAACAACGAAAAGATTTCAATTCAAAAATGTCAACAAAAGAACGCATGACTCTGACTACTAATAGCAGTTTTGGACCTTCAGAAAATAGTTCAACATTGATTACTGGTAAAAAGAAAAAAAAAGCAAACAGATGTTTATTTGCAATCAACAATTTTATTTATTTATTTATTTATTTAGAAATCGAACCACATCAATTAGAGCCAGTCGAATTTATTGTTTCAGGTAGTTTGACTGGACCTAACAATACATTACAACCGTATTCGACTGGTGGTATGAATCACGTAAAAACAACAACAACGACAACCAAACGAACGATGCCAGCAACAGATCATATGATTTATAATGAAAGAGCAACTACTGAACTAAATCAAAGTTATCCACCATATTTTATTGCTTCTTTACGTGATCAAACAGTTCAAGAAGGAGAATCTGTACTATTTGAAATTGTCGTCTCTGGTAAATACTCTAAGGACTGAATGCATTCTTTCTTCATCTTTAGATAATTTTGATTTTCTTTTTACTTACTAGCTTTACCATTAGCAGAAATTATATGGGATAAAGATGGTGAAATAATCAGTATCGATTCAGCATTTCGTATTGATTATTATAGTGATGGCCGAGCAACACTCTATATACCAGAAACATTTTTAGATGATCAAGGTTACTATACATGTACAGCTAAAAATTCATTAGGAACATGTCGTACAACGTCACGTCTTGCAATTAGATGTAAATATGAAATCAAATTTTTTCCTATTTGTGCTCTAATCGTTGACTATTCCTTTTTAGCAACTAACGAACGAGTATCACCGACACGCCGACAATTAAACGGTTCATCTCTATCTTCGACATATCAACATGATCGAATTATGAATACACCGCAACAATCATCAACATCTTACAGAATTTATTCACAAACAGATTCATCAATATTACCTCATCGAGATAGTCCATCAAAAGTTGTGACACAAGTAACAGAAGAAACCGAAGTCATACAAATACCTCCACAACAATATAAACGTGAACAACAGAGCGAAATAAGTTATACAGTTCAAGACAAAAAACCGAAATTTGAACCGGTCTCATTTCAAGTTTCAACTGTTAAAGAAAATATTAAACCGTCACAAGCAACAAATAATGAGAGCGATCCGAATCCATTTAAAATTTTTGGTGCTAGATTACGTAGCCGACCTACACAAGGCGTTGTTCCATCTTTTGATGAACAAAGTACAAATAATTATTCTCAACAAACAAGTTCATCAACTCGTTCTCAATATCACCAGCTTACGTCTTAACACAAACCTCTTCCTCTTTGTTTTCTTAAACACAATCTAATTTCTCCGAAATCTCATCAACTAAAATACATAATACAAGATGAAGTACAAATCAATACGTGAGAACAATAAATAAAAGTAAGTCAGTCATATAAGTCGACGATGGAATGGAATACAAAGTGAATTTCAGCATGCATTCCGAAGAATGACATATTTGCAATATATATGTATAATTATACTAGCATTGTCCTCTTGCCTATTTTGAATAATATTCAAGTTAAATGTCAGACTATCGTGAACGATCGATATACGATTAGAACACTAAAAATAGTTAAAAGTAAAAGGGAGATAAGAATTTTGCTCAATAATGATAACCTTTTCGTCATAGATCAACGTCATAACATATACTATTATGGCAAATGAGAACAAATAGTTAGATATTTATCTGATAAATGCATAGAATACTATCGAACCTTGATTCTTGCTGTAAATGGCTAAAACAACCTTGATTTAAAGCATTGCTACATATGACCTTTCAGACGATCATAAAAACAATAAATCATTATTTTTCATCCTTCTACTATGATTTTTGTCATTTTCGCATGAAATTAATTTTTTCTCTAACCTAACGTATGGTGTGATAGTTTTGGAATCTGACAGAGAATATTTTATTATTTCTTACTAACTTCAACAATACTGTCAGAGCTAGAATATGCTATTTATCTCTCATAAAATGTTCGTCTCGAGATAGATTTCAACAATTATCATCGAATTATGACAAAATTGTCGCTGCCGTAGCACAATGTTTTAGTTCATAATCTAATATGAATATGACTCATCAAAGTCTGAATAAGAAACAGTTTTGTATAGGTTCGTTGAATAATGAAATATTCATTTTTCTAATTTATCTTCCATTACAGTTACTAACCAATTTTTAGAAGGGTGATCTTTTGTAACAACAACAGTCATTCATTTATGAGTGACGTATATAGTGAAAACGCACATATCAACTTATTACGGACTGCTAAATCTCATTTTTTGAAATACACAACTCAGTATTCTGTAATAATATTTAACTGAGTTCTGAAAGATTGGAACTTGTATGCAGAAATAGTAATAAATTTTGATTTTAATGGATACAAATCGGGCATTATTTAGCTATAATACTATGAGCGAAGCCTTCAGTCTATTCATAATCGAAAATTATTAAATTCCTTAGTACTTTTGATTATAGTCATTCATAAATGTTCAATACTAACTATCTCGATCATAATTAGAAGAAAAAAAATATCTTTTCAATTTCAGACATTAATCTAATTAATTCTCATACTTATTAGTGCCAATTTCAAGTGTTCGATATCTTTAACATGACTATTCAATGAAACGTTCTAAACCAAAATATTAAAAATATATATTAATTAGTACACCAAAGGCCAAGTTATTGATTTAGAGATTAATTTCTTCGAACCTGTATCATACATTCAACACCATCGTTAATATGATAGTTTTTAGAAATGTAACAGCAAACAGCAAGTTTTTCGAGCACAAACAAATCTTCTCAGGCTTTGTTTTTTTTTATTGTTCTCACAATATTGCTTTGCTTATTTTCTTTTTGTTGTTGTGTATTTTTTTCTCTCTACTTTCTACTAATAAACGTCGCTTCTTGAATCTTTTTATCTATTGTCAATCGAACATAATGCTCTATTCATTTCTTCTTTGTTTTTCTTGCATGTCTTTTATCCCTGATTTATTTTATACTTGAACAGAAAATGCTTTCTGTGGCGACAAATTCTAGGATCAATTAATACGTTTAATTTTAAGTAGAGTGTGTTTTTGTTTTATATCTCTTGTATACGACTGGTTTCTTTTTTCTTCTGCGGTCTGCATGAAATTACCTTTTGTTCTTTTTTTTTATTCGAATCCCTTTTTTCTTGGAATTTGTTTTGTAATGACATACGAATAAAAAACACGTATGAATTTTATAATGATCATAAAATTAAGTAGACAAAACAAATGAAAGAAAAACATAAAAAGAACATGCGGAAACATCGTATTTTTGTTTGAAGAAAAATAAAATTCAAATCTTGTATTTTGTTTTCCATACTTTTGTAATAGATGAAAAATAGATCACATATACATTATGAAAATTAATAATTTGATCTTTAAACAGTCAACTCAAGAAAACATTTGTATTTTCATAGTTGTGTACTTTTTTCAAGTACACGCAGGTTATTTGTAAATCATTATTAGAAAAAAAAACAATTTACTTTAGCATATCTGACATTTTGCCATGTTCAGATTCCTCTTTAAAATGACTGCATATACACATACCTAGATATGAGTTATAGAATTCGTTTGTTTGATTAATCATATATGCGTAGATCACATTCTCAACAAGGAACCTAAATTGGAACACTTATAATTCATCTAGTTCATTGAGTTTAGTTAATATTTTCAACGAAGAAAATTCATTTCAAATTTTAGATATCAAAATAAATCGAAAAGTTTTATTTTTTCATATAATTTAGAAAAAATGAAATACACTTGCAACGAGACTGGATCAATCATATCATACTACAGAGCATTAAGTTTTTTGCCAATGTAAACAATAGATGTATTTTATGGCACTAATAAAATAATTATTTTAAATCTAAATATTCTACGATATTCAGTTTATTGCGTGATGACTCGTATTCAACGGAACATGATTCGAGATATGAGGACTATACAAGCAGACTTGTCGTCAGTACTACATAAATAAAATGTGATCATCATTGAAAAACCTTCTATAGATGTGATACTAATAAATTCTCAAATATTTTGCTCTAAATTGCGATTCGACTATTTACTTGTATACATCTCTAATTATCTTGAATTTAACAATTGTTAAGAAAGACTTCGTTGTCTTATTCACCGTTAATATCACACAGCATTCCTAAATAGAGTTCACTGTCTACTTTGAATAAAGAAACACATTCAAAGTATGACTTTTTCCCAATCTAATATTTCGAGCAAAGAATCGATGATTCTCAGAAATCATATACATTTGATTTTTAAAAATGATCCCTTGAGGAAAAGTTCTGTGCTAACGTCAATATCCTTTTTATTATGAAGTAGATGAATGCATTAACAAAAATAATATAAACATATGGACTGTACTGATTAACATGACATTGAACTAATTGCTTCCTTGAGGTGTCGACATCTTAGAAGTGACGGGTATGTTTGATGTTTCTATATTTATACTTTCTCATTAATTGGTTTCCACTAACGGATACAGAATATTAAATGAAGCATTATTATTTTCTTTTTTTACGGGTCATTTACACAGATATACGTAGTTGTAATCGTTCGATTATGATGATCTAATAGGTAATCATTGGCTTTAGGATGTAGTTGTGTTGATTTAGCAAAATAAGTTCTTTAGATAAGACGAAATTTATGAAAATAATTACGGATGGGCAATCATTTGAGTGGGCGTACCCCTGATTGGTCCCCTACTACGTCCCCCATCAACTGGTCCCTCCTTAATTGATTCCTATTCGTCACCTGATTTTTTTCCCGGATTCGTCCCTTCCCAGATTCGTCCCCACTCTAAATTGGTCCCCTATTATATTAATTGCCGCTTGGTTTCAAGAAACATAAATTTCCACTGTGAATTTTTTGGAGTACAGGATAATTCAGGGATCCATGATAATAATGCGTGGAGTCAACATTTCCTACTGTGGAAAAATATACACTGGTTTATGTGCTTGGATTTGCGACTCTAACCAATACGATTTATTGAGCATATATTTTGGGAATAGTAGTTGTTTCTTCTCGTGCTCTTTTTTTCATATTTTCGAGAGCTTGATCCATAATAAGTTTACTTCCATCAGATAAACAACATGGAATATGTTCATTTGGTTCACGAGCAATCACAGTATTATCTCGAGACAAAGAAAGTGTACTCTTACAATTTCGTAAACGACACCGCCATTCTACAACTGTTTTCCGTTCATGTTTGAGAGTATATTGAAAACCATTATAGTTTAAAACCTTACCTGTCCGTTCTGTTGAAGTAAAGCTAAGCATATTTCAATATGTTTTCAACTAACAAATGTGGATAGTAAAAGAATATCGATCAGCCACCTTTATATACTTATTCATCACATGTATCTTTCTTATAGGCTACCGGGTTATACCAAAAGAAATGAATTCAATTCTCATTGTCACTAGTTGTGCATATAGATAGTGCAAAGAATGAACGTTCTAATGTTAAATAGAGTGGGGACGAATCCGGAATATATTTTCACCAACTTTTCTACGATGGGGACGAATTAGGACTCGTTTTTTGGGTCCGAGTTTGGAGCAATTAAAAAGGGGACGAATCAAGACGAACCCTTTGAGTGCGACGATCGAAACAACATGAGGAAAAAGTATGGTTAGGATTTGATTGATCATTAAAAATGATGAAATGATCAGTATTCCAGAATGTTATAAAAATCATTATTTCGGATATTTAAGCAGTAAGCAGGATTCTTGATCAGTGAATTGTTCAAATGAGCATTTATTAATATGTATGATTAGTAAAGAAATGTGAGCATTAGTCAATTTAATTATTTAACTGTTAACAAAATATAAAGATGAGTATAGGAATTAAAAGAAATTATATTTTCATTCTTTTGTTTCCTTTTTTTTCTGTTGTTCAGCTATTTCGTACAGATAACAAGGAGAACCCATTCACATATATACTAGAACTCTATCTCGAACTATATGTAATCTCAGATATACATCACAAATTAGAGAATTTTAGGTTTTCTTTGCCAAACTTTTGGATTGAAAATGTGTTATTTGTAGAAGCTTGAAACTTCCTTGGATAGATATCAATTTGAAATACTTGTAACGGAATTATGTTGGAAAACTGTGTAATTGCAGCTAATACAATCTTTAATGTGGAAATGAATTTTGGGTTTAGAAAGCTGTGAATACATGATAATAGACGAATACCTGTTTGGAGAGATTATCTATAAATCTTCTTGTTTACATTTACTGTCTTCATTGATGATCTCAATTTGTGAAATAACTTTTGTTTTAACGTAATTCGGAAATTTATAGTCAAATACAATATCTGAAAATGAATCAGTGAACCATTTAACGAAAATTTCTCTCTCAATCCGGCATTGGACTAGTTCGAAGGGAGGATCTAGATTCATCTAGTTTCATCAAACATCAGATACAATACCTAGTTAAACCCTAACAGGTATACTCTTTGTTCATACTCTCTCTTCCAGTATCATTTAAATGTTAGCAAGTAAAAAAGATGAAAAAAATATAGGTTGCACCATGTGCAAATGATTTATTTCATGATAGGAAACATGCCAATGTTGATTAAATTGAAACTGATTTGCTAGTACAATAATTTTATTGTCTGATATTTGATTCTGTGGATTTCTATTAAGTGTTGTTTTGGATTTCTTTTTATTCATTTGAATTAACTTTTTCATAATCTTATTGTTAATGCGAGTAAAATTTATTGTTTGAATAGTAAAATTCGTATATTTTTCTACTTAAAGTTGTATTTTGTCACTAAGCTAAATTTCACTTTTTACTCCTCATGATATCTATTAAGCCAATCTTTTATCCATTTTTGTACTCATCATATAATCTATATTATTGATCAAATATTTTGTTCCTACAAATGATATGAATTTCTTAGCATAATGATCTGTGTCAATGTAAAACGCGCGGCAATAGTCTCTATCTTTTGATGTTTACTACAGAGCTTTCGAGAATCTATACTCGAAAAAAAAACCCCAAAGTTAAAATTAGAAAAATATTTGAAAAGACCAAAGTCATTTGACAGGAGTACCAGATGTTCTTTTTTTTTGCTAATTCGATTCAACTGAAGCATTCTTATATTTTATCTAAGCATTCGTCACATTTTTTTATTTATCAGATTCAGCATCCACGAGCTATACTAAAGCACTGATTCATTTTTTACACATAATTTTGCGTAGAAAACATGTTTTTTTCGATCGAGATACAAAACTACCACTGTGTATTGATACCTATTCTCTCAATCAAACATACTAGTACATGGGAAATTATTCAAATGTTCCACAAACAGTGAGAGAGAGAGAGAGATAGAAAGTGTAATAGATCGGACTCGTCGATGATAACTGCATAACATTATGCACTATTCTTGATCAATAATTATTTATATTGACGGTTAAGTATTTCAACAAAATTAGAAATTACAGTTATATGAATAGATAGTCTTTCGCATTTTAACGTTTGACTCAATACGAGTACATTATATGCAAATCAGTTTATGTAAATTTCTAGATTAAATAATTTTTTATTGAATGATTAATGAAGAGTATTCAACGTGTATGTACATTGAAATAACCTGAGAATATAAAAGAAAACTAATTTGCTCTCATTTCATCTACGTTTGTTATTTGATATTGTTCAAAGAAGAATTTGATCACTTATATTTTATTTCTATTGTAATAGAAACACTATAAAAGAACTCAATGCCAAATAGAAATTTTACCCTCGAGACTAGTGCTCGGATAATTGTTATTTTTCGAATCTCTGCAATAAATAAATTAAGATTTCATGTAATACGATTCCAGTACATTGACTCATTATATTCGAGATGATAAAATAAAGAAATACAAATTATTGAAATACCAAATTTCTTCATGCCTGGAACAGAGATTTACTTCACTAAGATCTCTTCGCAATTCTTCTCTTTCACGATTGTTTCCGTATCAGTAATAAAATACATGTTTGATTCAAAAGCTTCAGTAATGGCTAATTTTAGTCAATATCAACAGGCGATACTATTGCAATCGTACTATCTTATGGGCACAATAGTTCGATTATTTTCGTTGATATGTCGCATGTTGTTCACTTGATGTTTTTCTCAGGCGTACATACATCGTACGATCTTTATTCTGTTTGTTTTCATTGAATGTACAAGTCTGTAATTTAGCATTGGTATCAGATAACACCAATGCTCTATTGTATTGGTTCTGAAATGAGCACGCAGATCATTATAGAAATATTGTGTTTACAAATAAAGGCAAAAACCAGCTGGTAGCCGTTGTGCACTTAGTATTTACGCACCCAGTCTCAGTAAATTATTCATTTTTTTCTGAGCTATTCTTTTGCATTAGTAATTAAATAGGGACGAATTCAGGAAGGAACAAATTGAGAATCGATATATCGAACAAACAATATTTGCAAACAATGAATTGAGAAGAAAATATAACAGACGAGTTGGATAGAGAATGAATCGAGAGTAAACCTTTCACTACTGGTGTTAAGCCCGACAGTCACACGTCTGTGTCTCTACTGTTATATTAAACATCCATAGGCTGATTAGCACCGATACGCATAACTAAGCAATCGTCAGCATCGTCGGTCGAAAAAGAAGACTTCAGTTTAATTCATTGAAACTCGTCTTTCTTCGATAAAAAGAGTTACAATGATCTATCAATATATTTTAATTCTATAAGTGAAAAATCGAATCTCGTACCTTACAATTTAAAGAATAGTACTATAAATGCATTTTGTAAACGGTGTTTTCTTCATACTAGATAGTTTTGTATTGTTGACGAATTCGATTTTACAAATCTCCTAGAATTGATTTTTATCTGTTCAAGTTAACTACTGCTATTGCATGTGATCTTAATATAAATGGAATTTTAAGAAATGCTTTCGAATTAAATTTTCATTCTAACTGCATGGGGAGCAGTAGAATATATGACATAATGTGTTGTATTTGTAAATCGACGAAACAGGGAAAATATAGAAAAAAATTGAAGCCTTACATAACATATTCATGATAAAATCTTTGACATGCACAAAATTAAAAACAAGCATAATATAATGAAGGCAATAAAAACTTAGTCATAAGCGGCAGTGATTAGACTCTATTTATGGTAAAGAGATTGTTTAGAAAATTGATCAGTATTGTGATTGTTCGACTTGGCAATCGCGCTGATCACCAGATAACAGACTTATGGATAATTCTAAAAAGCAGATGATTCTTTTTATTAAATCTTGTGTTTCCTGCACGATATACTTCATTACAATCAGAATAATTCTATTGGATCCAGTATGATTTGAAACATTGCAGATATTTCTTTTATGTGACGTTTAGAGTATCGATAAATTCAGTTCAGGTGCAACATTGGTAAGTGAATGAAAATGTTCTGTCATCTCAAATGATCTGTCATAACAATATTTTCTTCTACTTTTAGAAGAAATACATTTGGATAATGAAAACTTAAGCTCTATTAAGGAAATGATATTTTAAAGCGTGGGAAATCATTTCTCAAGTTTGGAACTGAAGCTTTCGGATAGAAAGCATAGTAATTCCATTTTCGGAGCAGCATCTTCTATTGATATGTCTTATCTAACACACACGCACACACAAATATTAAGATAGCTTTTTCTTCAAATGAAAAATATTCTTTAATCGTATCTAGTAAGAAAACAAGAATTGATTTGTTTGAATCACTTGACTTCACTTCAAATAAACCACTCAAACAGGTTTTTTCCGTGCAGTGTATTTGAACCATCCACTTAACATTGATTAAACTCTAGCAATGTTCGTATGATTATATTCTTATTTCCTGAGACACACTCACGCTACGATTGTAATTTTCAAACAGCATGCTACTTTCATGTATTTTGAAAACATTAACTTTGAAGAAATTCAATTTGCTGTCTGACATTAGTAATGCTATGATGGAACTTGAGCACGTACGTAAGTGTCTATGGTTTCCTGATGAATAATGCAAGCGGCTTTGATATGCTCGCTGAAATTCTATTAAGTAATTAAGTGAGTTGTTAATAGAAATTAGATTGCTATGGAATAGATGATAAGATTTCTAGGTTTGCACTTATGTATATCTGTTGATTATTTTTCATAATATTTCAAAGGCACTGAATACTAATATCTTTTGATGTTGTAATCAGCATTGAAGCCCCATGCGAATTCGAATGAAACTCTTATCAACAGTTTTTATAACAGTTGATAAATTGACTATTGAATCAAAATAAAAATTCTGTCAACTTAAAAGAATTTTCTTTTGGTCAGTCTTTTCGATCATGATTTTCATTAAAATTGTACACATTTCATGGTGATGTCGTATACTATTTCGTTAGAAGTACCAGTGAGATTTTCTATTCTTCATTTCTGGAAAGAACCGTCTTCTGTCACGAGTTTTTTCATTGATTACCTAAAAAGTATTATGAATTATATGACATGTAATAAATACTTCATGAGTTTCGTCGATTTTTTTATCATTGATGACTACTTTTAGATTTTTCAAAGAACATCTTCAATGGCGGATCTTAGAAATTCTGTAAAAGCCTTTTCGAAATTAGCTCTCATGCATGAGACGCATACTTCTCTCCAATCATTCCTATCACATGTGACGTAGTAATGCGTTTTAGTACTAATTAAAAAATTCGATTTTGATCATCATTTGAGTTATTTTGATTGTGCCTTAACTGCACATAGCTGAATGTCTATCAGAAATGTCTGTAACAAAATTGAAAATAGTAATATAACGTATTCTTTTAAAAATAGATTCAAAAATATTTTGAAATCAATAAGAATTATTAAAATCCAACGATTGAAGAAGTCTGCATTCATCCCGTGACATACTGCAGTTTACTTCTTGTCTATACTGAGAGTATCGAATTTTTTGTTGATCAACTTTTACACGTACATATGAGCTGTGTCTGTCACATATATTTGCGCACGTATGTCGAGGGCGTTTTCGGTTTCATGTTTCGCTTAAAAAAGAATAGGGTAGAATAGAAATCTTGATATACGCCGTGTCATTGATGAAAAAAGAAGACTCTTACATATGCTAACAATATTTGAATATCTTTCACAAGGGTTTTACAATAGAATTGCTATTTCTTGCAAAGAATATTAAATAATACATTGTTTTAAAATAAAACCGTCATACTTAACTATTGCTAAGTTACAGTTGTGTGTTTGAAAATCATTTTTATCGATCTCATGTTTTTTCTTCTTTGCATTAAAAGGATTTATTTTTATTTTCATTAAGAATTTTTCATTGAGTCGAGCAGAAGGATTATACATTGTTTAGTGTTTGTCTGCAAATAAATGTACTCACAGTCAGAAAAAAAAATCAGTGATATTTAAAGAGCTAAAATGTGACATTCATTCAATCAAATATCCGATTTCAACACGTACAGTCATGACAGTGAAAGCTGAAAAGGAAATAATCGTGATTTATCTTCGTAACTTATGATGATTCATTATTATTATTATTTTAAGAAACTGTAATGATAAGTTTTATTCTTATGACCAATTCTGACATGTCATATGTAGCCAATGACTGTTATGATTATATGAAATAAGAACCATTTATGCGATTCAAATATGTTTGTAGCTTAAGGATATGTTTCTTCAGTATCTTTCCATACACTTTCTTTATTTTTCACCGAGTACTTACCATCTCATAATAATAATGACTAATGTCATCATGTAGAAAAAGACGAGCAGTAGAATATTGAATTAACATCAATTTTTATACGTTAAAATATTAGATCAGAGTTACTAGATCTGAGATTGAAACATCTGGAATGCCAATTTCCAAATAAAAACAGATTTTCGAGGGTCAGATTTAGTAAATGAAAGTAGGTTTTACTCGAACGGATAAAGAATAACGATATTCTTTATATCCACAGAATTTATTTGAATGATTAAACAACGCATCAAAGCATAGTTAACTCAATTGTAGAAATTTATCAATAACACATTTCAATCCTAATTTATACTGTATTCGTAGTTTAAAAGTTGTCTTTTAGTGTACGAATTTTCATCTGAATAAACACATTTGGATAGTCTTGATTTTTATCAAAACAAAATCATAAACTTTTGAACACAATCGAAATGCTTTTAAACGAATATCGAATACGCCAGTAGTAAGTTCTGTTGATACACGATTTCATATATCGTCATATAAGTATTTTATTGTTGATAAAATACTTTCGACATGTGCGCTACTTCATGAGATAGAGAATGAAAGAAAAAGAAATGTATTTATACATAGTCTTGTAGGTAGATAAATATTAGGTAACACTTAAAGCATTATCGATGAGTGATGATGATTTGTTTAGAATGTCGATGGACAAGTAAACTACATACTGGATATTGCAAACATACAAAAATCCGGGATTCTTCCAAAAAACCTGACAGCACTTGAATTGAACCTCTTTTTTTTAATTTGTTCGTTTGATATACTACTTCAAATTCTCTTCTATCTATTTTTGGACAAATCTTAATTAGATGCACTTTCACATCACGAAATCCGACGAAATACTTGGTAGCCAACTCTTTCTACCAGACGTTTCTCAATCTCATTTTTGCATCGCACTAAAATCTTCATCAGAGTTAATATTAGAGTCGTTTCAAAAACTTCAAGTAAAAGAAAAACAATAATAAAATATAAAGCTGATGAATGAACAAACAAAATACAAGCAATAATATTATTTCCATCACTAATGATTTTTTCCCATCGTTTTATAAATACTATCGTTCTCGTGGAGACTTTGCTTATCTAACTCGAGATTAAATTCCACACGTCTTGATGGAAAATTTTTCCCGATACATGGAACAATGAAGTGATAAAAATTATATACAAATAATTATGAAGATGGTGAATGTTGAAAGAAAAACAATGAAATATGGATGTTAAATAGCGTCCTTTGTTCGACTGAAAAAATATGTAATTTCATTCATAGAAACGAAGCTAAGAATATAAACTTGCATAAACAAGTATTCACAGCACATTGTTGACATAAATGGTAATCTAAAAGCGAGAAATAATTTTTTCTATAAATCGAAATGTTGAATTAAATTGATTTCGACGAGATTAGAATAATGATCATTATTATGTTTAAAGTAGAATAGTAAACGCCGATGAATTATATAGTTCATACACTACCCATGCCTATTTATGATAAAAGCAATATGATATGAAACTTATGGCTTATACAAAACATAAAGACGACACTTGATTTCTTATGTTTGCTTTTGAGCCATAGTGCTAACATAACGATTACGTGTAACAAATCCATGAGTACAGTGCCTATCTGATCATGATCAATGAAACTGCAACGTAAGAGAGCGATCTGTCATACTACTCATCAGTTCAGATAAAAAATTTAGCAAAGAAGAACGAATCTGTATTCTATTTCATGACGAAATAGATAACGTTCGAAAAGCTTAGTTGATCGATTGAAGTATTTTATTTAGTTTTTAGTAACTTCAATTGAAAAAAAAACGCAAGACACTAGTATTATCTTGAATTTGTGTCGAATATTGATGCAAAATAAAATTAAGCGATTCTCTCGATAAAGCCCTTATCTTTCTTTCTCTACTTTTGAATATATTTCTTATTCAAGGAGACAGAAAAAAAAATTTATCATATTTACTAAGAATGCAATCTGATGTAGAAGTCCATAACCAAATATATTAGCAAAAAATATTGTTAGTGTTCGACCATTTCATTTACATTACACGACTCACTCAATTGTTTTTAAGAATTGAAAAACACTTTTCTAATGTGTAAAATAGAAAACGTTGAATATGATTTCATGTTGAAGATGACGAAGCTATCGGTACATTGAGTATCAATTCACTAAGGATAATAGATCGAAGTAATTCTTCACTTTTTTTCATTTTCTTCACACTCGGTTGCTGGAAAATATAAACACAAAGAAAAATATTTCACAAGAGTTTCTATTTTGATATTACTTTTATTTTGAACGGCTGTACTGGCTCGGATAGAAGTGCAATCAGACATTGATCACCTGACGAATCTATGCAATTAAACTATGTAATTGAAAGTATACGAAGGCATATAACATACATCGATGAATTGGTTGTATTGATTTCTTTGCCATTGTCAAAAAATATTCTAAATTAATTTTGACTCGAAGTTTATTTTTTTTTGATCCGTTGAATCCAATGCTTTGATTAACCGATTCTGTATCAGTGATATTTTCGTATGATATATATATATATATAGTAGAGGTATTATCAAAAAAAAACAAGAAAAGAAAACAGAATGTGTTGATAATTTGTTTTTTGTAGTGAGTGATATAATACAGAGAAAGAAAAATATGATATATGGCTGTTTCCAATAGAATTGAAGCTATTAATACCGACGCAGTACATACAATAAGAATGCAGCAAATGTGCGTAAATGCGAAAAAGAAGAATTTTTCTGAAGGTCAAATCAGGTACTCGTTTCAGAGAAAGGTCATGCGCTGTTGAGTATATATGACTGAAAAAACAAGTATTTTACGTAATTCATTGATCAAAAATGTATATAATAATATTTTTATTTGCAGTTTAAAAAACCAAACAAAATTTCATGTCATGCAAAATTTTAACAGACTGTTACTAAGGAATGAAAATATCCCTGGAAAAAGTCAGGATAAAAAGATCGACCATAGAAAATCAAAAACTATCTCATATAATATACATTGTACAAGCTGATTTTTATTTCTACTGATTTAATAGATGCTACTTTGCACGTAAATAAATTTTATCTTAAAATCAATGTTTCTTTTTTGCACGAGTTATTTACAGTAGGTTGGTACAAAAATAAAAAAGTACGAACACTCGTTAAAATGCGCTTGCAATAAAAGAACGATTTTATTGATGGAAATATTGGTTTGAGAAAACATGATGCACTGGATTTTTAATTTTAACATATATAGTTGTGTCTTTATCATGGAAGCAAGGTGAGAATATGTCAACGAACCTGTTTGTCGTTTTTAAAATCTTATCGCTAAATTTCAATTTGGTTCCAAGCCAAAAGCATATTTATAAACCTACTGCCTTTGATCAATATTGATCGAACCGACGGAAGAATATTTTTTCTTCAATAAATGCCACTGATCCATAGAAAGAACAGCAGAATGCAACAGTAAAATGACAATTATTCGCAAACAACCAGTAAGAACTGATTGATGAAAATGATATTTTCAGTCACAAAGCTCACGAGGTAGAAATGTCTTCTGCTCACAATGAATATGGAAGCATAAACGCTGATGATACTCCAAAAACGCATTGTTATATACACGACACCTCTCCTACTATTCGTATACACGATGATAAGACAGAAAAAGAAAAAAAAATGCTATTATTAATCATGCGAGAAAATGTACCCAGAGCGAACTACAGAAGAAGTACTTCTGACCTTTGCATGTGATGATTGACAGAGAATAAAGCACGTTCGTTTCACTGATAAAGTCCTCTAGAGGACTCTTGCTTTCAGATTGAATTCATTGATTATGACGAAAATTTTGCAGAAAGAATAATACGATAAATAGATTTAGATTATTCGCATCGAGCATTAATAAAACAGCTTTCGTTTTGCGACATCTATTTCAGTTCTTTTTATTTAGAATAAAGACCAATAGAAACAGTGTTTCCAATTGCAGATGTGGTTGCAATAATACGAATAACAAATGTATCGAACCCTTGCAGAGTCTCAAGTGCACGCTTTTTTGCAAGCTGCTGACAAAAACAAAGTTTACGCAAAACACTGTGTCTACAAAACGAACAGTTTGCGTTCCGTCGAAAAATCGTTTTTTATTTGATGTTATCTAATATCAATGGATGTGAAAAGCTTAATTTATATGATGCCACCTCTGTTCTTCATTTTTACTATTATCGAGTAGTGCTACTTTTTTTACTTCTTTCTTACCTAGAGTTTAGAGTATGCACTATATTTTTCTCTCTTCTAACATGAAACGAACAGATTATTGAAACAGATATAAAAATGTACACGTTTTCTTCAAGTTTATACCATAAATTTTAATATATACAATTGGACGCCCTTTGCTTACCAAAGTAAAGTGTACCGATACGTTTTGTTCAATAAACTAAATTGCACGTAAGCATTTTCTAATTCCATTCGGAACGCTGGGTAGGTGTGTCATTGAGAGAAGCAAAATGTACAGAGCACCTGCTATTTCTGATTTGCGATGTTGAAAAACACAGAATCTACACAATACACTTTGTAAAAAGAAACTACGCATGGTTTCTCGAATCATTACAGTTCTATAGGAAACTAGATTGTGGCCTGTTAATAATTTTTGTTGTACAAATTCTTTATGTTTCATTTCTTCGTTCCAAAACTAATGTGTCATATTACTCGAAGACTTGAAAAATGAAAATTATTCCTGGAATTTTGCCAATTTCAGGCAAAAGGCATAAAAAAATGAGATCTGTGATAATGAAACGGATATAATTTTTTATTTATTATAATTTCATGGATGAAAATGAACATTTTAATTGCACAATTTTATGAATTTAACTTTTAATCAAAGTCATTAGATTATTTTGAGGAACGTGCTTATTTTCATGCGTAAAATTGAAATATGTTTTTTTAAAAAGTGTCTGGTTCATCGTTTTAATAGCATTTTTTTTCATTTGTCACATATCTCGGTATGAAATACCATGTCAATTTAACGTTTATTTTCAGGATAATGCGAATTGAGTCTAAGTAGGGATTTGATCCAATGGTCGGAGAAAGTATAAAACTGTCCTTCAAACTTCGCATTTAGAGAAATATAGTTGATTAGGAATTTCTCTAAATTTGGAGAACATTTTTACACAAGTTTCTTTGTGCTGGAACAAATCTTCCTGATATATTTCTCTGGGAATCGGAGAAAACTGCCTGAACATGTTGTGTGAATTCTGAATTTCACAAAACTTTGTAACAACAAAGTTCTCCAAAATCGGAGAAAGTTGCTGATCAGTTTCCCGAATTCGAGAAAATAGAAACATGAGAATTTCCAGAGTCGAAGAAAGTCCCAACCCACTATTCTCGATGCGGTGGACGAACTAGCATTCTTTTACACTGTCCACTCTTGGTCTCCAAGTATAAATCAATTTTATGACTTTAAAACAAACATTACTTTGTCACTTTCTAGATTGACAAATAATTAGTTTCACTACACTTTGTTGCCAAAAACAAAGTGTAAAAATACATTTTGTTTTAGATTTTCATTGAAAACACTGAATAGAAAGCAGTCAAGAGTTAAATAGAAAGAACATTCTTACTTGCATGCCATGTAAAATCGAATCGATTGATCATATGACATCATTGTCAGTATCCTTGAAACTTTTCGTTTCTTCAAAATACCTCGAATCATTCTTTTCACAAAGTAAAGCTATGGTTCAATTGTCTGATGTACATAAATCTCTTGAAATATTAAAATTTTCCAAAAATTAATATGACTGAACGTATTCATTGGATTGATTACGACAAAAATTCTTTCTTCAGTTTTATCAAATTTGAAAAGTGAGCGTAGACATTCAGCAACACAAACTTTTGTATATATTGTCTGATTGTTTTTTTTTCGTGTGATATTAAAGAAACATGATTTGTTCTATTGCGTATAAAATTTTAATGTTTTTTGCGAACATCAAAGGGAATATCTCGATGTTTCCTACACAAAAAAAATACATTGTACTTTTTCGAAAGCCTTCTAAGTGTTCATTTTCAAGGACTTCAGCGTCAAGCGAAAGATATTTGTTTACTAGCCGGGGCAAAAAACGTGCTGCTGTCTACAAACAGACAGTCGAAAGTTGAATACTGCATTTGAGAAAAATCAATTTCAGAGCATGATTATACAATACAAATTCGATTAAATTACTGAAAAGTTTCTCTCGTACGCATTGAAAATAATACATTAAACGATAGCGGGTTTAATATTCAAATCGAGTGGGGCTTTCGTTTCTGTGAAGAATGATTTTACTGGAAAAGCTAAGATTGAGAACTATCGTACTTCAAAGTTCGACAATGCTAGTAGATTTTCTTGTTTCGCATCAAGTTTATCAGTACTAATTCAGCTCAATCACATCAACCTGATTATAATAGATTACCTTTTCTATTCTCGAAGAACAGCAATAGCTTGTTAAAGTATTGATTGATAAGAAAATATTTTCTTCCATATTAGTTTGATACTTACCGATATTTGAGCAGTGAGGCTCAACAAAATCAAACGTGACCTTCTCTTTCATTTTGGAATGTCTATGATGAACAAGTTAAAAATTAAAAATTGATTGATTATGAAAAATTGTAATTTGTTCTGTTTTAATAAATGCTATTGATTTTCTTTCATGAAATAAACTCATCTAAAGACATCTATTCCTATGCTTTCGTATAGGCGTGAAACGAAATAGTGTTAAAGTCAATATTTTTATTTTATGATAACTAGAGAAAAAAAGTTTTTGTTCGAAATTCAGATACATGATCCTATAGTACTTGAAATTTTCTATCAACTTTTGTATTGTGATCGTTATTAATATTTAATACTTAGAAAAGACATCAATAACCAAAATTTGTTTCTTTTCAGGAGACTCACACACTAATAGTTTTCGCTATTCATCAAAAGTAAATTTCAATTTTTATCGTTAATTTAAAAATAAAAGCTCGATGGCTATTTTGAAAGCTTGCATAATCTATCAGGATTTAACATCTGAGAGTATTTCGTAGTTTCTCAATTCATATTTCAATGAGTGTTCATGCAATTCACTATTCGGATATTTGTGAAAGTTTTTTCGACTTCTTTCAATCAAAAGAATAGATTTTGTTTTAAAGTACTATTACAAAATTTAGCATTGTACTCGAATCTGATCAATTGAACTCGAAATTTTCAAGAGTATCAGCTTCAATTTACTTCAATAAGAATAAAATGCATGCAAGAAATGTACTAGAATGTTTTTTGCTATCGACTCTATGTCAAATCACATACAGTAATCATAAATCAACTGTCACTCTTTGAAGGATCTGTACAATGATACACTAACGAGTTTGAGTCATTCTAGGATTGGTATTGTGCTCTCTTGGTCGTTTTTTTTCAATGTCTAAATTATAATATGTAGATCTCCCTCCCTCTCTTTCTCTCCGTCAACCCTTACGAGATACTTGCTTAAAAAGGAATCAAAACTAACGTAACACATGATTCGTAATATCTTCGAAACTCTTTTAAAGGATTGATTAACGAATTACTTAAAAAGAAAAATTTCTAGCATACAAAATCGTTACAAAAAATATTATGTTCTATCAAAATAAAATATCTCACATAGAAAAAAAGTCGTTTTGGAGACATGATTTCCATCTTAATTTACCCTGAATATTATTGTTATGTAGGACAACCATATTTTTTTATTCTATATTTCACCTTTTCGTTCTACCTCACCTGAGCTGTGTTTGACAAGACTAAACTCTGGTTGAGGTACATTATTAAGAAAGTGTATCTAAAATTTAAAAAAAGAAACTGCAAATAGAGACAGTATATTATATGTTTGTTCGTCAATAGATTATTTATGCTTATCAGTAGTCGATGCTTCATTGAAAGCGGATCAAATTAAAATTTGAAGTTTACGATAAATATTTCTTGAATGAACTATGAATTATAACATAACGGTAGGTCTCACAGTCAGAGAGTTCGAATAGATAAAAACTGTATTATTGTACTTTTTCATTCAATCCATTTTGAGTCAATCAGTTCAAGTGACAACTTACTACTAAGTTTTATCGCATGTTCTCACCTCAGATGTATTTTAAAGCATGCTCTATTTAAGAATCTCTAAGATTGTTCTTCAAAGTTTCAAGGAAAACATTTTACGATGTAAAAACAACCCACAGATATTGAATCAAAGTCGAAGCATACCAAGTACTCAATAGTTTAGGTTTTGAAATTCATTCGAATAAATTACTCTATTTAAAACATAGAGAAAGTACACGCAAAAAATCATAACCTTGCATTGAATTCATCCAAAGGTTTTGCAACACCTAAAATTACAGAAGCAGAAAAAGAATATTTGTTCAAAAGTCGAAAAAGAAATGTGTCGTATACATACGACACAGTCCCATATGAAAACCATGTGAACTTAATTTAAAGATACGATTGGTAAATTGCTATAAAGTCGATCTTCAATTATTTTTTATCGCTAAACGTGCATTAGAAAATGAATTTGCAAAACAACTTATATTAATATTTAGCATTCGACTTATGTTGGAACTTCACAATAGTAAAGTGTAGACCCCAATAAATGGCGTTTTCTGTATTTTGTTTATAACTCTATCAATTTTAATTGATTTGAATTCAGTTTAGTTTTTGCAAAATCCACTGTTTGATGCTCAAGGAAACTACTAATTCATTTTTATCACACATACAGAATGGAAAAAGTGAGTAGGAAAATACTGAAAAGATTAACAATATCTACAATTTTCTAACTCAAATTCAATACTTTTGCATTTTATGATTACCAAATTTCAAAGATTGAAAACCTACAAGAGAAGCCATTTTAAAGAGACTCAAAATTTCTATGTACCTCGCATTATTTTTAATTTTCAAGGTGAAATTCTTTTTCGAACACATTAACTGTGCTTTACTCGTGTTTTTCGAACAATATGATTTTCCGACCAACGTCTTTATTGTTTTTTGGATAATCAGCATGATACCGACAAAATTCAACATTTTGAGTCAATTCTTTCCTTTTCAATTATTAATAGCAAAAATGTTCATTGCATTAATAGAAACAATCTCGATCCCTTTGGATGTTTTTGGAATTCAATTGGAAATTCATTTACAGACGTTAAACCTATTGTTGTCAAACCTGATATCCGAACATTAGACTTATATTTCACAAACACTCGTTTATTATGAACAGTCAGATATAGTACGTTTCACTCTATCTGGAACCATATCTTGATACGTTTTGAAAATTATCCTGTCGCTAAGAAAAATGGACAATAATTTATACATCAGAACTAAAAAGTGTTATGTTTTTTAATCTTTCCAGCATTTTCCCACTAAATTTGTTCTTTGTACATCTATGAATGAGAAATCAGCAGTTTTGTTGAGAATCAGATGCTGGATCTTGAAGAAAAACTGAACTTAGTTCAAATCAATCATAACTGATAGAGTTGTGCAAAAAAAGGGGACAATGCCATTTACTCTGTCTATCCTTTATTAGTCTAACCGTTTTCTTTCGAGACTGGGGAAAAAAGCTTTTGCTAGTTACTGATTCTGTCAAATACATTGTATAAGGAAATAACTGACATTGGACGATGATAGTGCTCGATTATAAACTCTTCTTTATTCTCTGCATACCCCAATCACTGTTTCTATTTTCTTTATTTACGATGAAATTCATTCCATGAGTATTATGATACGTACCAAAACGAATCTGAACGTGCAACAAACGATCATCTTACTCTACCATTTCGAACTACACTGCTCTCCACATCGTAGAACAACGATCGTTGCTCTTGTTAAACCGTGAATCTGCATACTCTACAAAATCGAGTACCTACTCCAATGAACTCATGCCTGGTCTTTGGAAACGATCAAGCCACTTGCTTTGTCACGTTCACATAGATACAATAGTGATAGACGGTATCTAGATACGTATGTGCCAGATTCTCATTCGTGAGAAAAACTCTATGAATGACATGGATTAGGAAACACGGGTAAAACATGACAAGTTCAGTTTACTTGTCGTCGAGGCTTCGTTCGTGTATTCTATGTTGATATTGGGTTTGTGTGTGATCGAGAGTAGTATGCGTAGTTTGAGAATGAGGGGATTGCGTGTTTAGTATGGAGAACTAGAAAGATGTTCGAATTCCAATGTAGATAAAAAAAAATTGTTTGTTTATGGATTTTGACATGTGAAAGAAGAAAGAAATGATGACGATTCGTTATAGTGTATGTTTTGAATGGGTAGATTCTTCACTAGTGCTTACAATAAATGTAATATTGTTCGAGTTCTGTTAAATCAGTTACGACTTATGGAAATGATAAATAAGAGATCTGAGCATATCTGTCTACTGTCATTAGACAATACCGTATGATCTATGCTGTAGAAATATTATTAGATTCGAAGACGTCATCTGCAGATCTCACTGATGATGATAAAAAAAGACACTGGTTGTGAGATTTAATTATGATGTTGCTTTAAATAAATCTATCAGCAATATCATCTATATTGGTTGCCTTCATTTCTTTCTCTATGTATGTGCATACTATTTAGCGTAGCTTTCTTTCTTGCTGTACTCTATTAGGTAGTGTCTCCGATTGATTGTTTCGTTTTCTTTGATCATTGGCAGTTGTTACTATTTGATTGAGTAATTAGTATATTTTTTGCCTTGAAAGAATGCTGTCTGTCTGTATATATATTTTTTTGTGCTTAGCCTTTTCTAATTACCCATATTCTTCTCTATATCAGTCGTCATTTTATAATAAATTCATAAATAAAATGTATATATTTAGCTGCACGACTGCTTGTAAAAATTCTTGGGATTTTTCAACTCCTAGCTAATCGATAAATAAAGACCATGGATCGTAGACTAGTGAATCACTAGATTCCTAATTAATTTTTTTCAATGCCAATGATTTCAATGTCAATTAGTAAAATCTACGGACCCGCGTTTCTATCATTTCTAATGTGCTTTGCGTGCATACAACACGTGATTAAACTGATGATGAAATCGCAGATCTCTAATTAGTGGTTTGTACTCATATTCACTTTTTCTACTTACAGAGAATGACCTACTTTGTTCACTTGAACCTATAGTTTCATGTGTCGCCATTCTAAGTTTTAAGTTAAATTTAGTCTTTCTCTTGAGAATATAGATTGGTGTCATTTTTATGAATATTATTCTTTGTTTATTTTATAATTAATTTACTGTCTTTGTCTTGTATTTCTTTGTAAACTTCAATAGGTTTGCTACTTTGATCTGGGCTATACATCAAAAATAAATAATGGACTGAATTCCTTATCTTTAATTGAGACAACAAGGAATGTTTTCACACCAATTAAGATTAGGCGTCCTGCGTAGCATTGTTGTTTGTTGGCATATACAAAAAGCAGATATTGAGTCTCGTTAAATAGTTTTTTAGTTATTGTCAAATTAGTTTGTAATGAATACTATAGAATTAACGAGACTGAGTATTGACAGAAATATTGAATAGTCTACATCGAATATAGAAGCTGCACGGTTTTACCGAAAAAATCAAAAAACTTTCTCGTTTTTCATGCATTTTTGTTCGTAGTTGTTCCATGTACAGTGATTTAATGACGGCGGAATCAATAATCAACGAAATTTTTACTTTACAAAGATCTCTTGTTTTTTAAGTTTCAGAATATTTAATCAGAATAAATAAACACATTTCAATTTGGTTAAATGTGTATCGATCCACATAGGTGAAATTGAATTGTATGATATTTTCGTAAACTATTCTAAGTTGAGTTGGTCGCGTTCTTTTAAATATTCCATCGTTCTCACAAAAATTCGTTGTGTTTAGAAAGTGAAAAATAACGTTATAGATAATCTTAATCAGAAAAATCCATCTTGTTTATTCTACAGTGAGCTTTCATATATACAAAGCATTTCAGCAATACAAATTAAACATTATCCAATATTTGATCATTTTTATGGAACAGCTCTGATTAGATCACTAAATATAATATTGATATAAGTATAGTCGGTTTCGTTTTCGATTCGGTTCCCTGTGAAATTAAAAGAAAATGTTAAGATCAAATCGGTTGATTATTAAATTTCAAAACTATCCATGTGAATTTTAAATATTCTATTCCAAGAATTGCAAGATTGTCATAGAGTAATGGATAGTCCTTGATTTTCAACAAATCTAAACTTCCTGATATCGTTTGATGATGCATTTCTACACAGTAATTGCGCTAGAGTAGCATTTAGTAATGGAGGACACATTCTATTTCTAGTTAATTCTTCATTCAGTGGTATCCAACATCAGACATCATAAAGAACTTCACTTGAACCATAGGTGTCACTATAGAAGAAAGACATGGATCTATTCAAAAATATTTGGATCGCATTCACATCCACGTACTGTGAAAACGTTTTTTATACACATGCCCCTCTTCCACCACCTTATTACCATCTTTTAAAACCATTTTCCTCTTTTTGAGAAGCTTTTGATTTTCTGTAAAATTAAACAGTTAACTGTTCAAATCTAAAACCACACAGTATGGTTTAAAACAATACCGAGACAACTAGCTCCATCTAATTTAGATCTTCTATCTCAAGGAAACTAAGCAGAACAACTTTGGAGTGTAAATAAAATTGTCTCAGTTAACTCTGACTTATATAGATAGACATTTATTCATTGGTAGATACAGTAGTTACAGAGTATATTATTTACTTTTTTTTGTCTTTTTATTTTATCAGTCGTCAACAGTGGAACGAATGATAAAGGAATAAACTATGGTTTCGTTCCTTATCAATGCTTGATTTCTTCCTCTATCAATAACTAGACAAGTAAGAAAGAAAGAAAAACAGATAATCTATGTGGGTGTACATCGACATACGAGTCTGTAAATATAGATGATGCATACACGTCTATCCCTCGTCTTATTCGACCTATAGTTCCTAAAACGAAGGTCAATTATATTATATATCGTGTAGTTTTTGTTAAACGTTTTCAATTTTAATCCTAGTTTTTCTTTTCGATGAATAGTAAGATCATCTGTTTGTTTTCGAAGAAAATAAAAATGGACTACAGTAGTTGAGAAAACTTTCACAAAATAGATGTTAGTGTAGAGGATTGTCGTTTCTTTCTTGTAAGAAATATCATTCCAGACATAGCCAACGTGCATTGCGATGTCTGATTCATCGAGTATCGTTTGTGAAAAATCAATGTAAGCTTTTTTTTAAAAAATGAGAAGACGATTTTTAAAAACTCAATCAGAAAAATGACTTCTCGCACAATACTTTCTAAGACTTCTGAATTCGTTTTACTTTCAAATTTTTCATCATCATCAATTATCTATGATACACAGTAATAGAATGTCTACCTCGGATACACTGATTTTTCTGTAAGAGGATCGGTAACTATACTAAATTCCTTTCGTAGTTGGTTTGATTATATACATTCTATTCATCATTTTCTAGCGATCTATACAATAGAATACTTGGCAGTCTAATATGCATCGTGAAAACTAATTTTCAAGATTTCACTATACTTCATTCTCTCACGAAGATAAATGTGTTCTCACGAAACTTTCAACTATCATTTCCATAAGTCGTAATTGATTTAACAGAACTCGAACAATATTACATTTATTGTAAGCACTAGTGAAGAATCTACCCATTCAAAACATACACTATAACGAATCGTCATCATTTCTTTCTTCTTTCACATGTCAAAATCCATAAACAAACAATTTTTTTTTATCTACATTGGAATTCGAACATCTTTCTAGTTCTCCATACTAAACACGCAATCCCCTCATTCTCAAACTACGCATACTACTCTCGATCACACACAAACCCAATATCAACATAGAATACACGAACGAAGCCTCGACGACAAGTAAACTGAACTTGTCATGTTTTACCCGTGTTTCCTAATCCATGTCATTCATAGAGTTTTTCTCACGAATGAGAATCTGGCACATACGTATCTAGATACCGTCTATCACTATTGTATCTATGTGAACGTGACAAAGCAAGTGGCTTGATCGTTTCCAAAGACCAGGCATGAGTTCATTGGAGTAGGTACTCGATTTTGTAGAGTATGCAGATTCACGGTTTAACAAGAGCAACGATCGTTGTTCTACGATGTGGAGAGCAGTGTAGTTCGAAATGGTAGAGTAAGATGATCGTTTGTTGCACGTTCAGATTCGTTTTGGTACGTATTATAATACTCATGGAATGAATTTCATCGTAAATAAAGAAAATAGAAACAGTGATTGGGGTATGCAGAGAATAAAGAAGAGTTTATAATCGAACAATATCATCGTCCAAGGTCAGTTATCTTTTTCTGTATTTGTTTCAAGATGTTTTGATATGAGATGACGCAGATTTTTCAAAATAAATTTTCTGATTGTATCATGAAGTTTTTCAGAAGTGTCCTAATATGAAACCTTATTTCTTAGAGAAATTTAGACATGAAATTTGATTAAGAAAATTTCAGTAGTTTGCGTCAAAATGTTCGTAGAAATCAGTACGTTTCGTGCAACTCTTTGGGGGCCAATTAATTTTTTTATAAGAAATATTTAAGCAAGATAGTAGTCGGATCACACACTGATAGAAAGAATTCTATACAATTTGTATGAGATGTTAAATTGAGAAAAAGTGAAGTAAAAACAAAAATTTGCTTCTTCATGCCAGTATCCTGACATGCTTAAAAGGTCCCTCTCTTGAAAATTAGTTTCTATGTTAATGATAATGCACTTAAAAATAGCAGCATTTTATGCATAATTTCTTTTTGAAGTTTTCATTGATACTAAGCATCAATTGAATAATGGTAGTTGGCCTTTTTTTCTCGGAAAGTGTTGGATAGAACTCATTACAACAAAAACAAGAAAGAATTTATGGTGTGCATTTCAGAAATCTTGTCAAATTTTTCTGTTAATCAATTTCCAAACTAAGGAACAATACATAGGCTCGTAGCATATTACTGATGTTAAAACTGTGTTGAAACGACATTAATTTGACATTGATGTACCGCACAAATAGATTTTACGTGTTTTTTACGTTAAACATATATGATAATTGTTCGATGCTCTAGAGTACTATATTTTCAATCTGCCTATTTTCCTTTGAGGACGAAATCATATAATTAAAACTTTTGTCCAAGTATGATTATTTTATTCTTTAACAAAGATCAGTGACGCGTCAGCAAATCCAACAATAACTATTCAGTCAGTTAGTCATCATAGCGTTATCGTCTAATCCTGTTGACAGTTGGGTTATAATGTATGCTGCTATTTTCTTTTGTATTTGCTTTCATATAGGTGTATGCAAATGTCTATATACAACTGTGTTTCGAAAAGAAATCCTTCTGTTTACACAATAACATCCCATTGTATTTTTGTAGATGACAATATTATCTAAATAGTGTCTCGCCATCGGTTTCTTTTTATCAATGTCAATGACAGCAGGTGTCGTCGTCGTCTATGAGCAAATTTTGTTTATTTGAAAAATAAGCCGAACAAAAAGGTCGAAAATATTAGTGCAATTTTGAACAAAATCACTTTTCCTTCGTTTTGACAGAAAACAAACTTGATAAAAATCATGAGTTTATTTAGTAATATTCCAATAGACCCACCTATTGAAGTGTTTCATTTAACAGAGCTTTTTAATCATGATACGAATCCAACGAAAGTTAATTTAACCATTGGAGTTTATCAAGATGAAAATGGTAGAACATTAACATTACCGTTGGTTCGTTCCGTTGAACAACAATTAGCTGAAGATTTAGCAGTTACAAAAAATTATTTAAAAGGAACTGGACTGGATCAGTTTTGTACAGCATGTCTTAAGCTTACACTTGGCGAGCAATCATCGGCGATCAGAGAAAATCGTACATGTTCAATACAAACATTGAGTGGTACCGGTGCACTTCGTATCGGTTTCGAGTTTCTTTACCGAAACGGTTTTCGTATTGCTTATGTTTCATTACCTACATGGAGTGAGTATCAAACATTTTGTCACATGAACAAGTAGATGTAAATGATTTTCCTTTAGGTAATCATGAGTCTATTTTACTTACTATTGGATTTGAAGTTAGAAAATACAGATATTGGAATAAAGAAAAACGGACACTTGATATTGACGGTCTCATTGGGGATCTTGACATGGCACCCGAGAAATCTGTTGTCTTACTTCATGGTTGCGCTGTAATTATTTATTTTACAAACGAAGATAAATATCATGCAACGATTAGTTTTGTTTTGTTAGCACAATCCTACAGGCTGTGATCCTACACATGATCAATGGATACGCATATCAGAAATATGTAAATCTCATCAATTAATCCCATTCTTTGATTTAGCTTATCAAGGTTTCTCAAGCGGCGATCTCGATGAGGATGCATGGGCTGTACGTTATTTTGTACATGTTGCTAAACACGAATTATTTATTGCTCAATCATTTGCGAAAAATTTCAGTATGTACAATGAACGTATCGGTCATTTAGTTGGTGTATTTGAATCACACGATATCATACCAAAATTCTGTACTCAACTAACAACAATCATTCGACGAAACTATTCAAATCCACCCGCACATGGCGCATATATTGTTGCTACAATTTTAAATAATCCTACGTTACACAATCAATGGAAAGCTAGCGTACGAACGATGTATGAGCGTATGCATTCGATGAGACAATTATTTTATAGTAAATTAAAACAATTAGGCACACCAGGCACATGGGAACATATTATACAGCAAAGAGGTGCGTTCTTTATGTGAAAAAAACTTTATATGAGCGTACAATTTTCGTTTTTCTTTTAAAGGAATGTTTGCTTATACAGGCTTGAATCAACGCCAGTGTCAAACACTTACTGAGAAACATCACATTTACATAATGAGCGATGGTCGTATAAATGTATGTGCAATAACAGCAAATAACGTCGATGTAATCGTGCAAAAATTCTACGATGTGGTTACTGATGTTGATGATGATGATCCTAAACTTTGAGCTCATGTTTGAATTTAATTCTAACCTTTAGTTTATCGAATTCTTGGCGTCATTTTACTTTTAATTCTATTCGTCATATGTTATATTTTGTAGATTTATCTTTTCATCGACATTATTCTCTTGATTTTTAATCCTATCTATTGTGTTTTATATTTTTGAAAAACAAAACACAATTTATATGCATGTGCACGTTATTTAGAGAGATTTTGCTTAGTGTTCTTCTAGGGAATCTTAAATAACAAAAAAAGCCCTTATAATACATCTGAATTTTCTAGTTTCATACATTGTGAATAAAATCCATCGACGATTAGACACTCATAATTGCATGATATTCATAAATAGATCATTGTCATTGCTCTTCTTTCGTTTTCTTTTATCTCTGTCATATTTATGGTTCTTTATCAACACGAACGATCACTAAATAACGGAACACAAAGATTTAATCTTATGGGTGTGGTGTAAATTTAGTGTTAGGAACACATGAGAGATCAATTTTTGACGACTGACTACCACCGTATAATATTTTTTATCCCTTCTCTAACAACGGTGACGGTCGTATGCGTTGTTATGATGATGGCCGTCGCCGTCGTCGTAGTTGTAGTGGTAGAAGTATAATAGCACTAGTGCAACTTTTTTCTCTTCTCTCTCTCTCTATTTCTTTCTCTTGTCTTTTCAAATGATTACACATACATATACGCAACTGGATCTTTCGTATGCATTCACATTGTCCCTCGCTCATTATTAAGAAGAGAATAGAGAAAAGAAATAATAACAAAAAAAAAATTAAAAAAAAAACAAAACTCTTCTGAACAGTTTAAGGTAAGTGTAATGCCCGCTAGCTTGCATCATTGAACTTTTATCGAGTAAATTTTCTTTTGCGTCTTTTTAATGCCTATAGTGCTTTGCTTTAGGTCATACACGTACATTTTTCTTTTGTCACAGCGATTAACTATCGGTCAGAGAAATCGTTAGATTACTCTTCATTAATAACTTTTCAGACGTTTCACCGTCTAAGACTAAGGACGAATAGAAGTAACAGCTGGTCTTGATGCTGTTATTTTCTATAGTCGTTTCTTTTTCTCGTCTTCTTGACTTTCATACAATAATATTCGTAAGAATAAGAATACACAAACTTTAGTTTAATCCTCGAAGAAATGAAACACGTTCATAAAGATACTAATGTACTCTATTAGGTTAAACTAATGCTGTGAGTGTCAACTACGTGAAAAGTGATGATCAAATTATGTAAACATTTTGTGACGTCATTACAAGCGAGAAAAGTATACGTTTATGATGTATATAAAGAGGTAAGCAAGCATATCTATTCATGGCCTCAAATTTCGACATATAGACACATACGAAGTGTACATCTTTTCGAGGACGAAAAATACTGAAACTAATCAATAAGATATACGTAAGTCGAAGAATAAATAATATGACAGGAAATAAATGTGAGATATATGTTCAGGGTCATCGGTTTTATTTCGTCTTTAATCACTTAGAAGTAACAGCATGTTGATATGAACCATACAGTATTATTAGGCAATTCGAATATTGATTCAATTTTATCACATACAGTTCAATGTTTTTGTTGTACACTGTTTTATGTGAATAAGAGAGAAAAATGTATATAGGCTAAAGCAAGCAAAGACGTAGGAGAGGTCGACTATTTTCGATTTCTTTATTGTCTATGTATGTGTATGTGGACAGAAAGAAAAGAATGAGAGAGAAACATGTTGCACCGTCGACATTACCACCGTAAGCTAGCTGAATTGGACTATGTCAATAGTAATATTAACAAAAGAAGCAGTAGCAAACGTATAACCAGCAATTTTATATGTTCTTCACATATTATTCTTGAATAGAGTCAAGTATTCGTGGGAAGGATAAAATATCATCATGCTTTAAGAAAAAAAATATTTGAATGCCGTGGCATTTCATATGAAGAAATAAGTTTTTACTTACAAGCGATTACATATTTTTTTTACTTCTAGATTTCATTCTTTTTTCTTTTCCTTTAATTATAATAAAACTTAGTAGGTGGCTCTCGTTGATTTCCATGTTGGAACAAAGTGCAATTCATCATCATAACCATGGTCATGGTCATCAGTCATTTTATCATGAACAACATACAGCAGACCAAAGTAACAAGATACAATTAACACTCATCTTACCAAGTGGTGTTCCATCCATGATTAATGTCGACGCAAAGTAATTTATTATTTATAGTCACAGTAATTCGTTTTTTTTTCATTGTTTTCTTATATTTATTTTTCACAAGTACTCCGATGATGGATTTACTTGTGCAAGCAGCATCGTTGAACAAACTTAATCCGAGTAGTTATTCGCTTGTAGTGCTTGATTCAAATCAACATGCCATACATTTCAAAGCAAATCAAACAGTAGGACAAATAGGTATGTATTACACGTAGAAAAGTTTTTTTTATCTGAAACTGAAATTTATTGCAATCGAAAAAAATCAAAAAAACAGAAAACTTTTAAAAACAAAATCCGTCCCTATTTTTGTTTCAGTTAAAAATTGTCATTTACCAAAAGTAAACGGTAAATCATATTTTGTACATAACGTTTTGTATCTTTGTCTCGTGTTTCATGCTTCATTCATTGATCTTATGCATTTAATTGTTGAATGTCAGAAATTGTATTCTCGTTTGATTTTGTTTTTTAAAGGCTCATCAACAATCAGTCTCCTACCCAAAGAAACTACACATTCAAATACATCATCAAAACCAAAAGCTCAACCATTTGAAGTATGTTTTTAAATGTGTTTCACTATCAAAGGAAGCCATTTTCTTTATTTAAAAATTAACCTTAGATAACGGTTCGTTTACAAGTTAATTTGCCAGATGCACAGAAAATTTTACTACGCATCGATCCAACATTACCACTATATGAAATCAAAGAACAAATATGTAAACAGAAAAAATATATCAATTCCAATGAATACACATTACGTCTACCGAATAAACTCGAGCAACCACTCTTGCTCGGTTTATCATTAGCTGAGTATAAAACAAATGAGCTTACATTAGTATATGATAAACAATATGATTGTGATGGACAATCAAATAAAAATCAACTACAATCATTCGATCGTCTCTATCGTGTGCGTTCAGAAAGTCAACCACCAAAAGAAAATCTTCAACATCATGTACAGCAAAATGAACAGCAAGTAGTAAATATGAAGCCAACCACGCAATTCAATTCGAATCGTTCATCAACATTACGTCCATCGCATTCAGCAATTCAAGCATATTGGAATGATCCGAATTTCGATACGCAATCACAATTATCAAATTGTTCGTCAATAGTAAAGAAGCGTCGTGCGCCAAGACCACCTGGTCATATGAATTCTAGAAGAACTGATTCGCAAACTGTTTACAATCAAGAAGAAGAACAACAACAACAAGCATTAAATAATAATCATTTACATTCATTATTGTCACATGTTGATCATCATCAAAGTCATGAATCGCTTCAATCTGAAAGCACAAAGAAGAAAAGAAAAGCTCCTATCGTTGCTCCACTCAACTCAGTTTCAAAACCGGATGAAACTGATACAATACAACCCTTAAAAAATGGAACGAATCATATCGCTCGACCAGGTAGATGAGTACTGTTTGTCTTGCTTTCTTGTTATCATAGTTCGAACATCTTTAGAATTGCGACTTATTGTCTATTCGAAATCTTTGAAGATTCGGATGCATAAAATACATAAGACACATAAGTTTACTAGGAAGTTTTTCATAGGCATGAGGAAACTTCGGATGGAACTATATTAAAAGAAAAGCTAATTGACCGAACTGATGAAATGAGTCGTTCATTATTGACTTTAATCATTAATTTGACGTGATAAACATTTCCTAAACAATCGCTTTAAGGAATTTTGTTGATATATAAAACTATGGTGAATCTCATTAAAACCTGTATCAATTAGAAGTAGTCAACAATTATTCTTATAAAAAAAGTAAACAGATATTACTTGTAGAAACTAATCAAATACTCCACGAGTGTTCATCTAAACATAAGACACTTAGGAGGCTATGTAGATGGCACAAAATTTTCAGAATAAGTTGAAGCTGTACAAATGATATTGCGAGATAAAAGTTTAAATCTTATATCATCATTTTCTTTTTAAAATATTTACCAATCAAGAATCATAAACACTTTATTTAGCTACACGAAAGTCTCGATAAGTCTCCATCCTATATATTTTATTTTATTTTTCTCTGAGATTATGTACCTAGTTAAGTTTACCTTTAATGATTACGTTTTTAATGAAACTGAAGTCTACGGCAACAAACACTTCAGTCTAATTATCAAACTACTTTTCTAGACGTTACAGTTTTTTCAAAAAAGAAATTGTTCCACATCTTACTATCGGATATGGTAAATCAAACAAATTCTAATAAATTTATAGAATGAAAGTTTATAGCAAATATTCAGTTACTGAAAGAGTTCGAAATAAAAACTCGGTTTTCCTCTATCCCAAAGAAAGCGTACTTTTCATACCAAACCATGACTGACATCATGTAGGATTGGGTCGAGAATATTGACATGTCAAATAACATATTTTTTTTAAAGGAAAAATCAGACATCAGACTGTTCCATGGTGTACTTGTTGTAAATTCCATCGTTTTAAATACCGAAAGTCTTTTTCCAAGGGAATCTAACCTATTTTCTTTTTCTTTCTCTCTAGGTTTAGAACCTCCTCCACCTCCTTCCATTGACAATACGTTTTCAACATCAACCAACAATTTCTATGAAAACTATGATGCCAAAGTAGATAGTAATGAAAAATCGATTGATGAACCAGAAATTGTTGATTCAACGGTGGATTCAGCTAATGAAAATACATCTGTAGTAAATTTATTACAAAATCAGACATCAACAAATGATAAATTGATTATCACAACGAATATGTCAGAACCGACAAATATTGAAAATCATTCACCATCATCAATTCATTCTTTAGAACACATACAAACTGAATTGTCGAGTTCTATATCCACCATTACTCAACAACATGAGGAGAAATCGAAACAAGTGAAAAGAAAACAACACTTCTCCTTTACTTTAAATAGAGATAATTGTTTTATTCTTTCAGAAAGAACTTTTAACAAATCGTTCATCGATTGTTGAAACAAATATTATGGAAGGTTCCATATTGAAAACATCTCGTCGGAACAATTACAAGGAAAAAGAATTTTCGTCAATGGATGGCCTTGCACGTATTGTTAATGATCATAATGAACGATCGAATATTGATAAAAAAATTGATATCAAACCAAAAGAAACAAACGAAAATGTTTCTTATTTCCGGGTTGCTAAAAGTCGATATGGGAAGTTTGAGACCGATAATCAAGGCTTTGTCAATAATTCTATAGCTATATTTGATTCGACTAATCAAAAAAAATTAGAACAACAAGCAGCTAAGAATTCTGAATCTTCAGACACATTAACAAATTCAAAACAGCCGAAATCAGTACCATCCAATATTGTCCAACATCAAACGAAAGGTAAACAAGCATATTGTCTTTTAAAAAAATATGAAAAAGAAGAAGAATCAAAATCTCGAAATAATTCTGATTATTATAAAATAACCAATCAACAAGAACAATCATCTACATCAAATCAGGTTTAACTTGAATAACAAACTATTTTCTTTGTTCAACAATGTTTGCTTCATTTTAGCTTCACGTCATCGAACGAACTAATCATACGACGGTACGTTCTACATATTGAAACATTGTCTTTTTTCGTACTAAGCTGTTGACCCATTGATCCCTTAAGTACAAAGTTTAGACGGGTATAATTAAGAGAGATAACTAAATAGAATGAGTTTACACAGAGAATACAAAATAAACACGCTGCTTTTTTTCCTCTCAATGTTCAACTATGCAACGGATGAGTTGAACGCTATTCTCGTGATGAACATCTTACACAATTAAAAGAGTTCACTAAAGAAAGGAAATATAGAAAATATTTTCTTTATCAGGCACATGAATTTATTCGAAGGTAACGTTATCAATACATCGATCATGGCATGCTCATTTGAAGCATAAATATTTTACTAGAACAATTTTATGAGTTGGTAATATGTAATGCAATGACCAGTTTCTATGTAGGCAAATCAATTCGAATAAAAATAATATTTTTCTTCATTGATAAATTTTTATCTATATAGACTGTATAGATTATTCACTGTAGTATGTGATAAAATTTCTATCATCTACGGAGATTTCACTCATTGCAAATGTACCATTAAATTCAGAACAAGAGATATACAAACAAGATCGACATGTGAAATTAAATCGATATTAGTTTCATGAGAACGAGCAAGTATCGGTATCAAGAATGAAGTTCATACAAAAACAAATGTTGTTTCAATACTTTTTAATATCTTCAAGTTCTGTGCATTTATATCTTACAAATCACTCATCAGCGGATTATTCCAGAGAGATGATTCGAAAAAAATATTATTCATCGAGTAATAAAATGGAAAAAATTTAAAGAAAAACGAGTTTTAAAGAATGTTTCTCCTTATGATAAGAGTCATGGTCAGTATGAATGTACTCTAGATTGAGACTCTGGCAAACTAGAAACAATTGATAGCATGCATCACTAGTTAAATCAACTGAAGATAAATGTGAATTCACTTTAAAACATTCGATTAAGAGTGTAAAGTGAGACTTCCATTGTTGATTCCTAGTAAATAGGGATCTATTCAAAACATTTTTGCAAGTTCACATATGTTTATTTATTTTAATACTAGGCCCATGTCGAGAACGATCGTAAATCGATGATCAATCGAATTTCACCTATATCCATAGAACCATTGCCACCACCAGCACCACGCATGCTTGCACCAAAGCCATTCGGTAAATCTGTAACGGAATATCGTACAATACGTGGAGTAGATAATGTTGATGGACTGGTACCTCAAATACGTAAAGCAACCACAACATCATCAATTGAAAGGATTAATAAACGATCAAGTACAGATGTAGCTGCAACACACGATGCATTAATGGAATCAATACGACAATTTGGTGGCTTGAAAAATTTGAGAAAAAAATAATCTTTGTTCTATCCTTTTATTTATCTTTTAACCTAGTCAATCTATTCAAATTCCAGAATTATAATACTATCCTATCTATGTTGTTCTCTTCATTTCCTATTCCGGTGCTTTTTACAAACGCTTATTGAATATTTCCAAATGAGATGAACAGTGGTCTTCAAAAAAACATTAACAACAAAACAATAAAAACTTTTGCTATCCTATGTAAAAAAAAAGTCTCGATTTTCTTTGGAATCGTCCTATTCTCATTGTTGTCGTGCGTTCTTGTGTGTGTGTGTGTTTTCTTCCTTTTTATTTCTCAGCCTGTGTTCTATGTAGTTGTTACCAACGGGTAATATCGTACGCGCTCGCGCGTGTGTGTGTGTGCTCGTTTCCATCTCTGCCTTTTTTCTAATCAAGAAAATAATAATACTAATCTCATTATTTGATTAATATATCAACGGTCATAATTAGACTAAAGACAAAAATGAAAGCATCTAATGGGCCTTCATGACGTCTTCTTTTGAAAAATATAAGTATTTTGCGATCATTTATCAAAAATAGTATTGTGTTTTATTCATAAGAATTGATTTACAGTCATAGATTTGTCCTTGAATAATGTCTTAGTAAATTCTCACAGGCACCTCTAATTTAGCGAACTATATCATCAATCATGTTGCTAGTATTATAGCTAAAAGAAGTAACAAGCAAAAAAAACTCAACAGTAACTACTTGTGTCTTTGATGAATAGAAGTGGCTCGTCAGTGTCAATATTTTATCTTTTTTCTTGCTCATGCTCGATGATGCATTTCAACGGATTACGGTTAGACACTAGAAAAGATGCAACGTACGTGCATTGTCATGCATCATTTTTACGTTACCAATATTCTATTTTCATTAACTCATGTCGTCTAGTTGAACGCAAGTAGAAGTTACGTGAGAAATCTCAGTCTTTTTATGTGAATATTCATGAGCAACAAATAAACGTTGTTCTACCGACGATAATGATTGTCAATATCTCTCGTTACGTTCAATATTATTCATCTAATTTCTAGTTCGTTTTATTGATGTGATAAGCATTTTTTTATTAAACTATCAAATCTGAACAAAAGAAAAGGAGACAAAAGACTCATTGTATTCTGCACAAGTCAACAATATTAAGTATAGATACTACATTGAAAAAAGGTAAAACTTCTGATGCGCTACTTTTAATCGATATCATTTACATTTTCTATAAAAATAGAATGCAAAATCGATATGTAATACTTTTAGCCTTGCCATACGATCTGTCAAATAAATGGCGCATACGTGTACGACATTGTATAATACGTCCTTGTGGACATTCAATCGTAAGTGTAGAATGAAGTAAAACGAAAATTCGATAAGTAAATACTTCCTATGAAGATTCATATTGTCCAGCATATTTTGATCGAATATCTTGTTGGCCGCCGACAGAAGCTGGTGTTCGTCGTATTATACCATGTCCTGCATACATCTTTCCCGATGCTAGTCTAGATGGTATATTTTGAGTTCATGAATTAATATGGTGAATATGAAAGTTTTCGTTTTTTTTTGTTTTTGATTTTATCTCTAGCGTACGCTTCACTTTTGTGTACAAATGAATCTCAATGGGAAGAACGAAGTCATTATGAATTATGCATCGGTTGTTCACCTATTGACTCGTCGAGTTTGGTGTGTTTCATACGAAAATAAAAAGAAATCTTCCATTTGAATTTGTATCCTCTAGAATATAACAGGTCTATTTTCAATACCTTCAAGTTTCATAATAACACGAAAATATTTTATTATTTGTGCCAATGGTCTCTCAATTATTCTTCTTACCATTGGTATTGCTATTCTACTTGGTAATAGGTAAGTCAATGTATGTTTGATGTGTAAAAAATTCATTTTTTTTTCTTTCATGTAAAATTTTAGTCGTCTTCGAAAATATCCTAGAAATGTTCTACATGCTAATATCTTTCTTGTTTTTCTCATTCGATCGATTGTTCAACTTATCGCTGAAATTTTCATGGACAAGGGATATTTTGCTCATAATGTATTTGAACGTATTGATACATGTAATCATACGACAGTTTACTTCAACGAAGATCAAGTAAGGAGATAATTTCGTTGCTTAGTTGTTCTTCATAGAATTCAAACCAAAACAAGAAAATTTTCCAAAGAATAATTAGCTTTTCCTTTGTTTAGTTACTCGATTGCAAATTATTTACTATACTCATGAATTATATAAATAGTAGTGTTTCACATTGGTTTGTTTTTTGTGAAGCTTTGTATTTATATCGTTTGTTAAGAACTAAAGCACATCAGGATAGAATTCGATGGTATATATTAACCGGTTGGTGTAAGTATAAATACTTTTTGGTACTTGAAATAATTTAGACTAGAAAAAAACATACAATAACTAAATAATTCTTTATAGTAGCACCATTTTGCTTAACATTGATCACATATACAATACGTTTCATATTAAAAAAAGATTGGTATACATGTTGGTCTGAGCCGTCGATTTACGATTGGATTCTTCATGGGCCAAACTTAATTCTTCAATTTGTAATTAATAAACTAGTTCTTCTTGAATTTAGAAAATTTTCATTATCACTTTGTTTTTTTTTTAATTTTATTTAGTTGAATTTTGTTATTTTTAATTACGTGTGTATATTACTTATTCAAAAACTCAATCGAACTTATCGAGTAATTGCTTATCCTGATCAAAGACGTTTTTCTAAATTTAGGTAAAAATTTTAACAGCTACTGTAATCATTAATATATAGCCTTTTAGTCGTTTAACACGTTCAACATTAATCTTATTGCCTGTATTCGGTATTCATTATTTTTTCTTTATGTGGAATATAAAACCAATACTAATATCGAATTTAATTCTTATTCATCTTACTATACATACAATATCATCATCGTTTCAAGTAAATTGAAGAGAATCTGAACTTTAGTTTGATTCTTTCTTTCTCAGTGTGTTGGAAATCCTTTGAAATTCCTGTTTCTATTTAGGGTTTAATTGTCGCATTGATCTATACAATAATTAATTCTGAGGTTCAATGCGAAATATTTCGTAGTCTAGATCGTTGTTTGATGCGTCATTATTCATTGGGACAAGAGCCAAGATTCTTTCGTAATTATATCACTAAATTAGATAATGAACGTTATTGGTCTGTTGGCTATGAAAAAAGATTATCAATACCTGTTCAACATCCTCAAATGGAACCACAGATTCTTGTAAAATACAACCGCTGAAGGACACATATTTTGAATACATGAATGTAAATTAAATCCTTTCATTTGAAAATTTATATGCATCACATCAAAAGAAATGATCATTTCGAACTAAGCCTCTTGGCTTTATGAGCAACATTATTATTATTATTATTATGAAATTGAAAGAAAGAATAACTGTTTATATCATAATGCGTCTGTTACTTTAGACCAAATCTTGGACTACTAGGAGATTTTGCGTTTGAAGAATCAATGCAAAGAACCGTAATAAATTTTATGAAACAACTTGTCATTAAATGAAATTTTTAAAATGTTTTGAGCAAAACTTTGCACATTCTGTGAATTTATTTTCGGTCGACATCGTTTATATGAAAAAAAAGTAATTTTCTTCGTATGCAATACTTATGATGAAAAGTAGTTTCAAGACGAAGAGATTAGGTTTTGTTCAATCTCAATTTTTTAAATCATTGTACTAACATCTTTTTTAAAGGTTACTTTATTTACGAAAGATGTATTTGAGTATGATCGCAATTTGTTCAAGTTAAAGTAAAATATTTTCTACGCACAAAATCATGGCATAATGTAAAGGAAGATCGATGAACCTTTTCTCGTCTAAGGCACGTATACAACCAAGTCGAATTCATAGTTATTTCTGAAATTTTCGAAGTCACAAAGAATTCCATAGTAGCGAAATATCTAAAACTGTAAAGTATATCGAATTTAAATATTTTTGATAGCTACATGTTCACTTGATTTCCATTCGAATGACATCGTTCATGATTATTGTTATACAAATACAAGGCAAGAGAGATTTTAAAGTTTATACACATACACATAATATTTCTTTTCCATCGTTAATACACTATCGAAGTATTACCAAGGTATGTTTTTCGAGCTCCATTGTGATCAAACAAATTTCATGACAAAATATCTTTAAAAAACTTAATCCGCCTGTAGGGCATGGAATAACAAGCCACAATATTTCTCAGTATTTAGATTTAATCAAGTGGAAAAATTCATTTCCATACGAATCAAATAAATACATTCGATAAAAGATTGTAAATCTGATAGACAGGTTTTTTGTAGAAAAATACTTATGAATATTTCGATACGATTGTTGTATCTATAACGCAAATCTTTGTATAGATCTTAAAGTCATATTCGCAAATAGATTATTGTATGCTAAATAGTTTTCTTTCATTATTAGCCAAATCATACTCACAAACTCTCATTAGTGAAAAACTTGAACGGTTGTGTTTTTGATTGTTGAAAGTCTGTGTTTCTCATCGTCAAAATGTTAACATTTCTCCAGTTTAATTAATTCTTGCATCATTTTAATCTCGATTTAAGTGAGCAATAGATTGAAAAAAAAAACTTCATAGATTAACTGTCGTGTTTATCGCAGTGATCACAAATTTCTTTTTTTGATATGAATTTCATTCATGATGAATACGAAATCTGTACACCATTGATGGATCTCCTACTCAGAGGTATATAATAAGCTATTATTACGATGATGCATTCATCATATAAGCTAAATATATCGTGCTGTATACTTTTATCTTACTGTTCAATAACTATACATTGAGATTTTGAATTGCAAATTATGTTTAACATTGAAACGAAAAGAAATATAGATCCTTGCTAGTTCATCTCTGGATTTAACGAATCAGGATGATTTGGAAAGAAGAGACAAAGAAAATCGAATATAGACATGTATTTTAAATAAATATTTATCAGTTTTACATAGAATTGTATTGTATGAATCAATATTCAACGTGATTACTTGTCTATATTTCAAAACGGCTATGTTCATTCACAAGTTTTTCGAGTCGATCATCTTTCTTCAATGTATACAGTTTTCCTTTCCATTCAATACTTGTCGGTATGCCATCTGTTTTATCATCGTATCCAAGATGAGTACTCAATCGTTCAGCGATGGCATCTTTAATCAGAGCAATACCTGTATGAAATTTTTCCAATAATGGATGGTATATACGGCCTGTGTCTGGTTTAACATAAAGTCTTTCAGGATCAAATCGTATCGACAATACTGTCGATGGTATATGGCAACATTCAAATAAATCTTGATCATCTAAAAATCGTGTTAATACGTATGGTACATCAGCACAACGAATAAAATTACGCTCCCGTCCACATAAAGATACATATGGAAATGTCGAAAAATAAGGACGATCATTATATGTATTGGCTCGAAGACGAGTAAAAAAGAAATGTAGAAATTTCGGATCTAAAAGTGTCGTTAAAACAAAAGCGTGATGTACTTTTTCATCACTGAAAATGCATGTCATTTTAAAACTTACCTTTGTAACATGATGTGAAATTTTTAAATCGAGTATCATCTAAGAATAGCTAAAGATAGAAAATTTTTATGTAATATTTAAAATAGAAAATTTTATACATATCCTACCTGTCCAAATGAATCAATATAGTAGAAATATTCTCGTACATCGAGACGATCGGGTGGTGACTGACCTTGTACGTACGAAGATGAAGAATTTCGAATGAAATTTTTATGAATATGTAATGATCGTAAAATAGTCGATAACATGTTTTATCTAGAAATAAAATCCTTGAACATTTCGAATATGCAAATATTATTAATGAATATCTTTGACGATGAGACTACTCGAATTGATGTTCAGTTTTGTAGTTCATAATCAATTCACCAGAAGAATGTAGTGCATCGGGTTGAAATTAGAAACACGCCTGTTTTAATCGATCTTCTTGAGTCATGTTTATAGTTTTCGAATTAAGTCTTTGTACGTACTGAAAATCTAAGGAAATTCGAATATTGTCTTAGCAAAAAATGAGCGTACAAGATGAACATCTACGTTACGATGATTGGATTTTGTTCGAAAGGTGTACTATCTTTGAGAAGTAGTATTTTTTTCTTCTATCAATTAAATATTGACTTGAAAGCGGCAGATAATGATTCTGGATTTTTGGGTTCAAAAAACCCATCGTGATTACCTTGAATGAGCCGTTTGAATCAGCTCAGAACCAGATTGTATGATAAATATTAGTTAGTTGGAGTAGTCGCCTCGAGATAGAAAACAAAGCAAACGAATAACTTTGAGTGTTTTCAAGTAGTAACAAGTTTCTTATCATGCCTGAAGATGAATGTACAATAAAATACATTTATGTTGAAGAGCTTTCAAAGTATATTGTTCATAAATATCATTGATGAATGGAAGATTCAATTTAAATTGTTTTGCTTTTGAAACATACTTATTGACGACATTTCGTTACATTATTCAATAGAACAATGTCAATAAATAGGCATAACTAATGAGTAAATGTGAGGAGGAAGCACATTGCATTGTTGAATGCGCTACCATTTCATAGAAGGACTATAAAATACGCTTCACTTGAACCTTTGTAATCTTAGAAGGATTCGTGAACTTTGAATTGCTGATGACTATTATGAGTGTTATAATAGAATTAATTCTAACCGAAAGTTATTTTTTACAAGAAAAATAGAAGAGAATCCGTATTTTCTATCGACCAGTTTTATACTCTTGAAAACTACCATGAACACGAAAATTTCTTCTTGGAAATATTGAATTTTTAAAACAAAAGCGGTATACTATAGAAAGAGAAAATATTAAATTGAAATTCTATAGATTGATACTTTCATGATTATGAAATATCTCTATAACATAAAATAATCTCATGTTCAAACTCTAGACCTTAACTATTTCGGAAGTACTTTAACCTTAGGAAAAATGTTTTTCCAAAAATGATGACTCTTTATCGGTGGATCAACAAATATGAGATTGTTTTAAACTTATTTTATTGTCATTGAGAACTTTTCTCGTTGACACGCTACGAAATTAAATGGCTTCTAACGCGCGTATATGTTTCTTGGGCATTTATTTTTTTCTCAATCACAAACACAACATAATCTCATTCTTTCTCAATCTAACTTATTGTCGAATAGAGAAAAGTTCTTATTTTTCTATAATAATACTCTAAAAAACATATCTTGTTTGTTCTTTTGAAAATCATTTTACTGAATATCAATGTAATTGATAATATATAGATGATTCATGATGAAGCTTCAATCATTCCTATTTTTTTTTCAAACATACAAGTTTCCCTTTTATGCGATATCGCAATCAACATAGAGTAAAAATCCCTATTTACTAAGAGTAACTCTCGATTATGAACATCTCTCTATTCGGAATACTATGCACATTTTATCAATTCCTTGGCTGACGAAACGCTCCATTATTTGAGAGATATGTGTTTTATCTCTCATGTAGAAGACAAGACAAACAATGCTATAATGTTTATCAATTCTAGTAAACCATCTAGTAATGCATCAAAACGAAATAGCAAAATTCATTGATGAAAAATCTCATCACGTGTTTGGAACGACAAGTTTAGTCAAATCATGGCCAAAACGTTTTCATTTACCATCGACTAAAGATATTGTATTAATAAAATATGCCGAACGTTCTTATTTTCTACGTACGATGAACACTATTCAGGTAGTTCTACATGAATTCAATTCAACGACATTGAAGAAAATATTTACAAAGAAAAAATAATAATCGTAGCAACAAATTTAAAGGTTATTTTGATTAATATACGGTTGAAAACAAGAGAATAGTAACATTTGGTTATCGAGAATTATATTTAAATGAATATTTAATCTATATATTCATTCGAAAAAAAAACAAAAAAACATCTAAGAAACTTGCAATAATAAGTACCTTTATAAACTGGACATTATTTTTTGCTACTCTCAATGGTGCTCGTATAAGAGAATTTTCACTGCAAGTATATGTCATTCCATTTGTAAGACAAATGACTAATAAAGAAAGGAGAGTTTCATTCGATATTCTCTAATAATTACATTCTTTGCTTATTTGATGACGACTTAGTATTCCAATTTCTTCTCGGGATAATGTAAAATATGTTTTGTTTTTATTCAGTGTTGATGTCGAAGATAATATAAAATTTTATCTTAATAAAGATTATTTGCTGACATATGAACAACAACAACAACACATTTCTAATCGAAACTAAACCAAAACACAGTAGTTCAATTGTTTTAATCATATTTAACGTTTATTGGATGAGAAAAATAAAATGTCGGTTACATGAATTTTCAAGATTATATACGACAGATCTAAACAAGTAAATCAAAGAAATAAGCGAAACTAGTGCAAACAAAATAAACTAGATTTCTGATAAGGAAAGTGTAGTGTTGAAGAAAATAAAAAAAGCACAAACTTCTTAGAGTACTGTAAAACATGTAGCTTTAAGTGAAAATTTTGGTGGCGTATTAGCTAAACCAAATGTGCCTTCAGTTGTCTCAGGTATGGGGCCAACTTTTTCGAAATCATTATGATATAGAAGTACGCCAAATATACCGGATAATAAATTGAACACGAATTTTTCGGCTACACATGTGCGTGGACCAAAACCAAATGGATAATAAGAATGATTTGGCATTGTTGATGAACTTTGCTCTAACCATCGTGTTAAATCAAATTTTGTTGGTTGTTTCCATGCATTTGAATAATGTAATGCAAGAATATTTGCTCCGAATTGAGTACGTTTTTGTATATGATATTGACGCCATTTGAAATCTTGTAATGTTGAATGAATAACAACTGGTACAATAGGTGATAAACGTAAAACTTCTTTGACGAATGCTTGCGTGTGAACAAGTGATTCAGTTGATCCCATGTCAAATTTCCTATAGTTCTTATTTCGAACTTCTCGTCGACATAAATCAGCTTCTTCAGGATATTTAACAACATAGAGTAAAATCCATGATAATGCACTTTTAAGCATTTCACTTCCATGCATAATAATATCAAGTAGAGACGCAGCAATATCGTCATCGTCTAAACTTGGTGATGATTGATTGATGCAATTTAAAATTGAATCAAGAAAATCATTTGATTTGGTAGTTGTTGATGTTACAATTTGTTCAGTAGAGTTTGTATTATTCATTGACTTATTAGATTGTTCATATCGATGTTTTATCCATGTTTTAATATAGTCCAAAACATTCTCATTTATATCTAATGTTTCCGATAGGCCAGTGAGTTTTGAAAGAACGATTGTAGCACTTTTTTGAACTTTATCGTCGTGAATAACTTTCGAAATTTTATATAAATTTTGTTCAAACAACTCAAAAACTTTATCATCCATTGATATTGAATTCGATGAATATGAAAGTGATGTAAGAAGGCGAACAGCAAAATAGAATGTTGTACGACGAACATCGAACTTATTTGAAAGATGGAAATTTTCTATTTGTTGCTGTACAATTGAATCAAAATGCTTGTTAACAAGATCATTATCAATATAGTTTACAAGTGCTTTATGTATTATGCCTGCATTGAAATCTGCATGACGAAATACGATACCTAGGAGATAGAAAAATATAATTTAGCGGAATCAAAGACGATGCTAATTCTAGCAATCAATGTTAATAAACAAGAGGAGTGTATAATAGAGAAAATGGTGTCAATAAATTTTTATAAAATCAGCAACTAACCATCGAACCTCTTATATTCTAATATGAATATGAATCAAGTTATTAGGAGAAATCGATAATAGTTGTATGAATTATTTTCGGAGCATGCATATAAAAATATTTACCATCGATAGTGTTTGTTTACATACTCAATTGAAGAGTGACATTATGTCTGTGTAAACTAGAAGAAATATTTATCGACAGAAAATAATTTCTGAGGTCGATGAGTTGAATATGTCTGTCAAGTATTTCATGTTACAATACTTCGATGATATTTCTTTCTCGCAGAAGAAAATATTCTGAAACTCTGTTAATGGCAATGTAACTGTTCGAGAAATTCATCTGAGAATGTCCTCCGAAGTTGACTGTTATCTGATAGAGAATTTGATACTCTCCTTCCTAGAACACCATTCTATATTCTTCTTAACATTTTCCTATAAGGTTTTTGTTCTACGCTGAAAGAATGTCGATGACAAAATCATAATGAAATTTTCTACATTAGATTTAAATAGCAAGTGTTTTCTTTTCTTGTTTCAATTATACCTGTTCGAATATGTTTTCCTTCTTTGTATCGTAATTGATTTTCTAAATAATTATCAACTTTATTACTAACTAAATCGGCACGTCCAATAAATATTTCCTGAATTATGTCAGTTTTATTCAAGAGAACTAAACGACCGGTGTGAGTCATAACAGTACATGATTCAGGATATTCATTTGCTAAATTAATTAAATTTTCATGTTTTCTCCGTTGATATGCAATAGCATCTTTTATATTTTTCCAATCACGTGGTCCTTTAGGATAACGATACCGATTTCGATCTAATGCAATAAATAAAACAAAACAGAAAACTTATTCTTAGTTCTTGAATTGAGAAATATTATCTTTTTACCATATTGCCATTTAAGAAAAATCACGATAATAATCATTATAATATGAATACCGAATGAAGTAAAATAACTCATAAATCCACCTTCTTCACTTTCAGATGAATGAGCTGAGTCTCCTAGAGTTGCTCCAAATGCATCGGTGGCCATTGTTTATCTAAGACGTAAAAAACGAAAGACAAAGAATATCACTTATACAAGTGCAATCGTCACGAATCATCGTCTATATCAAATTTCGATACACAGTAAATTAGTCGTCATTCAAGTACTAAAACTATAAGCATCATGTATGATAGTACATATACATATATTTTTTTCCTTTCTTTCTCTTATCGTTCGATGCAATAATATCTATCGCCATCCACCAAAATTGAATCAACATATACATCATAGAGAATCATAATGACAGATGGAGAAAGAAAAAAAAAACAAAAGAAGCGACACACGTATACACATGTAAGGTGAGATCATCATCATCATTTAACATGTATAACAACCAGCAAAAAAAAGAAAAAAAAGAAAATTATATTTTAGCTAATTGTTGATAAAGATTTGACGGAAGAATCGATTCGATTTTCTCCGTTAAATATTGAATCGGTACACTAAACCATGTAAGAAAAAGACGAGCTACATAAGCAGCTATTTCGGGATATTGATGTGTCAGTAATGCAAGCATAGCTGTACCAGAACACAAACCAGCTGTAAATAAAATAAAAAATGGTAATTCTTTTTTCGGAAATACAGATACATCGTGAAATGCTAAAAGAAAGAAAAATCATCTCTTTCGGTTAAAGCAAATAGTTAACTATTTGATTAATAGCTTACTAGGCAATAATTCTCTGTCAGCTATTTCGGTACACTAGAAAAAGAGAAGATAATACATAGTACTCAACACTCATTGAATCAAACTTTTAGTTTGCAATTTACCGTTGGATATGGATGAAAAAGGTGTCCTTTTTCTAATGGATATGGTATCATTCGAAACGTTCCTTCCCATGTGCAATGTAATAAATTAAGTGCGCCTTCAACACGACGCCAATGTGGTAAATGAAAGAACGCATAAGCTATTGCTTCTGAATCACCTCTTTTAAGAATATGTTCAGGTGGTAATATTAAACTTTTCATTTCTAATAAATACTAAAAACAAAGAAACAAATCAGACGAGTAAAGATGAAATATTTAATCGAAATTAAAAATTACTTTAGGTACATGTGGATTGAATTCTACAGCTCGATGTATAGCTTCAACTGCTGACATTTCTGCTGCAGTTAAACCTCGTTTACTGGCTACATCTGGTGAAAATCTAAATTAGAAAACAATAAGTCAAACAAAATAAATTTCAACGAATGAATTTCGTTTCTTGAACATCTGCAGAATGTGTTATTCCCTTATGTAAATTTCGACGAATAAAAGAATATTATTCATAGAATGAATGGCTATTGCCAACAGGTTTTTATTATTGCATATTTTTAAATCCGAAGAACAAATTTATGTATTACTATCTTACTTTATTCATATTTGAGAATAAAGAAAAGAAGAATCATATATTTCAAATACTTTCTAGAACAAGTAGAAGAAAGTTATAACTCGATTGAGTTTATTTCGTTTGTATATCGTTGTAATATCAAATAAGCATTTGTCTCAGAAAAAGAAATAATTTGTTAAAAGTATTGAAATAACTGTTTTAAATTTCCTCTTTAAAATGCAATCCTCTAACTTTCTTCGAAGTCAATTTAGATGAAACAGTTTATTTCGAACGAATATGTTCTTGACAGTAAAATCTTTCACTTTTATTGAATACTTTCGTAAAAATATAATCTCAACTAGAAATTCTAACATTCAACTTGCATAATGGCAAATATCTATAAAACACTGTTAAAAGGACTGATAAACTTGCTTATATTACTGATGGTATTTTCAAACGGCAAGTTTATTCGAAATTAAATGACAAACCTACGTGGAGGCAACTGCTCTGGCTTTAAGTAAAGCAGCTGTGTAACATATTGTGGCTGATTTTGGTAAACTGATGTCTAAAATGAAAATAAAATTCATTTCATCGAATATGTAATATAGAAAACAATTAATCTACCATCATATTTAGCAAGAACGCCCTGTACATCGGGATAGTTTTGAAGTGCAAGTAAAACTTCAATAAGATTTTCATGTATATTAAAAACAGACATCATTGGAAATTCTTTCACTAGATCACGAAAAATTTTTGTTGCCTCCCGTAATTTTCCCAATTTTCTTGCGCACATTCCCAAACGTCGTTTAACATAGATTAATATATTTGTATTTCGTTCTATAAGAAAAAATACGGAGAAGAAAAAAATAGAAAGAAAAAGAATAGAAATTAATGGTATCAAATTTACAATGAATTCTTTCTTACTATGTACAATGTCTTGTATGCGACCCTGTTCAAGTAACTGTTGTGATTTTCTGTATGCATTTTCAGCACATTTCAATGCTTGCTTTAATAAACGTTCAACTTCAATTATTGTTGTAGCTTCTTCTTCAGCTAGAAGTATTAATGCTGGCGTAAATCTAATGTAAACAAATGAAATCGATAAGATTTATTAACAACCGAAAAATAAATTCCATGCGTATTTTTTTTACTCGGAATTTTTTTCTAGGGCATCACGAGCAAGTTGAATTCGTATAGATGGTGTTCGTTCACGCCACGCTCGTTGCATCACTTTGAGGAACATAATGCATAAATGTTAGTTTCCTTTTGTTTTATGATCTTCTAGAATAATATCTTACTTTCATACTCTGGTTTTCCTTCATCAAGATCACATGTGAAAAATGTTTGATGCTCTTGAGCAGATAGATTCATATCATGAAATGTCAATGGTTCTTTTCCATTATATTGTATTAAACGCTGGTATTCAGCTCCGCGAAATAATGCACATGGATTTTTCCAAACTTTACATTCATTAGTACCAGTCACCGGTATCGTTGAATCTGTCCCATTCGATAAAATACAATTATTCACATTCGAATTTCCACTATGACCACTATTTAATCCATTCATTGTCGATGATAATGGTAAAGATAATGAAGACACATCATTATTTGTTAGTGATGGATTATTTGATTCGTTTCCATTTAATATTGGTGTTAGATGATTTATTGAAACTTGTTCAATGAACGATGTACCATATCGTTTGAAATACCACCATTCAAATATCTATATAAAATACATATGAAAACAAAAATGATTCGATAGTTAGTTTTTCAAAGTGACTTTGATTTCTTCTTACCAAAATAAGACCAGAGATTAACGACGATGTACCCGTTAGTGCAACATAAAATTTAGGAGTAAGGGTATTGAAGAACATCGTTGCTAAACAAAAATATGAATGAAAGCTAATTTTTTTCAAATTATAGAACCCTCAATATCGTATCAAACTAATACTGATACTCAAAAAGAAAACGAACTCATATGACTATATATAGTTATATATAAATAATTAGGATAAACTTACAAAAGATGAAGTTAAGCATGTTTGATGTAGATAATCATACGAATGGTGGAACGCAACACATGAGAAAATACTAAGGAAAAGAAGAAAAAAATGCGTCTTGATGCCTGCACTGGAGTATTATAGATGTATAAAAAAAAGATGTAGAGCTATAATGGTAGTAACAGCATCGCAGATATCTATCTAGACACACACACACATATATATATATACGCATCTAGACAAAGATAGAAAGAAAACGAGTGGAACGAGACTAAGACGCAGTTATATATTCTTTTTTTCCTTCCTATGCTTTCCGCCATTCAGATTATTCAATTACACATTGTGAACAAAGTTTCTCGTATGGATCTTATAACACATTTCTCCCATAGTGCTATATATATATATATATATTGTAAAGAAAAAAGAATCAATAGAATTTTAAGTATTGATTAATGAAACTAGTCTTGTTTAATCATCTTAATAATGCCGATTGTAATCATATTCGATTCGCAATGCATGGAAATCAGTCGATATTATTAGGTAATACAAAACAAAAAAGTTGCTCCTACAACATAAAATCTTTCGTTAGAGAAATTTTACTGAAGTCAGCGCTGAAGAAAAAATTGAGCCTGTTGATAGACGAAATTTTTATTTGTATGTTATTTATTTTACTAGTAATAATTATCGTTTATCATAACCATTTTTCATACGATCAATCCATGTTGACTAAACTTTATAAACATTTGTTTTAAAAATCAAAATAACTGATTTTATGTTTTAATGAATATAAGGACGAAAATAATAAATTACTAGCATTGTAAATATTATCAGAACGACTTTGTCTATATCATTTGCTAGTTCTTTTTCTCGTTGATGATTTTGGTAATTCTCATAGAAAACCAAGGACTAGATACCATCGAATATAATACACGTAAGTTCATAACGTGAAAGAGTTTTCATAAATAATGAATACTACTCAAGGAAAACAACTTTATCTACGAATCACTAAACAAAAGATGAAAAATTGATTCAACAAGATATTTTCAAGATACTTTCAAGCATAAATATTACGTTCTTCATAGTTTTATAAATATAATCACAAGATATTACGATCATATAATGCTATCGATATGTATACTTCTAATCGAAGTGCTAAATGAATTAAACAATTAATTAATATTCTATTGTTTATTGATTATTCTAATCAATTCATCATTAATCATGAAAATTCGTTACTCTTTTTACTGTTGTATGAATTTAAAAAGTAACAAGAATTGGTGAACAAAAGCTTCCTTTCTTTTCTCATGTACTTTTGTCAAGTTCAATTTTTTCTAACATAATATCTCACTTGTTCTTCTCTCTTCATTTTATCCAATCGAATTTTAAACAAAAAGAAAACAAGTCAAAGTATATTTACTTGACAATCGAGCAATAATGAAAACACAATTTTCTTGCAATTAAAAGAAATGTAAAGAAGACAACAAAAAGATTGAAAAGTTATTCGACAAAACATTCATCATTTTTATTTCTGTTTCTTCTCAACAATAAAACAAAACGTTTCAAATGAATGAAAGCTTTATGCTTGCTACTGTTTATCAGTATGAAAAATTTTAGAAAATCTATCAATTATTATTCACAAGCAGATTTTCGTTTTGAGAGAGAAAAACTAAATCGGAAAAAAATCATATTTCTTTTACAAGAACTGTTGGTTTGTTAAAATTGACTGAACAATATTAGGTATGTTGCTAAAAAGTATCATGTTAATAAATCTTGATTTTCATCAATATTATGTCGTAAAGAATAATCTCGTATTTTTTTCTATGCATTTCTTACTATGAAAAAATGATCTAGAATTCGAAAATACTCTAGAAAGATAAATCTTGACATGGTATTGTAATAGAATGGGACGAAAGATGATCAAACACAAGCTGTATGAATACTACTTTGAACGTAGACATTTAAGATGATAGTTCTATGCCAATCATCTAAATGAATATGTAATCAACCGATGACCATGACAATTAGAGTAAAATAAGTAACAATCGGAGATGTCAAGAGAAATGTTTACACGAGTACTCTTGGCTATAGACAGATGATTATACCCCGATGTTGATAGACTCTTTAAGAAAACAACATGATTTTATTAAATGAATAGTTCAATTCATCATGGATTTACCATTGGAAGGAAAAATTCTCCTAGAATCAATAATTCATATTTACCAGTATTAAAACTGTTAATAATATTGAATGGACCACGTATAGATGCATAGAGAAGAAATATAAGGAGAATAAACGATATAGCCCATAGATAAGTACAAACATATGTCACAATGGAACGAATTTTATTCAAAATATTTGAACTGCCTGTTTAAATACATAAATAACAGTAAGTTGTTTTTTTTCGTCATCTTAACAAGAATAAAAATTTTACTTGATTCCTCCTCATCTTCATTATCTTCTTCGACGAAATTTTGATGATTAAACATGATATAATGACGAAATGAACTTATTGTAAAAGCAATAACAGCAAGAAACATTAAAAGTCAATCTAGAAGAAAATAAATTAATCATGTTTCCTTTGTTTCTATCAAGGTTATATGATAAATAATATGTTGATTGTTTTAAAAAACAGTTTCCCCGACATATGTTTAAAAGAAAAGAAAACTTGCTATGTCCGACTAATGATCATGAACTTGGCACCGGTACTTTAATTGAGTAAATTTTTTTCGAAGCCTATGAATATATAAATAATAATTGAATTCATTCTCTTGATATATTCTACTTCTCTTTCATTGACTGTCAATAATCCTCGTACAACTAATATTTGATAAACTGGCTTTTGAAATGATTGTAAACTTCGTCGAAATATACGTGCTTCTGTCGAAGGATTTTTGGTGAATTTTTCAATATTATACTTTGATGTACTTGGATCAAATATTAAAAGACGAATATTACCGCCACGTAATTGTTCATAACCAACTATTGTTCGACTATGACCTATGCAGATAAATAATAAGAAAATTTTTTGAGTACCAGTCAGTTAGATATTATGCGTTAGCTTCATACAGGTAGGGGTGGCACTTTATCTTTACTTTACCAAATAAAGTAAAGTTGAGGAACTTTACTTTCTCAGTAAAGTAAAGTTGCGTTACTTTACTTTACCGGATAAAGTAAAGTGTTGAACTTTACTTTACTTGGTAAAGTAAAGTTTTTTTTAACTTTACTCGAAAAAGTAAAGTTGAGAAAGTTTGGTTTTTTAATCTATCTATACAAAATATTTCTGTCTAACTTTACTTTACCAAGTAAAGTAAAGTGATCCAGCTTTACTTTATCCAATAAAGTAAAGTGATTTACTTTACTTTACTCAGTAAAGTAAAGTGAAATACTTTACTTTACTTTACTTTTTCAAAGTGAAATAAAGATAAAGTGCCAGCCCTACATACAGGTAGATATTGCATACTTGTCAATATCTTAAAACGATTATATTATTAAAAGATGAAAGACATATTTACTTCTCTCAATATATCTAAGATGTACTTTCTATTATAAGTAGTCATTATCTAAAATGTTCAAGCGTATGAAATTGTTTGATGTTAATATTTAGAATAAAAAATCAAAAGAAATGCTAGTGACTTTCCATGTTTTTCTTTTCTTTCAAATTAAAAATAAATTGGATCTAAAACATGAAATAACCTCTACTTCATCGTGTTTTTTTTTATTTCTAAGGATTATGCAATGATTAGAATGATAATGTTACGCAAACTAAAAACAAGGAGAGTGTAGGCCAAAAATAGAATTTATTTCAAACGTGCATACCTATATAAACAGAAACTCTATTCTAAGTATTTTTCTTACGATTGTATGTGAAGAGCTTCATTTCGTTTGAAAATTCTTCTACTGAATTTTGAAATTCGTTCGTAAAGACATTTTTCTTTCCTAGTTACTTGAAGAATTTAAGCTTTATTGGAGTTCATAGAAGTAAAATTCATATTAATTGGTCGCTAATATAACTAAGACGAACTTTCCATTTTTTGTCAAGCAAATTTTACTTTCTGATAAACATAATACATTCGAAAGGCAGAGAGAGAGAGAGAGAGAGAATGAGAAATTTCGACTAAGAATAGAAATTCAGTTGACATCATAATTCAGTATGTACCTTCATGTTGTAAATAGAGTGGATGAATAATATTATTTGTATTTTCTTCCTGTTGTTGAAAATATCTTTTAATCCATTCAAATAAATATTTGTAAGCAACAGATTTATCCATAGTTTTTGGTAGATGAAAGTCAAATAAATCTGTTCTAGATTACGTAGAATAAAAAAAGGTAAGCAATAAATCGTTCATTGAAAACGTCTATTTATAACCTAATATTTAAATAAGCAAGACAAGCCATAATTTCTGTTGGTCCGATCCACTTTGTTGAATTAGTTAAATGTCTATTCAATTGTTCTCGACCGTCACTATCGAATCCAGCTGCCCAAGCTTTTTCAATTAAGTTTTGTAAATAACTAACAGACGGTATATCACGATTAGATTGGTTATTAGCGTCGTGACCAAATAGATGCATGGAATATTGAGAATCATGGCGGAGAGATGAAAGTAACATTTGAAAATTTTTATAACCACATGCCCAACCTTGGTCAAGCCATGTTGCACTGATATGATCACAACCTGGTCGACATAAACGCCGATCAACAAGATTATGCATTGGTAGATGGGAAAGTATGGGAATAAGTCCTGGTTTCAAAAGACAAAACAAGATCTTTAGTCGCAGTAAAAAAGAAACCATAGCTTTCATTGTTCACCTGCTGATCTCGATTCGAGTCTTTCGACCGGTTGTGATATCATGTCATCCAATTTATTTTTATATTCTTCGTATTGATATTTTGAAATAGATTTATTTTTATAAAATCGATCCAAATTCCATCGAGCACGTTCAGCAAAGGTTCGTTTACTTCCACCGTATCGATTCTAGAATTATGAAAACATAGATTTCTTATTATGACTTTTTTCTTCGAATGCATTTCTATTAACTTGAAATTCTTCGAATGATAAAGCATCTTCTTCTTCTTGTAACATACGAGCTATACGAGCATCTTCATCATCATGTGAATGTTCGTCTGAAGTTTCTGATGCTTTGTGTTGTGCATATTGATTTTTCATTCGTTCACGCCGTTCTAATTCTTGAGCATACAAACTATCTGATGTTGTTGCTGCGTTATGAGGAGAAACTTGATCATGATCTTCATTAATATGTATTTGAAGAGCGAACGGAGCATGATATATTTTATCACATAATGGACAACTATAAATTGTGTCGATTGAAAATGCTCCACTTGTATTGAAGCACGGTTCATATTCATGATGAAGTGAAAGAAGAGTTGTATCATCAAATTTTCGATGACATTTTGTACATTCTACGAATTCCATATCTATAATAGGTACGATAAATAAATATTTACTTTTAGTAAAAAAGAATAAGATTGGGTCTCCAATTGCAGAGGAAAAAATGACTAGTAGATTTTGTCAATGGATTCATCACTTTCTCAAATTCGAATTTATTCGATTGTATACTGTGCAATGCATATGATAATGCATAGTATCTCAAAAGTTAACTCATTGAGTTTTCAAACAAAAGTCATCTTCTTCACCCTATGTACATGATATAAAATGTCGGTTCTCATAAGAGATAGTGAATTTTTCAGTTTTCCAACCGTCATTTTTTTCAGAAAACTCAACCATTGTATTTTATGCAATCGATACATATACATGACAAAATTTACTTCTGTCAGACAACTCAATCGGTATAATCATCTGAGTGGATTCGAAGCACGTTGCAAAAAAAGAAGATGTATTAGTAATCTTTGCACGACGAATAAATACAACATCATAGCTGACATTTCTTGTGATCATATTTTTTAATCAACATGTTCATTAGTCTTTCCTCTATTCTACTCATCGTTTCAATTTGAACAATAATGTATTAGTTGAAAATGTTTCCTCGTAAAAAAATTAATCTAAGCAGGGTTGGTGCATATTGAACTACTAATACATTTCAATACTTCCTGTAAAAGATTTCCATATTTATTTATTTGTATTTTAAAAAATCCCATACGATTCTTATTTTTCAAGTAATTTTACTAGGTTGAAAAACTAGGTTTCATTTAATGAATGCATCGATTCGTATAAAAATAAAATTGTCTACTTTAATTCACCGTTTAGGCTCAATGAAAAACTAGCGATTATTCTTTTTCTTTTCTCCCAAATCGGAACAACGTAAACTATCATTTCCGATATTCTAAATGAATATTCCTCGTAATAGAAAAAGTTTCGAAGAAATCTAAATATATAAGCCGGAAAGACATTTCATATTATTATCTAATCATTCGTATTATAATCAACTCACACGTGCAATATGATTGATTAACAATAGCATAAAGATTTTCTTTTAATCATTATTGTTGTAATATATTTATATAAATTATACTAGTGAAAATCATGGCAACGTAGTCATTTTTCTTTTGAAGTTAACTCGTCGTTTTATATTAATCTAAATCAATAGAAAAAAACTAAAAGTATAACAAAAAGAAACAGAAAAAGACTAAATTCGATAGTCCCTGAAGTATTTTTTTTCTCGTCATTTTTTTAATGTTTTCGTTTCAACAACAGCAACAATAGCCAAATAGAAAAAAAACCAGATGGCCATAGTAATACAGCTATAACAGCAAAGTAAATTTTCAGTCAAACAAAACACATACACACATGTGTGCCAGTTAACTGAAATAACAAACAAACAAACAAACAAGAGGAAGAAAAGAAAAGTATAGAAAACAACTGAAAGTAGATGAAAAAAGAAAAAGAATAACAGTTTCCTTTTTTTAAATTTATAGCTCGTTTCGATGTAGCTACTGCTCATTTTACAACATCATGTTGTTAGTTCTGATGATGTATACAAACCAAAATGAGCCTACAGACAAACACACACATACATTCACTGTGGAAGTAATCGAGGTAGTAGAAATGTTGTCGTTGTAGTTGTTGTACCTGGTTCTTGTTTAATATAACAAAATTGTGGTTGATGGTGATGTTGTTGTTGTTGTTGTTGTAAAGCAGCGAATGTAAGTAATTCTATGGTTGTTGTTGTTGTTGTTGCATTATTAGATGTTGTTTGTTGTAGTGGTGTTGTTGTATTACAGCCAAGAATTTTCAATGTTGTTGAACAACTATTTTCATATTCATCCATAGCTGCTGTCATTGTACATGAAGATGATGATAATGAAGGACTTGAATAACAATATATGGGAAAATCATCGTCTGCATTGGCTGGTTCACGTTTTATTAATTGTTCTATTAACGCATCTTTGAAATAAAATAAAAAGAAACATTGATTTCGTTGGTCAAGTATTCCAGAGAGCAAGAATTGTTCAACTACGAACGTTGACTTACGCAGTAGATTTGAGGGTAAACGAAAGTTTCTCGGTACAAGTCGCTGTTTTTGGCGTTATATTAAAATATCTACGAGGAAGTCCTCTGTTCATCATACTTCTCAAGGTGTGATCTACTTTAAATTCTCAATCATTCAATTGACTATGAAATGTAATAAAATTTGACAAAGTTTGACATCTAGACAAGACATTTAACTTCAACACCGTACATTTTAAAATGTGAAGCATGTTTTTTTTATGGATTTAGAGCCAGACAACGAGAATTCTTATCAAAACAAAACATGTATGTAGTATTATGATTAAAATAAAATTGACCCGATCTATATAGATATTTATATGTCATAGAATCCTAGGACAAATTTTTATTATTCTCTATCACTCAATATTAAGCTCCTACATAAGCTGGGTTAAGTCAAAAAGTACAGTCAAAATATCAATTTGACGGTGCAAAACTATTTCTGATTTTTTTTAATGTAGAGACATCTAAAATGACACGTATAATTAATTTTTAAAAACGATATTTATATTAAGTTCAGAAATTCTATGTAGATTTCAATTTTTCATCGAAAATAAACAGTTTTCTTCTAGGAGATAGTGGTTTACATGAATTGAATGTGTTTTTTTTACGCTGATTTAAGATACGAAATCAGATTCAATGGAGATTTTTGATAATTTCTCAGCGAATCTATTGAATATAAATAAATGATGTCTACTTCAGACTTCTGTGATCACTGCGCATTTGACTTAAGTTTATTGACCGATTATCTACCCACAGAACAGAAGTATCATTTAACGGTGCATTGCAGCAAACGCTTATTGATAGATGTGTAAATCAAAATGAATCAGTGCTTTATAAAGCGGAATAGGAAAGGAATTTTCTCATTGGTGTCCTCATATTAACTATAAGAAAAAGAGAACGAGCAATATTTTGCTATACTCATATAACCTAAACGATAGAGGAGAGTAAAAGAGTTTTCATTGGATGTACGATTCTAATTCAAAGTATTGAAGATGAGAGAAAAAATCCTCAGAGAAACATTGGATATTATGAATAAGTAGAAACTAGATGATAATTCAAAGTTTGAAGTCACCCAAACGTGGCTGATAGAAAATCGAACTGCCCGGTTCATATTACTATAGACGGTTGAAAAAAACAGAAAGAAGCTCTCTAATTCCAGACAAAAGAAGATGATCGATTTCATTCGTCTATACTTTACCGTTCAGTGTTGCTTGTCGGAGGACATTGCAGGCTACAATTTGTGCAGCTGCTTGTAAGCCAGTTGCTGTTATTTGCTGTTGATGTAAGGGTGGTGGTGGAAGTGAACAATTATTGTTATTTGTTGTTGTTTCGAAACAAAGTGTCGATGTTGTTGGTTGTTTTGTGATCGGCTCTTTTGATATAAATGTACCATTACGAAATAAAATAACCTCACGTGGTGTTGATTTGACTCGTCGTCGATTTGATGAACGTGTTGATGTTGTTGTCGATGATGATGAAGATTTTAATAAATCCGTATCACTCGAACAGGCACTTGTTGAACTTAAACCTAAGGTTGTTGTTTTTGAATCTATGCGTGTTGCATCTTCTGCTATTATGACAACACTTGCTTTGGGTTCTACAGATAAGAAAAAGAAAATAAGAATAGATGATTGAAAAGAATACTTTTAAATGTTACACGTATTATAATTCAAAATCAAGATAAATACGAAAACAGTGATGACAGTCTAGAGCAATGGAATTGCTAATATGCTGAACACAGCAATGCATATCTTCTCTTGTATGTAATCAAAAAACAAGTATGAAGATTATTCATAAGAATCGTTTTTTTTAGTATACTATGATGACTTTGTCTTCTGGGATTGCTGTTATTTAAAAACATGAGGAAGAAAAAGTAATGCTCTAGTGCGAATATTTCTATTCTAATTTTCATGCATTTCGTACTCTATCTAGAGACATTATAAATTCGTCTCCGACCGCGCTTTATTTATATGATAAGATAGAAATCTTTGGAGATTACATTCCGAAATTTATATGTTTTCTGGTCATTCTAATTGTGGCTTTCTGCCAACAAACAAATCGATCTTTAAAATAATATTCATGAAAAATTCTGATTGAATACTTTTGTTCAAATGTTTTAGGTGAAAATTTGATTTTATACGTATGTAAAATGGTTCTTGTAACTATGCTTCAACTATATTCCCTTTGGAAAGAGAACTTACTATCATTTCGTTTGAACAAATAATGATTTGTCATTTAAAACTTATCAATGAAATCTTCACAATTTTCAATATAACTTTCCTAGAAAACTTATTGTTACTTCAATAATGAAAATTCCAAATAGAATTTTTTTCTTGCATCCTAATAAGACTACATCTATCTATCTATCTATCTAACAAAAAAACATAAAACGACAGTTGAATAGAATGTTATGTACACTATCAGATGAAAATATTTATCTACAGATTTATCAAGAGATTTTCTAACCACATGTTCAGGTAAGATAAGAATTAATCTATCCAACAACAAATGTAATATTTCTTCTATGACTACGATGTTAAAATCTCCATTGAAATGCTCTTGAAACTCATCACGATTAATGTGAAAAAGTCTTTCAACAATTAGAATTCGTTCTTCAGAATTTTCAAACTAAACACTCGAACAGATAACACCGACGAATTTATCTGAGCGAATACGTTTTATTTGAGAATGTTGAATACTTGAAAGTGCTTAGATATCTCAAATAAAGAGAATTGCAAATCATTCTTGAATATAGAGTTGTTTCAATTTTAAGTGAGATACTATCCTATTTAAAAGATGGAATACAATCTTCAGCTTAATGTATCTATCGATTATAAATATGTTTACGTTTAAAATCATTCGAAAAATATATAAAATATTCTTTATCATCCGTATGAAATCTGACTTTGAAACTTTTCAGTCCTGCACAGTAAAGTTGATCTAATATTCAGAGGACATAAGCCATCGAAAAATTTCTTTTTGAAAAATCCTTCTATTTTCTAGATGGTAATACAGTCGTAATTTAAGTTTAAAAAATGTGAACTTGACAGGCTCTCGTGTCGACTTGAATGTTTTGATAATGTCAATTTTTTTGAAGAAAGAATTTTTGACTTCTACCATAGCTTTTCATTGGTTATTTCTCATTTACGAAAAAGTATCTACTTAAATTTTCAAAATGATCTGAATGACTATTTTTGTAATGAGAGTTTACAGCTATTATCCATTTCAAAAAAAGAAGGCTGGTAATTACAACTATAGCTGTACCCACTCGCCTTCTTTTTTTGAAATGGGTACTAGTAATGAATCATGGGAAGAAAAAGAAAAGCTGTCGTAATTTTGATTGCATTATGAATGTTCGAATTGATGACACATCTAATATTTACTGTAAAATGATGGATGTGCTGAAAAATTTCGTCAATAGTCAATCTCAATAAAGCATACGATAAAATATAAATAATAAAACAAGTGAGTACCTGCTGCTGTTGAATTCAATCGTCGTTTAGTTGCTGCATGATTTCTTGATGCTCTAAAGATAAGGAAAGAAACGAATAACTTCTATCAATAAAATAAAATTCAACGTACGCTCTGGATGAAACACGACCACCTCGTTTGAATTTTTTTCCTTTTAATACTCTTGCTGGTACAATAGGTACGGTTGGTTGTATGGGTACAGACGGTGTTGGTGACGATCTTGTTGCTAAATAAAATTTCAATAGTATAAAATTCAAAAAATAAAACGAACTCTTTGATATAATAGTTCATACGTGTATATGTATGTCCTATTGTATTATTAGTTGTAACGATCGGATGAAATTGTAATTCATTTCCATTAAGATATAATGTTGTAGGCAATTCAGCTGGTTCAAGTTTTGGCTGATGAATTAAACGAAGTGTCGTTGTTGTTGTTGTTGTTGGTAAGCGTTGTTCAGATGAATATTGTTGAAAAAAATCGAAAAATTCATTTTCACGCTGCTGTTGAGAAAAAGTGTTTGAAAAAAATTTTTCATCAATTATGAATGAACAGTTATTGTTATGATTAGTCGTATTATTATTGATTGATGTTAATTTTCTTTTTTCATCATCGTGTGGTTTTTCTTGTTTTATTTCAATATCATCGTTTGAAAATTGTGGAGATAAAAAATCATGTTCAAATAATTGATCGAGCAATAATGGTTTCATCCAATCATCAGTATCATCATCTGTTGTCGTTGTTGTGACTGCTGTTGATGATGTTGGATTTAATAAATCCAAAAAGTCGTCATTTAAATGAAGTAAGGGAGAAAATGAATCGAGCATTGACGTCGGTGGAGAAACTGATAATGAACCAAATAGTGTCGGATTGTGCGAATGAGCGAAATCGATCTCCATGAATGATCACCGGGGGGAAGGGAAAATCAAAAAGAAATTAAACCAAAAACAAAGGAATAATAAATTTTCACGTTTTTATCAATAGAAAAAGGATGCACTCATAAACGAACTTAGTTTATCACGGGTCGATAACTTTGGATAGTTGATGATATGACCCGATAGATGTACATATATGTGTATATATACGCACAGACACAAACATACATATACACACACATATACGCATGGGTATGATAATAAAGGACGAAAGAACGAATATTCTTATAGGAAGAAAAGATGAATTACGATCGGCTTAGAGTAACCATTAAATAGGAATATATGACCTCTAGAGAAAAGAAAAGAAAATAAATCAATGAATCATAATCTACTGATGATTGAGACGAGTAGAGAGTGTTGCATGGTAACTAAAAATTCGAAAGATTTCGTAATGGTTAAAAAGAAGAAAATTTGAGAAAACAATTTTCATAAAATGATAACTCCAACAACTACAGCTCCGATTCGAATCTTAACGAATAATAAAGTTTACAGGCAACTATTTGAAGCACAAGTATTCGTTTTTTTCTAATTTTTAGAAGTCGAATTCTCAATCACAGAGATTTGTTTATTTTGTTTTTCAATTAGGTTCAGTTAAGTGATGCTTACAATCGAGTGCGAAACAATCAGTTGTCACAATCTGTCAATATTACATCAAAGCCAGATGGTATACCACTTGTAAGAAACAGAAAACCTCATGGTATGTTTATTTATAAAAGGAAGATTAAAAATAAATACTTCATCGTGAATGAAAACATTGTAGTTGGCGTTAGATTAAGTTCGTGTTTAAGAAGAGTAAAATGAAAATGAGAGAATTCATGTAGGATATTTTGCAGCTAAATTTTTAATTTGATCAGATGTAATTGAAGAGCATCCGTAAAGGATATCTAAATGAATGGAACGATACATAAATCAAGTATTCTCGGAGTTTCTTTAGATTCAATATGAATATTTTCTATGATCTTAAGAGAAATTTTAAAATTTTACTTTATGCTAGACCAATTAAAAAAGAATCTTAGATCTAATCAAAATCCAATATCAAAGTAGCGATTTAATGCTTGAGAGGATGAATCAAATTGAAAAAATTGATAATATCATGTCCTATTCAGTAGTGTCAATGAACTCGAGAGCTATTCCGTGACATAGAATGTTTTTGAAACTGATCAGTACTTCATCAAACATGTACATTCAATAGTTCAACATTTGTGTTGATTGAGAGATTTGTATGATTAACTATACTCTCAAAAATACGAAACTGAATTGTGTAGTGATCATGATTCAAGATTTTTAGCATGAACGTTACATACTTGAGTGATTATCATATGCAGCTTCTCGTGTTAAATCCATACGGTCGTAAGGGGCATCGTGCTGAATGAAATGTTCGATTATATCAAAATATAATTCAGTCAATGCAATATAAATATGAATGTTGACACATATTCGAAGGTTAAAGAATATGCGAAGGAAATTATTTTCTTTTTTTGAACACTAACATGAATATTGTTATACTGTCAAGCACCATTCTTATTGAATTGTAATTTGTTATTTTAACATTTATTTTCTCATGGAAATCCAATCTATTTTAAATCATACAATATCTAGAAACAGGTAGTATAATTATCAACTGTTGATGATGTATGAATGCTCTCTGTATTTTGTTTTCTAAATCAATATTATTTTTTATATTTTTCTGAAATTCCAAAAGTTGGATATTTTCTAGTAATTTATTGATTTTCTTCATGGTATTCACTAGGAGAAAGCATTCGTCAATATTGGACGACATCCTTTATGTTTGAGCTCTTCTTAAGTGTGAATTATTCATTTGACAATTATTTTGAAGAAAAGAAATAAATGAAGTACCAGCTAATCGAAATATATCTTTTATAATATTCAACTTATTCTAATAGATTTATTCAAAAAAATAGTATAGACACAGCCGATCAGAAACATCGAGCATACAACTTTAAATGAGATTTGGCGGTAAACTAGAGAGAGAGAGAGAGAAAAAAGTGTCAAAAAAAAACAATATTTTGCATGTGGGTTAATGAGAGTCATTAGATTTTCGATTCAAACTCATTACTACATGCTCATTGACAGTAATCCATTGTATGAATATAATTAAATGTGGAAACTTTGAAAAAGTGATTTAGTTCACCGAATGAATGCATCAACCCGAGAATACTTCAATCATTCTATTTGAACGATGTCTGAAACTTAATCTGCTTGTTTTTCTCGACTTGCCGAATATGATTTCGTTTTTCATTGATTCATGTGCCATGCTCGACGATTTAAGAGACTATGGAGTTATCAAGTAGATGACATCTAACGCATATTCTATATACTGCAATCATAAATGTTGAAACACGGAAGAAATAAAAAGAAACACTAATTCGTGAAAAACCGTGTCGTCTTCAACAATTCTTGAAAAACTTTATGGTTCTGTTTTCGAATAGGTATTTCGAAGTTCTTAGATGATTGTATGTGCTATTTTCGAAAAAGTAATTATTTATGAATACTGTTTAATCGAAATAGAGGAATTCGATAAAGAATAATTGTAAAAAGAAAAACACTTTTTCTATCATTTTTGAATCCTTTTCTTTTATTGATATTTAATGTACTATGAAGAATAATACATCGTTGTTGATTATATTCTGTTCATTGAAATTTCATGATTATTTCATAGTAGTGACGATGCTTCTATTTTCTATGTTTGCTGTAGGGAATAGTTAAAAGATTAACTAAAACTTCATAATCTATGTTTACAAGAACCGGAAATAAAATTCTAATTCTTTTTAGAAAAACAAAAAAAGAAATGGTTGACAAGTCTATCATTTAGTGATGATCAGAGCATAGATCCGATAACTATTGCGTATGATTGAACGAATATGTTCAAGTTCATGACTCAATTTCACATGACATTATTTAGATTCCACGATGAACAAAGACGACATCAAAATGATCAAAAACAAGAATTCGATGAATTGAAGCGTGAAGTTTTCAATCTACCTGATAAAATTGAATATCGTTTGTATTTCATACGGAATTCGTATAGATAGAGAGATCAATTTCCTTTCTCTAAAATAGTTGAAAGTCAAAGAAATGAAAATCTTGCTGATGGTACCAGTAGACGAGGAAATATAACTGAACGATTAGCTTTCAATCGAAAACAAAAATATACTCAACTATGGACAGAACTACTTGATAAAATAGTGGAAACCAATCAAGTATTTATTAGCTGAACGAAAAAAAGCATCATACAATTAATATACGAGTTTCTTCTTTTTCTTTTTTTCCTCTTAAGAATTTATTACTTGAACTTGAAAAAATCACTCGACAATGTAATACATTTTATGAACAAGGTGATCAAGGTAAAACTTGATTGAAATTCAAATTTTCTTGTCATAAAAATTTGTTAATTGTCTCATAGAAATCAATGAACAATTACAATATCTAATTTATCAAAAAGATATGGCATCATTAACAATCAAATCGTTTGATTATGCATTCAACGAACTTGAACAATGTCTTTCACCACGTCTATCACGTATTCAAGAATATTGTCAATCAATCGAAGAACTTGAATTGGAACGAATTCAAACAGTACGTGTAATTACTTTTTGAGATAGAAACATCTTTTACTTTTTTTACTTTTTTTTCCCTTAAATTAGATTCGTGATTTGTTTAAATCGTATTCTGAACGTTTGTATATGACACATTATTTATCTGAGAAAGAAGTTGCATGTGAACTAGAAAAACAAATCATTGTTAGTATTGAAAATATTTAAACGAATAAAGAACATGAAGAATAGAATAACAATAATTGTCTTTATTGAACGTAGGAGTTGAATAAACAGATATTTGAAAATCGTCGAATTTATGTTGATCTTGAAGCAAAGCTATTGACTGGTGAAACAGTTCGTATTCATCGATTTCAAGCTGAACTTACAGATTATAGAAATAAATGGAGAGAAGTAGTATGGAACATACAGAAAGAAATTTTCATGTGAGCACTATTTTTTTCGACATAGTTGATTCTTGAAATTTCGTTTTTCCTTAGTTCTACATTGATAGGATTTAAATCAGAATTGGAACCAACAATTTTATTAACATGTCAATCAGTTGCTTCGAATATCAAAACGCAAACTAAACTATTCATCGAACATATGAATTTATTAAAGTAATTTGAGTCTTATTTCTAGAATTGATTTAGAGATGTGTTTTTTTTTCTTCTTTAGATCATTTTTTCCATCTATATCAACGCAAGGAAATGCACGAGAATGGCATAAACAAGGTTATGAAATTGTTAAAAGTATAGTTGATCAACGACAAGAAATAATACGCCAAATAAGCGAAATAACCGTTAATGAAATAACTTTATCGAGAAAAGAAGCAGATTTACTGCGAGTAAAAGAATAAGACAAGAAGAAAATATTCAAACAAAACGAGTACTTTATTTCTTATTTTAACTTAACAGGAAAGAATTCTCTCTCTTCAAGTTTATGATGAAGAACAATTACAAGTTGCATTCGAACGTGATATCGAACCACTGTTGGAAGATCGAAAGCAGTTTCTACAAGAATCAGTGATCGGTAGAGCTAAAGTATGACAGATTATCTAAAATCATGCACGAAATCTAATATACGACAGTTTTCATATGATAAACTGTATGAATTATACAACTGACTGTCGTTGCAAATATATATATATATTATGCAACAATAATATTTGAGCAATATCTTTCTGATTTATAACGAAAGTAAACATTTTAATTATGATTTTCATAGATTAAGATCACAGCGAATTTTCCAACAAATCATATTGAAATTTCTTTTCAATTTTACGATCAAGATTTACAACATATCTATTTAAAAAATGTGAACGAATGCGAAAGTTGAAAAATGATATTGAATTCCATACAAGGAACAAAGTGATAACACAGAATTCTTTTAATTTATTATTAGAAAAAATTCTTTTAAAATTATATGACAAAATAATCACAAATGATTTTTGATTCTAGGGATAAAACATGGTTTTGTAAGTCTCACTACTCTCGTTCACTTGCATTGATCATCAACTTCTAAAGATTCGTTTTCCGTTTTTGAATATTTTGCAAGTTTCAATATTTCTCTTATTTAACCTTCCCCAAAGTCAATCTTTGTGAGTAACACAAAGGTTGGAACTACCGATCAGTAACGGCTAAGAAAAAAAAAGTGCAAAAACGGCTTAAAAATATATATATGCATGTGAACAGTAATTACTAAATATTTTTTTCATTACGACGTTTATGGAATTCTTTCATGGCATTTTCAACTTAAAAATTGATCTAATTCGGATCTTCACTAGTCATATTTCTCATAATTTCATGATGCATTGTCTATCAGTAGTCAGTATTATGATTTGTTTAATAGAAAACAAACTAACATGGTCTCATGAATGCATACTACTCAGAACGTATTTAGGAAATTCGAACTTTCATGAAGAATAGAATTGAAAATTTCCGATTTATATCACCATGTTTGTTGTCAAATCATTCGCATACAAAATTTTCTATGATCTTGCGTTATTTTTTAACTTTAATATTATACAAAGAATCAGCATAACATCAGCCAAAGACGTCCACTTGTTGTACTAAATTTAGATTTTCATTATATCGATTCGCATTACACATATAGCGAGCAACAATTCTTCGCAAATGAAAAGTAAAAAGCAACTATCTCAATGCATATCTGCGACTGTCACTTAGTTTTGTTTATTAAAAGTCAACAATCATGTATCTCTGATAGATACAGACATAATTGTTTTCGATTGTTCCCGTAGAATGATGGGCTATGCATTGCACATAAATTTTAATTTGACTATGTAGGCCGTCTATGAACAATTAACAAATACGATGCATGAAGCACTTGATCATATGCAAGGTTTCGTTATACCTGCAGCTGAAAAATGGGACGATCATCAGAATCAACTTGAACAGGTTACTGTAAATTTATTTAATATGATGCAAGAATGTCGACGACCACAGGATTCTCAAAATGAAGTAAAATTACACTATTCAAAATGTAAAATAGCGTCAATAAAATAATTCGATTGTTTTTATAGAAAAAACTAACCAGACTTGATGCAACTCTGGATGAAATGCGATGTGCATCAAATGAAACAGCGTTAGGACGACTTCTGAATTCTTCTTACGAACAATTGGAAAATATTAAATCTAGGTAACACAAAACTATCATAGCATTGAGGAACATAAAATTCTAGTATACGCTTCATATAGTTTCGCACAATTTTATGAGACCGAACATTCCATTGTAAATAAATATGAAGTTATGATTGGTGATGAAGTTCAACGATATAGAAAGATGATGCTTAGTTACTTTCGTGCTCGACAAACCGATGAAAATAAAGTTAATGAGGATCATCGATCATCAGTTTCATCATCACAACAATATTATACAACGTCATTAACACAGATAACTTATGAGCTTGAAGGTTATGTCAGTAGTTCGTCAGATAGTAGACAGCAGCAAGCTAGTCGCAGCATTGAAGATGAACGATTAAGAAAATCTCCGATGTTACGAAGAAATTCAAATAGTGTTTCAATTTTAAAAAGTATATCTGATGAACAAGAGCAATCGCAACTCAAAGCATTTCTAACAGAAAATCCAGGATCTCAGAGAGAAACGCCGACCAACGAAGTAATCACTGTACCATTTTATGAAGCATTTCAAATACCAGTCAATCTTGTCGATTCTCATAAGTTAAGGTAACCGTTTGCTTCTTGCGTATTCATTCTGAAATTTATTTTATATACTGTACAACAGCGTATGTCAAGCTTTTCTTGATCATTTCGATGAATGGAAACAAGAAACAAAGCGCCGAGTGGATGCTATTATGTATTCCAAACACGATGAATTAGATAAGGAAAAAGATTTACAAATGCTTCTACATGAACCAAGACGTGTCCGAATAGAAACTGATATACATAATGTTAGAACAGGTAAAATTCATACGAATAATCACCTCGGTTTTTTTTGGTCAGATGTCATCAATAAAGCATGTGAAGAAGTGGGATGGAGGCCGGGGGGCGCGGAGGAGACAGCACAGGAAAGGGCGCAGACAACCAGGTCACACTGACATGAACGTTTGGAGAATCTGTCACCGCGTGTTCAGATTTTTTAAGAAAATGTAATTGAAGGTACAAAACGCGACAAATTTCTTTGTTATGAAAGTAAATTCTTAATGCATATATTCTATCCCTGTATGGTACAAATGTATGAATTCTGTTTCATTTCGTGAGAGCCTACCTAGTTATCAATGCTGAATAATTTATCGATAATCATATTCTTTTCATGATGGTGACATTTTTGATCCAGTTAAGAAATTTTTAGAAAACCATGGTAACACACTTGTAACAAAATGAGATGAGAAATTTCGATTTTATTTTCCTTTTTCCATGACAAAATACGTCAAAATCGATTGATTTCTGATTGAAATAGACAACAATTAATAAAATAGATTTTCAGATTGAGAGTCCTTCATGGGTGTAGTCATTAGAGACAACTAACTACTACTTTAATTACTTGAAAATTTTCATGCACAAAACTAGAGTAAACTGAACAATAAAATTTACCCTACGATTTATTCTTGTTGTTTAATGCTTCAGAAGCAAATAGTTATCATCATAGATCACGTTTTTACAAACTATATTGAAACATCTTTAGTAAAAAAATACACTTTTGATAAATATCCCGATTGGTGGAATGAATGATATGTTAGTGTCTTTGCTAATAATATTCATGTACGCAATAGTTTTATTTAACAATGACTATGAAATAGAAGCCTTTTCATTCGGAAGGATGAGACGTCCAGAGCAAATGTATATATATATATATATATGTATACATAATGATTTCATCTGAAATATTTCTTGAAACTAATGAAAGTCTTAGTGAAAAATAAACATTGGCAATGTCTACGACTATCTCAGTACTATTTTCTTTTTAAAATAATTATTTGAAATTTTTCTATAATTGACTGATGATATTTTTGCACCATTGAAGTTATGCATATTTTGTTAGAAGGCAAATCTTTATAAAACTTATTTTATCATTTATAGTCGAAAAACAATACTGTGCCTAAATACACAAACCTTGATAATATTAATTACACCATCGACCATTAATAATCATGTAGTAACGCAAAAAGAATCAACAATACCATTAGGAATGCTACAAGCATTCAAGCTGACATTCACAGACTCTGTCAATTATGTCCTTGATTCATAAACTCAAAGTAGTCTATTTTTAATATATATATATATATATGAAAATCACATAAATAGCTTTTTTTTGTTCAAGCTATTTTCCTAATTTAAAACAAAGTTTGCTTAAAGTATTTCCATATAATTTTTCGTTCAAAAATTTTTTCTAACCTTCGAAAAAAATTTCCGATCAATTTATTTACATGAAAAATTTTCTTCTTTTTAGCAAACAAAGCAAAGGCTTGTGTCTCCGTTGTATCCCCTTTCTAATAATGGCCTACGATGAAGTCAAATAAATAAATAACTAAAAAATCAACGATTAGACATCACTAACGCGATTTTATTCATCATACAATCTAATGTATTATCGAAAATTAATCGTAATCTCTGTCAAAGTTCTATGTCATGAGAAGAAGTTCAGATTCTGAACTTCAGAATCAAATTTAGCTACAGCCAGTGAACATCATCTTAAAGTACTCATGAGACTACACTAAAATTCTTCAAAAGGCACATTCATTTTTATGATGAGTGTGAAAAGATATAAATTGTGGTTGCACCAAAGACTCTTAGTTTTCGAATCTTATTTGCAAACAGCCAATCTAGGGTCATCCGACTAATCCTATCAATAGTTTTAATGAAGGTTCCCGCAACTAAAATACAATATTAAAAAGAAAGAATAAATAGAGAATTTAAAATACATGTGTTATATCTTACTTACGTTGATAATTGTGTCTAATTAGTTGATAGGTCAATAGCATGATTAAAGAAGAGATTTTAGTAGATAAAAACAATACAAGAGTACTAATTGAACCAAATATTGATTGTCGATGCGTTTTGATATCTACTAAACTATATGTTGTTGTTGATTAGCTGAACTTGTGATGCATGAAGAACGAGTTGAACGCCACTTACGTGGTGTTCAAGAAACATTAGAACAAATCGATGCTGATTACGTTCGAATGGTCAAAGAATTTTCGAAATCAATTCAGACGTACAAAGAAAATATATTCGGCATGGAAGACTTATTTGTTAACGCAACAACAAGTAATCGTCTTTTAGCATTGCAAGATCGTCTCGAAAAACAACGTGAAACATTAATGGATAATATTCGACTAACACTAAGAAATTTCCGTAAACGTTTTGATGATATTATGCAGTATTTGCGGCAGTCAAATGTTAAATTTCGTAAATCGTTCAAGTATGATGTTGAAGATGAAATGTGTGCAGTATTTTCAATGTTCTTTTTTATTCATAATTTTTAGAACATTCTCTGAAGGTGGAAATTTTAGTCGTGAAGAAATCGAAATTCATAAAAAAAAACTTGAAAAAACTGTATTCCAACTTGATAAAGCAGAAGCAGCTATATTGCATGAACTAGAGAAACTCGAAAAAAAACAATTAGATGAAGCAAACAAAATCTTGACACGTTTTCAAGAACGGTAAAATAAAGAATATGAAAAATGTTTTTAATTCTTCTTCTTGTTCTTCTTTTATTTAGTTTTAAGAATCATTTGGCAGATTTGAAATTTATTGAATTAACCAATAGGTGGATTAGTGAAACACAAGTTAAAATAAAAAGTGAAGTTGCTATGAATAATCAACAATCACAAACTTTGAGAACACTGATTGCAACATATCAAGTTAAGATCGATTCAGTTCTCAATCCAAATTTAGATAAACCTGTAAAAGTTCTTTGTTCGTAAACAATGTTAAGATGTTAATTCATTTAGGTATCATCATCAACTGAAATTCGAGAACTTTTTCATCAAATTGTTTTAGCTTCATACGAACGAGCTTTGTATTTAAAATGTCTTAATAATGAATTAACCATACCGGCAGCAGTTGTTAATGCACTACAAGACAAAGGATTAATTACCGAAAGTATTTAATTGAGCCGAAGAAAATAATATTTTATTTTATTTTACTTTTTGTTACATAATTCAGAAACATTAGTTAATGATCTTCTTCATGCAAATACAAATGAAGATGCTACATTATCTCGTCGTCCATCACGAGTCAGTATTGGTATAGGTAGTAATGCTGATGAGGTCAAATCAGTTAAATTTGCATCATCATCTTCACCCACAACGTCATCATCTCGATTTAAAGCAGACTCACTCATGCTAATGAGTCTAACTGGTGGAGCTCCAGAAGATTTAAATACGATTTCATCAATACGAAGACTTCTTCAGTATGTTATTCAGAAGTGACATGGAATATTTTCTTTTCAAATAGGTTATTCTTCTTTGTTTTTCCAGTAGTTATGATGTACAAATAGAATCTGACGAAATTATCGAACCCGTTGTACCCATTGCTATAGGTTTGTATCTAATCGATCTGAATTATAAAGAAACTGATTTCAAATGCTTTATTCAAAAAAAAAAAGAAATAACCTTAATCAAAATTGTACATAAGCAACTGCTTATCTGATCATCGTTCTCTAGGATAGATGTATCAGTTTCGATAGACAGATCATAAACCATACTGATGCTTATCTCCATGGATTACAATTTAAAAAAAAGATACAATCGAACTTTAATTTTATATTATAGATACTATAGTGCTAACAATAGATCACATATCGAAACAATAACTTCGCCCCTCTAAAATTACAAGAAGCAAATAAAATACTAAATATGATTTTGAAGACGTACATAAAAATACACTGATTATATCATATAAGTATTGTAAATTAAAAGATTAGAGAATTGATCAGTATGCCATATAGTGTTCGGTAACTATGAAATTTGCTCGCTTAACTGATACTTTGCTTAGAATAAATCGATGCTTTGGCTAGTTTAGATGTGACTATGATTGTGTCTGTTTTTGTTTACAATTTTAAGCTGCTAGTATCACAATAGACGTAACTATGACTATGAACCTCAATGGTTCTGTATAAATATTAATGTTAAAATGCCACTAACAGTACCGACTTCGACATTTACACTTTATGCCATAGATAATGCACCTAGAACATCAATAGTACAAGAAAAATCTTACGTTGTACACATCGAACTTTTATTTGAAGTGCATAGAAAGTTGTGATGACATTTGCTGACAAGTTATTTCATAATTATAGCTTTCCTAATAAAATGACTAGTTCTCTATATCACATGTGTTTCTTACGCTGTGCTAGGTCTATCTATTAAAGATGGTGCACGTGGACAACATTCAACGTTGATCAGATTCGTTGTAAAAATGAGAGTGAACACTGTGTTTCTAATTTGATTATTCTCAATAGAAACCTTTTAAAAATTCATCTTTCAGTTCAAAGAAAAGATAGTTTACACAATTTGGATCGCATATTATTAAAAGCAATGCCAGTGTGTTAAATATATCATTGAACGGTAGTGCGACTGTTAATGTTGATTCCGTAGTCAAGCATACGAATACTGATCTAATTGATTTATATTGAGAATAAAAACTACTGAGACAAAATAGTAAATATTTTGTTGAAATTGCTTCAAAATAAAATAAAAGTTTGAGAAATCAGTAGTTGCTACCTTTGGGCGGCTATTTCACCATCCTTTTTTATTAGAAATGAAGAGAAGACATTCTATCATATATCGAATGGACCGAACGGTTGGATCATTGTAATAATCCATGCGTATTTGAATGAATGTCACTATCAACCATAGCCGCGTCATTAGTTGTGTATAGATACGGTGTTTGCTGCACAATTAGATTCTCGTTGTTGATTTTCTGAATGCATACTTTTTCTTTCAGAAATGAATTCGCGTCCAATGATTTCTGATTCACCAACATCATCGTCGCATAAAAAGAAAACAAAACAAAATGAAAAAAATCGAAGTTCATCAAATAAAGAGTTCAGATCTATTTTTCTTTATTTTGTAATAATATATGAATAGAATCGTGTAGAGCTTCTTTTCATAGATCGTCAACAGATGAAGCAGGATCAAGTACTCGCCAAGATCGTCCGTCTCGTGCTCGAACACGCGATGAAATCTATAAACTTTATTGTGCATTCGGAGAACAAAAGAATCCTAATCGAGATTTTCTATCTAACATATTAAATATTCTACGAGATTCTACAGAAGGTTTACTTTCAAATTCTGAAGTAAACTCATACCATGATTTTTAAATTAATATTCAAGTTTTCGTTTTTCATTCAATCAGATTTTTTATCGAGAGAAAGGTTCTCGTCCGATAACACGTCCTGATGCATTACGTGATAGATTTGATGAATTTGCACAAGTCATGGTTGAGAAATTAAAAAATTATGAGGAACAATGCCGTTCTTACCATGAAAGTTCGATAAACGGTATGAAAACAAAAACTTTCAAGACACTTTTTTTGTCCTTTAAACGAATGTTTTCTTTAGAATTTCGCAATGCACTTGAATCATTTGAACGTATATCATCGACCATGGCCAGAATTGAATTTGATGAACAATTATTTCAAGCTGAAAAGGTTCTTTTTGAATATAAAGAACAATTTAATACAACATTAGAAAAAGAACTCAACGAATCGAACAATGAAAAACGAACTCATTTTCATCAACTTCGTCCAACATTTGGCTTTCCAGACAAGAAAAATGATTTAAAAACGATAGATAATGAAGAAAAACTACGTCAAGATAGTATACAAAAGCAATTTAATGAACTTCGATTAAATACCATAGTAAACAATTATTTATAATGATTAAACGTACACAGAAGTTAACATGTTTCTTTTTCAGGAAAATATTCATGCAACTGCTCAAGAAACAGTTAACTCATTTGCAATCAATGCTGAACGTTTACTCATTCTTTTCGACGAAATATTAACAGCTGATGAAATAACACGAACAAGTATAATGATGAAAACATTACAGAGCACGAGAAAATATTTGTCTATATATCATAGCTTTTTTAGTTGGCACTATCTACATCCCATAGGTCCGAAGGTAAATCAACCATTCATTGCGTGTTCGTAGGTGTGTCTGTGAGTGAACATATTTTGAATATATTCACTCACAGACACATACAATTTAGATGTAGAGTTCACGATACCCTAGAACTAACATACTGTGCAATGAATACACCTTGTATCAATCCTACTGGCTAATAAATGTACAGACAACAATGTTATCTCTTAATTCTCAACCCAGTCGAATGATAATCAACATTGAATATTTAGTTTTTGCACTATGCTGTGTTTCTATATTCAGAGCACTAGGATGGCTATATTTTGAATTCATAATGTTAATTTTCTACAAAGTTGATGCACATAACGATAATAGTTCATTTTGATAATTTTCGATTGTTTGATAGTTCTTATCGTATGACATAGCATAATAGCAAAGGGTTCTTCGTATTTGATCGATCACCATGTACGTTCCTTTGCTAAAAATAGAACGCATAATATGACCTAAGACTTTTTTAAATCAACTAGGCTTATGAAAGAAGTCTATCAATAAACGAAGTGTGAAGTCGAAATAAGACACTCAATTTTCCTTATGTTCTTGACAGAAGTATATTCGTACTACTTGACACTGGTTTACTAAATATCCTAATATCTAGCAGTAGGAAACTAATAAGGAAAAATTAATTCATAAAAGTATGTCGATAAAAATAGAAAGCACTTCGTACGAGTCATGTTTATTTGTCTTTGTTAAAAAGTGATGAAGATTTCAATCAATTTTCAATTCAATTTTTATTTTGCATGGAAAACATCAATTACTATTATATTATTTTGAACCTTGGTTGAATTTAATAGTCCACAAAAATTTTTCGATAATTTTTACTAAAACGATATTCATGAATTCAAACATTGAATATACAAGTGTACTCAATTTTTCAGATAGATTCATGACACGTGACTATCTTTCGGTAATTCTAAATATGACTAAATAAACAGAATATTCAGTTGAAATTCCAAGCATATTTCAAAGATAACTAGATCAATCTATGCATAGAATATCACGTATAAGGCACACTATTAGGTTAGTCAGTATATTCCGTGAAAAAATAATTCAAAAATCGAATAAAACGACGTTAAAGAAGAAACATAGGATTGCCGTGAAAAATGAATATCTGGTAGATTTCTACTGTTATACCAATGCTATATTGTCTACTAATTTTGAATTCAAACAGCAAGTAGCAATTCTCTGGTAAGTACTTGAATATCTTTCAGGATATTCATGCTGTTTTATGACCTTCATAAGTCAGATAGTGCCAACTAAAAACTAATTCTACGTCTGGAGACATACGTTCCTTCCGAACAACAAAAACACATACATCGAAAATGTCATATTTTTAGAATTACCTGTAGTTAAACAATCACTTTCCGTATTAGTAAAACGTCAACAAGCTGGAAGAACTTTAGAAGATTCTGAACCAACTTCGTTGATTGAACGTAAACAAGGTCATTGGCCAGGTATATTCAAAATCTTCATCTACATAGGATCTAAATATTTTATTCCGTAAGGTTTGCAATTACTCGAGGGACTTTTCAATCGACGACGTGAATCTTTAAAATCTAAAAAACGCTTATCCATAGCTACTCAACGACAAGAAACATCAGCTTCGATTGTTACACAAAAAACAACACTGCCTCAAATTGAGACAATAGAAAGAAGAGATCAAGTTTATCAAGTGAGAACTCCCTCTTTAGCTTTGTTCTAAATGCCTTGGCGTGTTTTTCTTCTTCTAATTTCATAATCATTTATTATAGAAATTCAAAGAAAAATTCATCCAAACATTAGCCGATATTGAAGGACGATGTTCCGAAATAGTATTCGAACTAGATCGTGATCGATCACATTGGAAATCATCAATCGATAAATTGCAGCAGTTAACAAAAACTTAAACGAAAAATTTATTTTTTCAAGCCTTTTTTATTTCTAAACATAATACTCACATACCAGTACTTTTTAAAATTTTCTTAAAAAGTCGTTTTCAATTCTCTCGCATTTATTATACTTCCACTGATACTATTATTTTTTTTTATATTGTTCGGCTATATTTATGCATAAAATCTTCAGAGACATGAAAAAACACGATCAGAATCATAACATTAGTTTTCTTTTTTTATCTCTAATCTAATATATTGAAATGTTCGTAGCTCATTAAAACCTTTTATAATATCATTAAATTTCTTTTATCATTATCGAGTCATTTTTGTAAGCCCCGAGTCTCAGACTACGAATTTGTCGATAACTTTTAATCAAAGATTGTACGCATCAATATGGAGCGAATATCTTTGATGCAACATGAAAAAAGGCCATGATACATTTACGAACTGTTTGGTTGAAATAATGGAAAAATTGTTTCTTAATCGTATTGATCACTGTTGATTAATTTGTTAACACAAAGAGCAAATCTTATTGGTAATATTTTTGGTCCATTCGATAGTTCATAGAAAACTTTGTAATGGTTATCGTTATTTGATACGAACCCCAGATGATTCAATGTTCATTCGTTTTTTTTCTTTCAGATAAACTGCTGTCGACTTACAATCACTTCTGCTCATAAACTAGTAAGGAAATTGATGCGATTCTTTTGAATCTCCCCTAAATGAAGAATTGCAAATGTTTTGAACAGAATATACAAAGGCAACGTTGAAAATTAGTTGATCAATTGAAATGCATGATGAAAAAGAAAAATATTGAATAAGTTGACTATTTTTTCTAGTAATATAATATCTGAAATCCTTGCAAAGAAAGAGGCAATAGTGATTCATTAACTAATGATTGATATATATATATATATATATATATAGTTATTCTTATTTCTATATTATGATGGAAGTTTTTTTTTGCTATCCATTCCTAAACAATTAAAATGCTTTTTCCTTGATTGTCTTATCAAGACTTTGATGTTACCATTGATGTAATAAGTAAAAGATAATATAAGTATTAATCATCAAACTAGCAATGCAAAACTTTTTCATCGATGGCCAATAACAATTATATTGAATTGACCTTATGTATTTGTGATTCTATTATCATGCTATCACAAGTTTTTCAGCAGTCGATTTATATGATTATTTCCAACTTATCTTAGCTATTAGTCTCCTTTCCATTATTTAACAGAGAAATTTATTTTAAAGAACTTCAGTAGTAGAACGACATTCAAGAATTAATGTAATGAATTTATTTTGAAGTCATTCCTTTGCTTTACATTAGAAATTTTCGACATTGTCTTAATTCGTTAAACTCTTCAAAAACAAATTTTCAGCTATTCTCAGTTCTATGCATAGATTATATTCAAATAGTTAATGTTTTCATTAAACGTAAACATGTGTTCATGTTTTTCTCGCACAATCAATCCTTGCGAATGAACGAGTTTTTTGTCAATGGATAACTTGATTGCATAGATGAAATTTTAAAACTCAAATTTAGTCGAATAAAAGAACTTCTTTTATGCAATACTGGCTGTAGATGACATATGACAGGAAATAGAACGAAAATCACTGCTGTTTTCAACATATTGGAATCATAGTAATGAAAGGAAATCATTCTATTTTCGCAGATCAAAAATGAATTAAGAATTTAACACATCGTAGAAAATTGTGATTGCGATTGTTCATAACAGTTTTGATTTTATTCGAATTCGTGATTGCAGAAGAAATATATCAATTTCTGTCGATTCTACGTGTTTTATTTAAAAATGAAGTTGTTCAATTAATTTTTTTTTCTATCAAAAGCAGTTTTTTCTTTCGTACAATAACGAACAAAATTATATTTATGCGTTGTTGGCAATATTGAATATCATCACTGATGTATTGTTAACAGCTACGGTCATGAATAACCTAGAAATTACGACACGCTAATGTTCGTCGTAATGAAAATAGAAAAAGGTCTATTATATTTGATAATTTGTTTTCATAACGATGATAGAAAATCAATGGTCTTCATTCACTAATGAAACATATCCATAGATTTGTTCGGAATTTCACACCTGCACTTGACCTTGACAAAAACATTGAAGCAAAAGTACTATAATTTTTTGTTTGCTTCTTTCATATGGGAGTAAAAGAAATCAATACAAGAGTATTTTCAAGATGTCTTAATATCATTTATGATCGATGCTCTACTTGATATAATCCAATGAGCATTGTATTCAATAAGCATACATGAATGTTTTTTTTGTATAAGTTCCAAATGTAAAAAATATTAACAATACAATAGAATTTGTTAAATATTTACTACCGAAAATAAAGAATTAAGCAAAATCATAGAAATCATTGCCCAATTTTTTATTTGTTACATTTTGACAAGTATCTATGTTTAAACTTTATCAAGTTACATCTTTTATAGATTCTAATTGTCAAGTATTAACAAAATCAAACGCATATACTTGAGCATTTTTGAAAAATAGTTCATTGTCTACTAAGTGCATAGATCCAAATGACTCGATTTCTTGTATTTCGTCAACACTAGAATATTTCCATATTTTGATGTCCATTTCTGTTCATCTTCAAAGGCTATGTGTTTATCGGATTTGATTAAGTGCTATTCAAGCAGCTCTTCAAGATACATAAAACGTTACATGCATAATATTGAAGTACATTATCTGTATGTACAGTTTTATAATCTGTAATAATGACTACTTGAGATCGGATAAACAACTTGTCTTTGCGCATGGTTCAAAATCGTTTTATACATTTTATAGCTTAGTAAGAAACGAAAAACATCTTAGCTTAGGAATTATTCGCTTTGATAAAACATCAATACTTGCATTCGTAAAATCTTTTGAATATTATGATAACTTTTACACGTATTTTCACAGTGGCAAGAAGACACTTGTACCGATTAGGTCATTCGATTATCTCTTCACAATATTGTCCCGATTGACAACGTAATTATATTGAATTGATATCTCATCGCGTACTATAAATTTATTTTTCTACGCATGCCATCATCTTCTAACCACAAATTGAACTAAATATAAAACATTCTCAATTTTTTGTTCTCGAACGTGATTGTCCTTGTAAGAAATGACCCTCTAAATGAATGACCTTATTGAAAATGTCCTTGAAAAAATGACGTTCTCTACGAAAATGTCCCTGATGTTTCATTTTATTGTATTTTCACGAATATCATATAAATGCTAACTGTATGATGTCACTATGTACAAAGTCCATTTAACTTCTATGAACTTGCTCAGATGTATAGGATTAATATGATCGATGCAATCTTCAGTGACTGATTGTGTAACAATGACTGACGTCAATGACTTGTTGTTGTTTGTACTATTTATTGTGACAAATGAAAATACAATCATTCGATTATTAACAAATAGACGAACTGATCAATGCTATCATCAAGATAATTTCTGTTTTCTTCAAAAGAAATTCTCTCAAGGTTACGTCATCGTGTAAGAGATGAATCGTTTTACAGTGCATATGTCTATCGATGAGGTACCTAGTTTTTAAGAAGGTTGCCATTTCAACAAGCAATGTTGAGTTGAAAAACAACTTTTATCGTTGATTGCATTGATATTCAAAATTAATTATGTTGTTCTTGATTCCCGTTGCAATTTTTTAACTAGTTTTCAATCGATAAACATGCGTATCACTTTTGTCTCTCGTCTTGCTTTCAATGTCAGTTTCTGATGCATAGCATGTTCTGCTCACTAATCGTTGCTACTAGAGGTGTAAGCAAACGTAGTCAGATTTTTATCTTATTTTTGATGATAAATTCTATGTAATATTTATTAATTATCACAGGGATATCAATAGTTCATCTCAACATTAATGTCACTAGAGACTGAATATTTGGATCAGTTGTATCGTATGTGAGATTTTAAAAAGCTAATTGAGAAATTAAAAAAAAAGCAGAAGCTTTAGAGTAATCAAATTTATGATCGTCTCTATCGAAGTCGCATCGATTAAGATTGGACAAAAACTAATGAATTTCTTTGTAAAACGTAGTGAAATCTCATATTTCATGAAGATTTTTGTCAATTCATCGATAATCAAACAAAGAAAGACAAACAGTATAGAGTATAAACGTTCATGAATTCACAACTATTATAGTAGGGTATATCTTGAAAATTTACCTATTGATTTTATAGTGAAATGTGTAAAAAAAACTTTCATGAACAAGCAAATATTTGTCAAAAGGTCTGATGATATTCTTATTTAAATCTTTTGTTCTACTTAACACTGTCTTCCTGGTGTCTCATTTACGAATATGATAGTATTTTCAATGTTGTAATGTATCTGTTCATTCATACTTCAAAAATAAAACCATTTTAGAATGTTTATTTTCGTAAAATCACTAATTATAATGTATTTTATTTAATTAATCTTTATTGAACTTTTAAAAGAAAGTGAACCATAATTAGTTGTGAATTGTATACGCAAATAATATGAATATATATTTACTGATAAGAGTTGAAATTGCATTAAACAGCAATAATAAACGAGTTTCATCTGTTTTTGATACAACAGTCGATATTTTCTTCTATGATTGAGCACCCTCGCGTTTATGAGATTCTACGTCGAATAATGCCCGCATATCTTCCATTGCTTGGCGAACACGTTGACCAAAACGTTTTGAATCCTAAAAATAACATATAATGGTCAAGTTATTATCAAATGTATAAATTTATATCTTACTGTTCCTGGTGAAGATTTAGTTGATGAAATATGAAAAAAGACTAAATCCTCTCCAGCAATTATGTAACTAACACCATATCCATCAGCAGCTACCTAGAATATAATTTCATTATAGATACGTTTTGATATAATTCATAAAAAACAATTAGAAACATCGAGTTATGACGTTCATACACAGAATTAGTACTAATGAAATGCAGATATGTTATCTGATTACTGATTTTGATTGAAAAAGCAACTTTAACTTACTGGGCCAAAACCTCCACCAATTGATGCAATGTGATCATGCTCAGTAATGCCAAATTTGGCTGCTAAATGTGGATTTTTAGCCAACAGTCGTTTTAAATGTTTTTCATCATAATTCGATGGTGTCTGTGAAAAACAAATAAATATGTAGATCATTTATTTTTATTCATTGAACTTACTTGACTAGTAGATAATTTCCATGGTTCATGAAGAACTTGTTGAAGAAATGGTGATTCGATTTCAAGATATTTGGACAAAACATATAAACAGAATAGATGACGATCGATACCTTTACCCGTCATAGCATCACGATACTGTTGTTGATGATAATCACACGCAGCACGAAGTAATTTAATACGTTCACTTGTCTAACAAATATATATATACATATATTGATATTTGTATGAATAAGAATAAATTTTAAAATGTATTTTTCGTACTGTAATTGTTGAATCATCCATGGATTTGACCCATTGACTTGATTCAATTGAACATGAACGAACAGTTTCTGTTCGACCATCGCGAAACAATCGTGTCATTGATGCTTCATAAGTTAAATTAAATCTACCCGAATCCTATCAATAATTACAATAAATAAATTTCTCGATAAATCTATTTTATTTACCCTATAGTGAGCTAATTGAAGTGCCATTTGTAGATAAGCATCTGGTGATAATTTACATTTCTTCATAAATCTTTTTCCATACATATTATTAACGTAAACATGAAGATCAACATCCTCATAGATTATTTTTGCTTTGACAAGACTTTCTTCAATCATATTATTACACTAAAAAGTTTACAGAGAATATTGAAAAATAAAGTTTAAAAAAACATCTCTTACACTTTCCGACATGGACCATTTAAGTTTAACTGGTTTAAGTGCAGTAAAACGTGGCGTACCACATGTATTGCCAAATTCATCATAACTGAAATCACAAGATTTATTCCAGTATTTAAAAGAAACAATGTATGCATGCAAAGCTACCCGTAATTCACAATATCTTCTCCAATCATATATTCATACAATTGTCCAGATACTGGAGCATCAGCCTTAAAATTTTTCATTCATTTATGTTAAACAATGTCTTTGTGTTTTATTATCTCACCCAACTATGTTCAATATTAAGTCCAACCTATTCCAGAAGAATAATAATACACGTGTTTCTTCTCATTTTTGATTTAGTTACTTACTACAGCGTTTTTGCTAACAATAAAATTAAATGATTTATCGAACCAACGATCGTATGCCTTGCCATGAAGTATTGAATGTGCATAGGCATCAAAACTTTTCGATACATCCTAAATAAAATACATTATAACTATTACATATCAATGATATTTCTTCGTTAATAAACAAAAAGTAAAGTAATTTAAAGAAAAATCAATGCTAGAAGAACAGAGACAAGCATGAACACAGTGATTGATAACCTTATTATTTGGTGATGATGATGAAACGTCTTTGTAATTTAACTAAAATTTTTTGATATCTGAATATAATTTTATCATGAGAAATTATACAATAAACTTACAACTCCTATATCATATTCTTCATCATCCAAAATGAGTACGAATGCTGCTCGTTCTATAGCTTCCAATGAAGAACGGTTGACGCCTGTTGCGAAATGCTTTTGACGAGCTTCAGCCCAAAATGTTCGTTCGCCAGCTGTCAATGCTGCTAAATGTTCTTCACCATAAGCTGGTGGTGTTGTATCTCTAATAATTTCATCCAGTTGACTAAAATCAAACAGTGTAATATTTATATAAATCGATTACAAACAATACTAACAGCTGAAGTTCACATGGCTGAAGTAAAGTATTTCCATACAACATAAATACTTTATACCAACGGCCTTTATGATAAACAGCAATATGATGACTATCTGAGTAATGAACAATTCTATCTATGATAAAAAGAAGTCAACAATAAATCATTGTCAAATAAAAGTGAACATCAAAATTTCTTTCACATACCTGTTTCTTTTCCGGGTATACGCGTTGTATTGAATTGTCGTTCATATTGACTTGAGCAAAGTGGAATTAATTGTTGTACCATCAACTATTTGAAATAAATCGGTTTATGAATGAATTAGAAAACAGATGTACACATTACTAGAAAAAGTTTGTTACTTTTTCTTATCGATTCTCCTAAACCCTAGATCTGAACAGGTAGTAGTCAATTACTAACGATGATCTATGGAGAATGTCCGAATAAACGAGAGACGGTATGCATCGATATTGAACGAAACAGCTGATATTATACATGTTTGAAGTTGGCTGTGTTCACAGTAAATCTTTTGGAGTTCTTCACAAAAAAATCTTCGAAACTTTTAAAGAATGTTGAGACATTTAGTTAAGTCTGGTGCTAGTAGAATTAAAGATTGTGCGAGTGTCTTCAATTGCATTATACTCGTTGTCAGGTGTTCGAATGTTAGATATCATGCTTTTATTTTTACTACTTTTTCGGCATCATACAATGGTCTGTGTCAAGAAGAAAAATTATAGTAAGATTTCGATTATTAACTACGGTTTCATAAAACTTGTTCTTTCTCTATAGTTGTACTCATTCATTTAATAGGAAGTAATCGATTTTGAACAAGAAGAAAATTAATGAAAGCTTTTCCACCCTCAAATTACACGACAAAAAAGCAGAATATTGAGTGTTGTAGTTTTCAACTGAACTGTATTTGTGACGGGATGTCATTAACGACTGAAAACTTTACCGTGTGTTATCATTCATTATCAATAAATATGATCTAATGATGTCTAATAAACCTTCAAATTTACGTAGAATTCTTTTCAATTACTCAAATGTTATATTCTTTTAGAATAGTTACACACTCATGCAAACAATGCCATAGAATAGTTAACCGTTGCAGTATCATTTTTCTATTTATCACGAAATGCAGTACAAAAGTACAGCAATGTAGTCTCTATTGTCATCTGTCTATGCTCAATTGCTTTTCTACAGAAAAGCGTGCACGATCTAAGACTATGAGGTTTATTTTGAAATAATAGAGAGCAAATTTATGTGGAAAATAGTGCATACAGTTAATTTAAGAAAACTTAAAAACCACTCCATACTCTGCAAGAAACTTCAATGTATTTGAAAATTTTAATAGAAGAATAGTACTCGATTCAAGAATTTTAACGGAAAATGCCTGGACGAATCTTTCTTTTCTTCTCTCTCTCTCATTTATCTATAGAACATACTGGCTTAACCGCCTCATGATCAAGTTGATTGCGATATTGAAATGCAGCACAAATAACATTAGCTGCACGTGCTGTTTGAATTGTTGTTGGTCGAATATAAGCAGCATCCTTAATAAAAGCAACTACATCACGAAATTGTCTACATCTAATGATTTTCAACATACAAGACCATAGAAATTACTATTCACCATAATTGGTGATCGACCACGTAAATAAATAAACTTCTCCCACCAATCAGATACCTGAAGAAAATAAAAATTTTTAAATCCATTGAATAGTGTACAAATAATTTACTAACATAATTAGTTGACAAAAGCCATTTTAACCATAAATATCTTTGTATTTTTCTTCCAACCTTTTTTTTAAAGTCTTCAGCTAACGATTCCATACGTTTGTATTCTTCATCATCACATAATGGACGGATCGTTCTTAAATATCGTCTGAGTGTATCATCTAAACTTGGCAATGGTAATGTTGGCAAAGCACTTTGATATGAATATAATGATGGATTACGACCAATTAATAATTTAACTAGACCTCCCCATATTTTCGGACCTAATCCCATTGGTTTTCCATGTTCTTGATACATCCAACCGTGATAGGAAAATAATTTTTTTAATGCTGTCTGTCGAATTTGTATTATAACGAAATATGTACCGCAACCGAAGATAATACATGCAAGAGTTTTAGAATTATCTGGTGCAATATATCGTTTAAGTATATGTGATTCGATCCAATCAATTAAACCGTACGATGTATCATGACCTTTCGTTGTAAGACCATATATGATACCACACCAAGCAATACCACGAAGTGGATGACCAGGATATATAGAATTATGTACAGAATTAATCGTACGACGAATACGAAGTTTCCATGAACGCAAACCCGAATACAATAAAGCTTTGAATACATCATAACTTAAATTAACACTGACCCCTATTAGAAAGAAACACAAATTATTTGTAATATCAATTTGAAAATTGTATACATAAATACCTTCTGCACCGACAGTAAATTGAAAAGCAACAGCTTCGTGTGCTTCAGCCATGAGATTTTTCTTCCTACTATACTTTTATCAATTTTTCTATTGGATTGTAGATAATCTAAACAAAGAATTTACTATGAATGTGAGAGTGGACTTTGACCTACTATTCTTATTTCAAGCTCGACACAATTTAATCATGCGTAGTTATGATGGACGTTTGCGTAAATCGTGGAATGAAAGAAAAGGAAAGGAAAAAAAGCGACTAAGCAGAAGAACGACAAATGCAGTTGCCCGACGGAAGAAAAATTTGGTCGATGTTCAGTGTGGTGAAGAATAACTTTTTTTTCTTCTCATCTAAAAACAACATAAATAGAACTTTCTTCTTTTCTTATGATAATTAAAACTATGAGTCTTCTTCAGTATCGTGTCATATTAGTACAAAATTGATAAACTAAAAGATTTATCACCTGTTTATTCTCAGTATTAATCTTGCAGCAATCATTCCTTTATTTTTTTCATTTTATTTGCCATTACTTTTTGTGTTTGAAAACTAACAAAAGTATAACTCAACGAAGTACCTTCTCTATTATGTATTTTACGAAAAAAACAAAGAATAAAAGATTACACGAGAGAAGACTGTAATTGAATAAAGTGAATAAGATTGAAAAAAAAACAATTATATATATATACGTATATTAATAGAGATAAAAAAAAGATATAATTAGTTTATTGATATTTTTTTTTATCGTTTTAGTTTGTTATGATGTTTTAGTATATGCTTGTGCAGGATTATAGAAGTTATTTTGTGGTGCATAACCACCATATGGTTGTTGAGAAGCTAATGGTGGTAGAGATGGCATTGATGTCGGCTGTATGAAGGATGGATTGATTGTAGCTGGTGATGAGTTTGATGGTGGTCCTTGTGGGGGCTGTTGATTAAATCCACTCGTTGTATTGATGTTAGGATTGAATGCAGAGGGTCCAGATCTTTGTTGCATCATAGCTTGTTGTTGACCATAGAAGCCACCTTGCTGTGGTGGTGGTCCTAATGGTGTTTGCTGTTGACCTATAAAGTTGGACGTTTGAACAGGGTTTGAAGCTGGTGGTGGTGGTGGAGCTGAGCTAGGATTGAAATTTGCTGCTGCATTTGCATTTGGGAATGGAGCAGGAGGAAATGGTGTTGGAAATCGAGATGAAAGTGCGTTTGGTAAGGGTGGCATGCCTGGAAATGATGCTGGTGGAGCACCGTATGGAGTTGAAGATGTTTTATTTTGTTGATCATTGTAACCTGTCGCAACGAAATGAGGTGTTGTTATTTGTGGTTGTTGAAATGAATTATGTGCTGGTTTATTCGCGTCATTCGATTCTGATGTTTGATATTGATTGGAAGTATCACCTAAACGAGGAAAAAGTTTAATTAAAGATACCATGGTTAAGTTAGTAACTTCAGAAGCTAACTTGGTGATCTGGGTGATATTGTTTGCAAGGATTTTGGTTCAGTAGAAGCTACTTTATTCGAAGTCGAAGATTTCGATCGAATACTATCGGGAGTAGACGAACGTTGATTTTGATGAATATGTTTATATGGATCGAATTCACGTGTTGTAGTTGAAACAAAGGCAGACGTAGGTACTGTTGTTGGTGTTGTTTCTTTTTCTTGCTTATTTGTTGAATCTTGATTTATTGGGACTTGAAGTCGATCAAGAATAGCTTGTACCGAATTTCGAATCTGTTGCAATTCAGTTCGAAATGTTTTAGCATCAATTAAGCTTCCTTCCTTATTAGTATTTTCCAGTGAACTACTAGCTAATGGTTCATTACCATTAACTAATACAAAAAGACGAAGATTTTTATGAAAATGTAGCGCTACTGTTAAATCACTATCATTTAGTAAGGTTATTTTATCTCCATCATCATCTAAATACTTTATTGTTAATTCATCTGAATTTGAAATTTTTCCAGAGAATACACGTTCCATCATGAGAACAAGTTCTAAACAGTAAACATGTGCCATGGTAATCTTCTTTTCAAGAAAAAGAAATCAATTTTTTAAAATAAATTACCATTTAATGTTAAATCTTCATTATGTATCATCATCTTACGAATGTCATCGCCTAACTGCGCCTTTATAATTAGTTGACCGGATAGTTTATCACTGTTGGGGGTTGTTGATGACATTAAACGCTGACCATTTGTTGGATCATTCATTGCTAAATATGAATCAAATTTCTTAATGGATCAAAATATGAGGTGAATAACTACGATAACTCACGTAATAGATGAATATGAGATTTCGTTTTACTTTACTCAAACAATACCTTGACACTAGCCACGTTGATAATGGACTCTATATGGATAGGCTTTTAGAAGATGAATCAATATCTTGTTGATAATTTCGTAGTTCTTCTTTTTTTATTGACATGAATAAGTAATCGAATTATTGGGGTTTTTCATTCAAAAATAGAAATCTATATTATTCTAAGAATATTGGTACTAATCTGTATAGATGTCTCTCGAATTCATCAAGGAAAAATGTTACTTGCATATACCTAAGACAACTAATCCGATACGAGAACTCCGTTTGATTCGATAGGAATCTGTTGGGAGTTGTCGGATATTTGAGAGAGTCAGAATGATCACGATCTCTGTCGGAATACCAGGGTTCTGATGCTTCCCAACATCCATCCGACAATTTCGGATAGCATCCTATTGGACAGCTTCATCCTGGATATGTACCATAGCTGAAGTCAAAGAGCAAGCTTCAATCTGACCTGCAGGTTAACGCAGACAAATTGATGTTTCTATTATTTTTACAGAACCTTCATATTCTTCACTATAATTTAATTCATGATATTAGTTTTAACTAATTATGTCTATTTTTCATGAAGATGATAGCACAGCGATTTCTTCTAGAAACTAATAAATAGAAAAGGAGACAATCATTATTCATGTTCTCAAAGAGAATCTGAGTTGCCAGATGAAAATCTAGTTCAGACATTTTTTGTTTAAAGCCAGAAAATAATCAGAGTATTTCTGAACAAAATCATAAAAAATTTAGAAAAGCATTTTTTGCAATCACTTGACAGCAGTATGCTAATAGCATATGCAACCTCTATTGATATTTCCTTGTAATCCACCTTGGCTTTTTGTCATAGGTGTACTACTTTAATGAAAAACAATCCCATAAAGATGTTGTTTAGTTGATGCGACGTCCAGACAAAGATACTTAGTGTCAAGCTCTTCCCCTAGATTCGAATGTCATTCTCTTAATACGTACCATGTAGTTTAACGAAAGTCTAGGAAAGGAAAATAAATCATATAAAATTCTATTGGGCAATGTTATTTATATTTTCTCTTTTCCTATCGATTTCAATTTAGCAGTTGCATTTGAGCTGAAGCCCGTAAACCAAATTGTTAACAATGATAATTACTACTTATTCTTATTTATGTTGACCATCATTATACTAATGAGTCATAATAATATTTTACGCAGAATAGGGAAGAAAATCCGAACATGAGAAAATTTTCAGAAATTTTTTCAAAATTTCGACACTTCCCTTCTGTTGCAGAAGATCCGGCAATCTTGAAGAGAGTAAACAAGAGAAATATCGAGAATAAAAAGAATGATAACAATAGGAAGACAATTTACATTCGACTATCGAATTTTACAAATGAATGAATACAAAGCATTTTATCCTATTTTCTAGGGTGTAAACGAACTCTTCTTCTGTCCGTTGGTGTATATCTTGCAATAGTAAACTGACGTGCTATCCCGTTATAAGTCGCTGAAATAGAACACTATTGACCGAGCGTATTTCAGTGACAAACATATCAACTTGCAGTTAGAGACCTGCGGGGCCCCCGAACTCCGACTCCGATTCCGACGGAGTCGGAGTCGGGATCGGAGTCGGAGTTAGTGGAATAAAATTTTTCGGAATCGGAGTCGGAGTCAATTTTATTTTCGGGGTTTATCGGAGTCCCATTAACCCCGGAAAATTTTAATTGTGTGATAAATTTTCGCTATTTCACACGACAATATCCTCATTTTTCATGTTAAGAAGAAAAAAGATAAAATACAACGCTTGGTAATATAGTGAGATTCCACTTCAGGACAAAAAAGAACAAATGAACCATTTTGACAGTATAAGATTCGAATGATCGACCAAGGAAAACAATGCTATTTTTGAAGAAATACACTCTGCGAATCATTGACGAGAACTACATGAAAATATTGCTGCATTTGAGTAGAATTGAAGTGCTTCTCGTTTTCACGGGTTTCCCAGATTCATTATTTTCATCTATCACCTTTTGAAATTCGTTTTTTCTCAAACACCTATTAGTCATTTTTTATTTTTGAGAGTACCATAAATGCAAAACTCAAAATTACTTCTTTGATTTTTCTTTGATTTTCATTAACGCATTTGTTTATCTGGTTTGATGTATTCAAAAATAAGCAATAAAATACACCAGAGGTCATCCATTTTCAATAATAATTTTTTGGAGTTTTCCGGAGTTGGAGTTGGAAAAAAATATTTTTCGGAGTCGGAGTCGGGCTCGGAGTCAGCGAAATGAAGTTTTTTCGGAATCGGAGTAGTGACTGAAAAAGTTTTCGGAGTCGGAGTCGGGTTTTGGAATAAAAAAATTGACTCCGCAGGTCTCTACTTGCAGTACAATCTTATGCTACAAGTTGACATCTAGAAAAATGAATATTAATTTGCACTCAGTTCATCAGCTTTGGTCTGACCTACAAGCCAGACTGAAAATAATACAGACAGATCAGTTCAGACTGAAATTTCAAAAATTAAACTTGGCCTGGTTGTCTAGCAAGCAGGTAGGCCAGACTGATAGCTTTGATAATTACGTGTAGCTTTTTAGAATAAGACGTAAAACGTTTCTCATTGTAAACATAGACTCACCCAATATTTCGTTATCGAAGATCCGAAATTCAACTTGCTGATTTACATTACATCGACTAAGTATTATTGATACATATGAAAAAGATTAGTCTACAGAAAAATATTATTGACGCGTAATTACCATTCACTTTCACTAGGTTCAATCTGTGTTCTCGTGTAGCTTATATTTGAACTTATAACAGACTTAAGAAAGTGAAATATCAGTAAAATGTATCATTATTGTGAAAGAAACATCTTCGTGACACAATGCTTTAATGTGTAGTAACTGCTCTATCTTGCTTTTACAAGAAAAGCAGCATACAAACAGCAAGAAATGACGTGGAAGCTTTGGCTTGTCATCAAGAGCTACTATGTTCATTGTTTGAAACGCTCACATAGTATGTCAATATTATCAGTAAAATTACAGCCGGAATTTGTAGATGTGATCAAAGAAGTCCTCGTAGAGAACTACATTTTATTATGTGAAGTATTTATATCGATTTCTGAGTACAATTAGAGACAGATTTCTTTTATAAATTATGGTACTTGAGTTGGATTTACGATGATTTGAAAACAAAACACCAAGCATCATTATTAAAAAACATTTATCGTGCATAAGGATTTACAGAATCAAATTCATTGTTTGATAAACGAACCATTATAAGTAGGGTTGAGTATTATAATGAATGGAAGTGTGAATGCATAGCATGTTCATCTAGATCGTTTCACAGGGTGTATACTTTTATTTATACCCGTAAACATATACGTGAGTTTTGACGTGTGATGTGTCACGTTCGCTCTTATTTCACAATATGAACATTGTATACGTTTAAATTCCTGTAGTTATAATCATGAAACCAAAATTGTTTGACAAATATTTCAGAGCGAGAGCGTACACATCTTGGATACGAATCCTAGAGTAACATTGTTGAATTTTTGAGTATTTTTAATCAACTAAAAGTCTCAGAAAACTGTTTGCTCTTCATTTCATTGTAAATATTTTTGAAATTGCAACGAATGAGAATCATTCATGCGTCGTCGACGTACTCTATTAAGAATGAGGAAGTTTATCGTGTAAGAAAAGACAAACGCCTTTTGTGTGCGAGATAAAGTTATAGAAAGGTAGAGTGGAAGTTTGAGCATTTGCTTACCATATTTTCTTACAGTAAACCACAGTTCTACAAAAATAAAGACGAAAAGTTCAATATATGTTAACATCAAAGTTTCAACTTTCAAATAAATAATAGCGAAAATGTTGATCAATAGAATATATCAGATACAAATTTTTAAAACACAGCAGGCAGAGCAATGATCTTTCGATTTCACCTATGTTGCCCATATTCATATTCATATTCATTTCATTTCATATATACTATAAGAATACTCTAGATGTATTTGAAGAGATTTAGAGTTTGCTATTTAGAAAATTTTTGCACTACTGAAACCAATATAGAATCAGAAGAAGAAAAAGGAGTCAGTTCAGATTTGATTTTATTCATGATCATACGATATAGACCTAGACTACAACCTGCATTAAAAGAATCCATATCGACAAGACTACAACTGAAAGAAATACTATGTAAATGAATTAAGAGGCAAAGTCATGACAACAGTGGCACTTTTCCGTAGTCGATCTCATCTGTCACTATTACCATGTGCATGTTTTTAACTATAATTTACGAATAGATCTAGAGGATTCCATATGTTGTACAAAACTAAGACATAAAATATCTACGGATATTCATTTAAATGTGAATCAATTGACGTTAATGTCAACTTCATATTCCACATCTATATTAGCATAAAGATAGTTTGACTGACGTGCATCTGTATTTCAACATTACTTCAAACTACTTTGAATCAATTATATTAATATGAACACAGTAAGCACTGTCTTTCTCATCATCAAGAATATAACAACATTTTCTAGCTTAATCTCGTGCTATTCTACGTGTTTAAATGATATATATGAACATAAATTTCAGCTTTTGTATCTTCAAAGCAAGTGATTTTCACAAATGCTGTTGTCTAACACAACTAAACAGTTGAATATTCTCCTTTAAAATTCCATGTGCTCTCTTGTTTCTCTTGAATTCTTTTTATATCTTTTCATACGTTTGTCATTAATAGCATCGGGCTCGTGTGCACAAACGTTATAAAATTTGTGTTGTCGATCAGTTACTCTTCGCTCATGATAACACTATTGAAGTTCTTGTTGTGCCACCATGAATGCTAACAGCGTAATTAATATAGTTTTTGAAAATTGAACCCATATTATTTACAAGAGTGTTGATAGAATTCTTTTCAAGTATAAACCGTCTTAAATCACTATCAACGTGATGATCATTTACAATTAAGTGTGCCTATAAGATATTGTGTCCTCAGTATAGATGAATGAAAAATGAGAATATTTGACAGTCACGATAATGAAACCTTTTAATGAGTAAATTCGTGCTACTCGTGTAATCTGTTGTATGTACTAAATAACATGTTATGGCCCAAATATTTGTCACGGTACTATTGTTCTTGCTATAGAGTAGTGACCTGCAATTTTTCTTGATAAATTGTTTAACTTGGAGAGTGAATTCTTAGCCGATCCTAAATTCTATTTAATTTTATACGAGATAGGTGCAATTTGTCTACGCATTGATAAAACAATCAATGATCATCTCTTGCATATTACTGTAGACAATAAAGAAGAAAATACAAGAACTATTACGTTAAGTACGCGATGGTTCTTTTATTTCAACTCTGATTGTCAATCGATTCTGTGAAATGTCTCCTGTCAATTCATCATAGAATTAAATCTTTTTTCTGAAATAAGTGGCTGATCACATCGATGCAATTTTCTGCTCGCATTTAAAAAATTATTGTTATTGTAGTGTGCTTTTGTACTTTGTATTTCATTTTTTCTATCAGATATTCTACAATCAAACATCGATCAACCAAGATATTAATGTAAAATCAATCAAGATTTTACGATTATTCTATTTCCATCATTTCAAATTTTTGAGAAGCAAAAAGCATAGACAAATCAAGATACATATACAATGAGAAAAACAAAAAGATAAATAAAAACTTCTTAAGAAACGTTTGATACGACTTTACTGACATTTTGAACAAAATCCAGATGATCAATCATGCGAATGGTTTGACTAACTTTCTTCACTTCCATACGATGCAACATGCAGTAACTGGACTTTCAGCATCGGTAATTAATTTTTTATCTTCTCGCATACAGAATCCTGTAAAGAGACCATGAATAATCCAACTACCAATAATAGAATAGTAACCATCGAAATTAATCAAATGCGAAAGTTCTTGAAAAATATTATTTCGATCCATAAATTTGCCAGTAGTTTCATCGATGACCGTGTTATCATTGGTATTGTACAAGGTTACATTTTGTCCACATCGACCAACAATGGGTTTTTTTGCGTAACCTTTGCGTTTCATATCATCACTCAACGTCCATTCACTACGGAGTAGTGTTGGATGATTTGGATATAAAGACCAAAGAACGGGCAGCAGAGCTTTATTGCTCGTAATAACTTTCCAAAGTGGTTCAATAACTTGAATCTGATCGTTCAGTAGGATATCACTGAGACGTGGATGTTCGCCGTCGGTGGGCGACCAAATCGATTCGGTCGTGTTTCCTTGCGTACGCTCTTGTTGTGCATCAATATAATCTTTGAATATTGTTTCCCACATCCAAAGTTTCCAAACGAATGTAACTGCTTGACCATCATTATCGATAATCAATCCATTTTTCCACACGAAATCTTTGTTTAATACACAAAGTTTTGTTTGAATACCAGCTTCCTTCATCACTTGTTGCATATAGAGTGCAGTTAACATTTCATCTCGATCATCATCAATTAAAATATGAACAATTTTTGTTATATTTAAATATTTCCAACTGTTGACTAGAACTCGATGCATTTGAAAACCAGACGAAAATGCACACGGAATATCGACGGTTTTGACCCATTTTTGTTGAATAATCGAACATTCAAAAAGAGCCGATGCACTATCAGCATTGTATTCAAATACTTTCAGTTGTGTACCATCGAAAGCTAAATCGAATCGACCGGATATTTGAAGATTTTGATCACTTGCCCACGATCGACGAATACGCGACCAGAATATATTCGGTATACCAAAACGACCCAACAGTTCATCATCGTTTATAACATGATTTGTCGCTTTCATAAACATGCGATGTAATTCATTGGATGTTGTACCAATATTTAGCAAAAGATCTTGATCGATTTTATAGTAAGGTAAATTTTCGGTACTTGATCGAGAAACATCTTCACCGTACCAATCCATAAAGTATTTTTCTGCCGGACTATTTTGATCAAGCCAATTCTTTTTGATTTCATCGTTTTGATGAACAATCAAGCAACGTTCCAAATGACCGGCAGGTCTCGGTTTTTGGTAATGTTCAAGAATGGCATCCATTTTCGATTCATCCAACGGCTCTAATTGATGATTATCTTCGATTTCCATCCAGCCAAGGATCTCATGTTCTTTATCTTTAATAGAATATTTTCCATCTTCTTCAATCATCGATAATTCTCGTGCATAGTCACCAGGCCAATAATGCGAATCGAAATTTTGTTCTGCTATACGAATTCGGTCTGATAAAACTTCACAAATGACGGCAATATGTCCGAAAGGCTGTTCAGTTGACTTAGCAAATATCAATAAAGAGTCTGGTTCTGGTCGATGAGCCGAACCATTTGCATAAGCTTTTAGTGGAAATAATTTTCCATCGGTCACCCGTTCAATATTGGCCACTTCCGTAAATATATTGGCAGCATGAGGAACATTTTGGAATATGCATCGTTTACGCATGAGAAGCCAACGTCGTGCATATTCAACACATTGCCATTTGAAACCCAAGAAAACGCCATGAAAATAGTGTTGTTCTACAGAAAAAAATGCATCATCTCCATTCGAGTAGGCAGGTACATTGGTCGAAGCAATTCCTTGAATCTGATTGAATGGAGCAGTCAAATTCGAATTTTCTGGTGCCATTGCTGTTCTATTTTCTTAAAATAGAAAGAAGAATGAAATATGCATTCATGATCTTGCCTCATAAATCAAGGTAAGACAGTATGGATTAAGAACACTTTATCCCTTTTTTTATTTCTAGAAGAATCAGACGAAAGCAATCAAGTTAGATAAATCAACCGGTTAAAAATGAAACGAAACTTCAATAAATACATACATGCATAGGCATGTATATATATATATATATATGAACGTGCGTTAAGAATAAGAAGGAAGTAGTAAAACAAGACTGCGTCATGATGATGAAGCAAGTTGAATTTGTAAAAAGAAAGAGAGGCAGAATGTTTATGTGAGAACACACGTGCTTTCATTCGCAGACGTCAATGCAATTTTAGCATTCTGTGATTTCATCTTTATGGCGTTCTTACAGCTACCGCGACGAGAGTAATATCTCTTGACATTAAAAAAAAATGTATTGTCATCATCACGTAAATACAAGCAGAGATTTTCCATGTTTACCGTTAGATTGAAACTCAATTTTTTCCTTTTTTTTGTTAAGTTTGTTATGATTTTTAGGAAAGCTTCATCGTAAAATAATTTGCCATTTTCTACTCACGAAATATGATTTAGTTGCATCAGAGAACTGATGCTTATTTCGATTAAGTTTGCGGCAAAATTTTCTACGTGAACGAATCAAGTCGATAAATATAACATGGCAACTTTTTTCAACCAGTAGTAAATAAAGATAAATAGGAGTACCTTTCTATCATTAAAATATACAACGTTTCTGATTGTGATGTGAGCATCCAATAAAGATGAAATCTCGCTGATGAATTTAGATATGCGAATGCATCATCTCTTTCCTTCGTTGTTTTTTTACATAAACCATACGAGCACTGTGCTTTTCACGAGCGGAAATAACCTTATTAAGCTCCAGTAAAAGTGTCCTTCGTCGACATGCAATGCACACGAAGAGAAAAATAAAGGATGAGAGTGGTAGAAGAGAAAAAAAAACTGCCAAGTCAACCCGTAGAGGTAATCGAGATAAAAAGTAATAATAAAGAGATTCATGAATTGAGGAGAAAAAACAATTTATGAACTATTCTAGTCGCATTTCTTTGGTGAATACATGAAAAATATACATTGGATTTATGAGACAATTTGGTAGTTTTGAAATTTGCAACTTTATACATGTATTACTGTAAAAGTCATGAAAATATTGATATTGTCAGATGCGGATGTGTGAGGTGTTTTGTTTCGAGGAACAAAAAATAAAGACAAACTAGATTTTTCATCTCAATACGAATGAGAGATATGTTTTTGCTGAAAGACAACTGATCACTTGTCTCAGTTTATTTGCAAACCTAAAAATAAAATAGAAACCGATATTCACCGAGTTCTACTTATTGACAAAATAAAATAGATTAAGCAAGGGGAAAAGAACATGTGAATGTGGATTACTAATTCCTCAGTTTCTTTTTCGTTGTGCAAAAATTGGTAGCTTCTGTTTCTCTCTGATCTTTAATCACGCGTTCGAGTATGTGTGGTCTGTCGACAAAAAGGTAAGAGAACGAAAATGGCAGAAACACATAATTGTATTTAAACGATCATCAATTTATGCAACGGAATCAGTTTGTGCTCTTGGAAAAGAAAAACTTTCAAATGCTTCTAGACTTGGAAAAATACTTTTCATTTTGCCACAGATACTCGTTGTTGGATTATGGGATTTTTTTTCTTTTTCAATCAGTGCCTATAAGGGACTTCTTTAACTATCTTGAAATTTTCACACAATGAGACACACACTCCTCATCAAATATTGGTCCAAAGTAATTGTGTGGCAACATTTAGGGTATCGATGTTAGTATTCGTGCCATTCGAATTATTCTATTTGAGAATAATTTTGTAAGTTGTCATGTATGACGTGTTCTGAAAAATATTTTCGCATGCTAATTTTATTCAAGAAAGGAAGAGTCATATGCGTACATATCGTCTTCTATATCTGATCAAGTTGACCTATTATTGCCATTTGGTATGAACTAGGTAGGATAATCTTAAATCAAGCGATTCTGATGCAAAGAAATCATACACGAGAAGGAAATAATTGAATTCTAGAAACTTCAGAAGAGTTATCAGAGTTTCAAGAAATATCTATAAATCAAGGAGACATAATGTGACCGCACGAGGTTTCAAAAAGTTTTTGAGTACATAGCCAATCAAAAGACTTTCGATATGGTTTTTGAATTTTTGCGGATAAAATGTGCACACAGACAAGAAATTTATTATTTTCATTCTTCATGCGTATTGTTGTTGGTTTAGATAAGCTTTTCGACGAATCATTCTCCATCAGTTGCTATTTGTCTTCTTTTATTTCTTACTTAGTAATCTAAACGAAGAAACATTTTTATCACTACAGTTATGAACTCGAAAACTATTCGAAACAAATACTATTGATATTTTTTCAAAGTTCGCCTCTAACTAGAAGCATTTCTTCTAAACAAAAAGAAATATTGAGAAAGATCTAAATGGAATCAGATGTAATGGTGTGAGAATGTTTACTTCCTTTCGATATTCCCATAAATGATTTAAGTGAACTATTATGCTCGAAGAGATATTTGAAGCATAGAATAAATGTTTATATAGAAGTCATTAGAAGTAGATATCTGTGTCACTAATAGGTAGTAGTGTGTTGTATGAATAAAGATATGATTGAAAGAATAACTTGATACTTTATCATTGTTTAGCATGAACTAGATAGTTCGATTACTGAGTAATTCTTTTTCTGCTGTTTTTTTTTTGATTGTCTATTTAATGATTTACTTAGTTCAGTCAAACGAAATAGGATAAAAATAGCATAGTTTACTTTAAAGGTGATTTAAATTTACCATGACAATTTCTATATTTCGACAGTTGTGGATGACAGACCACTGTTCTTATGTTTAACTTCTTGAATATCTAAGGCACGAGTCATATTTATAATCGTTTCATCATTTCTGGTAAATAATGGTCTGTTTTAAAATGAAATTTTATTCTGATTAAAATGAATCTCGTGAACAATTATATGACTCAAAAAATATATACAGGCATAAGTGATACGTGATATCTTCTCCCTTATTATAATGGCATAATGTCAATTAAGACTAATTTACTACTGATAAGTTCAGATCGAGAATATATTTAAAGTTCATTCAGCGAAATTTCTAATACAATTATATTCTTAAAGAAAGAATGAAAAATTCATATGGAGGTATACTGACAACATTGCTGAAAGGAAGAGAACACGATGGATTATGACAATATTCCTTGTTCAGAATGGGTGTTCAAATTATTTTTTAACTGCTGAATACAAACACGAACCTTTTCTATGAATAACAGCGCATCTATAACTTGAAAATCGATCGAATTCTTTCATACGCTAGATGCGCACAATACACCTCCTACATTGTTGGCAATATTCTATTGACGAAGAGAAAGATTTTTGATGAGTTAAGTATTTTCGACAATGCAAATGGGGATAAAATATAATTTTAGCTTGACTGTCTCCTTTTCTTTGAAATAAAATCAACGTTGTAAACTTCTAGAACGTAGTTTACTGTCAGTTTTATTTAGATTGCTTTCTAAATAATCAGCTTTCTGATTTGTGGTATTATTAATTCTAGTTAGGGTAGGTGCGAGCGTAGGTATGAGTATGTGGGTCAGTGATGGTGGATATATGTGTGTATATTGTTGGATGAAACCGAACCCACATCCTTTTCTATAGACATCACTTTAATGGTACATTGCCCTTTTTAAGAATTTTCTGAATTTTCCTTTGCGGTAGTGTTTTTACAAATTTTGGTTTTGGTTCTATCTTTTCATTCCAATGTATTGCTTTTCTTACGTTTGACATTGTACATGTAGTTGTTCGATATTTTGACTGTTTTTTTTCGACATTTCTCGATTCAACATCTTTTCATTCTGCCTTTTCCATTGATTCGTGTCCAAGTGTCAATTAATGCATGAGTTGTGTTGTGTAAATGCGTATGAGTTTATTGTTTGCAGATATTGTTACAGGAACGATCCAATGTTTTCTTCAAACATAAGGTTACGTTTTTCTCAATATGATGATAATGCTATTCGTAGTAAATGTCTTGAAAAGTCCTTGGAAGAATGACAATAGAAATTCTTGCAAGTTTTTGATAAATAAACTAAGAATCTTCTGTGAATTACTTAGAATTGACCAGAACAATCATGGTTATGGTAAATGGTTTACATGAAGTTAGTGAGCGCCCCATAATCTTTTGTAATTCAGGGGGGGGGGGAGCGTCATTACTTCTCCCCCCATTCGACAGGGCCTCTCTGATTTTGTATGACGAGAGCTCGGCAAAGTAATAAACATGAAGATCAAGATTATGCAGATCAAGATCCATCATAATGGTATGCCTTTAATTGATTCTAATAATCCAAAAGAATTGAAAATCTAAAATAAATAATTGATTATTTCGGATACAATCGTTTAAAAATGAGTAGAAAACTGACTATAATTGATTATTTCTGATGGAAATTGACAAAATCTTGCATTCATTTTGATTGATTTCCAAGACAGTCTCTATCATGGAAATATGACCCTCCATCCCAGAAAATTTCGATTTTCCACTGGATGTTTTTCAGTATTTCTTTAAAAACTTCAAAATATTGATCGAAAATTGGAGAAACACAACATGTAGACACCATGCTCAACCTGTATCCACGCCAGACACTCGTGCCAATTAGTGACAATTATAATCGGCTTCCTTCATTGGTTAGAGTCGAAAGTAATATAAATCGTCATCAACTGAATCTTGAGTTTTTTCGAATATTTTTCATTGAAATCTATCAATAATTGGTTAAAATTCGATTATCAGCTAATTTTTATTAAATTTCTTTTCTTCCCTTGGACAACTGCGCTGAGTCTTGTCTAATATAATGTTTTGTAATAACTAAAAAGTTTTCTATTTTGGTCTAAGGCTCCACAATCTTGTTTTCTAGGCGTGACTCTTAATTGATTTTATGTAAAAAAAATTTTAAAACTCCTAGGGGAAAGTTCAAAAATTAATGCTAATCAGACAGTTGACCTTTCAACAGCTGAGCCTCACCACTTGAGTCTGCATTGGTTAATCAAATGACAAAAATATTTTTATTAACATGCAAGCATCATCTTATCGCCTTGTTGATTCGCTGTTAACTGACCTCTGTGAGTAAGATAATTTTCTCTATAGAGATGAAGAAACTTTGCAGACAATCACTTTTTAAACATTAATCTAATCCTCATTCATATTTCTCTTGCTATAGTATTGTTGCATAATGTGTAAAACCTTTCTGAAATAAGGACTTGCTTCTGTTGTGCGGATTTCGTTATCATCTTGGTAATTAATCAATCTTAATCAATTTGGCTTTGTTACAAAAATAATTGTGTTGGCCATTTGGGTGTTGATGTACTTGAACAGAATGCCTACAACCCTACTCTTCATAGATAACCGGACCCATAAAGTAGAAGCTGATCTTTGACTTGTAAGAATTTCATAATAGACGCTTTATAATAACAATAAAAAAAAGACGGAACTGTCATAAATATACTAAGTAAAAAATCTAAAAAATAATTTGTAAAATCAACTAGTTTACTCTACGATGGTTAAGTTAGCTATACTGAAGTCTAATAGCGAATCATCAATCTTGTGGGAAGATGTTGCATGTTTCTATCTACTGATGTTAAGTTAAAAGAAAGTGATCAAGTATGGATTTTACTTTTTTCAGTAATTAATCAATTAAGGCTCAACTGTCGATGTACCGAAACTGACAGGAATTTTAAAACTTTTAGAGGGCTTAGATAAATTGTGCGGTCTAAGTGTGCGACTCATTGGGCCTCCCTTGGTGCCATCGCTATATGAAATTTCATCTATTACAGTGTGTGCATGTGTATTTCGTCAATGTAACAATGCGTGACCTATTCTTTTTTGTGATGTCCCTAGTCATCTTGTCTTCAACTATAGAATCACTTTGTTTTGTTTTTCTTACGAGTTATGATGGTGTAGTAGAGCACTATTGTGATGAATCTCAATTAAATGAGACTGATGTACATTCTAAATGTAACGCTAGCTATTTCAGTCGTTTTAAAAATCAAGCTTAAGCATTAAAATATAAATTTCGTCTTCTTACGTCCATATATATGACTGATGATTTTCTAAAAATAAATTTCCTCGAAAGAAGTTATACTTGTTTTTGTTTTTCATACAAATGAATATTTGATCTTTCTCTAAAGTTCTAATCGAGAAAATTTTCACTGTTTCTGCTAGATTGCAGAACCAAAACTGTCAGCGGCTTTACAGCAGATTTCTCAAGAAAGTATACGACTACTCAATTGAGATATTTCTTGTCGATATCGATCCATTGATTTCCTATAGCTAGTAAAATTTTAGAATAAACTAATGAAATGTTTATTCCTGAATATTTCGCTTTTAATATGTGTAAGATGTATTTACTTGACAATATTTTACTTTTGAGTTTGATAGCACATCATTGTGAATCAATTATAGAGATCTTATGATGAAAATATTCCTAGCTCTTCTACCTCATTCATCGACATACTCTGTTGTAGACATTATTTTGTTTGAAAGCATCTTCTACGTTATCCGACTTGATAGTTTGTTTATGTATTTTTTGTGCTGTACATAACGTTTATCAAGTTGATGATCGATAATGACGAAAGTAATTTAAATAATGATCCAAAACAGGGGCAAATCACATAAAGAGTGTACTAGGGATAAAGTCCATTAAAATGCAAATGTCTTCTTTTAATACAACATACATTTTTCTATTAGATTAAGAAAGTTTCATTTATTTAATTCTTTCATTAGTGAAACTTTTTTTTTTCATGCGCTGACCTTCAGAATTCTCCATTGCTCATAACATTCTTATTCAAGAATCTTAAGCAATTCATGTTCATGGGAGAATAAATTTCATTAAAATCAGGATTAAAATAATTGAAAATATTTTTTCAAGTCGAACTTATTTTCAAGAGAAAAGTATTCGATCGAAAAATTGATTGGAAGTCAAAACAAACATTTATTGTATGGAATTCTTTTTCTTTCTAATGGGCATAAAATGTTTAACTTTCAAGATTTGTCCATAGTGCATAACATTCTTGCGTCAGAAGCTGCATAAGTACATGCACATGAGCAAGAAGGTTTCTCTATGATTGTATCTGAACGATTTTCGATGTTTTGATCAATATTGACATCATACAAATAGTAGATAAAATCTTATAGTCATTGTCAGTTATTTGAGTAGAAAACCAGTTTAATAAAGAGTTGATTTATTAGTGCGATAAATGATGAAACGCCGCATTGTCTCATAGAGTTTTTTGCGAAGTGAAGGCATCTTTTAATTCCTAACGCCATCTATGAAATCTTTATGATATTGGAAGCAATAAAGACACATCATCCATTTGCATTCGTCATTGGTAGTCAAAAGGTTTGCCCATGAAATGGTCGCTCATTGTTCATCATCTCGTTAGTTTGTCTTATTTATTATTGATTGTTGTCTTGATGATTTTATAAAACTATATCGTTTCTTCCATGTCAATTAGAGAAGAAAACAAGATTTTCTTGATTATTTTCAGAATGCGTCATAAACTACAAATATAATTAAAAAACAAATGAGTGACGATGCGGGTAAATCACCCGTTGAAAAAACTCAAATTTCGCCGAGAAATAAAACACCAATAAGCTCTGAAATAAAAGTCTTTTATTACATCGATGATCAAGATCCACCGTATTTAACAAAACTCAATCTAACCGAACCACCACGTTTAAAAGATTTTAAGAATGCTCTTGATCGTAACTGTACCAAATATAAATTTTTCTTTGCAACCAATGATCCGTCGATGGGGAAAGTCAAAGAAGAAATAATTCTTGATGAACAAATATTACCTTTTGATACACCGGATCGCATACTTGCTTATCTTGTGTCAATCGAAGGTAGTACGACATCAAGTGGAGGCAGTGGCGTGGGAAGTAAACAATCGAAAGCTCATCATCATCATCATCATTACCATCAACGTGATGAAACAATTGCAACATTGACAACAAATAGTTCTTTCAATATACAACAACCACGTCAACAACGCACGAGTCGACGTTATGGATCAGCTAATAGTACTGATCATCCAAAACATGTTCTGAAACAACAGCGAGTTGTTAATGATGATATTCCATCTTTTCCGAATAGTGATATTGATTCAACAACATTTCTAGATGAAACTGATGACGATAGGTTGGTCGGAAGTTTTTCTTTTAGTTGATTTACTCAAATAACAGTTTTTCTTTCTCAATCAAGATATTCAACGGTCACGGATTCGACAACAATGTCATCTAGATATCATGGTTATAATCGACCTCGTCGACGTAAACATCGATTACCCACTGGATTTGATCGAGTAACTTTTTTCTCGATTAGTTTCTTTTTTCAAATATTTATCTCGTTCGATATTCGTTCAGGCATCATCCTTCAGTAGTCTGAATTCTGAATCAACAATGACATTAAATATAATAACGGTCACACTTAATTTAGGCATGTATAATGAATTTCATTGAACATCTAGAATGAATAATGTTGAGATGTCATCTGTCATTTAGATGCCGTTAACTTTTTGGGTATCAGTATTGTTGGCCAAAGTGATAGAACTGGTGTCAGTGACGGAGGAATTTATGTTGGATCAATCATGAAAGGGTAAATACAATTAAAATCACAAGAAATAAATACCATAACGTTCTCATTATTCTTTTAAATTCAGAGGAGCTGTAGCTCATGATGGTCGCATTGAGCCTGGCGATATGATTCTTCAAGTAAATGATATTAGTTTTGAAGGTTTATCCAATGATGATGCCGTTAAAATTCTTCGTGAATCTGTTCAAAAACCTGGGTATGTTTACATGTCAACAGTTCAATAGATATCTAAGTTTCTAAAAATCTAGACCTATCAAATTAGTCGTCGCCAAATGTTGGGATCCCACACCACGAGGTTATTTTACATTACCACATCAAGAACAAGCGCGTCCTGTTGACCCACTATCATGGATTGCACATACACAAGCAGTGCAAAATACATACAATAATCCCCAACATCAGTTGCTACTTCATCATCAACCGAACTATAGACAATCCATATTGAATTCAGCAGCAAATATGAATTCAACAATATCAAGTACAAGCAATACGATCGCTGATAACGAACGTAAGATGGCTTTTGTTTTTTTTCAGTTCGTCGAATAATTGAGTTCTATATCTAACAACAGATTGTGGTTTTGATCTTAATTTAACTGTCAATTCGGATATGGATACGATTGTAAGAGCTATGGCTGATCCGAACTCTGGTCTCGATATACGTGATCGAATTTGGCTAAAAATACCGATTCCAAAATCTTTTCTTGGTTTGGAAAAAAATTGAATGGTGTTGGTTGGAAAATTTTAATTAACAAATAATTTATATATTTATCTAGGATCTGACTTAGTGAATTGGTTGTTCGAACATGTCGATGGATTTGTCAATCGAAATGATGCTAGAAAATATGCTTCGTCAATGCTGAAAGCTGGTTACATTCGACATACAGTTCATAAATTGACATTTTCTGAACAGTGCTATTATATTTTCGGAGATCTCTACGAACAAGGTATGATACATAGCCAGATCATACATTGAAAACTGTGCCATCCGGTTTAATTATAAATGTGAATAGAAAGTGTTGAATGACATCGCTCGTACTAGAAAATATGTCAACTATGATGTGAACGATTGAACGTGACAAATGTCGAATAGTCATGTTACTGGAAATCTTTCTAATCGATTCGAAAACAAAAATTGAAGTCTCATTATCACACGTCTACTAATCAAAGTGTAGTATGTACCCAGTTGAAACTATTCTTTTCTCATAGAGCAGTCTTAAGTTAATGAAAAGTTCATTTCTAAAAGAAATTTTTGATGCTAGGTATTATTAATTAAAGATGTTCCTTGTTACAATGAGCACTTCTAAGATTAATGAAAACCATCTGTTGCATATCATTTGCCAAATGAATAGAGTAGAGGTTTTCTAGTTATTGAATTCTCACCATATACCAACTTTATCGCATGAAAAAATCTTTGAACTAATGAATGACTTGTGAATTTAAGTAGTTTTTGCCTATGTCCTAGTGAGATTTATGAATAAGTAAAATAAGACTTCAGATTCATAATTTAATATTTTCCAGGTGTTACAAGGTCACACAAATGTTGATAGTTTGTTACTGATCTGATCCGTCTCTAGAATGCTACTTAGCGATGGTTCGTTTCCACATTAAATTTTCTATGGAAACTTTTGATCTAGAGCAGTTGTAAAGTGAATATGTAAGATGTTTTCAAATTGTCTATTTTACATTATGACTAGGATCAAAACTGGTTGTTGAAGTTGTTCATATGAAATTAAAAGATGTGATGTTTATATTGTAGGAACAGAAAAAATAATCCAATAAAGACATATATTTACACTTAGCCTTGTCCGTAAAAGTTTCATTGTAGACTAATTTATGAATTGAAAACAAACAATAAGTGTTTCTATCATTTTTAAAAGACATTGTGACATTCCTCATGGAAATATATAATATTCCAATGTCATGAATCCAGTCAAGCGAAATCTTTTTTTTTCTAAATAATCATATTTCTTTTAAGTTTACGTATTATTTCTCAAGTAACTGTTCAATTAGTTTTTCAATATGTTTTTGAAAATTAAATTTTTTAGGCATATCTCAGTTAACACTTGACGAAGACCCCGAAGAATATGAATGTGTTTCGGACCAAACAAGTACTGATCGTCGTAGTGGTGATTCAATATTAATCACAACAAGGCAAAATGCTGCAACAACATTTGGTTTTGTCGATAAAAATAATGCTCCACTTCAATCACCTTCTCATTCTCTTTTTACTGATACGCATAACTCAGGTGAGATAGATACAAGGAAAATAACTCAAATCAATTAATATATTGATTATTTCGCACAATACGTCCCATGCACTATCTGTATATTATATCTAGTTATGTTAATGAAAAATTCTCATTGTCGACATTTTCCATGTTTGGATCCGACGGTAGCATGCAGCAATAATGATGACAATACTTTAGAGACATCTTCATCACCTGTCGAAGTTTAAATTAATTATTATGATGATTATCATTTAACATATACCAGATGTCAATGGTGCTGCACATATTATTTTCTCTATTCAATTTTCTTTTTCTTTGTGTCACAAATGTGTTTTCTCTTTTGCAATAAAAAAATCTCAATGCTTTTGTTTTTCTTTTTGTAGTAAAATATATTCTCATAATTATGATTTGTTTTCAGGTAATGCTGGTGTGAACTCAAAATCAACATTAACATATAGTAGTGAAACTAGACATTTACGTGACGTATCTTATCAATTACATTCGAGCAAAGAATCGTTTCAGTGTGCAATGAAAAATCCATCATCACAAGAATTTTTTGTTGATGTTATGTAATTTATTAAATTCAATTTTGTTTTCTTTCACTGTATAAAAACTTTCATTTTAGTATTAGGACTATAGAAATGTATTTAATCATTGCGATTTGTTTTAGACTAAATTTACGAAAACAGAAATGTTCAGTACACCGAGTTCATTACAACGTCGAACAGGTCGTTTCGGTGTTGGCCGTTATCAGTATTTGAAACAAATGTTGAATGAATATGAAAATCCATTAACGAATAATGAAAACAAACTTCAAATACTTGCAAATTTCGCAAATTTTTCCTATGATCCAATTAATTATATTCATCTACGTGAATTGAATATTATCGATTTATTTCTCGATTGTTTACAAATGAACAACGACGATGATTTTGTTCATTATGCTTTAGCTGGTGTTTGTAATTTGACTACAGATAAAATAAATAGTCAACTTATCGTCGATAAACATCCAACAATATTAATTTCTTTAGTAAAATGTTTGTTTTCTAATCGATTAGAGATTGTCCTTAATTCAATGGTAACATTAATGTTCTTATGTGATAATAATGAACATATAAAAACTGAATTGATACATCGAAATGAAATGCGTCAATGTTTAGAGAAATATTCACAAACTAAAGATATTCGATTATCGAATATGGCTAAATTATTTTTACAAGATTACTTTACATAAATTAAAGAAAAAATAGTTAATCATACGTTTTTTTTCCGCTGGTGAAGATTGATCAGATAGACATTGTGTTGCATGTTTTGATAGAAGTCGAAAAAACTATTACCGAATGCTTTCCAATGTATTGATATACGAACGATATTATATTTTTTTCTTCAATCGATTTGTAAATTTTGATTTAAAATGATCTCTTATCTTCAGATATGGATGATACATTTGATGAAACCAGTGATGATCTCACAATAGCTCGACATGATACACAATTAATTGAAACCATTCGTTTTAAAGATGGTTTTCGTGATGGTGTGGAGTCAAGTGAACAAGATGCATTTGAAAATGGTTTTATTCGTGGTTATTCTCTCATTGCATCAATTGTATACGATTATAATTTTGAAAGAGAACGTTTTAATTCACAAAATCTGTCGAATCCATTACTAGAAAAAGAATTTCAAGAATTCGATGTCGAACTTAAATCGATCATAGCTCAATTAAAACGTCCCGATGAACTCACTGAAGAACAACAAACTGAAACAATTAAACGATTACAACTAGAATTCGATGAACTTTTGTTAAAACTAAAATTTGAATTAACAAAAATAAAATCCAAATAATGTTTTTCTTTGTTCTGTGTTTGACATACATTTTTTTTCTTTTAAGATGTTTTTTCATCTTTTCTCATTCTTTCTCTTAATCATTCCATCAATTATCTATGGTCAATGTTATTCAAAATCATCCCGAACATGGATTTGTGATGGTAATCATGCAATCAATAACGTGACTTATCAAGCAATTTTAAATACTCAACAGTTGGAAAATTTCTACTTAACTAATTATCAAACATCTATTTTTCGAATCGATAATTATCCATTAACATTACTTTTATTGAATGCAAGTGCAAATCAATTTCAATCAATAATACTAACGTCAAAGAATCGTTATAGATCAAACCTTCGTCAATTAATACTTCAATCAAATGGTATTGAAGAATTTAATATTGATACTGTCGTCTTACCCAATTCATTAGAAAAAATTTCTTTAGTCAATAATAAATTAAAAATTCTTGATGCACGTCTTTTTACTCATTTGAAAAACTTAATCGAAATCGATTTAAGAAACAATCAATTAAAACGCATCTTACCAGATTTACTATTGAATAGAGTGATTAAGTTAGACAATAATCCACTCGATTGCCAATGTACTACAGATGCGTACAGGATTATATGCGACAAAGCGACAAGTATTAAAAAAACGATTGTAAGTTCGAAGAACAGACAACGTTGCTAAATAGGATCGACTTTGCACTGTTGCTATTGAAAGAATATTTAGACAGAAGGAGAAAAATCACTGCCATCTATTCTCATGTCTATGCATCCTTATGTTGTTAAGTATATTGAATAGTCAGTCTCACTGACGAATTTTGAAATTAACACTTCGAAATACTAAATCTAAACTCAATACATTCGTGAATTCGAAAGATCATTCATTTAAAAGAGAAACATTTTCATACTATGGGAATATGCTGATGAGAATATTAGTATTGAAAAATTTACCTAGAGTAATAGATTTCTTCATTCTTTGGTGGCGTCAATGTTTTCAATTGAAATTAAATATTTTTCTCTATCGAACTAATTTCATCGATAATTTAATTTTTCGTTTATGAAACAAAATACATCGGACAACTGAATAGTCAAGATATTTTTCTTTTTCTTATCTTATTCAATCAAATGTTCATATTTAGATTGAAAGTAATAATTGTATGGCACCTTATTATAATCCTACTGTTTATGATCCACCGATGCCGACATATTTTCGTTTTTCAACATTTATTCTTATTTGCCCGATTAGTGCACAACCGCCCCCAATAATTATATGGTCAACACCTTTCGGTAATTTAACATCAATTAATTCAACTAGCATTGACTTATTATCATCAAATAATAATGATGAACCAATCTATGTTACACTCACTGCTTTAGCTGGTCCATTCACGGCGCGCACACAACATACATTACATGCATTTAATGGTAATCGTCTATCGGTAACACATGCACGTGCTGCTTTACAAAATCGCATATCATGTTCAGGCATAAATATGCTCGGTGTATATACATATGACTTTAATTTCGATATTCAAACTTATGTATTAACTCGTGCTTTATGGCATATTATCTATACGATGGGTTTTGGTTTTTTCATGGCTCTTGTTGCGGGTGCATTGTGTGTTACATTGAAACGAACATACTATAATGGTGATAATCTTAAAACCCCACCAATTTATCCAACCATGGCACCAAATAGTGCTGCTCGTACACCACCAAATTTCGAACTTAACCAATGGTTATCATTAGCAGCCGCTAATATAAGTGGCACACTAGAACAAGTACGTGACAAACTTCGCTTAGGTGTTCAACAAGTTAGTGAACATATGGGACAAACAATGGGTCGTGCTACAGAACTATTCACTCATGGTGTGCAGCATGCCGGTGGAACGATTCGACAAGCTGCTGAAACGTAAGTTTTTATCAAAGATGAAAATGGGAAACATAAAAATTTTTAACCTATTGTTATTTTTGTGATTTTAAAGTTCTGCTGCATATCTTCATTCATTTCGTGAAACAAGTCAACAACGTCTAAATACTATGCGTGTACAAACATTATCATCTTTACGAAATCCAGGTCACTTAATGCGTGCTGGTATGAATATGCTTACGATGCAAGTAAATTCATTGCGTGACTATTGTGGTGTTACAACTGGTCATCCACTTTCACCAAACTATATCATCCAGCAACAACTTCATGATTTACACCATTCACCTAGACCAGCATATCATCTACGACAAAATCTAGTAACAACTATCACTGAAGAAGACGAATCTCTTGTTGAGTCAACCTCATTAATGGGAACCATGCAACGTACACCTTACGTTGGACATACATCATTATTTGTTTCAGCGAATGCGTCTGGTATCGGTCAACTTGATACTGCCGACAATTCCGTATTATCAGCACTTAACAATTTCAGTCATTTACAAATAAATAATACAATGGATAGCGATAATTTAGTAGCTCATGGTCAAATGAGTGCAGGTATTGGAACTTTTCATGGACATATACATGATGCAAATGATGATCTTATCGACGAACCCGAGCGATTAACTATCTATGGTGAACAACGTCGAATGTGTTAATTCCAAAGCAAGAAAGCAATTATTCATCGGCAATTCTTGTCAGATTTCTTCTAATAAGAAAATTCAATTAATCCTTTCTATACTACTTATACGTACTGCTATAGTCATGCATATTCAGTCATGAAACATCTGACGATGAAAACATCTATTGTCGTGAACATTGACACTGAACAGTGATTAAAGCTTTGAGCCCCGCTTTCTTTTGTTTTTAAAACCTATTTTCAATATCCCTTGTACATATAAATATATTTGCTAAAATAAAAAAAAAGAAATCTAACAATTTACGTCAATACATATAGATTAGCAAGTTCTTAATTAAAATCAAGTATCGTTTTCTTTAATTTCTGCAATATTTTAGTATATAATGAATGTTATTGATAATGTACGTCGTGCTTTTCGCTCAAAGTATTCATTTGATGTTCAATCGACGTGGTTACAACCGTGTCTTACTTGGTTACGTGATCAATTTCAATTAACAGAATTAACTAATAATTATACACTTGAAAAAATATATCATCAATGGCTTCATACAGATATTGCACTTATTGCCGATGCATCTAGTCTACCTAATGATTTAGATTTGAATGCTAAGAAATTTCAACTTAGTGGTAAATATGCATTACAGGTAATGACTATCAAAATGTTGTCTTGTTTAATATTCTATGAAGAATATTATTAATGATAGCTATAGCTATGTTAGCGTTAGAAAATTTTCAAGGCAAAATGTTTCTTCTTTGCACAAAGCAAAAAAAATATTTTTGTGTTATTTGATTTTTTTAAATCTATTCTTAATATTGTTATGAGACGCATGATGAATCAAGAATAGCATATGAGAATTTGTGACAAATCCTAAGATAAATTATGGAAAATTTTTCATTGTTACTGAAACGACCAGAGTTAGAGTAACATTTGTATTAAATATCGACGGAAAGAGCAAAACAGAACATATCTAAGCAAAACAACATCTTGATTATCAGTTTTCCCATGAGGCATTTATCAAGCATAAGTGTTCTGCTATAAGATACAATTACATATTCATGATTCGTTGATTTCTCGTTTTACAAAATACGTTGAATCGTCGATAAATGGTAACTGCAAAACTTTTAGCTCTTAGCTAACCTTATCGAAGATCGTCTTGACATTCATGTTCTGCAAAAAATTACTTATAGACCATATGTACGACGTGATAAAGTTTTTGATAAGAAAATCTTTTATGCAGATACTGATGCGAAAAAAGTCCAAAATATGATGCAGCGAAAGAAACATGGTTACTGAGTAGAAAAATATAACGATCGAACAACAGCAGGACATCGATTTTTCATAGGATATAGTTGTATGTGTCACTGAGACTTTACTATCAGAGTCTTGTAAAGATTTATACATAACTCTTATCCTATCGATTCCACAGATATTTTCATTTAAACCATACGTTTCATCAATTGTTACTCAAACTTTGAGGAACATTCGAAAACGAGAGGAACCTTGCATTTAAAAATTAACCAACACATGCATTCCTATGCACGAAAAACTCATCGTTATATGATCGTGTGTGTTTTTTTTTCATGTTAGATTTCTTTGATTTGTCTGAAGCAAGAAATCTAAACTATATTTCTTGTGTATAGTGATTTCTATTCGTTTTTATAGATCAATAGTATATTATGTATATCAGAACCATACTACAGTCAAGTCCTGCATATTTATGGTGATCAAAATGATAATGAATGTATTGATACTGATATAACTGAAACTCAACAATGGAAAGTGAGTGAGTGTATTTTTTTTAAATTTGTTCATTTCAGTTGAAAGACGCTCACATATTATTATGATTTATTTAGCCGCCACCAACGAAACGTGTTCTCTATTTAACATTAACAGACGGTAAAACCATTCTTCGTGGATTAGAATATGAAACGATTAGTGGTCTTGATCGAGACAAAACATTACCAGGTGCAAAAGTAATCATCATTTATCTTAAATATAGTATTTTTCATTAACTTACTAGTTCATTAATCAATTATTTCCTAGATTCTTGTAACTGGTCCCGTACTGTTTCGTCGAGGAATGTTACTTTTAACACCTAAAAATACACAAATGCTCGGTGGTTATGTTGAAGATTTACTTGATAAGAACGCTTCTATGGAGACAACATTAAATTCATTGTTCGTTCCGTGAAATTTTGCATATGTACATGAGTAAACCGTCTATAGTGTGTTGTTTTCTTTCTAGATCGAATACAGCGTCCAAACTAGACGAAAGTCGAATACGATTCAATCGATTAAATATTAAAGTTCATCCAACGGTGATTTCAAATGATTCAACAAATAGGATAACTAATATGCCAACAAGTCAAGATGTCAGTTTCAATTATAATCAATCTATTCCATTCTTTGTGTTTGTAATTTAGAATTTTCATCAAGATGAAGACGAAATGGATGAATTCATCCGTCAAGCATACGATGACGGCATGCTAAATGATAATAGTCAAATAACATCGGCATCTATTAATAATAATCCTACTACTTCATCAAACGATCCTACACAACTATCGACTACTAACCGAAATCTACCACCTGTCCATCAACCAGAACTGATTTTAATATCGGATGATGAAGATTCTATTCCATTTCAAATACAAGCTCGTTCTCTATCAACATCAACATCTGTGTCATCTTACAATCAAATTTCACAACTTTCTTCTTTTACTACACCTCGTCGACAATCACCACCACCACCACCACCAGCAACAACAACAATGCTACCGATCAGACCCTTAGTTCCTAGAATATCTTTACCATATACATACTTATCTCTCATCCATCATCAGATATCGTATTCGAATGCAAATTATCAAGATTTTATTATAAAAGGATGTTTTTCATCATTAGTTTCAAATCCACGTGTGATCAAAACTGAATTCGATTTACAAGCTTATGTTAACGATGGTAGCGATTGTTTACTTGTTCGTTTAGCATCTGATCTTCTTAGCCAACGAATTGGTATAACTCCAACGGAATTATTGTCAAGACGAAAAGATTGTAAAAGTGATTTAGATAAACAAAAACTTCAAATAGATTTCAATGAACGTTTAAAACAATTTGGTATTGGTATGGCAAATTTAAATGCCATTATGACAATAAGATTTTTTTCTGACGATGAAAAACCAATGGTGATGAACATAGATGAAAACTAGTCAGATATTGCGTTTAAATTTACTACATTTATTTTTCTTATACATTAAAATATTTACAATGAACAAGTCGATAGAGTAAACTGAAACTTTCTATGTTTTTTTTTCTTTCATTTCAGATGATGATCAATGAAAAAACATCTAACCAAAACAAGACATAAAATTGTCGCGTAAGTCATTGTTATTGTAAAAACAAATCAATCAAGCGTTTTCCTATGTGGGAATGGAAAACCATGTTCAATGATATTTATAGCACTACTACATATATAGACTGATCCGAAAATTCTCAGAATTTACTAAGATCTATTTAGGAAAACGGCATACCATCCATTTGACCCCATCATATATATCTGAGGTCATTGCTACGATGGATCATGAGGAAACTTCATACTTGTATGTTCACGTGAAAATATCCATTGAAAGTAAACCATAGGCATAAGACTTACTAGCTTAGTTATTGTTTGAATCTCGATGCTTTTTTAAGCAATGAACAGATTTCATACGATATCATTAGTGTTCATCGGATTGAGATTTGACGTTGCAATATTAGATGAAAATCATTATCCATAGTTAGGTAGACAAAAGAAAATAACTTTCCTATTTGAATCAAAAATTAAGGATATTAAAAGTAAAGAATACATGCCACCATTTTAATGACATCAGAACCACTGTTTACTATAAACTGGTCTCTATAAAGATAAACAATTCTAATAATATCAGTGATATAGGTATAAATTTTCAAATAAAAAATACATCGAACAAAAGCGTATAACCATCGTCAAGTTCGATCTTTTACCGTAATAATTCGCTGGAACAGTATATAAAATAATGTCATTTTTTACTGTCAAGTGACACAAATGAAATGAAGGTTCATCAGAAATACTCGTCTCAAACTAGGCTTTCAGAAACTAAATTGTTCATATATATTCAGTATAGACTAAATAATCAAACGACTACAACAATTCAGTAGGATTAATAACGATGCGAATTAATGTTTTGCTCATTGTTTATTTCGAACAGATATATGTCGAGTTAGTAACCAGAAGTATTTATTTTCTATGAAATAGTATCGCACGAAAGACCTTGAATCTATGGTTAAGTCAGATGGATGAAATGTTATTTCCTTAAATTGATTATAACTAATTCCGGGAACTTTAGGATCATCCAAGTAGATAAAATCTAAATGTATTTCGAAACGGAAAACGACAGATAGCTTGCGCATATTGTTGAAAAACGAGATAGACAAGAGAATATCTCCTAGTTATGTCTTTACAATGAATGCTGAATAAAAGTTCGATTGTATTAACGAAAGAAATTTTCTAAAGGTTAAATGACTTTTGCAAGTGAACTAGCCAATATAGATGCAATCGTTGTGAACGTCAAATATGATGAATGAAATTTTGACTATTATTTTATGCTTGCTGTTATTTTGAATTTTCATAATTGCATATAAAATATTACGGTTGATCTCTATATGAATAACAGTCAAGTTCAGTTTTGAATTTCGACTTCAGGTTTTTGTATTGAGACAAACCCCTCCATAAAAATTGTTTAGTGTGTATCTGTAAGATTAATTCATTACTTTTTGTCTATCTATCTTACCATACATTTATGATAGCCGAATAAGTTTCTCTCTTACCAATATAAAGTACCATATTTGCACGTACTTCTTTTCGACCAACAATCAAACAATAGTTTCACAACTGTCATCATCAGCTAACTTCCTTGATTTTTATCTCTCTGCAATAGTTCTAATCAAATTTCGAAAATCGCTTTGCTTAGTATTTCTAAGTGAAGGATGATTCAACACTAAAAATTACTGTTACATATAAAAAGAAAAGGTTGACAACAACAAAGCAAAATTCAGAATTGTTTCAATATGCCCATGGTTCTTTTAGAGTTACATTTCATAGGTAGTTCCGAGTCAAAAACGATTTCTCGGAAGTGAAAATCCTCTCGTAGGAATGAAGAGCAAAGGTTTGCTCGAATCATCTATTTTCTACGACAGAATAGGATTGAATGATATGTTTGTGCGAAACATGATCTCTAACAATGATGGCGTTTGTATTTTAAGTTAAAAAGACTGGACATAAGATCTACTCAAATTCTAAGGTATTTGCAGCCTATGCACTTCATTCTCAATCGAATACTTCAACAGAATTTTCACTTGTTTCTTTCTGATCGTTGGAGAGAGCTTCGTCAAGTTATTGTAGATCATATGTGTTTCATATTTTAATGAAGAGATTTTACATAATCTAATTGAACCAAAAGTCCTACTAACCATTATTTCTAATTATAAGAGGAAAAATAGTGTCAACGATTTGATTCTCGTAAAATAATTTTCATAATCTCTTTATTAAAAAATGAAGTACTTATTTTCAAGAACAACTTGATGAACTCTATTCAACGATCGAGAAAAGAAAGAAATAAAAATTCTGTTGAAATTTTGGATTGATGATATAGCTCATAGGCTGTTGTAAATAGCTTACAATTTGAGTAAATCGGTTAGCATGTGTTAAGAGCCACTAATATTTTTGAATGAGCTAATTTGACAGGGAGGACTTTCTTTTCACACAAATATCTCTAGTCTTTTTAACATACAATACAAACACCGCCATTGTTAGAAGCGTTTAACTATAGATATAAGCATATAGAACATCTTTCGATGTACGCATATAGTAGATCAAAAAACATGTGATTTGATATATGACCTACTTAATGGATTTCCAAGGATGAAGTTGGCAGCATAATAATGAAAATTATCGCAAAATACGATAGAATGAAAATGATCTATTAATGATTAGTAATACCAGGCACATTGAATTCCAACCATTAATTCTATACACATGACACTAACATCAAGACAACAGGAAATCTTCAGATCTGATGCTCCATATGTTTAAGAATCTATTGTAATTTTCTTTATTTCAACGATTACGACGTTAGAATATCGAAATGGACTTAGTCTATAATATAGGCAAATGATTGTACTATCATCTGTACTCATACCCTATTTGATATCGAAGTCATCACATATGAATGCGTTCTTTCGCTTCCATCTACAAAAATTTGCAAAAAAGAACTAATAATAATTAAAACTCGTAGACAAAATTATCTGGGAATCAAATTTTCTTTGAGATAAGGTAATATAGTAATCGATGGACAGAAACATTTCTTGTTTGCATCATGTCAACTCTTTTTCGGTTATCATATTCTCATGTACTTAGCTATGAAGTTTATGATTATTATACTAATCTTTTCATATTATCTTGAAAACTAACAATTTAACTTCATTTTATATCCTTTTTATCTTATATTTACTTAGTGTGTCAAGCAAATAAGTGAAAAATAATTTAATAATACTCAATCATTTACTCACCGTATGCAAACATCATCATCATCTCTGTCAGCAACAGTCGATTTGGATTCACCATATACAATATCCACTGAACAATTTCATGTTTTACCAACGAGTAATGTCTCGATATCATTTCGATTTTTACGCCCTGGAGATCAATCGGAAGTGAAATCTCTTTGTTGTGATTGGTTTCCTATTGAATATCCTGACCTATGGTATGATGACATTGTACATGATACAAAATATTTTTCCTTGGCTGCATGTGAAACAAATACACAGAGAATTATCGGATTAGTTGTTGCCGATATACTTCCATTGGGTAGTTGCAACCGTGAAGATCAACAAATATTACACAAATCGTTTTCATTAACAACGCCGGTGTGTTACATATTAATATTGGGTGTGGAAAAAGAATATAGACGACAAGGTTTAGCCGGTATTTTATTACAACATTTATTGAATACATTACATGAACGTGCAACATGTAAAGCTGTTTATTTACATGTTTTATTTTCAAATAGACAAGCAATTAAATTTTATCAGTCAAAACACTTTCAATATCGTGTTCATTTGCCACATTATTATTGTATTCAGGGTGAAAATTTGGATGGTTATTGTTTCGCACTCTATGTCAACGGTATAAATTTGATTTTCTTTAGAATGAAAATGATTCGGGTTTCTTTCTCACATTCTTTTCAGGTGGATATCCACCATTCACATTGACTGATTTCTTTTCGAACTGGGGTGCCTATTTAATAGAAACAAATCCTTGTCGTTTACTTCACACATTAGGGCAATACGTGGCAAACAGATTTATGCTTACAGATAATCATCAGCGTACATCATCTTATAAACAAATATCACGCATCATTTGATCTCAATGAAACAAATGACTTGACTATTTTTTTCGTACGAATAATGTTGTGCTTGAACTATTGCTAACAGAAACAATATTGAACAAATAGAATTAAGTATTTTGTTTGTTTTTTTGTATTTTTCTTTTTACAGTGATTAAAATTTAGTTTGATTTTATTTCTGTAAACTATGTACTAGATAATTTTATGACAAGAGATTTTTTTAAATTTTCTTCCATAGGATTCTTATTCCAGATTCATTAAAACAATGATATGCCATCGGTGCAGGTCTGCATATAAATAGAACATGCTCATGATTGATTTTTCTATGGCTGCTTAAATTTACAGAGTATAGCAAAATGATTAATTTCTTTTCAAGGTTATAATACTCTACTTCGGTCGTCTACGAGAACTAATTGGTATAGCAAGTGATAAAATTGATTTTGATTCTTCAGTTTCCTATACACATCAAACAATTCTTGATCATATCATTGAACATCATCCAATGTAAAACAAAACCATGTGAAGCAATTCTTTCTTTTACATGATTCGTTCTTTTCTAATATTTAGTTTAAAATCTTTTCTAATTACAAATTCTTTTCGCTTGGCTGTTAATCAACAGTTTTTGCTTGAGACTGATTCAGTAGAACTTAGTGAACAAAGTGAAATAGCTCTTCTTCCGCCGTTTGGTGGTGGTTAGAAAATAGCAATGAATTACGTTCATCTTCAAAATGAACCGATCCAACTCGACGAACTTTATAAACGAGTTGTTGATCAGTCGTGTGGTGCTGTTTCATCTTTCATTGGTTTGTATCGATCTTATTGTTACACATGTATAGATATAGATCTATACGGTTCATTTATCTCTTTCCTTCGTCGTGCATAGGCATTACAAGAGACAATTTCGAAGGCCGTCGAGTTTCCCATCTTTTTTATGAAGCTTATGAACCAATGGCGTTACAAGAATTGAATCGCTTATGTGATAATGCACGAAAACAATTTGCCAATATTGAACACATAGCGATTTGCCATCGCTTAGGGTTAGCATCTAATGATTACTGGTTCTAAGAGAAACAGAACCAAACGTAAGCCTAGCAATAGTGTGGAAAATACTTCTTACATTAGTATCAAATGAAAATATGTAAATCGATAAAGAAAACATACCGCTGTTATAGGATTATCGATTTGTTTTTTTCTAAATTTACGATTAAAGAATGCACTCTACTACCTTTGCCAATGTATTCGTAAAGGAATAGATACAAAAGAGCCACGGAAAAAAAGAAAAAAAAAGATTTTTCTCTACTTTTCGACTATGAGCATTTTTCTTTTTGCTTTTGTTTGAATATAGTGACGTGCCGATTAGTGGTATATCCGTTGCTATTTACGTTTCGGGCCCACATCGGCGTGATGTATTGGATGCTGTTTCCTTTCTCATCGAACAACTGAAAGCAAAGGTTCCCATATGGAAAAAAGTAACAATCTACGCTTTCCTTGCTCATTGACTTTCTTCTCCTTCATCATTTAAACAGACGCTCAATTCGATTATATTTTATATAGGAATTCTACGAAGACAATCAGAACGACAACATCAATAGCAACAGTAGCAATGATAACAGCAGCACATCAACATCCTTGTTTAGTTGGAAAGAAAATAAATAAATATTATTCTTTTTTCCTTTTGTTTTCTTATTCCTCTTCTTTTGTTTAACTTCACATAAATACACATACAAACATACATATAAACATTCTAAACGGTACTAGTGGGTCTATTCCGACATGGTTCAGGATGGAGGGCGCCAAAAACATTTAGTTCGAATAGGCACATCAGAGTTATGACAGACAACCAAACAACAATTAGAAAAACGCCATAAAATTTTGTTAAACGACATCGATTGATAAAGAAGGTTACAAGAAATGTAATAAGTGCGATGAAAAGAACAATTGTTGAATATACTAAACCTCGTGAATGAATCTCAACAAAAAATGGTTCATTACTACTCGATGATGACGGAATATTATTGTGTAGAACACCAGCCGAAAGCGAAGAACTTGATGATATAGCTGCTACAGATGACTCTCCGAAAATTGATGCGGCATCGAGAGGAGTTGGTTGATGTGTAAAGCGCATTAAATTTCGAAATAACCATGGTATACCTAAACCCATTAAAATATCAAATACATTTGAACCGATCGAACCTGCAATAGCCATTTCAGGATGACCACGTCGTGTCATAACAATAGCTGAGAAAATTTCTTCAATCGATGAGCCAAATGCTATTACTGTTAAGCCCATTATACTATCTGGAATATTTAAAGTAAAACCAACAATAACGACAAGCCACACGAGTACATAAGCAAGACCAGCAACCTAAAATTACAAAATAGATATAAGAAAAGAATTGTTTTGTTATTTTTTTCATAAAGAAAACATATGAGAGAGGTTGTTAGTCTAGTTTCATGATTATAAAAGATTGGAAAGGAAACGCTATCTCTCTCGTTTATTTCTCCGTTATTATATGTGTACGTTTTTTAAAAAGTTACTAACCCAGATAGTTGACATGACAAATGTAAGCATATAATAATTATGAAAAACTTCTTTTCGACAGTCAGGTATTGTTATATGCATGAGTAAACGAACCGGATACATCAATATCCATTTCAATATTTTATATTTTTTTTTTGGCAATTTCAATGGATCAAATATTTCTGTAGCATTTGCCACAATCTGTTGATTATCTGGTGTATCTTTCAAGCGTTTTTTACTTGGTTTGTAAGGTATACGTTGTTTTATATCATCATTATCATCATCAACACCAGAAATAGTGCCAATTGCATGTATTCCTGAACTTATCCTCACGGATTCTGTGACTGATCGACCACGTGTTGTTAAACTTTCTTCTAATTCGAGACTATTATTTAATGCTTGCAATTGTTCCGGAGGATGTTCACTTGATATAGGTACCTTCTGATTTGATGAATTACCACGTATTAAACGTGATAAACGATCATTAAATTTTAATATAGCCACATAAACAAAATAGAGTAAAACTAATGCGAATGCTTCATACCAGAAAACACGTTGATCATATATAATTATATAGAGAACAGCAACGGCAATACAATAAAAACCTGCATCTCTTACAATGGGATATGCATCCAATTCGCAGACAGTTGTCGAAATAAGCGCACACAAAGCAATGACAAAAAGTATATTGAAAACAGCTGAGCCGACGATCGTACCCACTTAAAATAAAAACAACAAAAATAAATGACGTTATTAAATTTTAAAGCATTTTCAATAGCATCCTGTAGAAAACGCCCCCCCCCCTCTCTTTCTCTTCGTCATATATTATTAATAAGATAGAAACTCTCGTTTCTTATTGTCTCTACTTAAATAAGCACTAGATTATTCATTTAATTTTATCATACTGCTAATGAATTTTTTAAAATGTTGTTTACCATCTGCTTATTATGATGAAAAAGACTTTCAAGCTAGAAAAAAAATATAATTATTATCTTACAAGCAATATCCGATTTAACGAAGAAAACTCCAACGATCGATGTAAAAAATTCTGAAGCTGATGTTGCCAATGCCATAAAAGTTGCGCCAGCAACATCCTAGAACAATCGATATATTACGATCGATTTCCCATTAATCTTTCAATACATACCGGTGTTAGATTAAAGTTACAACTTATTCTTTCTAATGCTGATGCAAAATAATCATCACAAACAATCTCGATCGCTGCAAATGAATAGAGTATGAGAACAACATAAACTAAAACACCCCCGTGACGACGTTGTTCATCTGTAAAAAATAATGGTGGAAATTCATCAATAGATGCTGATTCACATTTGTTTGTTGAAGCTGATACTGATACTGGTGCTGTTGTTGTTGTTGGGATTGTTGATTGATTATGACTATTTGTGTTATTTGATAAAAGAGTACTCGATGTTGAAAAGAAGATTTGAAATATAACCGTAAAAAGAACGATGAAAATGTATTGTCGCCGAATCATAATACTTTTTGAAAATGAATTTTACATAGTAAATATGTAAGCTACACTTCTATTCATCTAATATGTTACAAGAATACAAAAAGTCAATTAAATAGACATTCCAGACAAAACTTTAGAGAATTTCCATGTAGAAAGCACTTTGTGAAACGAGCGACGCATATATTTTTTTTCTTTTTAAATTTGAAAGAAGAAAAATAAATATATATTCAAGTTTTATGCTTTCAATCAAATATAACCAATAAAATGAGACGAGAGCAGAACCATCAACAACAATGAGACTAAGCAAGTATGAATTTTTTTTCTAATCGACTTACCAACTGATAAAAAAGTGGCCAGCTTTCTTCGATCATCCTTCCTCAAACGCGTTCAGCTACTTCCATCCTTACTTTTGACAAATGCTCAATTGTTTGAGTATGAAAAGTACTTGTTTTTGTTGTCTCTGACTTGGTCTCTTAGCAAGCTTTTCTATTTACAAGCTACTTGGCCGTTGTCTCTACCAGAGAGGATCACTATCAGATCACTTATACGTCATCAGCCTCATCATCATTATTGTTGTCATCTTTATCCATGTCGTGAGGACTAGAGAACAAGAGAAAGAGAGAGAGACAGAATGAGAGAGATAGCAGCGACTCAATATATACAGCGCACAAAATTATAATCATAATAAAAATGATTGTTTTCCTTTTGCGTTCCAGTTCTCTACAAGTTTGGTCGTTACCCGTTTGTCACTATGCGTTCCTTTCCCTCTTCCTTTCTCCCCCCTCGATTTTCATCTCGGGCTTTCTCTGTCTCCTTTCTCTCTGTGTGACACCAGGAAGAAAAACATAGCTAGCTAACAGAGCCTATTGTATAAGAGAATAACACGACAGGAGACACAACGGGCGAAAGCGAGGCTATGAAGTCGGCTCTTCTTCTTTGTCGCCTTCGTCTTCTTCTTCTTCTTCTCCTTTTCTCATATTTCTTTGCTTGTCACATAGCATAGGATACGAGCGAACAAGATCTATTGCTAATGTCTCTACTACCGCAAGCAAGAGCAAAGCATATGAGCATAATTTACGTTGTCGCGCAGTTTTCGAAATCAGAAAATAGGAAAGTCTATAAAGGAAAAGAGAAGAAAGAGAAAGACAAACTAAAATGGAGAAAGCGTGTGGCGAGACAGAGAGAGAGAGAGACATCATAAGTATGAAAAGAGATTAACTCTTCGTCCGGAAAATTCTGTCAAGGGATCTCGAAAAAAAACCAGTGATGTTGAAAACTGTTCTTAGGTCTATATGATATAGTTTGCTTGTAGTTATCACATCATATTCTACTGTATTACATAAATATATAAACGTGGGCAGCTGTAGATGATCTATATTAGATTATATTATAGTTTGCTGATACTGTTACATGTTGACATATATCTAATAGAACCTTTTGTTGTGTTTGAAGCATCATGTAATACGGGATTTTCTTGTTAGTATAGAGATTCTTGTGAATAGCCCTTCAAGTATCTTATAAAAGAAGAAGAAGAGGAAGAAGACGAAAAGAATGTTATTTTTTGTTATTGTGGTTATTTGTTGGTTATGGTAGTATCTCATGGGACACACTCGGCCCGTTCAATCAACTTAGTGCGTGCATGGCACACATATACATTGAGATGGCATTCTGTGTGTGTAACGATTGAATAGGGCGCACACATCCGTTTTATCGCACTTTACGATGTCACTTCTAGTTTTTAGCTATCGAAAAAAAAACGGACAAAAATATTTAATGTACGGTGACTTGTTGATTTAGGAACATATGTCTATTAAACTTAATAAAAACAAAATATTGACAACTATTTACTCTCTGAAATCTAATAAAGTAATCTAAGAACAAAAATTATAATTATTTCTCATGAAATTCTGTATAAAAATAAGAAACAAATTGTATTTAATTGATTTTATATGAAATAAAAATGAGTATAAGCATGAATTCTATGTAATATGATAAAAGATCTATTATAGATATAATTGTACCTTTGTTTTTAAAGTGACTGAATTATGTCTGATAGAATTATCGATCGTTTTAACAATGCACTTTGATGAAAAATATAAATTGTACACAGATCTAACAGGTAGAACATGAGGGAACAAATTTATTATTGGAAACACATCTTTGTGACTTTTTTCTGTTATATTCATTTAAGCATACTATTGCAAACTAGAGAGCACACGATGTTCTACAAATGCATTAAATATGCTCTTTTCAACTCTTCCTAATATATATATATATGTAGGGAAAGAGAAAAAATAATTAGACAACTAAATACAACAGTACGGCTTATTATACTTTTTATTAAACAGTTAAAGTGACGGCAATGGAATATATTTACGGTTATCTAGAAAAGACATTCATGAGAACGATAGTGATAGAAGAATGGCGAAAAGGAGAAAATAGAAAACGTTTCTAAACCGCTCGGAAATTTTCTGAGAGTCATTTTTTAAAACTAAGTTCATTTTGAGAAGCATTTAAAATATGAAAGAAATTCAATGTGAAATAATTGAATACTACAAGAGACAAGCAGTTGATAGTTTTATTTTATTCATCACTTGCACATACGTGGTTGTTTTCCTTGGTGAAATTCATGTTGAACTTCATGGTTTGCAGTAGACGGTTTTTTCCCCCGTGAAAATAAAATGTTTTCGGTTATTATACAGATTCGTCTGCCAAACATTTTTCATTACATCTTTAGTATTCAATTCATTTGTTTAGGGAAAAATTCTTTTCGTGTGATAATTTCTCACACACACAGCTCTTTTAATGATTATTTGAGTCAATTGTAAACATACACTTCCCAGCTATTACCTCTACCTAAAATATCAATGTTGGAATTGTTCTATAATAAATTCTTTCGATTTCAACAGAAATCGTTTCATAGGCATTAATTTTCATAAATTTTCATAACAAAAAATTAATGAAAATTAAATCTAGTACCTGACAAGTTCATGGGATAGTGGGTGCGTCTTGTTCAAGTAATTTACAAGTGTGATCTACCGTTCGGTAATCTTCTTGTCGATAATTTTCTTTTCTTATTCCATTATGGAAAATTTGGAACAAATTAAATATTTGCACGATTTCATAGCATCTTTCGCGCATTAAAAAAACCGTGATATAACATTCTACTCTCTTCAATTCTAATCAAAGCACAGTAAACATTGGCGTATAGATTCTAACTGTGATTTAGTCCGTTGATAATGAATATTCAAAAGGAAAATATTGCAGAAACGGAGGCGAAAACAAATTTGAAGACGAAACGTTCGAACAGAAATTTTTTCAAAACATAAAAAGCTTTCTTTGCGACAGAGAACATTATTATTTGTTATTGTTGAAGTATGCGTCGTATTTTTAACGTATTCATTTACTAAAAACAAAGTATGTATCGTGTGAACAAATGAGCCTTTTATAGAAAATGGTTGTTTTTCACCTTTGACAGTTGATAGAACTAGAAAGAAGAAGAGTGAATAAGAAAATTGCGATTTTTTTCACGGCATCTATTATGAACATCCTCGTAGAAGTTTATTTCTTTCTATTCAAAGTGGAAGAATGTGATTTAAAGTATCATACTTTATTCAACGTTGTTCTTTTTTTTTCTACACTCGTAACAACATTCAAATGTCAAGATGATTCATTGGAAAAAGAATAATTTACAATATATTCTTCTTATAAGATTTCTATTTGAATAGTTCCTATGCTTACAGTAATCAATTGAATCTTGAACAAAAACAATTTAGACATCCCATCATGCTAAAAGAATACTAATAAAAGCCTATTGGGATTGTTCACCATAGAATTTTTAAATTGATTTTCATATTTTAATTATATATACCAAAATAGAAACTGTTACTCAACGAAGTCGTCAAAACATTACAAAGAAAACAAGATAAATATTGATTATCTAGCACAAGCTGATTCCCTAGTTATTAACTTAAAAGCTGTCATTGTCAGAGAAAATTTGTAATTTGAAAGAGAACTATTGTTGAGCTCAAAACTTCGGTCGTTAACATGATGATTAATATAACCAAACTAATTCAATTAGATTGAATATTGATGTAGAATTGACGTTACAGTATTTCGTAAACCTACTTCTTGATTTCAATTTTTCTGCAAATATAAACTTGTACTGCATAATACACATCATTCTATCAACAGGAATATCAGTCTATATTCTGATCCAAAATGAAAATGTTGCTTAATATTGTATTCTGATAAATTATTTGACATGCTCAAACAATTGTTATGCTTTAAATTCAATTTACTTCGTATCTTACTTTGCTTTGAAGCTAAGATCATTATCAGAAAAAACAAGTATAGATTTTCTTAACGAGAATCCCTTACCTAGAAGCAAAAATTTTTAAAAAAATACGTCAAAGAAAAACAATAGACAGAACACCGTTTTTTGTCAAAACAACAAACTACGTCTACATGGAAGAGAAAAAAACATAATAGCAGTCATGATATGTTTATTTAATGAAGCTGCCTTCTTTTTCCTAAGCCATTCCTCCCATCCAGGTTGGTAGTGGGCCATTAGCTTGTGGGAATCCACCTGGAAAATTAAGATTAAGTCTTTTAATAGCTCTTCCTTGTGCACGAATAGCATAGAGTAAAGCAGCATACTGCATCAACTTTTCTTCACCACGACTGCAATGTATTGCACGTTCGTATAAATCTGCTGCTTCACTGAATTGATTTCTAGTAAAAAGAATTGATATTGAATAGCTACCCATAAAGAATAAAAGAAATCCATCGATACTTACCGATTACAATTAAATATAGCGAACATCGTCAGAACAGTTTCATTCGATGGATCCAATTCGAGAGCTTGTGTAAATAAGTTTTGAGATTCAATATTATTAGAGGCATCCATTGACATTAAACAATTACTAAATCAGGTTGAATTCCGAAATGAATCGATAACAATAGCAAAATTACATACGCTTTCAGCGCTAACAACGTTGGATTATCTGGAATTTCTTTGATAAATCTATTCAAATATTCAAGTGCCTTTTCTCTTCGGTCGTTATCCAAGCAGCACTAAAAGAAGAAAGTTCTTGCCTTTTCAAAGTCATGATTCTAGTTAATTTATGAATATTAAAAAAGTTGAATTCCATGCTCACAAGAGCACTTCTTACCACATCATGCTCCTAGAACGTTTTGTTAAGCTTTAATTATATGTAGGCAATGTCATTCAGCTGTGATATTTTTCTATCTAATAGCTGTTAGTAAACTCCCTGCAGGCTTTTAATGTGAAATAAGATGTAGTTACTGTTGTTAGTCACACAGTGAATTGTCTCAGTGTGTCTATTTTGAGACTTATTTGTTCCACATCCTGTTTGTTAATCCTCATGAGATGCTATAAGGAAGGAGTATGTGTGTTATAACTACACATGGTTTAAATATGGTCTTGAATTGTAAATCAGCGATATCAATCATAGTTTTCAACTTCCAACGACTTTAATTGTGGCATATGTCATGATATGTGACGTTTCTATAGTTTTTTCTATCACTGCTAGGGATTTAAAAACAATGCATTTCAGATATGTATCATGTTTGTTTGGTAGTTAATGAACGGCTCTACTCATATATTTTAACATTACTTTTGATTCATGCTTCATAAGATTGGTAATCATTTTCTATCGATCATGATTCATGACTATAAAGAATATACAGTTTATAACTGTTTGAATAGGTAACTCTAATCAGTGATAGATTTTCCGAAAAAGAATCATGATCGTGGCAAAACTTGAAAATGAACTATTCACGGTATTCGTTTTAAGATGCACCACTCTAACATGATTTACTATTTTATAATTGTTATAATTTATCTAGCAACTGACAACACCTCATCGAGGAAAGTTATCATGATGGATTATATGCCAACGACTCAATACGTTCATTATCATTGAGCGCTAGACACAAACGAACGTAATTGTTTCAACGGGAAATTTGATGACTTTATAGTTGATGTTCGATATGAAATTTATCAATACCATGCATGAAAACAGAACACATACACTTCAAATAACACACAAGAACTAAGTACCATAGTCTAGTAGAAATCGATGATGACTGTAAATTTCTAACAGAATTTCCAGCATTAGTCCGATACATAAGTATAATGCATATTTGGTAAAAATAAAACAATATAAAACTAGAGAACAAGAAGTACATGTATTAAAATTGAATCGACAGTCATATTAGATATTTAACTATTTTCATTTTACTCGTACGCACTGAACTTGAATATCGAACTATGATCAGTATATTAAAAACACTATATCGAACCATAAGCATATACTTCTATTCATTCCTTTTAATGATTAATGAAAAACGTCTGCAATCATATTATATAAATTGTAGAAAATATAATGGAATGAGTAGCATTGCAACTAGTGTTATGTTCGCTCGTGGGCTGCATGTATGAAGCAACTCTATAAGCAGCAAACTGTGACAATCATTCACTTGCGTTTCATAAGGTAATATAGAAAAGTTAATTTCATAGAATTAAAAAGTAAATTCAAAAAATGAATCAAGAATATAGAAATGATTCCTATCAAATAAACCATCAAAGTACTAAGTCCTATTTCTCTCACGTATGAAATAATTACTAGTGAGTCTATGCTGAGTTTCTTTTATTCTAAAAATATAAGTAGTTAGTTAATCCAGCATAAAACTCAATATGAAAACAAAAGAATTAAGCCAACCCCACTCGAGAATAGATCGTCCGTCATGCATAGACATGTTTAGTTATGAATAAAGGTCGATGCAACCTTACCGATATCAATGCAAGTGCATAATAAATATCTTGTTTGCACTTATCATAGTACTCTTCAAAATTTGTTAAAGCTCGTTCAACACGATCAGAATTATGGTTTTTATTTCCAATTTTCGCATCATTAATTAATTTTTGATACTTAGCTCGAAGATTTGTTGGTGATATATTAAGTGCTTCAATAAAATCATCATCTGCCTCTGTATAATTTTCCAATAATGTCTTTAACTAAATGTAGATAAACATACATAGATATTTATGTATAGAATAATTGGTTTCAAATGAAAGACAAACCATGCCACGGTGTATACGTGGTGCACATTCATTCTTATGTGTTTTAACACATTGATCATATTCATACATAGCTCCTTCGATGTCACGTTGATGAATTTTCGTATTGGCTCGTTTTAATTCGGCATTTATTTTCATCTACATGTCCAAAGATATATGTTAGAATATGAGAACGAAAAACCGAATGATATAAGAAACGTCGTGTGGAAATTCTTGAACTTAAGATCTGTGCTATAGAAAAAGGATTGAAGTACGAGTTCAATTTTACCAGATGTTCGTAAATGAGAAGTCAAGCATGAAAAGTGATACATTTTAGAACTATATCTCTAATTGTACTCTGTTGCTGAATACCAATTTAAAATATTAATCCGTATATTTTTCGAACTTTAATTAACAGAGTTTTAAAACTATATTGCTTAGTTTTATGAATCGTTAAGAAATGTTCTCCTCGTACAAACTTTATTTTATAAAATATTTTTCAAACGGATTCACACGAATACAAAAGGAATCATAAATTTAGCAAATTGATTATCATTGTTATAGTAATTCATCAAATCAACGATCTTAAATAACAGTTCGTTGTTTTTTCAGGTAAGAAACTTTAGACATGACGATTCTACTAAAACTAAAAGTCTATCAATGCCCTTCTTCAATAAATACCATACTTCTCGTAAGGATAAAAGCTCAGTACATTTATATCAATGAATTACTGTTTAAATGTAATTATTGAAATAGGAAATGAGAAAAAAAGGTCCTAGAAAGAACAAACCTAAAAATACCTACAGGAATTAATTCGAAGTCATTCTGCGTAATTGTCATGCTACTTTAGTTGATGAAAAATGATTTAATAATAGTGAAATTTCTATCAATAGGAAGAACAAGAAAATATTTTTCTCTATCAATGAATACAATATTTCCTTTTGCTACAACATGATAATAAGAGAGAAATTTATAGATTAATGTTTCACACACAAGGTTCTCGATGTGAAAAAGGGATGTTTAGCTCCCCTATTTGTCAGTGTCCGCCCAATTTTTTTCATCCGCTTAGGTTTTTGAGAAATACATTAAGCAGTGCCGATTATGTATTGTCTCTATGCATAGCATCAACATTCTGTCAAACAATGCAAAGTACTTCCTCAGTATGGACCGTTGTGTAACGTGTCTGTCGCTTTCAGTGTGATACAAAAAGTCGTAAAAAAAGATCTGGAAAACATCAAAAATAATATAGAAAAGCACAGTATTGAAAAAAATAAAAAATTGTAACTTTCGCAATAAAATTTAAGTATTAAAAAAAGATTTGAGCAAAAGTTTTGCAGATGTCGACGACAGAAGTAAATGTGCGTTCGTTGACACCTGTACGGATTTCGGAAAGTTGTTGAGTCGACGACGTTTCAGAAATTTTTTCAGGTATTTAAAAAAATTAAAAAAAACTTCGGAATTGATTTTTTAATTTCTTGGAAAATTTCATCTGTAATCGAGCAGAAAAAACCGAAAGTTTCCAAAATTGGACGGCTCAGTTGCTCCATTCCCTCTCCTTCTTTCGAAAACAATCGAGAATTATTTCGAGGTTTTGTAAAACATGTTAATCTATTTTCGAGATAAATGCTAGTTTGTTCTCGTTTAGTTGCAACATCTCATATATGATTATGTAACTATTAGCTAGATGATGTTTTCTTCCGCCATTTTTCTATCGAAATACAAATGACGTCTCACATATGCTGTTGTGTGAAAGAAATACGAACCTGTTCCGTAGCATTTGAATCATTAGCAACACTATCAAAGTCATCTAAGGCTTCTTTAAAATTGCCCATCAGTAAATGAAATGAACCTCGAAGTAATAATGCCTGCAATCTATATGGCGATGATGTTGATAATTCAAGTTCTTGTGTACATAATGAAGGTATATCGGTAAAACGACTTTCATCATAGGCTTGGTATGCACGAACTAATGGACTATCAGATTGATTTTTACGCAGTTCATCGATAAATGTTCCCGACAGTATCGGATCATCTTCAAATTCATTTAATGATGTACGTACATAATCTTTGGATAACTCTGCTGTAATCTTCACGAAAAAAGAAATAAAAATGATTTAAATATGACAGTATTTGATTTTACTGGAGGCAATTTTTCTATGTATCTTTTCGCAAGAACGGCAAGAATTTTATCAGCAGCCATGATATAAGCTGGCTGATATGAATCAATAAAACATACAGTTGAATAGTCTACAAAAAATATTTGTTTTATGATCACATAGAAAATGAAAACCAACCTTCAAGTGCCAATTCAAAATTATCAACTTTTTCAGCAGCACGAGCTCTTCTTTGAATACATTTCAGATATTTTGGATTGAGTTCTATTGCATGTGAACAATCTTCAATAACTTTATCATAATTTTTCTATAGGAGAAAAAATACAGTTGCAAAGAAAAAACACATCGAAAATTCAAATTATTTATACTAATGATTCCCATGCTGCTGCTCGATTTTGATAAAATTGTGAAAGTTCTTCGGTTGAATCAGATGGACAAGTTTCGATTGCTTCTGAAAAAAAAAACACTAATCATAATAAGTAATACTGAATTGAATCATTGCTGTACTAGTATAAGCTTCAATAGCTTCGTTGAACTTATTCTCACGATATTTTACATTTCCTTCATTTTTTAATTCAATAGCTTGTGTTAAACGATTCTAAAGAATACTTTCTGTTTATTAATAATGTTTTAAAAGAAAAATAAAATGAAATTTTTACTGTCGTTCGATTTACAGGAATTGAAATTGTATCACCACCTGTTTTCGTTGTGGATGATGTCAAGTTTGCTAGTGGTTTAGGCAAAGATGAACGTCCAGTGACAGATTTTCTTGCTTGCTGTTGTTGTTGACGATAAACTAGGTAAGCAGCAACACAAACTGCGGTCGGTACTCCAATAATAAGTGCCCATTTAGCTAAACGTTTGCCTACATCATTTGTTGGACTAGATGAATTGATATTCGATGATGAACTTCCTGAGGCTACTCGTAGCATTGACGTCATTGAACCCTGATAATCGATGTACTAATTTGAACAATTAACAATGATATCCAGATTAAACAAAGAAATACTCCCAACAAACAAACGCGCTCAAAAACCAATACATATAAGATTCTTTTTGATCACATTGGTTTTTGAAGAAACCAATAGAATCGAACAACAACAATGATTGGTTGAGTCGACACACAGACACTTATGGTACAATCGTTCAACACAATTTTCATTTTCACATTCTGAACGATGTTGTAAATTAGACCATGCATACAAATATCGAACACATATTTCATTATCATGTTGTTGAGAAAGTTTTTTTCCTCAATTTAATGAGATTCACGACGAATTAAAAAATAGAGCGAAATCTAGCGATAGTTTCAATTACAGTATACAGAAAAAATACTGGTATTCATCGTATGATATCTGCTTCTTATATAGGCTTGTCAAAGACCAAATAATGAACTAGATATGCATGCCATTGAAATGTTCGTTGGTTGTTCAATCGTAGTATGATTTTAACTCGAATGATAATGTAGACCGTTTCTTTTGAATATAGCATAAATAAATAATTATACAAGTGATCGACTGCATTTAAAATAAGCACAAACGAGAAGGACGAATAGCATAGAGCATTATTTTTCCATGTCATGTTCGAGTTCTACGCAATATTTGAATCAATAGCTCATCATTCGATATCAATTCGTATTAGTTGGAATATATTAACGGAAAATGACACATCATACAGAGGTTTTTGGTTGCCATCTAGTTCATCAACTGATAACTCGATTTTATATGAATAGAGTTGATCACTAAATAGAGTCCTAGTGAGAAGAATCACTGCATAACTTTACCTAATTACCGTCACTTGGAAACAGCAGTATTTCTTTTAGAGTAGAAATCATTTGAAATGCGGGTTATAATTATTACCATAGGATTGTGAAGATTTACATGAGAAATTTTAAAAGTCGCCTTTTACTCTGTTGTAAACAAAAAATGATTGAAGATTTAATAAAAAAATGTCCCTTACAATAGTCCGTAAGAAAACAAAAGAAAGTTTGCAAACTATCTGCGAAGGACTACAGTTCATGTAGTAGCAATTTTCTTACCTGTGGCTATAAAATTGGTTTTTACTTTTGCAAGAAAATGCATCCAGATCAAAGTCTACTGATCTAAAAAAATATTTTATTTCTATTATATCATGCTTCTTTTAATACTAAACTGAACATTATTTACCTGATGAACTAAGAACAAATGATCTTTTCTTTTTCACCTCATGCGATCAATTGTAAAAAATAAATCTCATTCATTTTATCTAGCTAAGGCATACATCTGCGACAAGCAATAGTTTCTTACATAAATCTCGTTTTTCCTAAGTTTTCAATAGTAATATTTCGATGTTTTGACACTCGTTTCTTATTACTAAACAAAAAACCGATGCCTGTCAATAGACTGTTTATGATTCATTTCTTTTGTTGTTTTTCTTTCTTGCTTTACGACTGCACGGAATACAATATGCCATTGTAACAAATCGATTTTAATTGACTAGAGAGGTTTTTGTTGACTAAAATAATCCTTTAATTAATTTATTTTGATATCTCAAAACCGATCTTCATTAACTCTGAGTACTCATAATGAATAGAATACATCGTCGACGATGATGAACCATCGTTCAACATCAGTGCTCATCGTAAGTTCAATTTTTTAACAAGGTACAATTGATTAACACAGTGTATACATCGATCCAACAGTTCCTAGTTTAAATTTTGTTAGAATATTGCAAGTGAATAATCATGACATTGCCAGTAGTATAAAGATGGATTTTCATTGTTTTACTTTTTTTTCTCATGTTCATTTGATGAGTTTTGAGTAAAACATATACCAAAGGCAAGACATCTATTTCCTATTAACAATAAATGGAAGTAGAATATTTTTGGTATAGATAGATGATTAATTCAATTCTTGTTTCAGTTATTATTAGGGTTGCATCAACAACATGTTTTTAGTAAGACCTTCTCTTTCACATTTTTAATCGAGGGTAGAAGTTATGTACTGACACGACTGCTATACATGTATGTTTATTCTCTCAATTGAATTCGATAAACAAGCATGAAACAAAGGTTTATAAATAACAAAAGTATTCAGCTTGACATTCAAAATCACTCATCTACAGCTAACAAGTGTGTCAAATGGAGAAAGTGGTGGTCTTGAAAATAGAAATGTCAATATCTGACATAGCAACACTAAATATAGTAGTTGATACCTTCAAGATTACACGAAACACTTCAGAAGAAACAACAGAATTCTCATCGTAGCTAAAATAATACACCAGCTAACTGTTGAAAATGAAACAGTTGCCATTTAGCGGTTAGCCGAAATAGGTATCGGAATCGAATCAACTGGTTGAATAATGCATGGTATTACTTCTTGGAGAGACTGATGAAAGATAACGAAGCATACTGTCCATCAACTGTCAAAACATCACAAGCTGATACAGTTATCCAAGCTCTTATGGATGGCATACAAACGAATAACAACTTGATATAATTAATAATTGATGACTGATTAAATTCAGAAAAAAACAATTATGATGTATATTCATTGTTTTATGTTACAAATGAAGTTTAACAGCTAAGATTGGCTATCGTGTAAAGCGTGAGAACAATAATTTATGTATTTTTCGCTTATATGAAATTTGTTGAAAGTAACTGTAATTCCAAATATCCGATCTTAATGATTCTATGGTATGTTAAAAATGTGGTAGGTATATTTTGCAATTTCATCTATTCTTTTTTTTCATAGTTTCAAGTTTCAGCAAGTTGCACTCGAATTCAATGCCTTTCTATTAGCACAAGAAATTGTGTGACATGCCGAAATATTCATTTAATAAATATTATCTAAATCAATACATGAAGATTGTAATATATTCGTTACAAATTTTATTTTATTGAAAATTTCTTTATAATTATTTACCAAAACAACTATATCTTTCATGATTGTAATTCGATAAGATGGTTTCGTTTTCTTTTGTTTCCCTATGTATCAATATGTCTAGTTTCCTCGCTTACTATTTTATGCACAGTATTTTTTATCTCACATGGAGAATTTACGAAGAGATAAGTATTCAAACAATAGTGCGATTAATCTTGACGATTACATCTACATCGTTATATTCTCATTTATCCTTCCTCTTTTGTGTGCAGGCTCAACAAGAAATAAAACCAGTAGAAACTTCAATATATCACACACAAGTTCTAATCTTTTGTTTTTAACAACAATACGAAAGTTTAATATCTATCTTCATTTTAATCAGTCTAAACATCATCAAAAAGTATCTGTCAACTTTGTAATACCTTTTTTTTTCGTAGTAATTCCTCACCGATCATGTTATTTTCATTCACTGGAGGTAGGTTATGTTTTGTCTTGTAATCGATTCCAGATTTTAAAAATCACTAGGTAAAAAAATCCGACACATGTTTTTTATTACTGGTAAGAAATCAATGAGTGCACAATAGATATTTAGTAATTGAGAACGGTCATGCATTTAAGTAGATTTCTCACTATTAATACATCAACAGATGCTATTTATTGACGAGAAACTTTCATCAATATATATATATATATATATATATATATATATATATATTATAGAAATCTCGTATACAGTTATAAAGATATTAATAATAATCGATAATAGAATAAGCACTGATACATGCATACGTCGTTTGTCTTCTTACTGTTGATTGACGCTCACCCCATTTGTTTTTTCTTGGCTTGTTCTTGTGACATAGTATGGTCCACAATATGGCGCCAACATTAAAAATAACAAACAACACCCGTTGTTATCCAAATTAATGTACCATAGAACACTTGCCATTCCTATGCTGTGCGCTTATTTTTTCTTTTATATGCATTTTAGCTTTCTATCAATAAATTGCCATTCTCATTCTGTTTCTCTGTCAATTTAGCTTAGCGCAGTTTTTACACTTGATATACATTAGTTGATTTGGCAGAACCAATATTGAAAATACTGCGGTAAGCTACTCTGAAACTATGTCTAATGTAGTAATGACAATATATTCAAATAAACTCCTTCTGTCTAAATAGACAAAAATATCTTATACTTTAAATGTCAAACCTAACATCGATAATTTTCAAAGGACACACGCACACATATGCAAAGATGTGACGACGTTACATATCTTCTTTTTCGTTACATTTAATTATTGAGATACCTTTGAAAAGAGAAAATGCGCGCTATAGTTGACGATCAGTTACTAATCGATTGAGGTCTTCATACAATAACGTCTACTGTCTCTTTATATGGCTAAATCTTCGAACAAAAACTTCGTGAGCATAGTCAAATTTCAAACATCTGATCCGAGTGAGTTGGAAAATTCAAAATTCAAAAAACTTAGAAAAGTTATCCATAAAGAAAAATAAATTTCTTCTAAAAACGAGTGTCACATTAATTCAATCATTTTTTCTCCGACTTCATTCTTTTGACAGTACTCGTCAATGTAATTATTTGAACGATTTATTTTCTTTTCATTTAAAAAGTGAGCTATTTGATTTCACCTTCGCATATTCACACATTTATTTCCTTATTGATGTTGCATATAAATCGGTCGATCTTCATTTCGTCTCATGTCTTTGCTCGTCTGGTTCTTATTGGATACCATCAAGAAAGATCACGATAGCCTTGATATAAAACTACATTAGCATCTGTTAGTCGGAAAGAAATATGTAGAAACTATTATAGAGAGAAATTCCATAGATCGTTAAGATCAAATTATATGTTACATTGCTACACATTTCAGTGCATCAACTGAGTAAAGAAATGAAAGACAAGAAAAAAAAGAAACAATTACCTCTCACTCGTTTCTGTTGTCTGCTCGGTATAACTATAGCCAACCGCACGCACCTTCACATGTGCCCAGTTTAGTGTTTTTTTTTGCTTCGTTTCGCGTTGCCTAACATTGACAACTACATAAGTACCTTCATCTTATTTAATATCTACTCCTCATTTAACAATATGAATACTAAAGAAACAATAATAGACGAAGATGATAAGACTGAAATTCCATCATCATCATCATCACTACCAACGAATCAACGTGCTTCTCATTCCCAACTTCTAACAAAAATTTATTATCCAGATACAATATATCCCGATAGTTATTCATTCTTTGCAGATCGGGGTGATACAGGATTATCGAAAGTCAGATCCTCATTACCTATGGATTCAACCATTCAATATCCAACTAAACCCGTGGATCAAACAAATCCTCCGGCAGTCCTACCAACTGTGACCAAACCAACAACAAATGAAACCGATAATATTGATCGACCAAGAAAATATTCCGTAAGTAATACTTATTTACGCGATTGTCTATTACTTACTGCTGTCATATTGACATTGTGCTCTTATTTTCTTCTACGGTACTCCTGTTTCTTTCATCAATACATGCGTTAGAAAAAGACGAAAGTATTGTTTTCGACATTAACATGTCTATAATAGAGAGAAAAATGCTGCAACTCAATCATGCTGGCATGCATCAACGCCATTAGACGAAGCTATGCCAGTTGCGGCAAAAGGACAAAAATATGTTAAAAACCGATGCATTATCTAGAATATCCATGCATTTCAATGTAAATCTTATCTTAAATTTACATTTAGTAGATTTTTTTGTCATAAAGAAAAATAAAATACTAGACCGCATTGTAAGATATATATATATAGCCAACTTGTTTTTCTTCTTCAATATTGTTATCGAATTCAAAGTCTTACGTATAGATGACGAAACCACAGCAGCTATCTGCCGTTTCATATACAGATATTTATACATCTCGTTTATCGTTATATTCGATCATCCATAGAAAGTAAAAAACAATGCCAATAAATAACTAGAAACCTGAGAATAATGGATGCATAAAAATTGACAACGATGAGTAACACTTATGATGCCTCGATATCGTTCCTCTTTGTCGTTGTTGTTATTTTTACGAGCGGTTTTATTTCGTGACTTGATTTCAGTGTGTTGAGGAGAAAAGAAAGAGAAAAATAAGATTAAACGCACCACAAAAAAAGACGAAAAAAGACGAAAAAAAAGAGCGACAGTAAAACAGGTAGATAGCAAAAGTATATTTCGCTGAAGCGCAACAGCGTGTATCGGAGGCAAACGGTTGCATGTATGTTGTTCGTACGTTTCAAAAAATATTATATTTTTTTTTGGTGCTGTTGTGATGTTGTCTCCTCTATTCTACAGACAAATACGAAAAAATCAGAGCCGCATTTGTACAGCGTGTATTTTTCTTTTTTCTTCTTCCGATTGTCCTTCGCGAATCGCGCATATTTACACATTTTTCTTCTAGCATCAGTCTTCGTAAGATTGATGCTGTTTTCTTCTACACTCTTCCTCTCTCTCTTCTCTCTCTCTCTCGCTCTCTGCCAGTGTCGTACCAATACACGTATTTTGTGATCGATCACAAAGGGTAATCGAGCAAGTAAGAAAGAGAAAGTTATTGACGCCTCTTCTATCGAAGATATTATGATCGCAATACCAGTTGTTATTTGTGGTTTGTTGTTCTTTTTTAATTGTTTTTGTTGTATTTGCTTACATAGTGAGCGATGAAAGCAAAGAACAGTTAAGGTCGACGAAAAAAAATGTTTTATTAATATTTCTTCTAATAATATATTGGTCGAATGTATAGATATAGTTATAACGACGATTTTCTTCTTCGATACGTCTCAGCTGTATAGTGAAAAGGGAAAAGAAAAATGTCGGTAGACGACCAACAAACCATCGAATTAGCACAGGTGAGTCTTGCTCTCACTTTTTTTTGTCTATCTAAAATAATTTGTCTTTTGTAATATTACAAAATGTGTATTTGTGTGTATGTAGAGTATTCAATTTGACTCATCGTATTTCATTGTAGGTTCCAATGATTGATCGTGAACGTGGTGAATCTGAATCTGACAAGCGTCGGTTCGATGTTAAACGTTATATGCCAACGGCACTACGTCCTCAAGATAAAACTGTATGGATTCATATTTTAAGCTTTTATTAATCTTACATTTTCTAAATATTTGCTTCTTTTTATTAGCAACCACCTAGTGTCTTATTAGATCCTCGATTTTATTCGATGAAAAAGACGGCCATGACTATCATGTGTCTATTGGTAAGTGGAAAAGAAAATTTTTGATTAGTTTTGTTTTCGACGATATTAATCTTGACCAAGCACTCGACTATTTTTATTTCTATATAAAATTCAAATATTTGATTAAAAACTGACGATTTCTTTTAACTTATTGAGAGATGTATATTATGCTGATCACGATCTTGCTATTAACAATAGCTTATTTGCCATCAGTTGAATATGAATCAACTCGATTATGAATGTGTAGTTATTTTTTTAAAACTATAATACTTTTATAATGTTCCGATTGGATTCTATTGAATGATATTATTATTCGTCAACAGATCAAAAGAATGACGCTTGTATTTAGTTAGGGAAATTTTTTTCGTGACAGTTATGATTTTATACTGTTTGATGAGAATGGATGAAAATTTTCTTCCTAAGATAAGAATGAGTGAAATTGAAAAGATATAAATTTTTACATGAGAAAAATGTTTTCATGAAAGTATACACCAACGATAGGTTTTCACATAAAACCACAATATTTTCATGTGGTATTGTTTTAAATGTTGAAAATGTACTTCGAACACATTCCCATGTCGCAACGTAAACTCTCAAGGTTTTCATATAGGTTATCTATGTAATCGATCGAAAAACATAAAACAAGTTTCGTTTTTATCTATTTCTTAGATTATTATTATGAGTAACAGTGTACAACTAAAACATGTTCTTAAACAAGGTCGTATACATGCATTCTATGGCACTCAAGTAACGCTTGGCATCATTTCGGTTCTAATGTGTGCTTCTATTGGTAAGTTTTCTTATCAGACAAAAGTTATGTTTGTTTTTTGACTCCGAAAGCTAGATTACGGTTATTTTTCCTTCATTTTGTAATGCTTTCTCGATATCTGTGATTTATCATGCGTATTCGATAGTGTACAATTTTTTCTCTATTCGCTTTTGTGTAAAAAAAAAGAATCTATAGTCGTCGTCACAAAAAAAACTTACCTTCCCGGATTCTAGGCCTTCTACAATCATACTTGCTTCTATTTACACGGCTCGATCAACTATCATTATCGTCATCATCATCATTGGCACATTTTACACGCTATGATAGAATTCTTCTTTTAATACCAGCTGCTTTAACTATTCTTTTGTTTTTATTTGATATGATCTTTTTTATAATAATGTTTCAATTTTAATTGCACTCATGAGAATTTGTTTTTATTAATCTAATTACTTTTTATGCCTATTTGTTATGTAAATAATTCATGTTGAAATAGTGTGTATTAGTTCTTGTACGTTTGCATTGTTTGAGTTCTGATTAATTTTTTTCCTTATGTTCTAGGTGTGATTCTGATGTATGTGATGCGAATCGACTTGAATGATCAGTACAAACAGCATAAACTCGATTATATAGACAATTGTGTCTTCTGTCTTTTATTTATTCTTGCCATCTTTAATATTTTTATTGCTGCGTGTAGTTAGTTGAACAATGTGACCCTACGGTTTTGTTTTATTTCTCTGCGTTTTTCGTTCATGTTTTCTTTTTCTTTGCTATCTGTATTTGTTAACAGTCTTATACAGAATTTTAGAGTGTTTCTTTCTTCTCTTTTCTTTTTAATGTACTCACATTTAAATATAATTTTTCTCCTTTTTCATGATTTATGTGTAGGCACGATACAAAAAATAATTAACGAAGAAAACAATTATGATATCGAAATGAGTGTTATTTCCTTGTTTGTTTTATTCTTGCAGGTTTTTATCTAATGTATATGTTAACAATCAATGATCAGATTCCATACAAACAGCGTAAAATTGATTTTCTACAAAACCTTGGCTTAATTCTTCTTTTTTCATTGTTTATTCTTAATATCATTTATACCATATTTCATGCTATTTAGTTAGAATCTAAAATATTTGCAATTTTATAAACATAGACGCGTTAGACATATGACTATCAAGCGCATTGGCTATTTTAAGGAAAACGAAAAGAATTTTAATGCAGTAACTTTTTTGTAAGAATCCACGTCTCTATTTTAACCGGTTATTTGTATCGTTTAGTCACATCTTCATTCATGTTTGTTGTGAAAATATGTTTTTAAAATACCTTTTAATATGTTAAAAGTGAATGGATTACATATTTAATTAGTTTTTAGAAATACAATCAATGCTTCTCCAATATTCATTTCTTTTTAACAAATCACCTAAAAATTTATACGTAGATGAACAAAGAGGAAGTCTTTATAGTGTGCTTTTTTGTAGAAACTTTAACTATGCTTGAATAAATAATAAAGCCATCGAAGAGAACGGACCAAAACTAAATGATTAAAACTAAAAAGTATATGTCCACATTACGAAGTGTTCGATTACTGATGAATGATATTTGAAAGGAATCAATCAGAAATTTCGCAAATCTGGAAGTGCTCAGTTCTATACGATCCAAAATAAAATTTCACATGAGTTGATTCAAGTTGAATTATTATTGTATGATCTTGTGTAAAATCTACTCGTATCTGTGTGAAAGAGATTGATACTTGTCGGGATTAATGACGATTGCACATTTGTTATATCAATACTTTTGGAGAATTTTAATTCAACAATAAATAAGCAATAGAAGATTTTCCAGTCGAGGATATTTTTCATCTGTACACGAATCTAACTGAAGTATAAGCTGTACATAATGATATTAATATTGTGAAAGTAAAAGTATATCTTGATTTATCTGCCTATTTGCTATTAATCAACTGGTGATCTATTCATGATAGATCATTTACAAACTATAATAGCCTTCAAAAACGAGTAGTATCAGTCTACGTTAGTTTCTAATTGAAAGTAATAAACTATTACATGTAGTATGTTACATGTGATCTTTGATGTCGTTACAAGTGTTTATCCATGCCAACATATAAAAATTCTGATAAACAGCCGATTTCAAATGTTGTGATGAATTGCTGAAGCCATTGTTCAACAATATTACATGGAAAAAATTTTCTTCAAAAACAAAAATACTTATCTGAACTATCATAAGAATTGTAATAAAGACACAACAAAGCATTATGCACCAGATCTGTCACTTCTCTATCTGATTCAGACCGGTTTCAATAATTGAAAAAGTGTTCTAATTTCAAGATTTAGTCGAGTGTGTCGCCATTTTATTAGTTGAATATATAACGTCAGTCGAAGTACAAACAAATCCTTTTGGCTTCACCATTTCAAAAAGTTTGATTTGTTGTTTTTTAATACATTCTATGATTTTAGTCAAATCAGAGTCTTCTCAAATATATTACGAAGTTAGTTAGAATTTAAAAACAATATATCAATTAGATTTTCAACAGCTACTTGCAGGTTTCAATTCACATATACTGCAAAGACGCTTATCATTCTCAGAGAACACATTTCAACTGTATATCTTATCATTCACATATAGTCACCTTAATCTTGTGTCGTCAACGAAGATAATCAAGACAAATATCAACTATCGAATACTAATCCAACAAAACAATTTTTCCGTTTCGACTAAAAAATCCATATATTGGCTTTTAATCTCATCACGATAAAAGAACTAAACTATAAGGTGTAAAGTATGACGGTGTTAATAACGCCTTCGCCATGTGTTTGAGCTACAATTGCATACAATTGTGTTTCGCTCAAAGGATTTTGTGACGATTCCGAACTGAGTGTATTTTATAAACGATGCTTAACCTTCCCTCACTCTTTCTTCTCTTCTTACGGATTGTCCTTCATTATTCTTACTTTCTGTCATTATCTCATTGTTATTACTTCACTACCCTTCCCTTGACTATACACTTATCCTTTTCTTTCATACTCTATGCTTCTTTGTCCTGGTTGTGCATACAATTGTATGACTTTAATGTGAACGATACGATCTTATGCTATGCAAGAATAGAACAAAGTGTAATTCTATCTGCAGTAACATCCCTTCTATCAGAATCCATCACAGATTGTCGATTCGATTCTCTTCGGATATTTTCAAGGTCTTATTTTTTTCGTACATAGATTTGAAACTTTAATTGAAACAAAGAAAGATTTTTCACAACATGCTAGATTTCAAGTAACATCCATTAGCAGTAATCCTGTTTCAATAACAACATTTGTTCATCTTAACGATAGCATAGGGAATAGAATAGCTTCCCAGGTCGATCAAAACGGTACAGTTTACGATCCGAATACGCAAGGAAATTGTTGTTAAAGTTACAACGGAGTATTTACTGTAAAAAACCGGATCAATACGGTTCACTTTTGGTCTGTAACAGACCATATTATCTGGTGCGTAAATACGGACGGTATTGTATCCTTATCGTAAACGGACCGTATATAGATCGAAAACGATGTGTTACAATGTGTCCATTAAGGGACCGTTTTTGCAACTATAAATTATCCGGAATCAGTAATTACGGAGGTCAAGTGTAACGGCCATCGTGTACCCACAGAGAAAAGGTAGCGATAAAACGCGACTTTCATTAGGCACAGTATTTTAAAGCGAAGGAATAATGCTGATAACAGTGCCCCATCCAATTTTTTATCGCTAAAATGGCTCACATTTAGCGATGTCTACCTGGCTGTTTTTTTTGTAAAGATCAGTTAGGATACCCTTCGGGGATACTCTAGTGTGTAGTTAAGTTACATTACTTTAAATTCCCGTTAGATAGATGCAGTTACATTCAAAGTTAACAGAAATATAGAGTAACAACTACGGCATCATACATTCTCCGTCTTTACATATTCCTACACAACCAAAATAAATATCACAAAGAATATGTAAACACGACATAGAATGATTACGGACCGGCTACGAAATGATCAAACCACGTTTTCGTAGTAGTTTGAAGAATCACATTAATTAACTCCTCGGTGCTGTGGTATCAGGAGTCAATTGCGTTATTCATTGCCGTATGTGAGAAAGTATATGGATACTTTGGAAATATTTTTGACGAAAAGGTCAGAAATAAGACCGTATACGGTCTGGTTTTTGTATCGTTGAGCGCTCTTCGGTAACTGCTCCGTAAGCATTCAGTAATTTATACGTTTGTATTCTGTCAATCGATGCTCGTAAACGAAATTCTACGGAACGCCGTATATATGCAGTTTGTTATTCGTTCACCGACGTATACAGACCGTTCTGTACGACCTGGGTTACTAGTGGAACAAAATAATCTGAGATAATAATGTTCTCTGTTGAATCTGATCTGTGTTAGTTTCTATAATTCATGCAGATTTCTAACGCAACAAATACATTTCATGGATACGTCTTAATTCAGTTCATACACATTCAGGTAGGTTCACATTATCAACTGCATCAAAATAGACTCTGCGCTTGAATCTATTTCATAATTCGTTTTACAGAGATGCCTTGAATTCGTAGATGTGCTCAATTACTGTAAGAACTAAGCTGTCACATCTAGACGTATGCAAAGAAATATATGGATCTAAAACTGTGTTTGAACATGTTTAAAGAAACAAAATAGTCGCTCGTGTTGACAGACACATCTTTGAACACATTATCAGTTATCTAGGATTTCTCTCTGCGTAATTTAGGTTACATGTCAACAATTAATATATATTGGCAAATGTTTTCACACCATTAAAAATTGTTGTATATCATGGAACATATAATTTTACACAGTATAATGGTACAGCTGCTCCGATAATCAATTACTTTAAAACAAAAAGTATTTGAAATGCATTATTTGATGGGTTTTAGTTCACCTTCTTATTTCCATAAGAACCTTCACTCTATGATAAAGCATAATCCTACTATACATGATCTAAACTCAACATCATCTAATAGTGTCAGTATTTAGTTTATTCTAAATTATTTACTGATTGGTTTTCTGTTTTTTTGCAGGATTGAGTCAGAAAAAATGTGTGCAACGATGAGATCATATTTGTTGGTCTAGAATCATTTTCAAGAGTGATCACAACACATAAGAAAAACCTTAGGATAGACACGATTTGTGCTCAAGATCAGAACGAGAAGAAAATTGTAATAAAAACTAATGAAAAGGGAGAATTAATATTGAATGCTACAATAGGAAGCTCATATACTTAATAGAAAGGACAACAATAAAGACTTATAATAGATTTAACTTCGTCGATTGATTTAATTTTGAATCATAATTTTTCAGTCGGAATCAATTTGTTATTCATTTTTAATTTTTAAAATAAAAGTGTTCCTTTTTGAACCATTGCGACTTCTATAACCCTACTATATAGATAAAATAAATTTCGATGGTCAATATAATTTTTTGTATATTTTTTACGTGAAACTAGAAGTCGTTCTCTTAAAAGGATATAACTCTATATATTTATAAGCTTGTGTAATTCATTTCGTTTGTGTTTCTTAATATGTAACCAAAGATCTTCGGTTCTACTATCCTTTACGACACAATTTTATGAACCTTATTTAAAAAACTACAGAATACACATTGATATAATGCAATGGCACTGTGACAAGAATATGTTCTAGCTAACCTGATGATGAAACATTGAAAAATTATTAGGAATACGATTCTTTAACTGAGAATGACACATATGACTGTGCTTAAACATATTCATTTGCGAACATGTATCTACATATCTGAGCCTGTAGTGATGCCGGAATCTTTTTATTGAACACTGCCAGATGCATCTTTATACAGCATATATATGTATATCAAAATTCATCAGATTGTTAACGATTTACTGCTTGGTTTTAAAGAACATATCTATAACTGCAGTATTCATAAAACTATGACAATATTCTACGAATTTAGTCACGATGACACTATTTGACATTTATCTTTTATCATGAATAAAACCATGGATCAATAGTCAAATTCCATCGTTGAATCGTATTCGATGTAGATTCATTCTTGACGATCTTGAGTTCTACTGTGACTTGCAAAACAAAGAAGAAAGTAGCGGATCCTATGAAACATAAAACTTTTTATGATTCTACAAAAAATCAGTCGATAGAAGGATATCGACTACACTATCTTTGAATTAAATAGTTAGAAAAAAATTCATTCTAATGTATTCTTTAAAGAGCAGAAAATTTTTCAGTGAAGATGTCATTGCGTTCGTATGTTCTTTTATTGACATTGTGTTTTTGAAGTATTCGGACGATAAGAAAACGCAATTTATTGTTTTATGTTTGTATTAATTTATTCAAAAAAATTACTCTGTTATATAAACTATCTTAGAAAAAGAAAAAAAAACAATAGTCAGAATAACACGTAGTTGCAACTGTTTCCTAGCAACCTTGACATCTCTTCAATGATTCGCAATGATATTTCTCGCTTTTTAATTCATGCGTAGTACCATTAGGGTTATTATACTATAGCCTTTTGCTTTCTCTTCTACTTTTTCATAAAATTGATGTGATTTAGAAAGAGCTTCCTAGAAAGCATGGTATATTCGAGGTTTCAAGCTTCTACCTGTAAGATGTCAATGAGTTGCACCGGCTGAAAATGAATCATGTTTGAAGAATAATAAGAAAAAAGAATGAGAAAAAAAAGAATACCCTATAGAAACCCATGGAATAAAAATGACTTGTTTTTTACTTTATTACTGTTTAACATTGAATCGATATTTTGAAATACCAAATTTCTAGCAACTTTCAGCATGAGTGAAGTGATTAAAGAACATTTTAATTTACTTGAACAATGGCAGCAAGATCAATTACTTTATCAGAATCGAGATGATATTTTAAATGATTTTTACAATGATTTAACTGGCCGTCAGTCATCGGATATTGTTACTTTTCGTCAAGATCTGAATCGTATTACAAAATTATTAAGTGGAAACGTTTTAAATCTTAATGAATTGATTTTAACATTTTTTCGTGAATATTTCGTTCAACTAATGAAAACATGGTACGAATCAAGAGATATAAGTGACTCGAATGATTCAGAAACATTTGTAAATTTAGCTAACATTTTTAAAGATTATCCTGAAACGATATTCGATGATTTATTCATTCAAGAATTCAGTCAGTGTCTTCTTGCTATCGCACATATTGGAAAAGATTTATTTACGAATCGACATATTCAAGTTATAACATGTATGGTTGATGCTTATACTAATAGTAAAAGTGGTAATAGATATTTTTTTATGGAGGTGTCACCATTGTGTGACAGTATCATGCAATGTTTATGTTCACCGTATACTGTTGAAGTATTTGCTCAGTTTAAATCATTAGTTAAATCTGATGAACGTACTTCAGTGGAAAGATTTGTGTTTTGTGGATTGATTGATCACATTACATGGATGAATCGAGAACAACTTCAAGAACAAGCAGCAGAACTTCGTAAACATTTACTACCATCAATAGCTGATTTACTCGATGAATTTTTAATATCATCTGAAGAATGGCCGGCATCATCTATTGCAATTTTTGTTAACTTAACAACATTATTCCTTTATTCTGTACAATTAACTGTACCAGATGATATACATGTTGATGTACAAAAACATATTTGTGACACTGCTATTCGTGTTCTATTAATCCCAACGTATAAATCGATGAAAATTAATAATAATTGTCTTCAATATATTTACATGGGAACATCATATGATAAAACGTTAGATTATTTAAAAAGTCGACAATTAACGTCGTCTATGTTTGATATAGCTAGTAGCCATAAAACTGACACTGAAATACAATTTAACGTGTATCGTATATTGGCTACTATTATGACAGAAGATGATATAAAAAAACTTGATGACCCTGGAGCTATAGCTAAAGTATTTCTTGATCATTTAAAAGAGATAAAAGATCGTGACGGATGGGAAGTACGATTAAAGAATCTATTGACCTCTTTGAAAAGTAAATTTTTCCATTCAACAGACACACGATTCGATTTCTTGTTTTCTTTCTTGTTCTTTTAAATTAGTTTTATTACAACATGATCAAATTCGAGATGAAATATACAAACAAAATGGTGTATCACTTTTTATTTATTGTGCAACTATGCCAAAATACGAATCAATTATTCAGCAACGTGCACTTGAAAATCTTCTAATAATGTCGTTTTACGAAAAAGTTGCTATTGATTTAAAAGAAAATAATGATTTTATGGCCTATCTCAACTCTACATCCGAAAATTCGACTGTATCAGATTTACAACGCGCCGCTCAAAGTTTATTGTGGCTATTGACAAAAGATGAGACTCCAAAACAACAAATCAATAGTGAATCGTCAGAGACTAAGTACGATATAATGATTAGTTATTCGCATAAAGATAAAGACTTATGTTTTCAACTCTATGATCGGTTAAAAGTAGATAATTTTCGTGTATGGTTAGATCGCGATGAAATGCATGGAACACCGCTTGAATCTATGTCGAATGCTATTGAAAATTCAGAATTCGTATTTCTTTGTATGTCCGATGCATATAAGCAAAGTGGCTACTGTAAAATGGAAGCATATTATGCGTTAGAACGGCAATGTTGCATCATTCCATTAGTTATGAAATCACAATATAGACCTGATGGATGGCTAGGAATCGCTGTTACAGGTCGAATGCGTATTGATTTTCCAAAATATGGTTTTGATGATGGCTATAATAAATTAATGATTGAAATTGATCGAAATCGTAAAGAGAAGAAAAAAGAAACTCTACACCAGTATCATGAATTACCAAAAACTACTAGAAAATCAAATGATATTCCCGTTAAAGAAGATAATACCATAGTAAAACGAATTCATCAAATAAAACAGTAAGAAATAAAGAAGAGAGAAAAGCAAAGATTTAAAAAATTCTACTTTTGTTATTTTTAGAGATCACTGTTTACCATTGAATGTTGAGCAATGGACGGTCGAAGATGTTCAGCAATTTTTACTAAAACAACAACTGGAAAGTTTTTTACCTATATGCGAACGAATGAATGGTAAAAACATGGCTCGATTGTATCACATGTGTACGATGAATTCACCGGTGATGTTTCAATCGTTGAATAATCAATCTATTATGAAGAATACTGGACAGAAGAAATCTGTAATTGAAATTCTTGAATATATGCAATTTTTAGATGGTCTCAAACCTTATGTACCGATTTCAATTGAGAAGGCAGATACGATGTCAGTTCAATCAAGTGCATGCATCATATTATGATATACTTTTCTTCTTAGTTTTCTCGTTAACAAACATAAATTTGTATAGCATCCTCATTCATTCTGCATTGAGAGAAAGGGATAGTGTTAAGATGAAAACAAATCTCTGGTAAAACAATTACATTCTTAACTATCGAATTCAGAACATTCACAGCAATCATATGAAGAATAAAGTAGAAATACTAACCAACTATTGCTTTGTGTTAAATAAACTATGAAAAAATCCTAGTTTAAATTATATCATTTATTTTCTCTATTTCAAGAATAAACTGTTGTAGTAGGTGTTGGTAAAATAGAAGTAAACTGTTCCTCTGCGTGCCGTGAAGAAGATGACACGTAATACAATGATCATGTATTCGTTGAAGAGAAAGACACTCTGATGAAGTGAAACTACTAGCGTCAATTATTGTAGACCTTCACTTAGCCATGCTTCGGAGATGTTTTTTCATTACATTTTCTAACAAAGTTTTATAGTGTCCATTGTAATTCACTATATATTCTTCAGAAGCCATCACATAAATTACGTATAACAGAAATATTTGATAATCTACGATGGAAACCTTACGGCGTAATCATTCATTGGTGTATACTCAAGACTATTCAATCGTAACAGTTGATAGCGACTTTGACATCTTCGAATACAATTTTTGTTTGAGAATAATGCTCATCGAAGTCGATGTTACTCTTGTTAAAGACCATGTTTTAGATTTTCATTGAAGCAATCGTCATCAATTCTAAAACTTAAAGGAAAAACTACAATCAGCGTAGTCGTCGAATGATCAAAGTACTATAGAAGATCCTTCAAAATTAATTAAGTTTCATACAACTGGGAGTTTGATTCACGCACTAACATTGAAAATTATTTTTTATCAACAAAGAAATTCACTATGTGAATAGTTATCTCTATACAGTGTGCTTGAAATTCCTGTGATATTTGCCACATACAACAGATTTGTCATCCTAAAAGTGTATAATCAATTCTCTTGTGGTCAATAATCGAGATAAGATGAACAAATCAAGATCTCAACAGCTATGTTTTGCTTAATTCATCCATATAATATCTTGTCACATGATCAGGCTAGCTTATATTCGTTAGCATAAATGGTATGCTTTGAAAAATAAATCTTTATGCATTGAAACATTTATTGGCAGTAACGTGGCCAGTGCATTTGATTTCAATCAAGATAAAAATACTTAGACTTCAATTAGATGTCACAAAATTCTACTAGCCGATAGATGAACTTGCTTAGATTCGTAATAACTGTACTTAAAACTTGTCAGTTCGTAGTACTGCTAAAATTAGTCGATAGATGTTACAGGAACACATTTTATATATGCTTCTAGACATTCTGTTCTTATCGACATCTGTGTTGATCTATTCTCTTGGTTCGCTCTTTGTTTTCTCCTATTTATAGCTGTTTCTTTTAATTTCGAACCTTTCGAGGTGGAGAAAAACTAATAAAAAACTAGAATTAATATGTAATCCTTTACCATTAATAGTGCCATTACTCTTTAGTCTGTAACAATTTAACCGTACTATTTCTTCAATTTTTCATTTCTATGTGTAAAAATATATCGTTGTTGCTGTCATTACAATTACACTTTTCTTTCGAATTATAAAACGTAGAATCAAAAACATTGTGTTCATTCGAATATTTCTATTAAGAAATATATCTATGATATGTTTTCTGTTTGTTTTCTTTTACGAACTCAAACGAGTATACTGTCTATATTCTTAAAGTTATGTAGAAATATACACATCAAGTCAACAACTGAAGTTGAAATGATATACCGATGAGTATATCTAGTTCAATGAAACACATACGAAAACTCTAACATCAACAAATTGGTCTGAATTAATTGACCTGTGTGAAGCATTCAACATACATATAACATGTTAATAATCTAAACGTTTTTATCAATCATTACAATACCAACGCCTGGTCTAACAACGACATCTATTTCACGATGTTTTCTCATATATAGATCACAATGTTCTGACCAATAAACAGAACTTCGCTTTGATAAATTTTTTGTTATTTAGAAAATTATTCGAAACTTTCCTACACTAATAATTCTAATCTACATGGGTTCACTTGTCTTTGCATACAAACGTTTCACGTCATTACACTTATGTATTCACTTGACTTTATAGTTCAAGTTTGCCTTCTGCTAAAATCTAGTTACATTCTTATGATAAGTTGTTGTCTTTTAATTTAATAGTTTCAATAATTTCCCACATCATCGATTGATAATATTTTGCGTGATATGTTGAAAGTAGATACTATTTGATATTTATACATGCCGTATATCAATTGATTTCAATTTCATCTAGTCGGATTCAACAATGGCAACTATGAAAAAGACATCAACTACAACGAGTCCATCAGCAAAAGCTCATGGTGAACGTCCCATTCCATTTCAATTTCCTGGTAGTCAAGAAAAAATGTATATCGGATCCGAAGTAAGTGAAAACTTTTATAATATGTTCTTACTTCGTTCTTTTTCACGTTCTGTCAAACCGTCAGTCAGCTGTAGAGGAACAAAAGAGACAGTTTATCACTGTGCTATTCAATTCTCTATGCTTGTGTGTTTGCATGCATTTTTATTTCTGTTCTGTACATATGTTTCTTTAAGGTGGGCAACTATTTGCACCTGTTTCGAGGAACACTCTATAAAAAATATCCATCCCTGTGGCGTCGTGTTATTACATCGGAAGAGCGAAAATGGTTAATTGAACTAGGTTCGTGATCAGTATTTTTGGTTTTTCGTTTGTTCTCCTATGTTTTCACTTCTACTCTTGTCATCTATCAAGGTTGTTCTGAATCGTCTTTACCAACGAATTTAACTTTGCTACGTGCAAGCGAAGTTGAAGAAATACTAATTGGTCACGACGAGAAATATCGAACATCGACTATGAATGCAGATTTTGCTACGACACGAGCGTGAGAGATTTCAATTGGTATGATGATCATCCAAAAAGTCTGCTGTTTTAGTGATAAATCGAAACGAACAGCATGGTCATCAACATTGCCGACAGATTCTCATAATTTTGATACTGTACCATCGGCTACACCCATAAATCGGAATCGAACAGCCATGAAGAAAAAAACTTTCCCATTATGGTATAAAATGTTTTATTGAATTAATTAATTACTTATTAATAATAATTTTTGTGCTAGTTTTGATCATTTGGATACATCTGCTGCACTTGAAAATGCTGAACAAACTGAAGATCTTGTTCCTATTCGACTTGATATGGAAATCGAGGGACAAAAATTACGAGATACATTTACATGGAACAAAAATGGTTCGTCTATATCAACTACAAAATAAAATCCCTTTCTCTTTCTTATGTCATGTATTTTTATTTGTTTATCGTATAGAGCAATTGATTACACCGGAAATATTTGCTGAAATTCTTTGTGATGACCTTGATTTGAACAATATTGCCTTTGTACCCGCTATTTCACAAGCTATACGACAACAACTTGAAGCTCATCAAAGTGATCTGTTAGGAGAGAACAGTGATCAACGAGTATTAATCAAAGTATATACAATATGAACAATATTTCCTTGTCTAGACATGTAAAATTAGAACGAAAGAAAGAACTAAAAACAACGTTAGATATTTTGATTACTACGCCATTGTTCACTTTTTGATTTCATTAGTTTAGATTTTCTTCATCATATTAACGATTTAGGACTACTTAGTTGAGAGGCACAAAAAAAGAACACAGTTTCAAAAACATAAATAGATAATAAAATAACCGAAATATTACAGACAATTCTATTTCACATAGACTGCGTATTCTACACACAATAATGAATAAATAAGTTTCGCATCACGAGTCTTCTCTCTATGTTCTGTTTCGAATGCAACAAATATTTAGACTGAATTCATTTCTATTGACAAAAACGTAGATGATGCTGTAGAACCCTTAGAAATATATATATATATATATTTACGTTCTATGCATAAATTCGACTTCATTAAAATAGTAATGTAATTTTTAAAATATTTCTTTATCACATTTTTAGTTAAACATTCATGTTGGTAATGTCAGCTTAGTTGATCAATTCGAATGGGATATGTCAGATAAACAGAACAATCCAGAGGAATTTGCTCGTATATTAGCAGCTGAACTAGGTAATCTGAATACGAACTCATGTAATATAATGTTAATATTCATATGAAAAGGTCTTGGAGGAGAATTCGTAACAGCTATTGCATATAGTGTACGTGGACAACTGAGCTGGCATAATAAAACATTTTCATATAGGTTTGTCAATGAAGAATTCTTCGTAATATGCACAGTTTACGGTAACTTTTTCTTTTGTTGTACAGTGAGAAATCTATGCCAATTGTCGACGTTCCTATGCGTACAAATCATGATGCTGAACTCTTTTGTCCATTCTTAGAAACTTTGACAGATGCTGAACTGGATAAAAAAATTCGTGACCAAGATCGTAACACAAGGTTTGAATACATCTACAAGGAACAAGAAAACATAAATCAACAAAATATTGAATTTTTCTTGTTCTAGACGTATGCGTCGTTTAGCTAATACTGGCTCAAACCGATAAGCATCAGATCTAATTGTTGTTTTTCTTTTTTTTTCTGTTAAATTAATCGTAAAACTTTGAATACATGTCATTTTTCTGTCACAAAAGATCATTTATCGTCAGTGGAAATCGAATAGGAGCATCTCTTGTTTTATTTTCAGACGAAAAATAATTTGTAATATTATAAGAACGATGATATTTCCATCAAAGTTTCCTCGTGAATTAGCAACAACATCAAATGCAATAAATTTCAAAGATCCTCAAGTTCGTTCGTTACTCTTATCATTAGGTACACGAGCATTAGCTCTAGTCGGTTCCATGGTTTTTAGTTATCTATTAATACGTTACGCCATGAAACAACTTGATCCGACACATGAAGAAAAAAAACGTCAAAAAGAACTAGCTGAGATCATATCGAAGAAAATGAATTTACCAAGAGCTATTGTGAACAATTTCAATGAATATGAAATGTGTCTTTTGACAGATTTAGTTAATCCAAGTGATATAAAAATCACATGGCAAGATATTGGTGGTTTAGATAATATTATTGACAATCTTCGGCAAACAGTTATTTATCCACTACAACATCCAGAATTATTTAATCAATCGAAATTATTAACAACATCAAAAGGTGTTCTATTCTATGGACCACCAGGCTGTGGAAAAACAATGTTGGCTAAAGCCATCGCTAGAGAAGCAGGAGCTAATTTCATTAATCTACAAGTATGTATGAAAAGAAAAACTTATCGAATATTATTTTTCTACACATAATCATATATGTATATATATTTGTATGTGCGTGCCTTGTAAGAGTTATCATGTCAACATCTATCACTGGGCAATCTCTTATAATTCTTGTGTAGCAAATGTGAAGAAAGTTTTGCAAGATTGAAGAATCCAAAGTGCATTCTATCAAGTGCAATTAAGATAGTTTATCTAGAAATAATAATAATGTCTTTTCTAGTATTGCTTTTATGTATACTGTCGTAAAAACGATGAGGTCGATGGATAAATCGAGTTATTAAATGTGTTAGATTATCAATAAGAATGATTAGAAAAAACAATAACACTTACGCTTAACAATGGAAAATAAAAACAACTTGTTTTCGATTGAAAACAACTAAAAATGTGTCGGAGAAGAAATAGGAGTACATTTTCATCGAGTAGTATTTATGAAGTGATGACGAGTCGAATGAAGTTTTCAACAGTTTTTACTATCCAATGTTGTTTTGGCTGCCCAATAGAGATAGTTGTCAATCGCACAATCAACTTTTCTATCTACAATAACACGATGACATGCATGAGTATTATTTTGTAGTCTATTCAATTTTCTTTAGACAACCATCAAGATTAGTTCTTGTAACATGTGTCAATCACTTGATAGCATCCTTTTCGAAATTACCTAACAATCAACGATTTATCATATGCTTGAGTTGAGTTACATGATAAAATTTCTCCACGTTCGATTATATCTCTCTCAAGTATATGAATGTTTGTCTCAATCATTTTCAATAGGATTCTGTTCGAATGATCGGTTGTCTTTGTTCTATAGATGTAGTCCAATGCGCCTAGTAGAAAAATTAATCTGTAAATTCAAAGTGTAATGCACCCACAGAATCTCGTTAATGTTACGTATACTTTAAATGATAAAACAATTGAGAGAAGTAAGACATTAACGATATGCATATCTAGTTATATATATTTAATGTTAAGAACAAATTTAGAACGATGATCTATTATTTTGTTTAAACAAAAAGTGAAACGAATATTAGTGGTCACTAGTTAATCCACTTCACACAATTTGTCCTTATAAAAAACAGGTGGATGATGAACTAACAGTAGAAGTACCCCAATACTTTTATTTATATTTATTGGAACGTATGTTCGTTGATTTTTCATCTATGCATTTTAGTCGACATACATATGAGCTCAAAAATCTCTCATATTGTTGTAATTGAGAGAATCTTTGACAGACGAGAGAATTGATTTTAAAATATCGATTTGCTATACATTTCCTCTGTCTATTCACTTTTCTTATTTAATTAGGCTATCTGGTTAATTTCATCGTGTAAGAATCATCTCCCTTTCTGAGCTTTTATGACACACTTCGTTAATTCTTTTGTCTTTCTCTAGAATTGCTTATTTAAAAGTCGCTTTCGTCACTAAAACTTAATTTCCCTAGAGACTAGTAACTAATGAATGTTGAAATAACAAATTTTCCTATCTATCGCAAATTTTTCCATTACTCTGATATAAAAGCAGAATTGCAAATCTGTGACTTTTTGACTACTTTGAAATATACACAATTCCATAAGTTATGAGCAGATATATTTTATCTAGAGAAGTTCTTTTTTTGTTTGTGCTTTCATCTTCTTAGATCTTACATGAGCATATGACGATGACAAAATTTTTATTTTCTATGTTTATGTTTTTTTTCGTCATTGAAGGTAACATCTTTGCTAGATAAATGGTATGGTGAATCGCAAAAACGTACAGCTGCTATATTTTCCTTAGCTAAGAAGCTACAGCCAACCATTATTTTTATTGATGAAATTGATTCATTCATGCGTACACGTCAAAATGATGACCATGAATGTACACGAATGGTGCGTCAATTGAACAATTTCTTAATAAGAAAACAAAAATAAATAACTGCATAAAAAATTGTTTAGGTTAAAACACAATTTATGACATTATGGGATGGTCTGGAAACTGATGATAGTAATCCAACGTCAAATCGTGTACTTATCATAGGTGCAACGAATCGTGCACAAGATTTAGATGCTGCTATTTTGCGTCGAATGCCAACACGTTATCATATCCCATTACCCAATCTAAATCAACGTATTAAAATATTTCAACTAATATTATCAGATGAACAACTTCACACAGATGTTAATTTTGAACAGTTAGCACAACAGACAACTAACTATACTGGTAGTGATATCAATGAAATATGTCGACAAGCTGCTATGCAACGTATCGTTGAATTGTGCAATCAGACATCGACAATAAATGAAGAAGCTGCCTTATCACAATTAAGATCTATTACACAAGCTGACTTTCTTGAAGCTCTCAGAAAAGTAAGAGATAGTCATCAAAGCAATCAATCACTCGATAAGATATTTCTCGATTAATGTTATTTAACTGTGTTTGTGCATGTTGCTTGGTTTATAAGTGTGTTTGTATGTTTCGGTGTGGTTTTTTTGCAGTAGAAGTTTTTCTAATAAAATCTCTCTTATATCTTTTCATAAATAGCATTTCACTTTCTATTTATTATTGGATTTGTAGATATTAAATTGAAATTATGCAAAATACATATAATTCATCGGCAAGAAATCGATGTTCATTATCGTCTTTAATATCAACTTATTAGATTATGATGAGTTCCATTTGTATCGTTTGATTATTTAACATGTAGAAAGAATCGAGCATAAAGAATATTCATATTAAAATAGCACATGTTTCATCAATATTTAACAGAAAGATCATACAGAGTTGTAAATTCTTGATAGAATAACTCCTAGAGGTTTTCTTCAATTTTCATTTGGTTTTATCAGTAGTATAGACATAGTAGAAACACTTGGTTTTGCTATTGTTGATGGTTCTATCCGAAAATATATTTTAAGGAGACGTGCAAGACATCAACGAAGTTCATTACTGTGATAAATGTATTTATTGTTTTGTTTCTTTTTTGTAGTGAAATCTCAAAGTTAATCTTTGAACAAATATTCTACATCTCAATAGAAGTATGATGTACAGAATGAAACAAGATCATTTCATGTCTCGTCAATAGATTGTACAAAGTTTCAGTAGTCATTTTTCTATTTCATAAAACAGCTACTAATATTCGACTTTTAACTAAGTGCCATAATCTTCTACCAATAAAGAATTTTCGTTAAATCTATAACTATGCATCAAGCATTATTTTTATTTTATATTTAAGATTTTTTTTCACAAATTCTTTTTTCACTTAACTATGTCGTCCGATACTGAATGTGAATTATTTGAAATCAGTCCACGAAAACGTATTGCTTTAGTTGCACATGATAATAAAAAAGCTGAACTGCTTGCATGGGTCGAACGAAATCGTGAGCAACTAATTAAACATGAACTTCATGCAACTGGTACAACAGGATCGTTGATTGAATCCTTATTAGGCATTCCAGTTATCAGATATAGATCAGGTCCACTGGGTGGTGATCAACAACTTGGAGCTAAAATAGCTGATCAATGTATCGATATACTTATTTTTATTGCTGATCCACTTGCAGCTCAACCGCATGATTCTGATGTTCGAGCATTAACACGTCTTGCAAGTGTTTGGAATATTCCAACAGCATCTAATATATCAACAGCTGATTTTATTTTTACATCTTCGTACATGGCTACGACATATATACGTAGTGTGCCAACATTTGATAGTTATTTAAAACGCGAAATTAAAACAGATCTTAGTCATTAGGAGCATCTTCACTCTCAAAATAGAAAAGGTACGGAGGCACTGATCAAAATCTTAATATTATAGTGACATTCGAAAAATCATCATTTAAAGTCAATGAATTTCGGTATTTTTTGGTACGTTTGCACGTTTTCTGACTAATCATAAGCTAATCTTGATGAACTCTTCATCACGAACTATTTATTGACAAGAAAATAATGATGAAGTGTCTCATAAATGTCAACTGGAATTACACATCTACAAATTCAAGAAGTTTCTCATGCTATAGACCATAGGCTCGAACATTAGTTATTGAAAAAAATCTTAAACTATTTCATATATAGCATATTTTCTTGTATCTCAGCTAGCACAAAAAAAATGTAGAACACTATGTATTAGTAGTCTATAATATTCATTCGTCCATAGTATATGCACTAGAATTTTTCGACATTGAATGAATGAAGTCAATAGAAAGGTGAAACATCTTACGCATACCATGATGCTTTACAAAATAGTAAAAACATATCTTAAAATTAATGTTTACCTTTGAAACAATAGGAGTCTGACACTGTCAATAGATATGTAAACAACCTCAAGGAAAAATCATTTCAAGTACATTTCGATGGCCTTCACTCAGACAATTTTCATCTCGAAGTAATTAAGACTAGTTTGCTTAAGGCTAAAATTATACACGCACAATGCTATAGAAAAACGAGAGAAAGAAAAAGATTTCGTAGACTTTGCTTCTAATCATCTATGCTGCTTAAGTATACGATGTTGATCACGCATATGAACTTCAAATTTATTCTTAATTGCTATTGAATAATGTAGTGTATTTATCATTCGATGTCACACACACTTGTCATAAATTCTCTAATTCTTCAACGAACGAAATGCTCTTTTCAATAGAAGATTACGTGTGATAATGAACTTCAATCATACTGTTTACTTATCTATTGACAGTGTAAGCCTCATTTTACTCCGAAAGTAAACTTTTCTTTTTACTATTTAATTAGGAATTAAGACGTATACAACATGACAGAAATTCATCTTGGCTTACATTGATTTCGAAAAATTCTAGTCAATTTTCTGTCAATAAATGAGCATTGTAGATTCTTGAGCTATGAACATCGTTCTTAATGTTGACTTAGTAAATAAAACATACATTTACATTTATATATATATATATATTAATTTAAATAGCTCTCTTTCAACTGTTGATCATTACTCTTTTTTTGGTATGTTGTTTGAAAAAAGAATTTCTTTGACTTGAAGAAATATTATTCTAGTATATATTTAAGAGACAACAAATCACGATTCTCTCGATAGAACGTAAGAACTAATGAAGCGTCGGTCAAGGTTAACTAAACTATGCAAGATCGGAGTACGATAGACCTTCAGATTTGATGAAATTAGATGATGATCTTTCGAATGCAATTCAAAAGTTTTGATCAGCGTACCGTATATGAAGATGATTTTTAGTAGTCTCATGTAGTATTTGATGAAAAAATAATCTCGCGTCCATTTTCAGTTCAACTTTTATTCATGTAACATTATTCGAATTAGTATATTTTAATAAAAATAATATATATTTTAACAAGTCTAAAATAATAGATGTTAATTGATCAGTTATCATTGATTCAATCAAACAAATCAATTTATTTCCTGAATCAAAGCTACTAATCAAAAGAAAGCATTAATAATAAATTCTTCTAGTTGTCAACAGAGGGCTCTTCCTTTTGTCAAAGATAAATTTCCTGTAGAATAAAAGTCTACCATATATATACTTAAACGAAATTCTTCTTTGAATAGCGACATCTAATACAGTATTTACTACCAAATATAAACTAAACAAGCTAACAAATATGTATACGATACTTCAAAATTTTGCATACGAGTAATTGTATCATGTTATGAATGTGCATACAAATCAATCTAATATAAACAATTCACATTGGTTGATATATTTCTCCAATGATCATCTGGAAAAGAATTATTCTGCAACCAAATGACTAACAAATCTTAACTTATTTGTCTTTTTCTTCTTGCGTTCTGTATGGTTCTAAGCCATTCTATTTATCTTTGTTTACTGGATCCGATGCAATATCCATAGATCAATTTATATTCAGAATTAGTTCTTCTCATTCATTTAATATTCAAAACATAAGCACATATGGCAGATACATCATCAGTAATAGAAACTAAAAGTCTTGATCAATTTTATCCAAGCGTTTTGTCAAAAGAACCAAGTGTTCGTCTAGAGTGTTTTTCTATGCTTGAAAATTATCTATCAGATGCAACTAATTCAATTGATTGTGAAGATCTATCAGGTTTTATTAATGGATTACTTAAATGGATTGAAGGCAGTAATTATCGAGTACGAATATCTGTCAATTAAAACTTCGCATCAACAATGAAATATTTCATTTAGATTTCTTACAATGGTCTTCGAATAGTTGAATTATTAGTTGATAGATTAGACACAAATGAATTCGAATATTATATTGATTGTGGTATGTTTAAAACCATAAAAAGAAACTATTAGATCTAATATCTAAAACAAAAAATTTTTCTTCTGCATTTAGTTTCAATCGCAACAGTCGATCGATTGGGCGATGCAAAAGATCAAGTAAATTTCAAAAAAGAAAGACATTTTTAAAAAATCTATTTGATTTAGGTTCGAGAAGCAGCTAGTTGGCTTCTATTTAAATTAATGAAAAAATTTACTCCCCAAGTAGATCGTTTTTTGAATCGGTATATGTAGAAAAAAATGAACTCATTTTGTTGTTTTTTTCTCTTTTCTCTAGCGTATTTGGGATACAATACAACCTTTGTCCTTTGACAATAAACAATTTCGTATCAAAGAAGAAAGTCAACGATTACTGATGCGTACATTAAATGAGTATGTAATTTATAGTAAAAAATAGTTATTGAGACATACCCGATTAATGGATATTCTTATAAAAAAACAATGACGTTACTCGTCATTGCCAACACGGAAACAACCGGTAGAACAAGTTTCCGAAGTGAAGAAACTCGGAAAAAAGAAAATTTTTTTCTTTATCTTATGACATTCAACTATTCACATAAAGCACGTTGTCTTACACGATAATATTAGCTATCGTCGTTTTGAAGGTGTTTCCTTCTTTTTTTTCTGTCGCTACATGTGTATTAAGGTACTTAAGTTCTTTTTCATTATTATTGCACTACATGTTAGAGTTTTAACTGTGAGAAAAAGGGAACGACGGTGTTGCCTGCAAGAAATTGTTTCAGCGGTAAACAAATATATTTCTGTGTATCCGTTTTATTTGAGCACATACATAGAATCTACTGTGTTGCTATTCTCACTTCTTATTCTCTTCGACGCTTACAGACACTTTTCAATGTTGTCTATGTCCTTCTGCCATCCATAATTCAAATGATGCTATGGTAGAAAGAAAACAGAAAGCACGAGAAAAAAAAGGAGGAAGAAACAAATGTACGAACAGCTGCCCAACGGTCAATGACCGTGAGTAGCAATGCGCGGCATGATCACTATATAGCAGAAGGAAAAAAGTCTATTCCTACTGTCTAATCGTACCCATATCAAGAGTGCAGACAAAAAAGTCTTTGTACGCGTCTTCTTGTTCTATTGTTTTTTTTCTTGTTGCCTCATTTTTTTCTTCTTCCTCGTACTGTTCGTCCTAAATACTAGACATAATACACAGTAACAATTAAAGATCATTCAATGGATGATAAAACACAAAACAACTAAAACTATGTTAACAAATCAATCGAAAACATATACAAATAAATATCCGTGTATTACAGAGTAAGTTCATTAAAATCATATTATTATTATTGTCATCGAACTATTTACTGCATAAATAATTTTTTCCATATAAACAAAACTAATAAGCTACATATAATGCAAGGAAAAAAAACGATTCGTAACACCCAACGATAGACATGTTGCATCAAAGAACAATTTTTAATCATTAATGATCCATTTTTACGCTGACATTGTTTTTTCATTATACGTTTTTTGCTTTTTCAATCAATGAAAGTATTGTACATGGTAACTATAGGATACCTTGACTGCTATTTGTTCGCTCGAGCACGAAGATGTAACTCTATTCTATATATCCATATACGTACACACACACATATATATATATATATATATATATATATTGAGGAAGACAACGTAATATACTATGAAGCATCGAGATAGGGATATATATATATATATATATATAATGATCGTTAGAGTATGTTGCGTAAGAAAAGAATGACATATCTCTCTCGCTAACGATCACCATCACTATCGCCACTATCCATTTTTGTCTAAACGTGTGTTACTGTTGTTGTTGTCATCAAAGGGATTATAGATCTTTTCTTCTCGTATATATTGCTTTGTCATCGTTCTCATTGTGTCTATGTGTACTGAAGACTGTTAGTCAATCTATATAAGCAGGTGATTTCCCATTCAGTGTTGATAGTACTTGCGATCAATAGACAATAAAAAAAAGGATTAGACTTTTGTATTAGTTACTCTATTGTCCAGTTGGAATGAGACGAACTTACTCAACACAGATTATCAATGATAGGTATGTGAAATAAATGAAAACTACAATCGTATATTTTGCTTTTAGTTCATATGTAATTGTTGGCATGTGTAAATGCGAATCTTATGACGATTTGTTTTTGTTTCTTAGATTTGGTGCATCAACAATTCAATTGAATAAACTTGTTCCATTGATTTGTAAACTTGTGTCAGATTCGAACGGGGTTGTAAGTAGACCGAAATCATAGTTATTGATTTAGTTGTTAATCGATTTTCTTTTTCGCCATTTTCTTTTTGTTTACTTTAGGTTCGTCAACAAGCCATCGATACTCTCGTAGAAATTTATCGTCATGTCGGTGAAAAAGTTCGTGGTGATATAGCCAAGCGAGATATACCAGAAGCCAAGTAACTGAATATTATCCTTGTGCTTCTTTTTGTTATTCTTTCAATACATTATTCATTACTGTTAAGATTAAAGCAACTGTACGATAAATTCGATGACGTTGTTGCAAGCGGTCGCATGATTGCTAAAACTTCTGATTCAACAGATGGAAATGCTTCATCGTCTTTAGCCAACGGTAAGAAGCGAAGTTTTAATACGATTATAAATTACGGATACCATAAATGTGGGTCTGTCAAGACATTTATGGTTTTTGTTTATCCACATTTGCACGTGTGTGTGTGTGTGTATGTACGTATATTTATATGCATCCCATTGTATTAAAATAAATTCTTCGTCGACGTCTCCCATCCGTTTTTTTTTCGTTCAAACACCTGATGTGTATGTGACAAAGAAAAAGGGAGAAAGTACGCGTAATATGTGCGTCAAGTGATGTTCGATCGATTTGAGTAGTAGTGTGAATAGGGGTGACCTGGGTGACTGGGGTCGTTCATTTTTTTTTCTATTTTTTTTCTTTTCCTTTGTCGTCAACGTCTTTTACTATTGCTGACCGTTAATCGAAATGGAAGATCATATTTGCATTGTATTAACTCACTCATCAGCTTCATTGAAGGTGTAAGGTGTATATATGTGTATATATATATATGTATGTATATGTATATGTATATGTTCATCACACAACGCAAGATATGAATGAAGATAAGTTGATTGTGATTCTCTGTGTGTGAGTAAAAAAACCTGAATACGAAAAAAAGGTGTTTGAGGGACACGTTCGTATATTCGTACAATATATGTGTGTACATACGTCTAACTGCATTACCATCCGACACCATCGTACTTGAGCGTCGCAGAGACTACGTTTTTTTTCTAACAGTACACAACACGAATACATAATTTCAAATTATTATGGATCCGTCCTTATTGGAACAATTTCTTGGTCCATCATCAACACAATTTCAATTACCGCCATTGACTGAAGACGAGAATGATGAGTTACTTCCATTAATGAATACTGGATTCCAACGGTTGAGTGACACGAGAAAATCATTGCCAGGTAAAATTGTTCTATACAAGGTCTAACCCGTTTACTCATACATATTTATTAACCTGTTATGTATATGTATATATATATATATTTGTTTCAATTTCTTCCTCTTTCGTTTCGTATATTGAATGTTTAAATTTTTGTCCGCTCGACTATTTCTCTCGTATTTTTTCAATCAAACCAAGGAGTAATCGTTTTTTTTGAACTTATCAATTGATCGTTTTTTTCTTTTCGTGTTCGTACATTTATGTGTGTACGTTCGAAAATTTTTAACAACCCGAGGCAACGACAAACAGAAAAGGGATGGTGATGTATATATGTGTAGTTCTCATTGATATTTAAACTTTACATGCAATCATAAGAATAAAAACGAAGAGGACCGACATACGTCACATCCACAGATGGTGCCTATTACAGACGTACCGTTTTTGGCTAGTAAACCTCGTAAGATTTCTTTTTTCTTTCTTTGCTATTTACTTATCTAATGGCATATTTTATCATGAATTGCTTAGAATATTGTTTAACAAACTGAAAATTTATTTTTAGCTCGTCCCAAACCGCCGTCATCCTCAACTACAATTAAATCTCGATTAAACTCTGACAATAGTACATCATCCCGATCAAGACCAGCTGTTGGAATTCCAACCCGAAATATTCCCGTTTCCATATCTGCAGGTAAATAAATACAAAAACAATCATGGATTTCAATTTTTGAATAATGTATAACATAACAAAAATAATGTACACTTGGGAATATGAATATAGATGACACAAATTCTCCTTCTCCTTCTCCTTCTTCTTCTTCTGCTATCATGGATCGTCGCTCACGTTCTTCATCGGGAATCCCACGTCCATATTCATCGACATTATCAGTTGGAGGTATTTTATTTTCTTGTTGTATCAGTGTCACCTATCGTGTATCATCATTAATCAATCTCAACTGCTGTTGTGCTGTCGTTTACATCTGCACCAGTCATTCCTCTTTTTTTTTTCCTTTATTCTTTTGCATTCTATGACATATATATCTATATATATATATATATATATATAAGCGTATTGAATGTGTATGTCTGTATGTTATTGTTTCACTAAGTCACATTATTCGGTTTATGTGCACGCATATATTTCTATATCGTTGATGACGTAAGAATTTGTTCATGAACCGCAAACCAAATTGTACTGCATCAAGTAGAAGAACATGATGAAGAAATGCAATATTGATTCTTGTTTGTGTTTTTGTATTTAGCTGCCTCTAGTGGTGCAGTTGATGAAGCTACATTTGAAGATGCATTTAATTCATCTCATCCTATACCAGTACAGTATCAATATCTTATGTCTATATTCGAATTTAATTTAATGTCTATTTGATTTAGTTTTCATCGGGTAAAGAAATTGAAAATCAATTAGTAAGCATTCGAGATATATTAGCTGATACAAACAATGATTGGGAGAAACGTGTTGAAGCTGTATGACAAATAAAAAAGAAATACAGACATTCTTTGATTCATCTTTGTTGCTTTGTTTCATAAATTTAGCTTAAACGATTACGTTCAATAATTGCTAGTAATGGCGATCAATACGAAGAATTCTTTCGTAATCTTCGTCAACTTGATTTACCATTAGTAGCAACAGTTAAAGATTTGCGTTCGCAAATCGTTCGCGAAGCTTGTATAACATTGGCATATATGTCTGTACGTTTAACAAATCGTTTCGAACGTACTGCTGAAGGCATTATACCAGCCATGATTAGTTTAATACAAAACAGTGCTAAAGTTATTGCTACAAGTGGTGCTGTTGCTATGCGTTTTATTGTTGGTAATACTCAATCAAGTAAATTAACTCCACTTATATTAGCCGGAATCGAATCGAAATCTAAAGATATCCGAAGGTTTGTATAAGAAAAAGACGATATTTAATGCTAAATTGATGGTATTGACAAAAAAAATTTTCTTTCTTATTTTAGACAAACATATGAATTATTAGTTATTATGCTTTCGCAATGGGATTTTGTTTATTTGGATAAACACGGACAATTAATACATAATGTTATAAAGAAAGGTCTATCAGATGCTGATGCTGATGCACGATCACATGCAAGAAAAGCATTTGGATTGTTTCGCGATCATTTTCCTTTATTAGCTGATGCTCTACTTTCTACATTAGATGCTTCCAAAAAGAAAACTTTATTGGTTAGTTGAAAAACGAAGAAACCAGAAATGCTTCTTTTACTTTTGTTTTATTTGTTCCTTGAATTGTTGGTTTGTTTTCTTAATGTTTGTCTATCAATAAAATAGGGTGAAATGAGTAATTCATCAAGTACGCATTCATTAGCCAGCACAGGTACTTCAAGATTACGTAATGCGGCTAAAGAGTAAGAATATGTTTTTTTCATTTTACTATTGAGTCTACTGAAATTTGTTTTTAGTATAACTCCTAGACAAGCTCGAGCTGGTATTAATGGTAAGAAGATATTTATTTATATAGACTTTTATTAATAAAGTATTTTTGTTATTATAGATAAACAGCAATCACCAGGTGCTATAGCTCGATCAGCTAGTGCGAATGAACTTGCACTACGAAAGAAAAATAATTTAACAAGTAAGATACGTTCTCTAGTACTGATAGATGCGTTCTGCTGTCATCTTTGTTGTTCGTCATTTCAAGGACTCGAATGAAATACAACGAATTCGCATGAGACTTTGTCACAGCTGGCGCACACTATAGAAACGAAAAGAGAGATGCTTGCAGTCACTCTAATTCTCGATAATACTTAAGATTTGGATATTTGGAGACATCAAGCCAAGGCAGAAATGACGGTTTTTAGTCGTGAACTTGCGATCTATATTCTTGGAGTCAATCGGTAGTTCATCAGAACTTGAATGAATTTTTATAAGCATTTACAATATGGTTGAAGACATAGAAGAAATTGGTTTCAGTCTAATCAGATAAAGGTAGACAGAGAATATGAGCAGTAGTAAAAGTTTCATATCGGTCGTTGATTAATATTCTAAAAAGTAGACAATACGAAGCGATAGGCAGAAAGATTGAAACATAATCTTATTATTGATTAATCTTTGTCATTGTAGGTTTAACTACGCCAAAAACTCAACAAACTATTGGTAAGCATATTAGTTATGAAACATAACAGAAACTTGCCGATGTGTTGATATTTAAGAGGTTATCAATATTTTTTGTGAAATATTTGTTCTTTTTTAGTTTCTTTCGGCTATCTCATACATTTTCTTGAACTCATATTGAATAAGATGGTACTTAAGAGAACTGTTATCGGTAGTTTTCAAAAGAAAAAAAAACAATACTAATTATTGAAAATTGCTCAATACCTAATTCATGTTTTTCTATCTATTCTTTATGCAATTGAACTTCTATGAAAGAATATATCGCGCATCCATGTCAAAAAGGATTTAAATCTGAAAATAACGATGTGATTTTTTCGAGATGCTGAGCCAGTGATAGAAATATTATCTGTGTCAGATTGATACACAAAAACTCTTGAGTATAGGAGACACAGACTAACTTTAGAGTACTTGCAATAAGCTACGCTTATTTCCAATACATATGAAGCCTTGTGTTTTACTAAAAACCTAGACTCGTTGTGTTCCTGCGGTTTGCCTATGCCTGACAATTATTCATGATAGCATCAGAGTATTCAAACGAAGAAATATCCATAGAAAGTTTACACTTGATAGGAAAAGTGATGAGTTGTATAGTTCTTTAACTTTGAGTTTTTTTCCAGATTTTCTAAAATTCGAACTAATGCAATAAAATAGAGAATTCTACCGTGTTTGTCGTAGAGTTATTAACATTAGGCTATTGTTATTTTCGTCAATCAAATGGACAAATAAAAATTTCTCTTAAGGTCGACCACGATTTCTCGCTCAAACAGTCGCATCAGCTACAGCAACTGCAAAGACTCCTTCTGTAAATGCTCGTCCTCCACATGTGGTTTCTCAATCTCAACCAGGCAGCCGTTCTACATCACCGAATTCAATGAAAGCTTCACACTATTTATCAAATGCATTACGTACGCCAACTAATACACGATCACGAATACCAATCGGTTCAAACAGTGGTTCAAGAATATCAAGTCGAGAATCAAGTCCAGGACGAACACGTATGTTTCTTGCTAAAATGAGAATTTTTTAAAAGCGTTTTGATTTGAGTCTGATACTTGAATAAGTAAAATAAGGAAAGAAAACCGAAAAACAAGAGAATCTAGTGAGATATTTATCAAAAAAATCCACAAGAATAAATATTTTCAGCGGTGACTGCTAGAAATGGTGGTGGTGGTGGTGGTGGTGGTGGTACTGGAAATAAACGTCGATATGGCCGTAAGTTTCTAGATGTATATGTGTTCGTATGTTAACACTGTAGCTCTATTCTTCTTATTTTGTCTGTTTGTCATGATTAAATGGGACTTTAGTGATTAGATGAATTTGATTATATGTCTTATGTTGTTCTTTTAGTTGTTTCATAGGATAGTTAAATTGTATTTTTCAGGACCATACGGATATCGAGCACCAGGAAGTGAATATGGTGAACATGTACGACGTGTAAGTGGTGCTTGGGGTGCTGATAGTGGTGATGATGCATCCGAAACATCAAGCATATGTTCAGAGAGATCACTCGAAGTATACCGTTTGTTTTTTCATTAAATGCCAACGGTCTTTTAATTCTTTGAAAATTATTTTTACTATATTTAGGATATAGCCGATGTTCTACGTCGAATGCAGAGTAATGAATGGACAGAGCGAAAAGAGAGTCTTGCTAGTTTATATCATATGATCCGTTCTGGTCGTGTATTTAGGTAAATAAAATACCATCCTTATTTTTGTATTGCTATTATCGTAAATCAAATTTAAAAAAATGTTTTCATGTTTTTTATTCGTAGTTCTCATGAATTAAAACGTTTAACTGAATTATTAACAAAACGTTTTTACGATCCCCATTCACAAGTGTTCACAGCATTTCTTGATGTTCTACCTGAATTTATAACAGCCTATAAACGTGAATTAAACGAATGGCTTTATACATTATTAACACGCTTATTAATTCGTTTGGGTGCACCAGATTTACTTGATTCAGTGTATAAAAAATTAAAAACATGCTTATCCATTGCCAACACATCGTTCGATGTTCATGCACAGTTTACTGTACTAATACGTTTTATTAATGATAATTCATCAGCACCAGGAATAAAAGCCAAAGAAATACTTCTAAGATATTTACAACAAATCATACAACAAATGGAGCCTGTTGATATAGCTAATAATGCCGATATTCGTATCGCTTTATCGAAAGTGATCAATTGGTCAAGCGAACCGAAGAGTTTAGAAATGAGAAAGGTTTTTAAATGATGAAGAGACTTTCAAGAAAATGAAACATCGAAAAGTAAACTTTCTTTTACTTATTATTTTTTAGGCTGCTCAAGGTGTTGTTCTTGCTCTATATAATCTAAATCGACCAGAATTTACACTGATGTTGACTGCTTTACCATCTACTTATCAAGTATGTAATTAATTTAGAATTAGTCAATTATCTTTGTTCATCTTGATCATTTGAATCTACTATGTGATAATCAGATATAAAAATGAAATGAAAGTTAGCTCTCAAGGGAAACCACTCGTTTACTTTACTAGACCCTATTATAGACAGGTAACGATGGATAATAGAATAGAGAATATATTCTTACGTTTTAATTTTCTTTTGATATAGTAAATTTTTCTGCAGATGTTGTCTAGGTAGATGTTTATCAAACATTACTCTCATAGGATCTATGAAATTTATGCGTTGTTGACTATTGTGATGAACAATATTAATAAATATTTTTATACAACAATTATTTGAAAAAATTTTATTGTTGAACTAAATCGTTTTTCATGAACGATAAACTTTTATGATTTCTATTATTTGTATATCACTTGATGCTTTCATTTACTGTAATACTACAACATGTTCTCATTTCATTTATGTATTTAATGAGCTATGAATGAATAACTATAAAATGCATGAGGCGGATGCTTAAGACATAATAACAGATTCTTATAGTAAACGTTATTCAATTTCAAGTGACGAGATATGTTTCAGAAATAAAAAAGCATTCCGTATGATTGAAACCTGTCCACCGAAATAGAAAGTATACACCACAATGAAGTGTTTCCTATGTACGAGTCAGCAATCAAAATATCATTATTAATTTAAGTACATATCTAAATCATATAGAATATTAATACACGGAGCTATAGACTGAAATTTTCTCAAGTACGTTTGAAGTTGTTCAGAATGTTAAAGAAGTTGTTTTTATTTATAAATATTTGTTCATCAACATTCTACATCTAATCTAGGATTGGATAAATTTCAGTACATTTTCCTGAACAACAAACAGTCTAAAATTGGTCTGTATACAATATACAATATACCGACTTGTGTACAGTCTTCACTTTACATATTTCGAGTCGTATAGCGATTCGTATGTGATGTTGAAGTACTTGTTTTACAAAAAGAAGTGTTATATTTATTTTTAAAAGTTTAACATTTAAAAAAGAATTGTCATACAAAATTAAATAACGTGTTATTTACTCTTGTAAATTATTTTCCATTTCCAAGTTCAGAGTTTTCAAATTGATCTGAAATACTTACTGAAATAATATTCTGTATGGAAAAAAAAAGATATCTAACTAATATTACCTCACGTAGTAAATTCTAAATTGAGTTGTTCACAAAAAAAATATCTACACTCTATGTTTCGTGATACTGTTGATTCTCAACAACTATCTTTAATTCATATGAGTAGATAAATTAATTCATAACACGTACATTGTTTATCAGAAATAACTGTAAAAATCAAAATTTTGTGGAAGAACAGCATTGATATAAATAGTTATATTTGTGTAATTCTTAAAATCATGTTTCAGTAATATATTCGATGTTATTTTTCTAGGATGCAGCTTCGAAAATTCTTCGTCCAACTAATAGCATGCAATCATCTACACACTCACAACTTGACAATAAGTAAAACGAATAAATTGAATCGATAGTATTTTCTATTCTAAATCGATCTACTTACTATTGATTTAAGGTTTGATTTTCTTCAACGATCAAATAATAATAATGGTTTAACATCTTCAATGACAAGTTCAATGCATTCAGATTTTCAAACTCCATCATATGTATCTGATATGCGAGTGTTAATGGAAAACATGCAAGCATTAAATGTAAATCATCGGCAAGATGATCTGTTATTATCAAGTTCGAGTTCATTAAAAGATAGCGGTTATCAAGGTATATATGACAAGAAAAACGAAAATCAACCATCTAGTTCGTTTTATCCCAATGTTTTCATTGTAGATATGCGTTCAAATCCAAGTCGACATTATACACCACAAGCCTATCGTTCGAATCAATCTCAAAGCAATGTTACAGAAACGTCAGATGTACGTTCTAGCTCGATTCGTTTTAGATTTATAAAAATTTGTTCATTCTCTTTCATATTATTTTAAGAGTATTCTTGATGCTGCTGATCGTCCAGCTGCAATAGATATAGCACTTAATATGGCGAATCAACAGACTCTGGGAAAAGAACAACGTCAACATGCATTACGTTGTATATTAAAATTTTCAAAATTAAACGATTCTGATACATGGAATTTAGCATTTAGTAAAACATTGAATATTTTAACGCAGATTCTTGATAACGAACAAGATGATACAATATATAAAGTATATAGTCTTCGTATAATACGTGAATTGTTAACACATCATACGAGTCTGTTTATGAATTATATTGAATTAACTATATTTCGAATACTAAAAGCACAAAGCGAAACCGAGAGTGAAGTATGTAATTTAAAGCTTAGAATACAAAATTTAGTTCTCTTTTTAAATTTTCTTTCAAGATAACTCGTTCTGCTGAACAAGCTGCTCATGCTGCAGCTGAATATTTACCAGCTGACAATACTGTACGAGTACTTAAACCAATAATTGAACAAGCAAAATATCCTATGAATCAATCAGCTATTGCTATGTTACAAAAGACGATTGAATTAATGAATAAAGATACATGTACAGAATTAATGTCTGAAATAATTCCACCACTTTTAACGGTAAAATTTCGTTGTTTCATTTTTCCTCAATGATTTATAATTAATAATACCTAAGGCATGGGATACACATTCCCAAAATCTCACCAATGGAGAAAGTGTAAGACATTGGCTTTTTTCTTCTTTATACACATAAGATTGCTCTGTTTTATCCCTTACTTTGCATGTCACATGCATATGATTCATGCAATACTGTTGATTTGAAATTTCTTTGAATATGAATAATTCTAATTTTTGATTTTGTGATTGGTTTCATTTTTATTTTTAGTCATGGGATAGTGAAACATCAAGTGTACGAAAAGCGGCAGTGTTTTGTTTGGTTTCAATTTATTTGGTTGTCGGAGATAATCTTCGTACTCATCTACATAAATTAAGTGCAAGCAAGGTAAGCATAAACGAAATGTTTCTTTTCAATCTTTAGAGTTTTATAGTTGAGTATATATGTGTATATATGAGATTGCTTATAAGATAAACCATACGATTTATTTTGATATAGTCTCGATTTTCAAGAGAAATTTTGGTAAGCTAGTATCACGATCTGCTGTATTATTTTATGTATCGCTGCTTACTCTTATTTCGCTTTGTTTATCATTTATTTGATTGATAGCAGTTTGATTAATAAGAACAAGTTTTATGTCACAGTGGTCTTCTTTATTGATTGCTGTTTATTTCATTATTCATGTTCACAATTATTCTACTGTCTTATTGAAAAAAAAGTTTAAAAATGAAATATATGACGTGCTAAGACGGATCATTTCTAATTTTCGAATCAGATTAAGATTCTATTCATGATATCTCGTAATATGAAACAAAAATGCCAAGAAATATTTAGTATGTGAAACTAGTAGTAGAAGACTTATTCTATCAATAAATTGCGTTAGAGTTCATTATGTTCAAAATTTTCGAAATCATTCGAATAATACTTCGAGATTTCCTTGTCAAGTTTGAAATATTTCAACCAAAGATCCGGCATACACTCTACTGGCTTTTGCATACTCAACTAAATAACATATGCAGCATACTTCTCAAATGACGAGATATCATCGTATACAATAATCTATGGTGCGGATAGAGTTTAGAATAAATAAAACTATATCTGAAACTAACCAGATGGACTCTACTCGTCTGTAGTCTATAATCAAATCTTGAGTAAGACTATCGATTCATACTAGTAGTTATATTTCATAAGCTAAAAAGAATGAATGAATATTTCTACATTTGCCTATGATGAATAAATCGATTTCCTTTTTATTCATAAGACGCTATAAAAAATAAAATAAAAACAACTTTTATCTAATCGGTGTATAAGTTCTAATCATTATTTTCACTTTAGCTCAAGTTATTGAATGTTTACATTTCAAAAGCACAACAACAAACAAGCAATACAAGCAATCTAGAAAAATCGTCAACAATGAGTGTGAATAGCAACAAAATCTAATTAAAAAATGGATTCTCATTTTCATGTCTTTTGAATGTACATAGAGAGTTAGACTTTTTACCTTTATTCTTAACTTAATTGTGTTTGTCTATGTATGTGTGTTTGTGTGCGTACATTGAAAAACAAAAGGAAAAACAAATGTGAATGATTATGATGATGATGATGATGATCTTTTTCTTATGTCATTCAACATTTACAATGTAGAAATTTGATCATTATTCATATCTTCGTTTTATTTCTATAGATGATTCAATATTATTATCATTATTATTATTACTGTTGTTGTTGTTGTTGTTGCTTCTTATATGTTCGTTCTTTGATATCAGTTTGTTTCTTCTTCTACTACTTTTTGTTCTTACTTCAAACAAATTCTTATTTTTTTCTTGTCTTCTTCAACACAACTATAAAAAAAAGGAAAATGAATAAGTTAATAAAAAACAACTCAAAACACATAATCCTAATATCTTCATTTTCATAAACATCGATACAAGTAAAGTGTTGAACCTTCAGGTATACCAAGAGAACGAAGTGAACAAAATTGATGACAATCAATACGTTGTTGACCATAGCACAGCATCATTTCACATTGTGGAATACATAATGCACGTTGTAAACCATAGAGTATATCTAGAATACGTGCATCACTGTCACTACGTATTCGTACTTCATAGCAACATCCCTCATATGAAACATAAACGATTGTTGCTTGGGAATGATTATTATTGTTACAGTTAGTATTTGATATGGGCATCATATTTATAAATTTTGATTCGATTGAAAATTCAAGAAAAAAAAACTATATATACACATATATTGCAAAATGAAATATTAAAGATAATGACGTAAGAATAAGTATATAGGCGGGTGCGATTTCTATTGTTCTCTGTTGATAGATACATTTCTATGATACAATAAGAACTCAAAACCAAACAGTTTTGGCGCTTGATCGGAAATACAGAAAAGCATCTGTATTATCTATTTTATGACTGATTCGTTAAGGAAATATGCATGAACTCATTGATGCACAATGGTTAGATCAACAATAGAAAGTCGTTAAAATTCTTTCGATCATAAAATAATTAGAATATTAACAACGCATGATCTATCTGAAATAACGATCAACAACAAAGTATTTTATTTTTTTTTGGTTCATTAAATGAGTAAGTATGAGTGGGTAGATGTCGAATTGATGATAACAAAAACTATATCAAGAATATCATATGATACTCTCCTTCTCTCTTTCTATCCATGGAGGCGTCATTGAATTCGATGAACAGATGGGTGAATAGATAGAAAGTGTAAATAACATCATATTATCATCAAATCACGTTGATTATTGATCAAATCTCAAGCAAAAGTCTTCCTAATCAGTTACAATATATTATTGCATATATCCATTCTTACATTCGATTACATCAACATGATGACATAGATGTTAACTGAATGAAAATATACGACTAACGACGAGTGAATGTAAAATTCATTCTACAACAATGGGTGTTTTGATCATTAAATATTAATTACTATATCATTTCTATTGATTGCAATGAATTTTCGAAAATTTTCTCTATTACTTTAGTTCACGTTGATTTGTGCATAAACTGATTATTATTATTACTTGGTAAGATATCTAGCTGTTGTTATATCCAAACAATATTATACTGATTGCAACTATATATATATCTGAAAGACATATCAATTATCTCCGATTGAAACTTAGTTCATTTTGATTTCAAGTTTTAGTCTAACATCTGACAATTTTTTTAAATTTCCGCTGTTGAGCACTAAACGTTGATTTTTCTTTGAGCCTCATAATACATATATGTATATATACTTCTAACGTTTGAAACAAAAAATGTCTTGCAATTTGTGTGTCCTAGTTGACATTTTCTATCTCATAGTATTTGACTTTTTTCACTTAGATTGATTGGTTAAAAACATGTTCTACTAACTGATTTTTCTCTTGCCCAAGTAAACTGTAGGACAGAACAATATCTATTTCTATCTTTACTGAAAAGTCAATAACTATTTGTAATTCCAGAGAGTTTTTGATTAGTAGCAATTAGTTTTCGCTTTGAGATATTTTGGTCGATGATACATATATAGTTAAGGCATAACTGTAATCTATACTGTTACAATGGACTTAGTACCGGAAAAATGTATGTCGTTTATTAGAGTTTATTTTCTACAAGTTTCAATCTAGCTAAGAGAAAAAATCAGTTTACTTACCGCACATAAATTTCGACTATCGATAATTCTCTATGAATCAGATTTAGATGCATGATTCAGAGATTTCACTTAATATTTTCAAGTAGTCTTTATTTAAGTAATGTCAAATAATATTTCAAGTAGAAGTTTTCTAAAACCTTACAGATTATGACATGAAAATATTTATCTCAGAATAGATAATAGAAATCGATGATTATTATTTGCCATTGTCTTGATATCTGTCTAAAATATAGTTCTTACATCTGGATAAGAATTCATTTATGTTTTTATGAAAAACAAGATTAAAGATGCACAGTGTAAATAACGTATTCTTTTGTTTTCGTCTTAAAGTAAATTTTAAGTAAAACAGCGAAGAAATCAAATAGATCGGATTTTTTTGTAAATATTTTATCTTTTTCATGAATAGAATTGCAAATAATAGTAATGGCCACATACCGATCAGTGGAAAAAAGCTTTTACTCAGGCGGCGATTGGTAGAAAAAGAGCATCAGAGAGAACACCAAGAAAATCTCTAGTCTTTCTTTCTCCTGCTCTCCTCCACCCTCTCTCTCTCTCTGTCTTTCCACTTCTCTCTTTCTTTAGCTTTTGTTGCTGCTATTCATTCACCTCTTACACACACACAACGACAGATACTCTTTATGTTTTGTATTTCTGGCACATTGCTTCATAAGATCTTTGAAAGGAAATTTCCTTGTATGGAATCCGAAGTACATCATGTTATTAAAATGATGTGGTCTAATCCTGACGAAACGAGAAAAATATGAAGTGTTCTTTTCTTGTTTTTATTGCGTATCTTGTATGTCAATATGAATATAGATTATTTTAATGAGGACCCGTTTTAGATTCATCGTTACTCCTTATTTCATCATCTTCATTTTTTTCCTTCTTCATTTGTCAATCAACAATATGAAGCTATACATCTTTTTATTTGCCGTACTGATGATTTTGGTGCAAACAATCTTTACCCAAGCAACACTCACGCAGAGCTTTTCGGACAATAACAATCTTAAACGGTGAGTTTATACGAAAAAAACACAGAGACTACCTACGTGTGCGCCAAAGTTCCGTTTTACCTATTGTCACATAGCATTTCCGTTAGAGAACATGATAGGCTTTCTTTGTTCGTTTTCTTTCTATTTTTCATTCCATGTTTTAATCCGAATTGTCATATGCATTTACTGAATCCTGCTATTGCCTTTCTCTTTTAATATAATCGAATCTGCTCTATTGTCTTTGTTATTATTGAGGTGAGCATTGGAGACATGTGTGCTAAAAGTTCAAATACACAATAATGCCTATTCCATAGGACATGATCAATGATTTGATGAACCTATTTGGTCTCGAAACTCATAAATCATGTAAGGTATTCTACAAATAAAATGTTTATTTTGCTTTGGGAATTAATTTTATTGTTTGCTCTTATTCCGATGATATACAATATTCGATAAAAACTCTATTTAAGATCAATAGCTAAGAGGAATGTCAAGTTAAGAATAAAGTAACGTAAATCAAATCTATAGTCAGAAATATTTGCTATTTGTGGAAAATGATGATGACAAAAGGAAATCAACGTCAATATGAATGACTCTGTAAGTGATGATATCTAAAATGATAAGAAAAAGAAATGAAATTTACTATTCTTTGTTGTCGTGTCTAATAAATGAATATAAGAAAAGACTTATATCGTCGAAAAGAAAAACGAATGAGAAAATACAATTTTCTTCATTGTCAAAATTTAAATTGTTGTTTTTGTTGTTGTTTTCTTTCTAGTATGAGTAGTGCTTGGGGTAAACGTATGTCATCAGCTTGGGGAAAACGTATGTCATCAGCATGGGGAAAACGAGGTGAAAGTGATAGTGATGAACTATACAATCATCTTCTGCGAGAATTATATCATCAAGCTCGTCCTAGTAAATATGATTATATTCGATATCCAATGGACAATGAAGGTAAGAGTAGAACTTCAATTCTAATTCAATACTTCTATCTCCATATATATGTGTATATTTAGTGTTTGAACAATATTTAGCACAGCGTACGACATCGAACAACGACGAAGAAGCTGCACCACAAAATATATCATGAAAATGGAAAAGTCGATATCATTTATATGAAACATTAAAGCACACATTTTTTTCGCTTGTTTTTTGTTTTTATGCATATCTGTAGAGCTCTATTTAAAAACAAGCAAGTCATTCAATGTGCTGTGCGTGCTTAACATCTTTCTGTTTGATCTTACTTTGCGATTTTCAAAAAAAATATATAAAGTCGGACAACTCGTATGCTTATAAATATGTCATCAATCGTCGACTTTTGATTACTAAACAAAGATGTGTTATGACCAAGATAAATGTTTCAAGAAAACCTTGAAAATATTTCTTGTTGTCTAAATTGTAATACATGTAGAAAATATATCTTTTAGCATGAAGCAAATAGAACAATGAATACACATAGGTAGAGTAAACACAAGAGGCTCGTTACGAGCATGAAATTATTTTTTGATGACGATTGTGACAACTCGCAAAACAATACGTATGAAATATATTTTCCGTATTTGTTACAAATGAAAAATATAAAGCAGTTTTCATGTCGAATTTGTTTTCTATATATTTATCGTATATCACTCTCTCAAAGACCTTTTCGGCATAGCATTTTTAGTGTAAGTAAATATTAATATTCATTTATTTGACATATGAATAATTGATTCGTTTAGTTGCAAGAGTGAGTTTTTGCTCTCCATACTACAGAGCAAAAATTTGATGGGAAATGTGTTCAGAATGTTTCGCACGCAAAAAATATGCTCTAGTGATGTTTCATAGAATCAATCTATGGCATTGATTCGTATTTCCTAATCACAATAGTTCTCAGATATCCTTTTCAGTAGGCATCTACTAAGACGCTTATCGTCAACCTTTCTCTTTTTCTTGTGTTCGATGAAGTATCCTCCAGAATTTGGAGATTATCTTGATTCTTGTTATTCTTTGAAATAAGCTAAATAGTATATTGAGAAAAAAATCAATATAGGATTCTATATTTGTTTTATTAGGATTTCTATAGAAGAAAAATAATAGATGAAGTGTATGGTCATGAAGAAAACAGAATTTTATTTGATGAGATCATATAATATCAGTGAGAAAGAGAGAAATAGACACAAAGAAAAGAATGGAACTCTATGCAATCAAGAAAACAAAAACAGGTGTTTACATGGTAAAGAAACAGTAGAATGTTCGTTATTTGTTTTTTACAAGAGAAATACATCGTCCAAAAAAGAAAGAAAGAAAAAGTTAGTAAAATACTTATAGTTATATGAGGAAAAAGTGTTTCGTTTAAATAAATGCGATTTAAGAAGAACCATTCGGTTCGACATCCCTATAATAAATGTGCAAGTAAATAACAAAAAGAAATATTTATTAAAACTATTAGATGCATGCAGTTAATAATCGTTGGTTTTTTTTTGGTAAACTAGCGATATCATCGATACACATGCAAGGACATGCAGCATATGGTGAACAAAAAAATTGTGATTGATTAACTTATTGTACAAAAGTTCATCGTTCTCACCATAATCCTATTTTGTCAAAGAAAACTAATCAATAAAACGATGTTCAATTTTAATTATCTCACCTTTTGATTGTCCACCTGGTGGTTGTTGAACACGAGTTGTTTTGCGAACATTTCCATCATCCCATTGTTCACCTAGACATGGAAAAACAATATATTTACATCATCAAGTAAATTAACTACCTGATAACATAAAACTGGAATCAAATAGATTTCTTGCTCCTAAAATATATTGACTTATGCATAATTGTAGAAGAAATTTCTTGTTATTTATACAAACCAGCACGCGTTGCTGGTCGATTATGAAAACCAGCAGCGGGTAAATCATGATTATTGTGACTAGCTTGATGTTTTGGACTTGTTTTTAAATCACCATTTGTAAATGGTTTGTTTATATCGATAACTTCACCTGTATACGGTTCACGTTCAATCTTTCGTTGTTTCATAAACTAAATAAGAGAAGTCATCGTAGGAAAATAATCCATATCAACCTTGTTTGATTAAGTTTTACTTGTTCATGAATTTGTTCTCGCTTAGTTAGCTTTTGATAAACATAATCAGTAAAACATGCTGTTTCAATATATTTGCCAGAACCTTGCACCACGTTTAACTATACTTATTGTAAAATCAAACATTTTTGAGTGAACTCGAATGAAAAAAAATACAAACTTGTCCATTTTCATAAGCAATTTTACCGGCAACAATAGTTGTAGTTGGCAAACCATAACATTCAAAACCTTCGAATACATTAAAATCACATGCTTGATGATGTGTTGAAGCAGATATTGTTTTCGTTGCTTGTGGATCCCAGATTATGCAATCACCATCGGAACCCATGGCAATACGACCCTTTTTAGGATACATGTTAAATATACGCGCAGCATTAGAACTTGTTATAGCAACAAATTGATTCATATCAAGTTTGCCTGTTTCAACACCTTTCGTCCAAATAACTGATAAACGATCCTCAACGCCATTAATACCATTTGGAATCTAAGCGAGGTAAAAAGTATCGTTTTTCTTGCTCCTACTGATTTTCATTTGGAAGCAAATGTATGCTTTTACTTTTCGAAAATCATCTTTGCCTAAAGCTTTTTGATTGGCATTGAATGTACAATGATCAGTACTCGTTGTGGACAGCGACCCACTGAAAGAATTCATAATTATTCGTTTCCTTTTTGATGAAGTAGCATATGTACATACTTAGCTAAAAGATCCATCAGATAAGGTCCTGTAGTTAGATCATTACGAAGAGGGGGTGACATTACATGAGCTGCAGCATGACGCCAACATTTATTAAAATATTGCGATCCATCAGTACCTAAACTTGCCACATTAGATTCACCGAATACAATTTGACCTATTCAGACAAAAAACGAATACATATAATTATATATACGTATTGGCTTCGTACGAGCCGTTATAAAGATGAATTCTACCTTTTAATCGTGCTTCCTGTACTTTATCAGCTGTTGCTTTGCTCATGACATGTGCAACATATAGAGGACATCTAAAAAATTGTATTTTAAATCGTATTTATCGTATCTTTAATGGGAGATATTACCTAGTTTGTTCAGCAATGCCAATAGCACGATCTGTAGCTTCAGCTTCAAGCTAGAAAGAAGTTAATTTTTGCATTCAACAGAATTTTCGAATAGTTTTAATCATATGATATCTTACTTTTTCTGGACGACTAAGAAGATGACCTTCAGGTCCTGTTATGCCTAGTTTTAACATTTCTTTTTCTAATTCCTTAATTACTAAACCATTTTCAGCGTGTATCATAGCAATAGCACCAAGTTCATGACATTTTGAAAATACTTGAGAGATTTCATCATCGTGCAACATCAAACTATCAGGATAAGCCATGAAAACTTCGAACGCATTCACACCTAAATAATAATCAGATTAATCTACAAATCACTGTACATACTATATTCGAAAAAGATGGCCAATACATCAATACATAGAATGATAGTAATAAACAACTCTACGAATACTGAACACTTACTAGACTCTAGGAAAAGTTGACTTTTTAAAAATAGTAACATGGAATATGCAGACCACACAATAGAAAAATATCATTCCTTTTCTATGACTTAGTAAGATCACATATAATTCAATGTCGTTATTTTTAAAGTGACTATCGTCGCGTGAACAACGTAGATATGATGGCTCTTAGCATTAATCTTATACGTCACGGATAATCTTGGTCTCGATCAACATGACATTACGTTGACATTCACAATTTCATTATTTCCTCAAAAACCACGTTCTGTTGTCAGAATACATCGGATTAAAATGTAGGTCAACCATATTAGTACACCATTATTTCAGAATTAGAATTTTGGAATGCACCAGACGCTTGTCTATGCCAAGTGCAAGTACGATTGTGAATAGAAACTTCATTTTTCACTGTCCAAATCATAAACCGTCGGAATATGTGAATTCTTTTTATAAATATTTCTCTTGTCTACTTATATCCTTCATGGCATAAGTAATTAGTCATCTGATCGATCTATCAATGACGTGTCATTGTAGTGCAATACATGGAAGTAAAATATGTTGAACTCGTGCAGTATTCTAAGCCATTTGATTTGAAGCATTAAAAATGGTGTGCTTTAGTCTTAGTCATTATTGACCATAAAGCTCAAACAAATATGATTGAATATGATGTTTGAAATTTTATGCTTCTTTTTTGCTTATAACTAAAAGAAATATTCTTTTCAAAAAATGTTTCGAAAAATTCTCTTCTACATCAATTTTCGATCGAAACTCAGTTATGAAACTGTACATTCTGGCTCTAACAAGATCAATTACGAGATTCGTTTCTCTCCCTATAATATATCTTTATCAATTTATGATATGGTGAACTGATATTTTTTTATCAGATATAATAAATAGGCAGGATAACACTTGAATAAAATCTATAACTGTATAGGTTGAACTCATCTTGACAGATCGAAAAAGAATGAAGGTGATTGAATAGTTGTATAATCAATATCGATTGACATTTTTCACTTCTCTTTTCAAACCTTTCTCTTTCGTAAGTGTTTCCATATCTTTGGCCACTTGTTCATTCCAATGTGTAATTGCGATGTGTAACCCGTAATCACAACAAACTTTTGAATCCGCTCGTTCACGCCACTGCTTATATGCATCAAGAAATGATTGTTCTTTTGTTGGAATAACAAGATCAACTATAACACAAAACAAAGATGAAAAAAATAACTCAATTGATAGCAATCAAATAGGATATAATTTACTAAAAATAGTAATCACAATATTTATATTCGATTTTTCATCATGTGAAAATTATTGATTAGATTTCTAGGCCGATCTAAATGTCTTTTTCTATTGCGTCACAACAACCATCGTACAATACATTAAAAAAAAGAAGAAGAAGAAAGAAACAGTGATGCAATCTGATTCTTTCACGTTTTTCTTTCTTCTTTCTCATTTTAGCTTGCGAACAAATTAATAAACGACAGTTGTGATCGAATGAACGCAAAGAAATAGAAGTAAAAAATGAAAGTATGATAGACAGTTAATCACTTTGTTTGGGTTGGGACCAACAAAGAAAATGACTTGGTCATACGTAACCAATCTAATCAATATGGAAGAAGCGAATGTAATAGCTAAAAATGGCATATTCATGTATGTATATCACGAGTAAAAAAAGATTGACGAGATACATTCAAGGGTAGTGTGCCTCAGTTTTTTATTCTTTCGTTTTTTTTACCGTAGTATGTTCACTCACTAAAGTACATATGAATACATACATATATATGGTAAAAGATGCATATCTTTTATCAGCTGTCGTCTTATTTCATGACATCATCTTCAACATAATCGACGACGATGTAGTTTCAATCATATGCAACATATAATGTACATATATATATATATATATATATTCATATTGTATGAAAACAGATGCATTCTCTCGATCGTCATTATAAATATTCTACCTTTCCCATTCTCCATCACACAGCGGACATAGAAAGTTAGTTCAACAGGTCAGGTGAACAAAAGAGAGCATGCAAAAAAAGAAGGAAGAATAAAAAGGAAGAAAAAATTCTATTGACCACTTTGATTTGACTACTACACTGCCAGCCGTCAAAGTAAAATGTAATCGAGCTTTAAAGAAAGCTCCCATATGATTGTGTCGAAATGACGAAGCAATACGCATGACATTTCGTGTGTGATCTTTTATTTCTTAGATATGCTATGACCGATATTATTTTCGTCATCATTGGCATTACTGCTGGTACCGGATTACTACTTGGTTCAATAATAACAACGTATTGCTGTTGTAAACGATATCTTCGTAATCAATTAACAACAAGTACTCAGTCGTCTAAACAACAGCAACAACAACAGCAACAGCAACAGCAACAGCAACAGCAACAAGATTGTCTTCATTCGGTGATCATTAATCAACATATTGCCAGACATCTTCGACCTAATTCAACAATATCATTCATCAGTGATAACTATCATAATAATATGACATTGATAGCATCCCCCCATCGTTTGGCCATACTTGAACAACAGCAACGACAACAAGAACCGGCAACATTAGTCATTGAGAATCCATTGATTTCTCTAGCGCCTACCATGGGAGGAAAAAAATCAGCATTATCACAATCTTTTGTCTATGAAAATCCAACGATGGAATTAGGTGAATTATCAACAGATAGTGCAATATAATGTCAGATTAATAGAATTTTGACTCAGTATACTGTCGTTTTTCTTCCTTCTCCACTATGATTCATACCGATGGTTGTTGTTCCACCAGCAATCGCTGCTTTGGTGCCCGTATAAAAATCATCAACTGTTCGTGTACCCATAAATTGTAATTCAAGATGCGTGCGTGTATCAATACCACCTGAAAATAATTTATATATGTAAAAATTAATAATAATAATAATAATGATAGATTCAATGTCGCTAATAAATACCTGGCATAACTAATTTGCCTGTAGCATCAATCGTTTTTGTTCCCGCAGGTACAGTAAGGCTAGGACCCACTTGTCTAGGAACGTAAAAATGATGATATTTTTCAGCTGTCGTATAAAGAGCTTATTACATAACTTACTTGATAATACCGTCTTCGATAAAAACATCGGCAAGCATTGCTGCATCATCATTAACGACTCGACCACCTTTGATTAATAAACGATGTTGTGAAGACTAAGAAAGTAAAATAATTTTATTCTAAATTCAGATTTCATCAAAACTTTCTAGTTTTTGCATTTCAACATTACACTGGAATATTTTTTTCTTCATCTTCGAAATAATTCTGATTCATGCAAAGAAACATTTTTAATCGAAATAATCTGATCGAGTCAAAAATCTATATCTAATTGTAAGGATTAACTTTAGTATTAAAATTCGCCATAAAACATGTAGACTGTTCAACCAATTGAAAAATGACTATATGGCAATTATTATCGTATGTTATAGTGAAAAGTTTTATTTTCTACTAAGGAAACGTAGAAGTAGATGACGTAAAACAAAACAAACATCACATCAGTGTCAGCTGGCTCCTTACTTTACAAGTAATAGCAGCATCTTTTGAGATTGATGGAATGATAGTAAAAACACTACTTGTACTTCCTGGCCTAATGACTGATGTTGTCGAAGGAAGAAAAGAAGATTGTTGCGTATCTTTTATACAATAGAAGCTCGATTCAGGATTTGAATTACACTGTAATTGTTCACGATCATTTTTCGATGGAATAAACTGAAAACATGCACTAGATAAATTTGTTTGCTCTTCAACGTCTGATAATGATGACGACATGGTGTAGTTTATTTTTCTGTTTCTGTCCTTGACTGACTAGAAAGATTCAGTTGCTTGATGCCATATTTCTGCTACCGTCGACGTCTCTGTGAAGAATTCCTTCTTTTTTCTCTTCCTATATGCTCTATCTTTTTTCTAGAGTGTTCATCAGCTTAGTTTTTTTTCTCTTGTTCGCTGTTTGTCGTTCTGCCAAGGAACATTTGCAATATCCTTTTAATAGAAAGTAGAACTAGATCCGATGGGAGCCGATAATAGTTCGATTCAATATTCTTTTATATGGTTATTGGCAGCAGATTGCTGATTTTCTTTGTCACAATTTTAAAAGTGTGATACGTTAACATACTTTGACTCGCGCAAAAAGTGCATTTTGAAGTAAGTACTAAACAGTGCACACAGTGGTGCTCTAACTTTGCCTTCCGTACTACACAAAGCAGCTATGGGTGCATCGTTCATGGTCTAGTTTTCGTTAGAAAGAATAAAATCCTTGCTAAAAGCTTGATTCCAGATGTGTATTTTAAAATAGTTATCAAGAGTTGAAATGCTTGAAAAACATACTGCAACAATAAATTTCTTTGTACGTTTATAAAGTTTAGAAGAAAATAATTCATCCATAGAAGCAGGCAAGTTAAGTTGCCGCTTTTATTTTTGTAATCAGATTTTGTCATGCTGTGTTAGAATATTATAAAATAGTGAAAATGAACCTTTCAAATCGTGGCGTAACTTTACAATCGATATTTCTCAGTGGTTTATCATTGTGAGTTTGAAATAAAAAGATTGCTCATATCAGCGATCTAGTACAGTTAAAGGTCCACAGATTTGTTTCCTATTTCAGTTTGGTGAATCTTGCACATATAAGCATCGCTCAGAATAGATAACATTTTCCCAGCAAGAAATCATGAGAAAGAATGTAATTGACGATTTTCAATGGAAACAAAAATTTTTAAATAAAATTTTCTTCTCAGAAATCTTTCAATTAATAATCACTCGATTATATTGATAACGCTTAAAAGTCAGCATTTCACCTGAATATTTCAGTAGTCAAAAGTTTAAGAAATCTATCAAAACTATACCTAATCACTGAAATCATGCCTAGTCATCAGTCGTTTTTCCCATTCCCGCTAAGCTATACAAAGAAAACATTTTAACACAACTCGTTACTCGAGATTTTATTTTCTCTAACAAAAGCATTATCAAGTTTCTATGACGATGCATAGTCATGCTATTGTAAAAACAACATGAAGCTAGTCATTTTTTACTATCCATTGGCAAGCGATACGCCTTCTTGTGATTCCGTAAATTTAAATGAAACTTACATCTGTTTTAGGTGGTGAACCATTGTGACGAATGTTTGTTATTGGCATTTTGTAAACGTTGAATTTAGGGAAAAGACAAACAGAAGAAGAAAATCTAGAATATTAGATGAATAAGAATAAAAGTTACTTTATAAGCACTTGTGTGACTATTCGTTTCACTCAGACAGGTGTTCAGCTATTAGTCAAAGATGAACATTATTGTGTATGTATGCACATACGTCACGTTCATGTTTTTGTGTGCTCATACTGATTAACGAACGGAAGTGTCATATTGAACTAAAAGATGAATGAATGAATAAGCCCCTATGGACATATCAGCATTCATTTGAAACTGTATTCAGCTGCCTGCTATTCTTTTCTTTCCGACGAAAGGAAAGAAAGAAGCAGAACAAAAGGTAACTCGTGTGAGTCATCATGGACAATGCCTGTTGACAAGTTTAGAGAGACACTTCTATGACTTTTCTGTGCGTACAGAGATTACTATACATCTAATCTGTCTCTAATTAAAATTTTCTCATGATCAAAATAATCAATCAACTAACATTCCATAAGCTATTTTGACAAATTTAATATTTACTAGCGGCATCTATCAAAGATTATCGGATAACGTTTTTTTTCGTTCATTGTTTTAGAGTCCATCTCTTTCTTTCATGTATCGAAAACCAATGGTCAAATACGTGATTCACTATTTCGTTCAAAGTCAAATCGTTAAAATCTGTCAAGTGTACGCAGATAGGTTAATTCGAATAGGTTCATTACTAATTGGATCGATTTACCAGCAACTCGCTTCATGTGTTTTATCTTGTGTTATATAAACACAAAACCTTATCAATAGTTTCTCTTCCGAGTAACTTTTTGGACTAGAAAAAGTTTCGAAAAGGAAACCAATAAATTAAAAGAAGACATTCTCGATTCTTTTAGACAAGCAAACAATAATAATAGTCAATATAATCTTACTTTTTGATCAATAGAATATTGTCCTTTGGACTTTTGTTTTCCATTGAATCATCGAGGAAACTATGAGAATCTATCTCATTCGTAATACAATGTTAGAAATGAATTTCATTCTAGATTTTTACTTTTCATAGTCATGTTTAATATTAGAAATTAAATGGATGATAAATCGACTACGTTTAACAATATGATGTCTGTTGATGAATGGCATGATGCACCCGCTGAAAACTTTTGTAACACTAACATGACTAATCCAGTATCAATAGAAAACTATTACGAGCATTCATTATCAGAAGACATATCAATAGACAAAAGTGCTAGTGAAACATGTAGTATTAAACGTTCAATGCAGTTTAGTGGAAGAATCAATATTAATGTTGACCTTAATATAGGCCCAGCACCTTTATCGTATGAAGAGAAAGCTAAAACCGAACGTGAAAATTGTGATTATTCCAAGAAAATCACTCTGGTAATGGCTAAAAATGGTACAGCACCAAGAAAGATCCGGATTTATGCTGATGGTAAACTTCATGAAATCGCTCATTTTTAGTTGGTCATTATCAAATTCATTTTCAAAAATTTAGGTATTTATGATCTATTTCATGCTGGTCATGCTCGACAATTGATGCAAGCAAAAAATTTATTTCAAAACGTTTATTTACTTGTTGGTGTTTGTAATGATGCTTTAACACATAGTAAAAAAGGTAAAACTGTTATGGATGAAGCTGAACGTTATGAAAGTGTTCGTCATTGTCGTTATGTTGATGAAGTTGTTACAGACGCACCATGGGTACTTAATGATGAATTTTTAACAGACAATAAAATTGACTTTGTTGCTCATGATGAAATACCGTACGGGGCTGAGGGTAGTGATGATATTTATCAACACATCAAAGTAAGTTTTTGTAAAGAAATCTTATCCCATATTGAATATTGCGTTTGTCTTGAAGCTTGCATACTACATATCGTCGTAGTACATTGTTATATGATCTATAAAGAATTCATTAAAAGTATTTTTTTTTGCAGTGTCTGATTTAATATTTATTAATAAGTATTTCCAATCGGTTAAAGAATAGTATGAAAAGATAAACAAACGAATAGTTTACTTAAGGGATCGATAGGTTATTCTATATCAAACCTAGTATTGATTTGCAAGCTAAACAATAATTGTAATTCCATAGGGAAACTAAGATTATTGTAAATATTTTTGACTTTCCTAGGAAATACTTGTGCAAGTTCGCAATAGTTCTTCTAATCAGTTAGAAATCAAATTAAATGTATAATGACGTCTTATACGATTCATTTTGCTATCCAACAATGTACGTATGAACATGTTAAATTGTGACTCGCTATTCAAGAACATCATCTATCCTATATGAAATGTCTTGAAATGAACAGCCCACTTTCGCAGTTAACATCTTTGTATCTTTGGCATGATCAAGTTTTATTTTCTATCAGACAAATTTTTTGTTTATCCTATGAAATAATATTTGTAATTTTAGACAGACATTGCTGTATTAATAAACAGAATTATTATTATCGATATCAGTTTTGTTTTCGTTTAGGCTCGCGGTATGTTTGCTGCTACTCAACGTACTGAAGGTGTTTCCACATCCGACATAATATGCCGACTTGTTCGTGATTATGATATATACGTGCGACGTAATTTAGCTCGTGGTTATTCAGCTCAAGATTTGAATGTTGGATTTATTAAAAAGAATCAACTGGAATTACAATCTCGAATCGATACAGTGAAAACAAAATTTCGTACTTACGAAGAAGAATCAAAAACATTTATGGAACGTTGGGAAGATAGAAGCAAAGAATATATACATAATTTTATTTCTTTATTTGAACGTAAACGTGTCTTTAATCTAATAAATAGAACACGATCAGTTGTTGTTCATTCTGATATTCATGACAAAGGAAGTGATATAGAAAATGATAATATACTAGCAGTAGACGACAGTTGTAAAACCAAGACATCTTATCAACAAACAGTGACTTCAAGTGATACACGTTTCAGTGATACAAAGCATTGAATATTAACTTATTTATGTTTTTATTTTACTAGAAATATCCTCATATTTTCGCTTTTTTTTTTGTTTTTGTCATTATTTTTATTTATCAGGACATATTGCTTGCGTTGTCTACGTTTATTTAATGCTCAGTGTACTATTCATTAGTATTTCTTCCAATTGGATTTGACAGAATCATCTTTTTTTATATTCAAAATAAACAGTGCTTTTTGTTCTGAGATGATATTATGATACAATAGAATCACATGAATGTTGTTACTCTAAGAAGCTCGATTAAGAATAATTTTCTATCAATGGAGTTTCTCTAAATCAACAGAAAGAATGACAAGAATAATAAAATGTCAGAAACATGTTTATTCCATATGAAATGACTAGCACCTGTTACTGAAGAAATAAGAAAGAAAAAGGCGTATGCGATCAAACGAACAAAATGAATACTTAGAATAACCCGGTGATTATGGCATCAGCAACAGAAAGGATTTCGCTACGTTTATTATTTTATGTTGAATAACTACTTATCATGAAAGAAAGAAAAGAAAAATAACCATAATTATCCAAAGCAACAGGATTATGGAGTCAGTCATCAAAGACATCGATGTGGCTTAGCAGTCTATTGTGTAGACATTGACTAAAATTTTGTCGAATGCATTATCATATATTTTGAATTAGTCGCGTCATTTACTATGGACTACGGCGAACTTCGCATGATCTCTCATTACCTTCGACTTAACATTAGAAGAAAATAAAACCTGAATAATGATCATCATACTTTATACACATACAAATGATTCAACTCTTTATCTCTTTCAAAATACCATGATCTTGACCGATAAGTCTTCTGACTGATGAAAGATCCTTGTATACTCTGAGTCTGATGATTTCCGAACGTTCGTGCCCTGACATTGTTCGTTGCTATAGTCATTATTTATAACTCCATGTAATAATCTTCGTTGACCTATAGGCGCGAGAAATCTTTCGCGTAATTGAAAACCAACAGTATTGTAATGAAATATAGCATTAATCATTGATCGACGGGTGTAGATATACATATGTACACGTATTTGTGCAACAGTTACATAGCCGTTGACCCTTCAGCAATGAGTAATACAAGGTTCGTGTTCTTGAAATTTGCACTTGCTAGTACAGATACGTTGAAAATTTACTATAGAAAAGGGAAGTGATTTATGACAGTCGGAAACATAGAAAGACTAATGTATTGATTCTTTATTCGAACTATTCTCAACTCTTCTTATAATTAAATGTTTCAAAATATTTGAAACATGAAGAGTCGCATGGATTCAGTGAGAACATGAAAAGTATTTTAAGATATATCCAATCTGATTCTCTTTGATGAACTTACATTCGTTAAATTCAGCACTCAGAAATAAGACAACAAAACTACATATTAAGAAATACGAAAGAGGACGTTGAACATTTATTGGAAAAAACACAAACAACAATAATTGCATGACATCCATCAATATCTAACAATGTATCACGTTCATAATATCTCAACTAATTCTTTTTAATGCCTATGTCCTTTTGTAATAATTTCTAACGTAAATTGAAATTCATTGACACTGGTTGGCAGCCCCTTTCACATTATTTATTCTATTCATATTGGTATGTGGTTCATTAGTTTTCTTAGTTCAATTACCTTCAAGAATAATGAACGAACGGTTGTTGTCAAATATTCTCTCGGAATATTCTACATGTGAGTTCATATAATAGTGCAAATAAAATAAACGAATGATATAGAACGTAAAAGAAACCCATTAATTATTATACGACATGTTTATTTGTTCTTCATTTTGCTTACCATTTTCTGTTTACTCTCTACTCATTCATACTCTATTACACAAACAAATATGAATTTTCAACTCATCACGGTAAGAGTTCTATGTGGTTGTTATCATATACAAATGACTTTCCTTGGAAAAATAATACTACTTATTCGTAGAAAAAAAAGGAAGGAGAGAGTGTGCAACCCTAATTTTTGTATCTCGAACGTATAGTCAACTCAATAGCTAGACCTTTTAGTTTCTTGTGTCATAAGATGTCTAAATAATATATATGATACTGCCTTAATGGTTCTTGCTGAATTGCCAATATAGCAATGGTATCACGAAAAATACTCATGTCGTGACTTCAGATAATCACAGGAAGAGACCTTTGTTTCAATTTTTACAACAATTCTTAGTAGTTGCCTTCTTTCTTCTGAGATGAACTCATCCTTTTTCTTTATTTGATTCGTCTCGGCAGCCAATGTGCATCAATGATAAAGTGAAGAAATTGTTAGAGTTAATATAATCTTCTGTAATATAATATGACAGCTCTCTTACTGTGTCTCTATCAATTTTTTCTCTCTCTTATTCTCTGTCTTTCTTGTGGTATCTGAATGAGATACAAGTTATGGATATGAAACTTCCATAAATTTCTAAAGCCACTGAATCAAATGAAATTTAGTCTTAGATTACTACATTACTTGTGGAAACGAACAAAGAGCAGTATTATTTCACTGTAGATGAATCTCTTTTATTGAATTTCTCAAGTCTTATGAAATTTTCATTTGAATACAAATATTATAATCCAATTACTTACTCTCGAACGTAAGAAATAATCAATATAAAATATTATCTTTTATCAAAAATGGACAAACGTGTTCATTCGAAGAAAACACGTACTCTTACTTATCGACATTGTTTTTTTCATTTTAAATGGCCTCTTGTAGGATTTTTTGTCGTGTCAAGTTTTCTTATTGTTACTCAAGTAAATTTAACTCCGATTCTTTTATCAAATACTATTCAAGAGCAGACCATTGAAAGATACAATCAAAATATTACTTATCCACTTGACGCATTGAAAAATAGTAGTGTTGGCATTAATATGAGTTATTACTTTATGAAAAAAGATAAACTTAAAATGATTGATGACTCTAATGCAATCAACAAACGGCAAAAAGTTATTTTACCATTAGTAAAAGTTCGAACTACATCTGATTCTTATCTAGTCCTTGAATTTACAACTGTTTTTGGGCAGCCACGATTTTGCTCAAATACCAACGAACAAATTTTTGGTACAGTATGTCCATATAAAAATTGGTAAGAGCCATAAGGAAACAACAAAGCAAAATATTCGTTTTTAATACAAATTTTCATTTTTTTTCCATAATATTTACTATAGTAAATACACATGTAATCGAGCACTTGAAAATGAAGCTGACTTACTACTGATGCATAAACGTGATTTAAATTATAAAAATCTCGATTCAATGAAAAGAAATTTCGAACAAATTTGGCTTCTGTGGCATGATGAACCGAATGAAAATTCACCACAAATCAATAAATTTAAATTTAATTGGACAATTACATATCGCACAAGTGCTGAAGCATCAATAGGAGCTTATGGCATAACCATTGCCAAACAAAATCCATGGTCTATAGAACAATTCAATTCATGGATTGATGAACAGTTCACTAAAAGACATAATCAAGCTGTATGGTATGTCGGCATCTCTTCGCATTCTAACAACGAAGACAAAGGAAAATTTTGTAAAAATTTTGCAGATTCAACGTTTCATTAAAAATTCAATGTACATATCAAACAAAAATGAGTTCCCTCGTGCCAAATTTGTAATTGTTTAGTTAGTATAGTTTTAATGAAACACGATCTAAAAGAGAGCTGTTGAAGGGCACCACGTAGATATTGTCAGTTTCTCTCTCTCTCTCTCCCATTGCTACCCAGAGACGATGACAGACGTTTCTGATATACGATCGTAGACAGTATGTCAACAAAGTCTGGTTATAGTATATGAATCACATCTTAATTGCATTAGTTGCGGATAAAGTAGAAGAATAGTGGTAACATTCTTCAAGAGCTATATAGAATAAAATAATCTCTGAAAAGATTAGTTATTACAATTGCATTGTTTTTCATGTATTAATCTCACGAGGATTACACTTACAGTTTGTGTTTCGAAAAGAAATTCAGAATCTTATATATTTCCATAGCAGAATAACTATAAACAAGATCATCATAGTATTATTATACTTCGAATTAGAATTCGTATAATCGATTGAGATATTTTTAACTACTGAATAAATTAGGAAGACCTAAGAATCTTTTTTTTTCTGTGCTGATTTTAATTAATGTCAACATAATATAAGCATTGAGCAAAGCACATTCTTGTATTTGTATTGATTCCATATAGGTTCGTCTCGAATTGTCAACCACGAAAACGTCTGAAAAAATTCTATTCACTTCGAAAATTCTATCCAATAGCTGCGTTTGGTAAATGTATATCTTCTAATGAATCATATTCACTCAATGCTCAAGTTCAGTCGAATGGAAAATGTCATCGACGATCATCATGTGAAAAAGATTATCTAACAAGTTCTAAGTTTTATCTTGCTTTTGAATCTCAATCTTGTACCGATTATATAACAGAAAAATTTTGGCGTACACTTGCTCTTGGTACTATACCAATCGTTAGTGGACCAGAACGTGAAAATTTCATGCGTGTAGCTCCACCTCATTCATTTATTCACGTTGATGATTATATATCAGATAAAGAACTTGCTCACGTTTTAAACTCAATAGCGACAAATAAAAGTTTATTTGAACATTATCATCATTGGAGACGTTATTATGATGTTTATCATGAAGCAAAAGATCTTGATCCATATCGATTTTGTGAATTATGCTATCGTTTAAATATAAATAAACAACGCATCTGGTATGAAAATATAAACGATTGGTTTTTAGATAAATGTTAACATTAATTTTGATGACATTTTAACTTTTTTCTTGTCAGATATAAAGGCCATATTTTTGTGTTTTCTAATCCTATTTTATCTGATTTTGTATGCGTGGATATTGATGAAGTAAGTCTAATCTCGAAAGTTTCTCTTTGAATGATGTATATAAATTTGAATCTATAAGTAGACAATATTTTATTACTATTCCATGAAGTAATATATTTTCTCTAAGTTTTAAAATGTCCATGATAGTGTGCTGCTCTTGATCTTGTATTCCCTCGAAATACGATCATCATCTCTAGCATTCATTTCTCCAATATTTAGTTTGCAATTTGAAGTCAACAAATCAATGCACGAGCATCGCAAGTTTCTTTGAAATCTAATGAATATAAAATACTAATTATTAATCATGTAAATCATGCGATCAAGTGTGCATTAATATCGATTAAATCATCTGTACATTTACGTCGACTAGCATTTAATGCAAGGTGATTTGATAGGCTAGATAACGTTCATGAATAGTTATTCAGAGAAAATCTGCTCATATCAATTCGCTATTCTTAAATTTCGATACAGCATATTCCAATGAGGATCATAGGAAATTTTCGAAAAAAAAATGGCACACCTAAAGTTGCAGTTGGCATGAATCTTTTTATCATCGATTACTAAGATCTTAAGAAAACGACTTCTTAATTATTCCTGTATCTCAAATTAAAGTGTTAGCATTGCAATTTTATTGAATTTCGATATTTTTCTATGCAATGAACGTTACGTTTTAGTATATTCTAAAAACAGGGAAATGTTGTATTTACTCATGAGATTCATCTAATGTTGTTGCTTTTTTAATATACAAATAGCATCTTTTTCCATAGTTGACCTCTTTGAATATTCACTTTTATCCAGTAATTGTCGTTTACAAGTAATAACTTGCATGTTTAGTTTATTCGTAATTGCATAGTTCTGAAACAGCAATGGATTGCTTTAAGCAAATAGAATATTCTTCAATGATAATCTCAAGCATGATGATTATTCACGAAGATCATCACAAACAATAATTTGACTCTTAGATGTGCTACAAATTCATCAAAGATATTTTTTTCTAGAAAAAATATCCATATAGACACGCTATTAAGCATGAAGAGATTCAGTAAGAAGTCAAAATGTTGATATTAATATACCGTATGAACAGATAGAAATCCATATCTGTCATACTAAAATAAGACAGACAATAGATGTTGTGTTTCGGATGAAAATACACTACTTGGAATATATTAAATGTAGTAGTTCAGTGCATAAACATATTGTTTTTCGTGTACAATCTGTAGATTTAAACACTCGATGTCAATATTATATCTTCTAACTCTTTCACATATTTAATAGCTATTATGTGTTACTAATAGTATACTCTTCTATAGTTTATTATATCTATTTCAGCAGTTTCACATATAACAACTGAGCCCAATTTTGAATTTACTAGGCTATCGTTGAAAGTAGTTTAAAAGAATACCTGACAAAGTCTCAGCGTCGGTTACGCCACCTTCCTGTAGCATCTAAACTACTAACTTCAATTTAATTAGTGTTCTTTGAAAAATATCGATTTAATATGTTAAAATACAAAGCGTTCATATCACAAGGTATCCTGTAAATCAACATGCGACAATCCTTGTTTTAAAGTCAAGAACTCAAGTACGTAGCGTGAACACAAATTTCTGAAGTCGTATAATTCAAGAAGAATACTTCAATTTAAAACACTTGTTCGTTCTACTTTACTTTAGAAAAGATAGAAATATTTTAGCATTTCTATCGAGTGAGTGAGTAAACTCGATATATTTATTTTAAATTCATAGGACATTGTCTTTTACAAAATCAATCAATCGATATGTTTTGTTTATCATTCAGTTTTAATGGACGCAAGATATCCTTCTATTGAATCATCCATATTATCAATCCATTTTACTTGACATAAAGGCGATTTCTTATGTGGAGGATAAATTGAAGTAAATTGCTGGTCACGAAAAGAAAGAATATCTTCTCGTTTATCTTGGAAAAATTTGTGTAGTCTAACGTTGGCTTGTTCAACATCAAATTTTGGTACCGTACTTTGATCACAACAACTAGTAATATCTTGTATATAATCTCTTTGGAGATCACTAAAACCTTCATGATTATCTGCAGTAAGTACTTTTTCACGTGCTTGCCATTGAGAAATATCTTCTTGACGTTTATTTTCATCGTCATCATCTGGTAGTTTAACATAGCCGAGGAACACATCACGAACAAGTGCAGCTTGAATATCAAACATGTTCAAAGTATATGTTTGATTTTGCATACCTAAATAAGCTAGACGAGGTTGAGAAGCCCAGAATATTCCTTTATAAAGATTGGATGGTACGAAAAGATTTGTTGAGCAGAAAAGGCGCAGTGCTTCAGCCATATACGAATGTTTATGCCGATAACCGGTACATAAAATAACGCAATCAATATTATCAACACTTGTTCCATCTTTAAAATATGCAGTAGATCCTTCAATCCTAGTTAATAGTGGAACTTCTTTGATACTATCGGGCCATTTGAAACCCATCGGACATGAACGATAACTAATGGTAATCGAACTAGCACCGAATTTGTAACATTGCACGGCTATATCTTCAGCCGAATAACTACCACCAATAATCAATAAATTTTTACCGATGAATTCATCAGCTCCACGATAATCGTGTGAATGTAAAACTCGTCCAGGAAATTTCGATAGACCTTCAAAATCAGGCATATTCGGTATTGTATAATGTCCAGTTGCTACTACTACGTGATCGAATGTAAAATGTTCGATTAATTTTTCGTTAAGAAGATCTTGAACAGTAACGTGAAATTGTTTTGTACTATCATCAAATTTAACATGACGCACAGCTGTTCGAAATCGTATGAATTTTCGAATATCAGATGCTGCAGCTCGGCCCATTATGTATTCGTATAGAACAGCACGTGGTGGATATGATGGAATTGGACGACCAAAGTGTTTTTCAAATGAGTAATCCACATATTCAAGTACTTCTTTAGGACCATTTGACCAAAGTCTAGCAATTAGACATTCAATAGAAAAGTAAGAGCATATTTTAAAACTTACTGTCGATACATGCTTGAATGAATAGGTTCATCACATGGATCTGTACCTGTTAGAGCTGTATATTGCCATAGACCACCCCAATCTGCCTGCCGTTCAAAACAGACAAGTTCGATAAGCTGATCTTGCTGGGCTTTTCTAAACGCAATCAATTGTGATAAGCCACAAGGACCAGCGCCAATTATAGCTATTCGTTTTCTAGGTGTGCTTGCCATGGATACTGCCTTTAAATCTAATTTCTTATCTCATATATATACATCGCCTATTTGTTCACTTGTGATTACGAAAAACACTACAGATACGAAAATACTTTGCATCTGCCGGCAATTCTTATCAGCGTCATCGAATGCAGCTAGAAATAAACTAGATTAAATCATTTTGTTTTGGCGCCGGTGTTTTTTCTCAACCAATAAAATTTTGCGAACATTTCTAGCAAAACCCTTATCAGTAGGCTTTTCGAAGGTTAACTACTTTGAATTTGATGATATCAATAGATCATACTTTTAGTGTGAATATGACCTCTGGTTTGGAACAAATAATTCAATCTCTCGATTATAATACATCCACCCATATGATATACGTTAACTTCATATAAACATTCGATGAATTATAGCCACAGGGACTCTTCCTAAAATGAAATAAACTTAACTGTCCAGCGACCTATCTTAGTTTGGATTGTAAATTATTTCATGAGTCGTACGCTAAAAATTCACTCTGGTGGTATAGAGTCTGAATCGATCAACATTGAACGAGGTGCCCATCAAGCCGGTTGTTTTCGTCTTGTTATATATGTAATCAGTCATCATGATCTATCTCAAATTTTTTTGAACCAGAAGAATTTCGATACTTATGTCAACGATATAGCAATCGTTTATACTCCATTAATGCATCTCACATTTAAACACCAACTCTTTGAAATTGAGAAGAAAATTCATAATCATAGGTAAAATTCGTTGAACTACATGCAGGACTGTTATCAAATCATTAAATCAGAAGAAAACTGAAGTTGTTTATTATCATAGGGTAGTGCACAGCCCCAAATTAGATATTTACTCTGATAGTGTAAAAATAATATCAAATAAATCGTTCGAATATCTTGGATTTTATCTTGACACTGAGTGCTCGTTCCGTATCGTGATTGATTCGCGATTTATTCAGTTACGTAGAGTGTGCACGATATTAAAATTTATTCATCGATGATTTCCATCATTTTCAAAATTAAAAATTAAATTTCTCAAAATATATGTCTAATATCATCAAAGTATGCCATCGGCAATCTATTGCATATTGTCAAATACGTCTCATGATCGACTAGCAGCCCTTCATCGAAGATGCCTCAGATTGATCTATTGTCTACTCTAATGTCCAACAGAAGATCTTCACGACCACTTCAATCTACCTGTAATCGAAAAATGGGTAACAAAATGCTCATAAAAACGTATGAAATGTATTCAACCGTATGAACTAACATTCATCGATTCCATATTAAAAATTAAACATCTATGTAATATGCTTTATAGTCATTATCAAATTAAAGCTAACTTACGGAATATGCCAGCAGGCAGACCAAAAACAAGACTCTCATCGTTTTTTGATAAGGACTGCCCTAGTTTTTTTAAGCATTTGCGTCGATGTGATTTTAGCTGAGTCATTCACTCACTAGTGTCATAGTCACCTTTTTTTTCGAACTTTCATCGTTATTGTTGGTGTCTGTGTAAAGAGTCCTTCGGTAGAGATTGCATTATTTGTGATAAGATGGTCAGGATTTCATAGCAAATTCGTCGTACCATAAATAAAGTGATTGTTTAAAAGGTGCTCGCTGATTGCAAAACAAGGTTTACTATCGAAACAAAAGCCCCTTTTTATGAAGAGCATCTCAACTTTTATCTGTTATTATTGTTATACATACATTAAAGAAAATGAATCGCGATATGATAGAAGTATTAATGTAGGTTCTGTTTTTCTCGTACGAAATACAGATGTATATAACGAAACGACTCGAATGTAATACAGCCAGGAAGATTTTTTCCAAACGTGATCATGAAAAGATATCTTGAAGAAGAATTCGTACATGTAATTTTTATTTTGAAATCTTGGCTCCTATTAAAAAGAGATCGTTTCATAGATGTATGTCTACGTCTTTCAATTGATCAGCGAAACGCTTGCTGTAGTTCTACTGTCTCATGAATAAAATATTTTATTTTACTCGATTCATACGCAAATAAGGCGTGAAAACGAAAAACAGTGAGTATCGATGATAACAAGTGATATTTATTTAGACTTGTACTTTTGAAAAACATCAGAATAGATATCAGCGGTATTCGATGTTTGTCGTAATATATTGTTCTTTCACTGAATATCCATGGTCAAAGTAAAATTAGCCAAAAAAATCATAACATCATGGATGAAATGTCTACCAGTCTTTTTGCAAGTCATTGTTTAATATTGAAGTATTGTGGAGTTGTTGATCATCATAAAATGAAATCTTGTGTGAAAAAATGCAGTCTAACGATAAAACTCGATATATGCTTTGGATACAAGAGGACGATCCTCAGTAAGAGAGTTATCTTGGATTTCTTAAATATTAAGGATAATATTCACAGAACTTTCTCAACTATTTGGGTCTTTCAAAGTTATTCTCCAGTGTTATTTTGGGGAGCATACTCAAACTTGGAAGGATCAATTGGTATGAAGATGCTTCTTCTTCATATTACTGTAGTCTACAATTTGATACGCAAGACTCTGCTCATATACGACGCTAAGAAGAATAAGCAGATCTGAATAACATCATATGTACAGAAGAATCTGAAAATCGTGTACAGCAATCTGTGACGTTATGCTGATTTCAGACGAATCCAATAGGGATGACGTGTAACAGCATCACATGTCTTGTTCATGATCATGAAATCTTATCAAAGATCTTGATTTGTTGATAATTACCGAAGATCAGTTTATCACTACCTAATATTCGTTTTTGCCGACTTGTGCAACAGAACAAGATCTTTCTTGCAAGATGATTTTGATGGCATTTAATTTGGTACTTTCTAAAGTCCAAATATTAGCTGCTAACTTTACCCTTTGCATTTGCAGGAGAAATCATCCTTCACATTCTTATTTAGAGTCTACTATGAGACTAATGAGCTCGATACCGACACATTACTAGAGCCATTCATAAATCATATATTGTAATTAACTTTTCATCTTGTGTTTTTCACTATGTTTTCAAGATTAGTTCACTTTCTCTAATTTTTATATGCTCAAAGTCTTGCTCACAAAATGTTATACTTTGATTGATAACAAGTAAACACATAATGATATGTGTGAGATTCATACAAAGAATGCAGGAAAAGAATAGATAAGAACTATTGACTATAGATATAAAACGCCAGAGAGCGATTAGTCGAGTTTTTTTCTTTCACATACTACGTATATACCCTAACTCAGTGTTTTTTAATGTCACATTCTAGGATTGATTAAACTGTTTGGTGTTCGTTATCACATCAACAAGAAGCTTAGTACAAGTACATGGTACACATATTTCATTCGAGTTTCGATATTACGTTGCGTTCGCTAAAAATTAAAACAGAATGAAAAATAAATTTTCTACTGGTTTTGGTTTGAATCTATCGACGAAATAAAATAGAGCAGCACTAATGCGAACAATTATTATATTTCTGTAATATTGATAATATTTCACTGAGGGACGATTGTTGGCATGGTTTTGCTTATTCACGATAGCTATATGAGCAGAGAACTAAAAACACTGTTAATTGCATTGTATACTGTCAAATGCTTATTTTTATGACGCCAGGGAAAAAAGCATTAGGAAAATCTTCATAAAATTACTGCGTGAGTGATTGCCAAAAATTGATGCTTGTTGTGTTTTGTAGTTAATGGTTGCTTATCAATGCAGAACTCGCTAATATATATATATATATGAATGAAGAGCATCTCAGTTGAACTGTTTGGAGAAAACAATCGAAAAAAATGAATTTGATGATAAAGGAAAAGTAATTACTCTCTTTAATAGAGCAGTGTCGAATATATATATATATATATATATATATATACAAATAATATTTTCCAAACACTTCCATGTACTGTCGTGGAGATTCAATATGCATTACAGTCAATTTCTATATACTCTAGCAGTCTTAGTATACAAAGTACTTTCACTAAAGCCATTCAGCACTTGGTTACTGAAACTATTTTACCTGTAAAAATGTCTTCGTAGTATTTCTCTTTATATTAAATGAGATTTGTTTAAATAAGAACTGCTTAAAATGAAATTTTCGTGACTTTAACGTTGCTCTACATTGAGCGTGAAGACAATTTTTTTAAAACCTCGCATAAACTCGTTCTGTTAACGAAATTTATGAAACAAGCTTGTTATGCGTCAAAGTATTTTCTCGTATTTCTCTTTGATACCCAATAAAATTGCTTCAGTTGAAATTTCTTTCAACGTTGTAACAATGATATCAATATCACTCGACACATACATTGAAAGTGTTTTAACTCAAAGCAAAAACCAACAACATATTCTAAAAGTGCTTCACGAGTTCTACATTTCTAGATAGAAAATAATTTTAAAACAATTCCAATGGAATGAAGAAAAAATGATCTACGTACAGCAGGTGGCGTTACAAGCTAGATATCCTAGACTGCTTCTATGGTATCTCATAAACTAAACGAGATGAAAACCTGATTTTTTCAGAAGTGAATGGTCATCACTACTTCTATAAAAAAAAGTATGAAAATTGACTGAATGAAATGGGAGTTAGAGACGTCATTTTACGATATCCAACGGTACCATTCGCACGCTCTTCTCTCATATAAGTGTATACAAGAGTGAAGTAAAGAGAGCAAAACGAACGATCACATTTTGGTTAACTCTTATCTACGGATCAAGATTTATTGAGAAAAGTATTTTGATTTTACAGTTTTTCTTTCTTTCTAACTTAGCCACAACAGAGTTCTACTACACTAAAATAAGGAATCAGTAGGAGATACAGAAATACGATCATAATATAATTCTTTGATTGATAAATATTTCTCATAATTATCGAATTATTTTTTGTTCTTCTTTGCATCAATAAAGTACGTACAAGTAGTAACATGAAGATCACATCAAACGATGCACACCGATTATAACATATCACAGCATCATGATTTGATTATAGATAGCATGAAACATCGTTTTATAGGAATTTTCTAATATTCTTAGAAATGATGTACGTCCACTACTTTCGTATTGAAAATGACATGTATGTAGCAAAAACGAACGGGTAAGAATAATTGAATTCTCAAAGATCATTTTTTGTATTCTAATTAAAACGGATTGTATTCTTGTTGACGAAAGAAACCGCAAACAATAGCGGACAAGAGGGATCTATTATATGACCATGGTAGCTCAAATTTTTCGGTGATTTGTCGAAGGAGATTTTCACGTCGAAAATATTTTGAAACATAATGAAGAGTAAATACTAATTAGAAACTGATCAAGTAACTCTTTTGAAAACTGATCATCGATGTTGAACATTTCAAAAACGGACGAGTCAATGCGTTTATTGTAAAGACTTCTTTCTCGATCAACTCATATTTGTGATCATCAGTAGTAATGTATAACAATATTTGTTTTTTACTTGACGGATTAATCATTAGCAGAAAGTATAAATATTTCATCAACTTCCTCTAGAAATCATAAGATCGATCAAAATACTAAAATCAACATGTTATGGCACTTTCATTGCAAAACTGAACAAGCTGTTGATCTTGATACAGTCTTTTTTTTCTTGTAACTTCATGCTTCAAAAATAAAAACAATTGCATCCAGACTGACTTTGCTCTAAAGCAATACAAATAGTTGATTAGTCAACGTCAAAATTCGTTCCTATAAGGAATAACAATATTATGCGAATAAATGAAGTAATGTTCATGAAAAAACGACTTTTCATCACAATTCATTGAAGAAAATAAAATAAATACATATATGAATCATAAGTTTTTCTCCACTAATCAATATGTTCGTGCATCTCCTGAAACTTTACTTTATCGAAAGAGACAGATATATAGACCAAATAACGATGCATCTTTCGATATTGAGCACGTTCCGTATATCAGTTTTCCTTTGCATACGAATGGATTCTATTAGGTTGCATACTTACACATTAGTTAAGGACACGTTATCGTGAGAGTCGTCACTGCCTCGTCATAGATATTAGGATATAAAATAAACGCCAATTCGAAAAAAAATCCTATTTTTATATCCGCTTATTTTTTTCTATCATCGAAGAATTTTTACAAGAAATGTAAACTCGGACATCTAAGAGTCATTTTTAAAGATCTAATTTTAGTGTTAGATGTTGTACAGACAGAGGTTATTCTCGCTCAATAAAGCAGAAATCCCTTGAAATCAAATAGATGAATCCAATTATGTTATAAATAGAATATTGTCAGACAAATTAAAACACTTATTTTGTTTAAGGTGGAAACTATTCAATTATCTGATGATTATTGGTAAGAAAATAAAGTTTTCGAAGATATATTCTATATCAACATAAGTACAACTCTGTATGAAAATTATAAATAAAACAGCTCGTAGACAATGTGAAGCAATTCTTGACTAAAAGTGAATACACCGATCACACCAAAAGTCATTTTTGTGGAACTCGCATATATTTTCGAAGAAAATTGTGAGTGAAAGTTTTAAGGTGAAGATTTTGCGGCTCACCACCCACCCATCCCAAGGGGTTTTCAAACGCCCCCCCCCCCCACCCTCATTACTTACCATATAAACCAGCGTATGAATCCATTACAGACATAACAATCAGCATTCTATTATTGTGATATATTACAACCTTATCTGCCGCTTCTTCCAATGTTTTTAATAAGAAAAATGTTAGATGAAGAAAAATGAACAACGAAAAATGGAAACTGACGAGTGAAGAGCAATAATGAAAACGAGACATAGGGCGCCTATCAGACAAAGACGATGCAAAAAAATTTTCATATTACATTTTCTGTGTTTTCTATTAGTATATGAAGCTATAGATATATGTGAGTTCCACATTTTAGCCCCGACAGGACTGCGCTAACAAGCTTTTAACCATCTATTCTTAAAGTTTCCAGTAGAATGTACAAATTCCTTCACTATGCTCATGCATCATAGTGATCTTTATGAAATGTAAAAGAGAATATAGAATAGGAAAATCAACGTTTTAATGCAGATTTCTTTAAAATATAGAGAAATCGTATGACAAACTATTACAGAAAAAATATTTTCGATCTATATCGGAAAAGGCTGGAATGAAGCTGAAGTCGTGAAAAATCGATGTCTCATATTATTAGGTAATTTGTAAATTAACATCAGTTGAAATGAATCAAAATTAAAGGACGAAAATATCGTTACCAGATTGACAGAACACTACTAACACCTCTTTGAAAACATCTGTAAAGAAAATGCAAAATAGGTAACTTAAAGGAGCAGACTAATATTGTCCTATGTGGTTTTGACACAAGCGACCGGGTTTTGATAATGTTTGTCTGCAGCATGTCAAAGCTTCACCATTAACTTGCATATAATTATCAACAACTATTAATTATAAAGTAGACTATCTGTTTAATAGGCATATGTAGATTCATATGTTAGCTGTAATTCTCTGCCTTTCATATTGCTGAATAAAAAAAATCATATCGCGCTTTCCTTTATATATAAACTAGATAATATATCACCAGAATTCTGAATGTAGATTCCGTCGCGAACATTCTCAACTCTTAGCTGTTGTATTTTTTGCTAAATCTTGCATAGAACACGACCAAGTCTCAATTGGTGTCTTGTTATCAATATTGTAAATTGTACGTAGGCGATTGACAATAATAATATTTTGATTCACAAATTTGTTGACTCTCGAAAAATGATTCGTCTTTCTATTGCTAGCAATGATTATTCAAGAATATAATAGTGCATGGCTCGTTTCAATATCTATGCTATTAAGTAGCATTGGTTATGTTTTTACTGGTGTAGTGTGGAATATGGGACAGTTGGAATATAATTGTGATTCTCTTATTCACTCTCTTCGATTCTGTCACAAGAAATAGCTATGCTTGTAACATTCTCTTTCGTAGAAGTAGTAGTTAAATGAATGGAATCACTTCAAAGGGTAAAATACAAGATCTCAGCATTTGAACCAAACTTCAGAGTACATCAATCGTGATATTTCTCTTTTCCATCGCTAGAGCGTGAATGTGGGTGTCAACAAGAAATTTCGTCTAACAGGAGTTCATACTAACAAAATTTCAGGCAAACAAATGGTAGCTATTTTTTCCTTGAAATTCCCTATCATCAAAATCTTTAGCATTAGAACCTACAGAGACAATCACTGCAAGCTGATATGCCCATAAATATATAACACCTGCATTCTCTCAAACCCGTATCTGAATTGAGAACTAAAGTCGATATTTGCGGTCTCATTTTTCATGATAACAATACAAGACCTCCTAGAGTCTGAATTACTAACGAATATATTAGTAGAAAATCACGTAGAAGTTTATTCAAATCAAGCATGTTCTCCAGATCTAACTCCGTGCAACTTCTTTTTATTTTCTAAACTAAAATAAAACCAACCAAGTGGACTACAGTTTGACGATGGTACTGCAATTTTGCTTTCATCAGAACAAGTTATTAACATTCTGACAATCGACGATTTCAAAAACCACTTCGATAATTAATTTATGCCAATCAACAAATACCTTTAAGTTATAGATGAGTACTTTGATTATTTTTCTGAAGAGCTACCAAAAAGAAACGTTTGGATTATTCCTTGTAATATCCATGTTCCGCAAATATTAATAGGATAAAATAATACGTGACTTACATCTCATACATTCCCAGCAGATAATCACCAATTCTAAACAGAATAGCTATTTTACCATGTGCGGTGATATTGTAACAGTTTTTACAATGGTTATTACTTGAAATTTCACTAGGAAAGAAAATTTAATATTTTGTCTAAAATTAGCAATGAGTTCTGAAACGAAATTCTCTGTTTCATCATACACGCAACATTGAATGCAACAAAACAATAGATCCATGTTTTCAGATGATTCATTACCATGATTATAACAAAAATTTTACTTGAATTAAAATCAATACAAATTCAAAATATAACACATGAAAACTTTTCTTTACTGCTACAAAATCCTTTGCAAATAAATTTCTCTTTCGACAATATCCAGAATAAATTCAGCACAAAGATCGAACAACTGAAACCATAGTATTTTAAATATTAAGGTTCTTGTTTTTATCAACCATGAATAAGTATTTCACACAGAACTTATGAGCTGAATCGAATCGAAAATCTTTGAATGTAACATCTTCAATTAATGAAATCATTCTGTTTAGACCAGTTATTGTTGTTTAACTTCTCAATCAAAATATTATGCGCAGTTATGTATGAATATAACAAATTTGCTCATAGAAGATACTTGTTTCAACTGGAGTAATACATGTGAGTCAACGAAAAATCTACATTTGATACACTAATAGACGCGGCAAACAACCTGAATGATTTATTATAGTACTTTGTGTTGTATTTTTCATTGAAATTAATGATGATAATGATAGTATCTTACTTGATTAGTTTTCTAGAGTATTGACTATGTTACTAGGTTGAAGTATAAAGAAAATGAAATCATTTGGTATATAGGGGACCGATGAAAAATAACAATTCATTGCGTGTCATATCACTTCAGTGTGTCACATAGACACTACGATAATCTCATGAGTTTAATAGATTAAATTGAATGAATTGTGAAAGAAAATAACGATGAGAAAAAGAATGACTAATTCAGATCAATAGACTTTATTCATATCTTTACTAGTTTAAAACAAGTAATAATTTGTTGAAGTTTCGACACAATCTAAAATTTTCTGCGTATGCAGACTATTTTTTATCATCGAAAAGACATTTAATGATGTCAATCAAAAACAGACATGTTGCAGCTTTTCTCATTGATTCTAATACGATTGAATTATGTGACACTTTGCCAAAGTATGAGTATCGAACATTTACTTGGATTATGCTCTTCATTTCGTTATATATATATATATATATATATATATATAAGGAGATTTATTGCGACTCTTTAATACACTTATCAAACTCACTTTATATTTTTATGTCGCACAGTAGAAAAGAAGAATCTCACAATGCAGTCAAAGAGAATCCACAGATGAGATATGTTGAGGAACAATTTTTCAACTTCCTCATGCCATTTATTATTAAATTCTCTGACGTAAAAATTATCATCATCGTAGAACAAAATGATGCCCTTGAGTGACGTTATAGATGTTGAAAAGTAATCTTTATAAATATAATATTTGTCTGACGCAAGAAAAACTAAAAGTTAAATAAATAGTCGCACTTTATAAATATTAAACTAGCATTGTAATATATTTTCAATTCAACTAAATTTGAATAAACTTCAGTGATGATACATACTTTGTTAAGGTGACAATGTATGTGTAAATTTACTTGTTAAAAAGTTAAGAAGAGTTTATTTACGCAACTACCTAATTCTAACTTTTAGCGCTATGAGAAATAGCAAAGAAAAACAATTAGTTTAATTTTTTTCTGTAACTGACACAACTTTTTCTTTCCTTCCGTTTTTTAGATGGAGAACACTTAGCTATATATAAAAGGCGTCTACATTTGCCTTTATATTATTTCATTCCATCGTCTCAAAAAAAAAATATCTACTCACATCATATACTCCAAATTTGACTCGGAAATCCAATCAAGCTCTAATACTACCTAACGCAAGATGAATAGAAACAAGAATTTGTCTCCTCAACCTCGTGATTTGTCTTACTATACAACGTGGTGGTTACCTTCGTCGAGTTCAGAGTCATCTCAAAACACAATCTTATCGGATTCAGATGATGACATTCCTATCAATAGACATGGAAAAAACCAAGTAGGTTTTTTTTTGAGAAAAATAACTCATGACAAAACGAATTTTTCATCTAGTGTACAATTAAAAATGAAATGATATCTACTTGCTGTATTCCAATGAAAATATTTCGACTTCGGTGATAAAACAAAACAAAGGAAAACTCGATTTTTATTTCGTTAAGTAATTTACTGTATAAAAAAAAGCAAAGACGATAAACGAATAAGAATATTGTAAACTTTTGTTGTTTTCTACGAACTAGCAACTTGAATAATCAAAGCAAAAAGGATAAATTCAAATAGTGAAACAAAACAGACACACAGATAGACATATAGATATATATTTACACATATTGGTGTATCTCAATCCACTTAATTAATATGAATAATTTCATCAAGTCAATGTCATCATAATAATGGAAAACTATTTTCATCTGTTATATATGCTTAAAGCATTTATTATTGCATCAATCATATTGAAATACTCTTTTTTTCGCCCATTTCATCATTTGAAGTGTTATTTTCTTCACGGTTTTAATCACATTCATGAATGCCGTAACACCTTTTTGATTCTTCAACTCTTTAGGAATACTATTGACGAGCCAAAAATGTTGAAAGTCAACAACAATGGTTGCCCTGTAACATGAGGAATGAATTTAAAATTAAACGTTCTATGTCGGAAATCCAATTACCAAAATTGAATTTGTTCTTCATTCTGCCATGATATTGGTTTTTGCCACGTCAGTTGAAGTTGTTTCCATTTTTGAGGAAAGCTATGTGTTATACCATCACCCTGAAAATTAATCTATGACTAGAAAAAAGAAGAGACAATGCTTTGTTTGTCTTTTACATACAGTCGAGCATTGAACAAGATGTGTTTCTGGTGGAATATTGATGAAAGTACCCAATGGCGAATCCCCATCGATTATTCGACCTTGAATAAATATACCTTTGATTGGTTGATTCGATTCAATTTGTACTAGAATATTGTAAAAACGAAGAACTTCGAAAAGTTTCGCTAACAAACATAAATCTTTCTACTAGATATTGTTTGATTATCAGAATTCCATGTTGAACTAAATTTTGTTATTGGACTTGTTGTTGGGGGTTGAGGTGGAAGATGATGGTGATGAGGTAGCATAGAGCCAGTACATACTTTTTTTGGTGCACCATTAGGATATGCGTTGATTTGAATAGGCAGGAGAAGTGTAAAAATAGCAACAAAAACGAAAGTCATTGCTAAACGATGAATAAATGATAGAATACCAGTTGTTTATATAGACATATGATTGTGATAAAGAACGAGACACAAATTCATCTATCAACTATTTTGTTATCTTTTCTCTCTCACATCTATCTTATGCTTTATATATACAGCATTCAGTGTACGTGCACTCAGGTCAAATAGTGTGCAGTCTAAATACACCTGTAAACGATTGTATTTTTCTAGATATGTGAATATAGTGTACCACTCAATTGTGACAATCGTATATGTTTGTGACCTTAGATGAAGCAGAACAAAAGTAGACGAAGAAAAACGGAGCAGAGAATCCATCGTAAATGACTACAATCAGTGAAAATAATCAGCGGATATTTAGTTTTGTCCTGCCGTGTACTTTATCCAAATATACATTTGAGAAACTGAAACGTGTATGTCATGTTATTTCTCTGCAGAAAGTCATTCACGAATGTATCTGTTTGACCTAAGTACTTGAATGCGATCTCTTTCTTTAGAGAAAGAATGAGTGAAAAATCGACGAATTCTAATGTATATGAAAATAGATTAATGATTAAAAATTGCAATCGATCAAAGATAACAGAGAAATGAAGAAAAAAACGCTGAAACTTATGTAAGTATATAAAGTGAATGCAATACATGTAGCATACGACTGTAATACATACTTGCATGATTTATAAAGAAAAATGTGTCGTGTTAGTATTTTTGAAATCGATAAAGATAGAAGTATATGTATAACATCACAGTAAAGAGGAGTAAAAAGAACACATTTTTAACAAACTATGTCTAAAGAAAAAACTCAACATGTCTAAATCAACGATAAAAATTCAACGAAAGATAAGCTATTCAAGAACTGTAAAAAATATGAGACATTGTTAGCGTCAGTGTTGGATCACACTAACGCTAAACGATGATTGAGATGCGCCTTCTAGTCTAATTGGCTTAGGACAACTGCCCGGATAGCAGGAGGTGCGGGTTCGATTCCCGCGAAGGTCACTTTTTCATCGTTCTGTCACATAACATCAGTGACACTGCTTGTCTCTTTCGTTCTATACATATGTAGAGCTAACAGACATGTCTTACATTTCTGGTTCTCATAAAGAAGTATTAAGAATCAAAATGAATATTAGTAATAGAATGAAAAGAAATTTCAATACTATATAAATAGTTTAGTATGAACATCTGAAAACGTCGGACAAATCAACGCTAGTGACACGGATTGTTGATTCATGTTGCTGATTGATATTTAAGATCTTTTCTTTTGATTAATTAATTCATATTCATAATTCATTAGATGAAGATAACGGATTCAGAACTACGTAGTTGAAAATATTATTTTTCATTATATTTAATGAAGATGATTATTGTAATAACTTTTATTTTTATATCTGACAATAAATTTGAATGGTGTAGTTTTCGTAAAATGAGAAATAAAAGTCTAGAAAATCTTTACTAGCTACACCCAATCTATTTCTGGCAAAAAAATTAATACTCTATGCATATCGGAAGAACAGGATATTCAGTTTTTCTTTTAGTTTCCTTTTTTGTAAGTAAACAGCGTCGTCCGAGTTTATTCGAAAGATAAAGTGTCAGGCGACTAAATCGTAGCTTTGCTCTTCAACGATTTATTCTATTAATTCAAATTTACATTCTTGAAGACAAGAACTTTTCGAAAACATGCTCAAGCGCTCGGTTCTTACTATTGGTTTTATATTTTTAATATCTATGTGAAAAAATAAAATGCACCTATTTTCACGCTACAAAGTGACTGAGTATGTTTGTGAAACGTAAGCTTTCCATTCAGCAACGGTTTCACTCACGAAAAATATTACATGGTGGCACTAATATTTTCAAAATACGCAGAAATCGTACATTTAATGAACTAGACATTTTCCATGTGCCAAAGTAACTGTTGTAAGCACTTTCAAAGATCGCTAGTATAGAACGTACACTCATTTAGTGTAAAATTTAATTCTATGTTAATGCAATTAAATAAAATCATAATTTTAGAGTCGAAATACCTTCTCAGACAGTTCTTTGGTGTTTATTTATCTAACTTTAATCGATCTTATGAAATAAACCCTATATATTTGTGTCCTAATTTCTCATGTCTTCCTTCATAGTCATCATGGAACAATAGAGGAAGCTCGATCAACTTACTCACACATTTCATAAAAATTTAAACAAAACAGAGACACATCTTTTATCGTCCGATTAATTCAGCATCTCGTAAGCTTGAAACTTACCCGTATGTTTCTCATTGGCTAGGGCATGAAAAGTTAAAGCTATTATCTATGACTAATTTCAAAACAAGTTCGTTTTAGTCGTGAAGAATATGAACTTTTAAATTCATGTTTGTGTCACATTTTACATTGTATGCATTCATCTTTTGTTATGGCGTGAACAATCAAGAACACGAATTTGCACTTTGAAAATAGATTATTATAACTATAATGACTGTCTATGAATATTGCTTGCAAAGACGGTAACAAACGGTTAAGCATCGTTTATGAATATTGTAAATGGTCACTGTAAACAGATGTCGTTGTGTATCCCTATTGATCAGTGTATGATTGTATATAATCGCTCATGAATCAGTTGATTAAAGATGCTGAAATGTACTTAGAACAGTCGATAAATTTCTTTTCTCCAATACATTGTTTGTTTGCTTAGAGGATTGAAGTCAACGAATTGAGCTATGTAACTACGTACTATTTTCAGAAGCAAATGATGAGTTACTTCACCATCAGTGTTACAAGTGTTTTCTACACATACCTATTGGAAGTTTATTGAATGTTATTAGAATGTCTCTCACGCTCAAGAGCGTATCATAGAATTGTGTTCGTCTAAGTTTTCTTGAGAGTATTTGATTGAATTATTCATTTTTTATTTCATCGGATAATCTGACAGAGCAACAGTACAAATAGCATGTGAAAGAGCACATTACAGTGGATAGAGTATAATCATATCACCAAATACTCTTTTTTTCTCAATCTAAGATCTGATTTCACTCCGCTGCATACATGTACGATAAATAAAAGGTCAGCCAATTAAACGATCGATGAATTACGAAACGAATCGAGAACGAAGTAATTCATTAACAGCGGATACCAGAGTTCCGCGGGACGACAATAATTTTTCCCGTCCCGTCCCGCAACTTGCACTGTTTTATCCGGCCCCATCCGATCCCGCTTTATTCGCTTTTTAGGATTCGGTCTTGCCCTGTGTCCCGCACTACCTTATTCCTTGTTATTCTAAGAAATTAACTTAATTCTTTCTTTTTATCTGATATGTGATTGAAACACACTAATTAATTTCTACTTTCACGTTCGATGAAATCCATTTAGTTTACTATTTATCTAGGGGTGCAACAAATCTTGAAGGAATTCGGGATTTGTTATTAAATCTCTCAGGTTTGGATTTGGATGTTTTTTCTGGAATTGGGGTGTGGTTCGAATTTTGTTCGTAGATATACATTTCATCTAGATTTGGATTGCAAGAATCTAAATATTATTTTTGTCGATTTAGATTTAGGATTGGTAATATGTTTGGGATTTGCTTTCAATATAGCATGAGTCAAAATTTGTATTCGTGCTACACTGAAACCAAATCTCAATCCCAAATGCAAATCCCAAATCCAAATCCAAATCAGAATGATACAGACCAAATCTAAATTCAATTCTAAGACACAAATCCCAAACTCAACTCCATACCAAATCTAAGCAATTTTGTATCAATTTAAAAGATTCGAAATTCTTTTCTCCCTTTTAGGACTTTATCTTACAAATTCTCATCAGATTTGGGTAATTTTAGACCAAATCCAAATCCAAATCTATTTGCACCAAATCCCAAGCCTTTAGATTTTTTGCCCTCCTATATTTATCAGTTACAGAATAACATTTTCTTGAAAAAGCTTTCCATCACGATGATATTTGCATGGCAAACTTGTTTTACAATGAAATTTGGATTAGAAACTTCTTATTACAAAAAAAACAATGAAAATTCCAATAAGAAACACTAGCTAAAATACTGCTCCTCGAGTACCTGATCTAAGAAAAAGTATGTTGTCAGCATCGAAATAATTTAAAAAAAGATTGGAATGACGTGAACGATGATTACATTACAATCACTGTATCATTTCATACAAGTGACATATTGACACCGTGTGAAGACAAGCAATCGAATGACCTCTAACGTGTGCATGTTTCACCCAATGCATAGATGTTGCAAAACTGCAATGAGTGCACAATACTTAACGCCAGTTGTGTTTGTATGAAATTGGCGAGACAGGAAAGTGAATTGATCTGCTCCGATCCTGTCCCATCCCATTTCAAGAGGTATCAGTCTTATCCTACTCCATCCCTTGACCATTTCATTTTTATTATCCCATCCCGTCCCATAGAGCTTTAGTGGATACTATTTCTGTCACGAAGTTTTGATTACCAGATTACAGCGTTAGTTGATAAATTAACAGTTATTTTTGTTTCAATGATGCTTCCATTTTTAAAAGAGAATGTTTCCTTGAACAGCAAATAAAATATCTAACAATATGCAAAAAAAGCCATTTAAGAAAAATTGTTTGTTATGGTTTTGATTTGGTCTCTTGATTTTCAGAAAAATAATATATTTCTTTTTCATTTAGAACTAATCGACTACATACCGCATATACACAGTAAACTTTCTTATGGTCTTTATTCCTGTATAGCATTTTCATTTTGAAAACGCTTAATGAATTATCATTTGCAACTGCTCAAATTGACACACAGATTCAACATTTAGAAATTTAGAAATAGTTTTCTGTTACCGAACGTTGAGAAATGGCAGTACCCCATGCACCATAATACATGTTTTTGAACACGAAAACTACTCCTACTCAGTCTTATCAATCACCTAAAAAACTAAAATTATGAACTTTAACTTTAATTTTCTATTGAACTCATCAAATTCATCTATCTTGCTTACAGATAATTATTTCATTTTGACCATACATAAACCATCTATTTGCCTCTTGATACTTATTACAAAAGAGAAGTAAATAACAGTACGGAAATTCGTAAGAGTTCAAGACTATTTTGCAAGAACTAGTAAAAATTACTTTTTTACTTCAAGGTTTTTGACTCCTCTTTCCTTGAATCTCTCTGTCTTTCTCTATTATGAATAGACACGTCGTATTTGTCGCTTCTACATTCTTAATTACTATAGGATACATTCTTCAATGAAAGAAGATAAGTACGCTTGTAATATCGTTCCACGATTATTTCTTATGCTAATTGTTAATGACGTACATCACTTGCCGTTAAATCAATATTTTACTAATCAGAATAATAGAATGCTGATATTTTTGATTAAAGAACTTAGTGATATTTTTCATTCCAACAAACAGAGTAAATAATACATCGATGTAGCACTATGTATTTATCCATTCAAGGAAGACTTCACACGGAACTGCGTCTGTCAGTCAGTTTCAAAATCATAGCATTAAAATCTCAGAACGTATCAGAAAACCGTCTAGTTTGCATCTCGATATCTTATATAATGGGCAAACACATTTGTCGATGAAAAGAACACCAAATAAAAAAGATGAAGAAAAAATGAATTACAGATAATCTATTCCTACAACAGACACATAATAACAAAAGCAAAATAAATCCTCAGACGCCTATGACAAAATCGAAGAGAGAAATATTTATCTAAAATATAGCAATAAATAAGTCCGATCGTTTCTCTAGTAATGATATAGCATCGGGCAAAAATTAATATCAATAAGAGACGCTTCGTTATCACGTATTTTGTTGTGATATCCAAAAGCTTAGAAAAACGTGTAAGCTTCATATTTCACCCCATTAAGAATTGCAATAATAATTTTCTTCATAAGTATTAACAGTTGAATTTACCCACTTGATAGTTTTGCACTTAAAACAAATTTTTTTTTACACTCTGACCTTTTTCGCTGACGAAAATCATCTTCTTTTCCATTTACTCATTCTATTAGTATAAATCAATCAATCAGCTTTCCAAACTATATAGATATATATGAATGGCCTTATGTTCTATTTGGTCATAATAGTCAACATAATATTAACATTTCCGGAAGAAAACATCTGCAATTGTGTATTTCTTTTCCACTTGACGAAACGACTTTTCTCTTGGAGTGCATTAATATAAGGCAACCAATGAAAAAATATTCTATTATTTAGGTGCTGAAACAATCTTAAGGAACTAGTTAGTGTTTCATTTAATATCGAACGTCGTTTTTTTTTCTCAAACATTAGTGAGGCACGTATCCAATCATCTTAATCTTCATACCGGAATTATATAAAAGAAGAAAAAATGAAATGATTAGTTAGTGGTAACAAAAGATAACCTACGCATTTTAACCAGTTCATTCACATATTTATTGAAGTTTTATTTCCTTTCATAGCTATTTTTATTTCTATTCTTACACTTTTGGTTTATTCATGCAATTACGAAAAACATGAAAATAATTTTATGCGTCTCACATAAAAAGAAACCGCTGAATCTCGTAACTGTTGAACGAACAACCACGTATCGTGCATTTGTCTCGATAATAAATTTAACAATAAATCATCTTCTATGATTGAAGCATGGAAGAAAACATGAACTTCAACAGATTAAGCTGATAGTGTACAGTTTAAAAAGTGAAGATCGTAGTGACGACGCTTATTGAATGTTTCTAATTAAAAATAAATGATTACGTTCCACTAAATATAGAAAAATGAAAACTCAACCTGCTTATCTCAATTAATTTTAACAAAAACCCTTCGGGAACTAATTAAAAACGATTCATTTTCCTATCTCAACAATCACGTAACTAATCCAACTTTAAAGATCTAATCAGTTCATAAACTAAGAGCTAAATGAAATCATTTTTTACTTTATTGTTATGTAAACAAGAATAAATACAAAACACTATGGCAAAATATTGAAATCATTAGGATATATTTTCCGACATTTCGATGCTAATATCATAGCTATATTACAATATGTCATCGTTCTATTATTGCTGATCAAAATGTTAATCGAAAGAAAATAAGTTTATCACCAGCTGTTGACAATAGAAAATTTCGACGTACAATGAAATCTGTTACATGAATAATTATTCAAACAGCTGAATAGTAAAATTTACATTTTTCAGCCAGAAATAAGCTTTTAATAAAAACTGAAAACAAATGCACATCATTTTTATTGTAAAAGTTTGACACTACTGATCACTAGTCCATTATAAGTCTTTATTAAAAATTTCATATTACTTGAAAAAAAACTAGCCTACTTTTCTGTTTCATTTATAGCAAGTACTCAATAAGTATGGCAACCAATATTACCATGTACGTTAATACATAGAAAAACAAATATTGTGAATTTCTTCTTCTACACTGAAAATATGATTTAATTTTATGAATACCTAAAACATAAATATTTCAACTAATGAAACTAGATTATCAATATTTGGAAGAAATTTTTTGAAAAATGATAATGCATTATCATTTACATTTTTAATATCAACTTGAAATAAAAATGCACTTTAGTACTTATTTTCTTAGTATACCATCTATTGAAAGAATGAAGTGAACTCGTTTATATAACCCTTAAATGTTCATCAAGCGATAAATGAAATTTATTTCGTGTTTTTGATTTGAATAGTTTCCAAATTCAATGAACAGTATCAATTAAAGACTATTTCACATTCTTTCACGCATGAATGATCAATATGAAATCCTATTTGAACTTTGTATAAGTAGAAAATGTTTTGTATGAATCAAAAAACCAAAATAAAAACATGATGACAACATTTCCTGAGTAGCAGAGTTCATTTGAAAAAGTCTTATCAAAGAAATTCAAATGTTCAACAATGGCTCTCTGTCCTTAAAATTACTGAGTAAAATAAAATTTTAATAGATAAACTTTTTTAAAACTATTAATAGCAATATTTTTGTTACTTCGCTCTTATCTATTCGACTCACTTTCTCTAATTATTCATTGGTTATGAGTGCAGGACAAGAAGCATATTATAGAACAAAAAGTATAGCGCCATCACCAATTGTTTCGTTCTCTCTATTCGCTCGGTCGACAGCGGTGATGACTAGAGATAGTTAACGACAACGAAGAAAAAAAAACTGCCCGCCAACTCGACCGAGGCTCCCCGTCTGATTTATTAGACATCTTCTCATTCCCTTCTTTTTCTTTCTGTTCTGTGCACTCGTTCTTCTTTTTGACTAGAGCAACTATTTTCATCGTTGTTGTTAATATAATAATAATAATATTATTTTCGAGAACGGTCTCTTCTCTCCCTCCCTCTCTCTCTCTCTCTCTCTCTCTGTGGATAATATTACTTTTTTCCGTACAAGCAAACACACACACACATACTCATACACACATATAGTCTCATAATAATTCAACTCATACGATTGGACAAGAATAAACAAAGACAGTTTAACTACATGGGTGACATTATACACATCTTTAGTCAGTCTGTTCTCTCATTTTTTCCTTAACCATCTCTCACTTATACGATGCATTGGCGCGCGTACATACAATCGCCAAGACGTGAAATATACAGGAAGAGAGGAGAAATTCTCTTCGTCATTTCTTTTTATTCGTTTTCATTTTTCGAATTTATCATCAGGGCAAGCATAGAAAGAGAGACAGTGAGTTGAGACGAGAGAATGTGAACGAGTCTTTCTACTATTCATGGTCTGATTAAAAGTCAGATTAATTAGTTTGTCCTTGTTTCATTCATTTTTCTTGTTTCTTTATTAGACAGCAACGTTGATACAATCAATGAAAGGTAAAACCTGAATATAAAGACGAGAAAGATCCGTTAATCTCTTTTTAATTATTATTTCTTGTTCCATCGAAAAAAAAAGAAAAAGTCGTTTGGCTTTTTTTAGCTTTGATGAAAACAGATGAGAGAAATATTGGAAGACAAAGAAAAAGTCCGAGTAACAAGAATAAGCGAACCAGAGTAGATTACTTTTTGATTCTTATATATATATTTATACATATCCGTGGTAACACGGTTAGATTCATATATGAATACATATATATATATATTTATATGTGAGGTGGCAATTAAACTTGGCCTATCTCTCTTTTCTCTTCTCTCACATAACCCTTTACATATATATATATATATATGAATATATATATTCTAATATGCAAATCGAGCGCGAATAAACGAGGCTCGTATTCATGTTAATCGTCGATCAGTGAAACACTAAAATCATATTTCTTCTTTTTTAGAGACATTTATAGGTAGAGTATGATGACGATGGAAGCATCATCGAATAGTCGAGATGGACTAACATCATCATCATCATTATCGACAACAACAACAACTTCTAATGCTACAATTTCATTACAGTTATCTGTTGAACAGTGGGAATTATTAAGACGTCTACGAAATAGTCATTTAACGAAAGCACAAATAATTCGAGCCTACGATGAATTGGATCGACTCGATCGTGAGCTTGGAAGTCTATTTAATAGTGCACCGTCTGCTCCTTCTCTAACACTTTCATCTTCATGTACAAATGTTCCATCAATCGATCCGGTATCACCATCGACATTGAATTCTCAACAAGTATCTTCACCTCCGTCCACGTCTATTATAAATAATAATAATATTAATAATAATAATAAACGATCACATAGTCATACTGTGAACGGATTACCACCAGTACGACTCTCGAATGGTTATCACTCAACATCATCATCAAATGCTAGTATACGACCAACTCGAAACGGTATTAATGAAACGAATTCAACAGTAACTAATCAACATGAAACAATAAATCAAAATGATGTTGAAGAAGAAAATCGAGAATTGCAAGAACTACTTGCGTATGTAAATAGAATAAAATGTTTTCTATTCATATATTTCTATACGGATATTTCCTTCTTTTATTTTTCCTCATCTTATGAAGTAGAGAATAAGAATATTGATTTTAATAATTACTAAATAATTGAAGCGTGACCAAAAGTTTAAAAAATAAAACAATAACTTACATAGCTCGAGATGAATTCGATTCGTATGTTTATCTAGATAGAGGTTTTCATGACGAAAACTAACATATTCCTTTCTTCTTTGCTCGAGTAATGTTTCACCCTTCAGTTATCATACCCTTTACAAGTATAGATATTTCATCATAGTAATTGACACATAGATTGTATAGATCATAATCGAAATAAAATATTCGTTTTTTTTATTGTAGCAAAGGTGATGTTGCTATTCATAATGAAATCTCTGTTTTTGTTTATCGTTATGATCTCAAACAATCACAAATAGCTCGTATGGCAGGTAACGTTGCGTTGATTTCTTTGCAAACAATGAGCTATTTCGTTCAATTTGTTCTCTCGTTTTTTTTTTCTAGCTGTAAATCAAGCGTACGTATCAAAATTTTTGCGTGGTGATTTATTTGATTTATCGGAAAATGGCCGCATGGCCATATGTCGGTGGTACATAAGATATAAAAAAATTGTTCAATCTATGAGTAAGTATTGAAAGAAATATTCTTCTTATCAATTATTTTTCTCATTAAATATTTATTTGCTCTATATGAGGGAACATTAATGATCATTAAAGAAAATAAAATATGAATACATATATTTAACTGATCGATTTAATCATATGTACATTATGAATCGAATTTGTTTTTAATTATCAATTTACATATATGTATACCCTATTTATAAACGTACGAAAGAAAATGACCGTTGAATTGAAATTTAAAAATGCTAACTTTGAATGTCTAGTTGAACATCCACATAGTATAGTGTAAGAAAACACTATCAGAATTAATTTCTTGTATTTGAGAGAACATCGAGAATGTTACAAACTTAACAAGCTTTCGAATATTCACTTTTCTTTAAGGTAGATTTCTATCATATGTTGGATGATTTTGTTTTGTTTTGTAGGTGGTAATCAATCGTCTGCTGAATTGTTAGCTAATTTAACGTCATCATGTGAACCACCAACGAAAATTCCACGTCTTGTTGAATCTCAGACAAATAATAATTCATCACCTGTATCATTTGATGCACCTAAGCGTACTCGATTCACTTTCCGACCCGAACATCTTGATGTAAAATCTACTGAATCGGCATATAGAAACTACAATTAACACTTGACTGTGTATGTTTAGATTCTTGAAAAAGCTTTTCTTGATAATCCATATCCTGATCCACGTCGTCGTGAAGATCTGGCTCGTACATGTAATGATGCTCGAACACGTATCGATGGGACGAGTGAAGTATTAAATGAACGTGATCGTGTAACGGATGCTATCGTAACGCACTGGTTTCAAAATAAACGAAAAATGACAAAAAGCCAGCGAGGTATTTATCAAATATCTTAGCAGTCAAGAACATCAACACTTGTTTTTCTTCATTCTTCGATTGTTCTATTTTCAGTATCAATGCAAGAAGAATCTATTCCATTAAATATTTCAAATAGTAGTCATAATCATCCATCAACAATGTCAATGAATGATTTTGAAAATACAAATGGCGATGATGATTTGCATGTATCACATCATCATCAACAGCAAAAATCAACTGTACCTGTTGTTGATATTGATTGTTTTGATACATCAACATCATTACTGGATCCACAGATGGCCGCATATCGAGCTATAATGAGTCGAATGGTACCATTTGCTAATAATATTAATGGTAACGGTTCACCAAAACGTTTTGTTAAACAAGAACCAATGTTAAATCAAGATGAATCAAGTCACGGTGATGAATCAAACTCTCAATCACCATTGAACGATAATTTATCACCATAAAATATATTAATAAATAAGTTGAAATATATCTATATATATATATACATATGTATACATACATAAAAATCTATTCTTGTTTATTCTAGTCTTTGTCTGTATCTGTGTAATGTATTCACATGCATTCCTTTCTTTTCGTTTTTTTGTTTGTTTTCTTCTTTTTTTGGAATAGAAATATATAAAAAGAACAATTTTCTCATACATATATATTAATATATATATATATAGAATGAATTATAATCAAAAAAATGATGATTATTAATAAATCAATGAAAAAATTGTTTCACTAGACTGACGAAGACCAGATAGTTACTCTATAGTTAATCATATTTCAAATTTTGTATTCCAATCATTCGTCAAGTTATTTATCAATTTATGTCTATTAGAAAAAAATTGTGCTCAATATAAAAGAACAACGTCAATTGTTGGTTAATAAATGATGTGATATAATTGCTTCTGTTGTAGATGTTAAAAATAAATTAATTTTTTTTACGGCTTGGTACTTTTTTTTAACAGGGTCAACCAGTATGTCATGAAAATGTTTTTTTTAAATAAATGTGTGATTAATTTAGTTTCATTCGATGTTTAATGAGAATTTTTTTCATTTCTAAAAATCCAAGTTATTGTTGACAAGATAATTAACATAAGAAGATAAAAGAGCAAAAAATAGATCTAACATAGAAAAGGAAATAATAAAGTGAAGCCAAGGCTATCAATAAACCATGTACACATAAATAAGAAATGTATGCTAATTATGACTTTTTTTCTTAAAATAATTATCAATTGTTCCATTCTGAAGAAAAAAACAAGATATATATATATATATATATATAAAGAGAGGAAAGATTGTTTCACGGATAGCTATATCGAGTATGATTTTACTTTTTTTCCATTTGACGTTTTCCATTTGATCTGTGGCAAAGCAGTATTGAATACCTGAAAAAAAAAGTCTTTTATGTATATGACAAAGTGCGTTTTATTCTTTAAAATTCTTTCAGCATTGTCAATAATTGATATTGAACCTTTTTCATAGCTGTTGAAATAGCTGATGTTTGAAGTTGTTCTTCATTGAACCATTGCATTTGTGATGTTGATATTAATATTTCATTTTGATCACGGTGAGCATGATAAATAATATATTGCTTATCAATATGAGAAAAAAGATGACGACACTAACGAAAGTAATGTTTCTTCAATGCTAGTGAAATGTCACGAAGACATTTAGTTATTAATTACCTGTCCACCTAGCTTTATATTTTCAATGTTGATTGTTTCATCATTTGTTGACATACGTTGTAATTCTTCCATAATAAAAGTTTTTCGTTTTCGTTCATTCATTTGATCAAGATCATGAGAACAATTGAATTCCAAAAAGGACCAAAGACCTGATAGAAGACCAGATTGTTTTTGTTTCATCATTAAGAATTCAAGTTTAGGTGTCAGACGATAAATTATAAGAACAAAAGAGATTTCTGCACGTTGTTTGATTTTGGTTTTTTTTCTTGGATAGTTTTCAACAAGAGATCGATTAGGTTCCATTTCTCCCGATTTCAAACATAATGAACAATCGGACGAACATTCTTCAATGTCAACTATCGGTGTTTGAGTCTAAATTACTCACTATAATACATTGATATTCTTTAATTGAACTCTACTTGTTGTAAATATGCGTGACATTGATTTTGAATAGGACACTGGTCACATTTTGGTTTTTGTGGTGTGCATACTGTTGCACCTAATTCCATGAGACTTTGATTAAGATCACCAGGTCTCTTAAGATCTACAAGGTCAGTTGCTAGTGACCTACATATATTAAGGAAGGATAGAAAAATAAGACATCATAAGTATGCATTACCATAACAAATCAGTTGTAGACTTTTTCTTCAAATCACTACCAATACATCGCATGCGGCATAATACACGAATCACATTACCATCAAGAATAGGATTCGGCTAAATTAGATAATAATAGCATTGAAAAATAAGAGCAAATTAGGAAACCTGACAAAATGCTATTGAACTAACAGCACCAGCTGTATAACGGCCTACACCAGGTAATCGATTAATCATAATTTCCAAGTCATTCGGAAATTCACCATTATATTCATTAATAATCTAAAGTAGAAAAGAAAATATTCTAGTTGCTTACATTTCATCAAAATTACCAATTGAGCACATTTATGTAAATTTCGTGCACGATTGTAATAACCAAGACCTATGTGAAAAGTAATGAGAACGAAGTTATGTAAAATGTAATACCAGCCCAGCATTTGAGAATATCCTTTACGAAAAGAAAATGTTTGATTACATCGAAGAAAAATAATATAAGTATTACTTCTTCTGTAGCTTCAGCTAATGATTTGATATCTGGCCATTGCTAGAAAAACAAAGGTTCAAACTCTTGAAAATGCTGTATGAGAATGAAAGTAATTTTTATCTACATTCATCCATTTTTCATAATATCGAATAACAGTGGCAACTTGAGTTTGCTGAAGCATTAACTCAGAAACGAGTACTAAAAGTGTAAAAGAAAAATGAGAAAACACATCTGTGTGTTAAACTGTTTCCGATGAATTTTCTCGCTTTTCAAAACCTCGATAAGCAACAATATTTGGACTTGTATCATGCCAATCTCTCCAGGGTAGTTTTCGTTTATGTACATCATACCATGCTAATAACGAACGACAACAAATTGAGATTTCTTCCTTTGAAAATCGATGAAGGGTCATGATGATCTATAAACAAAAAACCCAACTACAAGGCAAACGTTTATCCCTATAGATTTTCTACATTATCAAGTCGGATGAATTATGGAATAATTTGAAGCATTAAGTGATGTCATCCGTGTGAAATAGACTCGATCAAATATGGATTCATGAAGAGCCAGACATTTTCCTTTTTACTATCATAGACGCTTGTGATATCTTATGAAAATAATCACGAACTTCAGTAGGATTCAATTGATGTATAAAGACGCGGTAGACGTACGGTCTTCTCGATCGATACGTTGAATATAATAATGAGTCTAATCAACTTCATCAGAACTCACTAGTTTTCAATCAGTCAAGAAATATGATCAATTATTATTAAATGCGTAAAACAATTCGTAGAATCGAATTAAGAATGATTTTTCTTTTGCTATCTTTTTAGCTCATCATTGGTTTATATATCTATTAATTCTCATTCAATTCTTATCATCTACTATATTGTTAATTTCTTCTTTAAAAAAATCATAGCTATAAAATCAAAAGAAAAATATAAGAAAAAGAAAAACAAATGAATGTATCAGCATTATTGTGCGAAAATGCAAAAATAGATTAACAGTCAAAGAAAAAAAAACAATCAATCATAGTGATTTGACTAGTTAATTTTTTACAAATAAAATTTAAATTAGGAAAAAATGCAATAAACATTATAAGGAATCGATTACTTTTGTTCTGTATAGTGTAAAAAGAAAAAAAATTAACGAGCTGCCATTACACCAAGTGTGAGTACATCGTTGCACAGTTGACATACTCTAACCGGTTTTTGTAAATTGAACTTCATAATCGGTAATTCATTGACGGAACACCGTTTACATAAAACTCGACCACAATGTCGACTAAAATTAATAAAAGAATCATGAGAAAAAACAAAGAATTTTTTAGTTCTATGCTACTGAAACGAACTACTTTTATCTCTCATAATGAACTTGATGTTGCCTACAGTGATAAGATCATACTTGGCATTGAGTCTCAAGCAAGATTTAATCGCAATATATGAAAAGTTTGAAAAAGACTTAGCATCCTTTCCAAGCAGTGTCTGTTGAGTCGATATTATGATACCTTTGTTAGTTGAGTCGAAAAAATTCAAATAGAATTATTCTTTTTCTTCATAGAGATACTACACAAAATTTGATATTCATGTAGTCAAGTTCATTTTGAATCTATAGAAAAAGTTCGCTGACATTAGAAAATACGTTCAAATTTTCATTTGTATGTGATTCTGAAGTTGTATGACAATCTTTTAATAAAATTTTCAGCTCATTGATTCAATTTTTATCCGAAAATGAATTGATTGAAATGAATTTCATAAACTTTATAAATCATTAACTCGTAGTATAAAAATCGCGTTTCCTCAGAAGTGCTACAAAAGTAGAATAAATTAACATTATTTTCAATCAAACCGTGCGATATGTTTCAGTAACGTTTTGGATGATCAAGCAACTAGATTTAAAGTGGTCATAACATGATTTCCTGATTTATTAAACAGTAAACGATACACACATAGGGAATTCATCAGAACGAGACTAACTTGATTGCAGTGGCCTATGGAAAGAAAACGTTGTAAGTTGCATCTAATCTCATAGAAACAGTCATTCTAGATTTCATATAAATTCAAAAAATCGATACCAATATATTTAGTTCTCGTTAAAAACGGGTTTAATATAAGAAACTCGTAATACTATTTTATGCATTATATTGTCGATCAATAATACTAACCAATGATGTCTTCGATTCGTTATTGTAAATTTTATTCCACATTCTAAACATGCTTCACTTTCACCCCATGGAGGTTCACGAGTAATAATATCTGTGAAGTAATAATAGAGTGGATAGTAAATTAATAAGAGACTTACCTAGTATATTAACTAGTAAAGCTCTACTTGCAGCAGGCATAGTGAATATTGATAATGAATCATTGTTGCAAATACTTAGATTAACGCCAGCTGAGACGAGAGCACGACATAATTGACCATGACCATTTTTATAGGCCAGTAGAAGAGCTACATCGATAGTATCTCTCGTAGAGAAGGACAATTTGTTGAGAAAAATAATTCACCTGTGTTTCCTTGTGTATCTTGAATATCAAGTGGAAATGTTGGATAATGTTTTAAAATATGTTCAAATATGTACTGCGCATTTTCTTTACCATGAGCTGCTAGAACATGAAGACAATTCATTCCTCTAGAAATATAAAAAAAAGAAAGAAACTACATTAATATGTATACAGAGAGAGAGAAAAATTCAAAACTTTTAAAACACAAAATTCATACTTAGAATTTAATGTCAATACATCAATATCTGATTCAGCCAATAAAGAACGTACAACATCTAAATGTCCGAATTGAACAGCCAAATGAAGTGCTACATAAAATATATAAAACGCTTAAAGCTCAACAAGACTTTCTATTATTCGAACCAGTATTTTGATTAGCATCAGTTAAATTAGCTTGAATATGATTCTCCAGAAGAATATTACATAAAACACCACGATTATTTTCAGCTGCAATATGTAAAGCTGACCGACGATTCGCTGTCACGTCGTTGATATTTCCACCTGCAAGTATCTATGTAAGATTTTGTGAAAAATAAAGTCATTTAGGAGAAACAATTTAAGAAACAAAGTCTCATTACTAAATTTCGAAGAATAATTTCATTTCCTGTTTGCACAGCTAAATGTAATGGTGTAAATTGACTAGCATCTTGAACCCGATTGTTAACATTAACATGAACAGTTAATAGAAATAAAACACTTTCTATATCCCCATTTTGTACAGCGATGTGAAGAAAATTTCGACCTTTATTATCAAGCTGAAAATAACACGAGAATATGTTTCATTTTTATTTTCAATTCGAAAATGAAATAGTGTTCATTCTATACTTGTTCAGCAGCTCGTGGTTCGCGTTTTAGAATAAGATTTGCAGCTTCATTATTTTTGGCCACCATTGAACAAGCAAACGGTGTATGATTTTGTTTATTACGAATTGTTAAATCTAAACTTGGTGCACTGAGTAATAAATTAATTATAGTTGTATGTTGATTAATGATGGCTACATGAAGTGGTGTATTGGCTTCAGCATCCTAGATAAATTACATCATTTTTAATTTCATGCGTAAAATCTCGGCACAGAATACTTTTTTATTTATATCAGCATGATATTCAATTAATGTTGAAACTACTCTTTCAAGACCCCATTGAGCGGCTAAAATCAAAGAAATAAGAACCACATAACATGAGAGGAAACGCTTGTTTTTTTTCTCATCTACTCATACCAAGATGTAAAGGACTTTCAAGAGTTTTGCATACATCAGGTGTTTCACCGTTTACACCAGGTTGAAGAGACGAATTAATGTCACATCCACTACAGATAAGAAAAACCAAAGCATGAAAAATAATTTTGATTTCTAAAATAGGAAATTTCCAGTGTGTACCTCTTGATTAGAAAACATGCAACACTTTCGTTATTTTCATCAATGGCTCGGTGTAAGAGCGTTTGACGACAATTATCGGGTCCATTCGACCATCTAAGAAGAGGAAAATGGTTCATTATTATTTGTTTTTGAATATCTTAGATTCTAAATTGTTAAATATGCTCGTCATCGATAATTTTCGTGTCTATTTTTGAAATTAAAGATAAATAATACCGATTCCAGAATTTTCAGTAGTCTAACAGCTACAGAAGATTGAAAAACAATTATTGAAAAAATAACTTCAACAGATATTGTTATTTTCAGTATCTTGTTGAAGGTAAAAATATCTTGTTGCTTCTTTGATTAGAAGACGAGAACTGATGGTAGTCGAAAAAGGATCAGATATTGACAGCAAGATTCTGACGATCAAATACAACGGCGGAATGTTGCTAGTTGTGATTGAAAAAATAAGAAAAAATGGATAGCTACTATATTCAATCATTGAATATGTAAGTTCTTGCTTGTCTTTGACATTCGTTCAAAGTTTTCTGCCATGAGTTGTTAGATTTAGACCACGCAATCATCAGTATAGGCTTCTCTAAAGTTTTGTTTCATGTGTAGTGTTCTATTTATCTAGTCTTTTTTTTACGACTTAAATACTCTCATGATATTTCTCACCGAAAACCACTGACTACATAAAGATATTGTTCGATTTTTCGGTTGTTGTCTATTACTTAAAGTGTTCATGAGTCTATTGAATAAATTTTCAAATGAAAAGCTAAATATAAGGTCAGGAAAATTAGCCATGGTGACTATCTACTGTTATCTTCGTCAACCGAATTTACATATCGGATATTTTACTTGCAACCTATTCATTCGAGATGTAATGCAACAGATTTTCTTGTTCAATAAACAAAATACACATGTATAAATATCTTACTGTGTACTATCACAACCAAATTTAACTAGTATCGAAGCAATATTTTCTTGGCCAGAATCTAATGCATTCCATAAAACACTATTGCCATTTTCATCAACAACATTCATATTAGCTCCATTTCGACAGAGTGCTTCGACAACAGATGGTAAATGATGTTTAACAGCGAGTTGAATTGGTGTTAAACCATGCGTTTTTTCATTAACATCGACACCTTGTTCAAGTAAAAATAATGCTGCTTGAACATTTTGTTTACTAATTGCTTGTGCCAATAGTGGCGTTTGTTCACAATCTTTTATTTCTAATTGTGCATGACGAATTTGTAAAAGTTGTTTAGCTATAGTTAACATATTCATCCAAAGTGTTAAGGAGAAAATACTTTGACCATGTTCATCTTGAACATTGAAGTTAGGTTTCAAGGATTCTTCAGAGATTTTTTCACGAAATTGAATATAAATATCAAGTATACGTTCTTGTGATGCATAAACAGCACGATGTATTGGTGTTTGAAGACCTACTTCTGTTGATTGTTCATTGTTGATCGATGACAATCGATGAGTTTGAATATTTGGATTTGCACCAGTTTCAAGTAAAGCTCTTGTGAATTGTTCTAAACCAAATTGAGACGTTAGATGTAATGCTGTTTCACCTTGCTTATTCACATGATTTATTTTGGCATTGTTTTTCAACAAATAAAGGCCAGCCTGTTGGTAATGATGACGAGCACATTTATGTAACAGGGATTCATTCAATATTGAAGCTGGATCAATAGCATCAACACTAGCACCACGAGTAACGAGTAAACTTGCGAATGTTTCTGTATCAAAACTGATGTCTGCAATCAAAAAGGAAAATATCAGATGGTTGGTTCTGTATTTATATCTTAGGTTTTCGATATTATCAGAAAAACAATTTCTAGTATTTCGTTTTAAGAACAATGAACAGATACGGAAAATACCTATGTTACATTAGATAAATATTTGTTGCGTAGATTCAATGGACTTTTTTTGAAGTACTTCATTGAAATAAGGTTCAGAAAATTTCGATGAATATCATTAAAGATAATTTTCTTTAAATAGTCAACTTCAGTTATTTAGTCACGAAGGAATCATATGATGGGATTATACGACATGTAATATCTGTTACAGTTTTTAGAAAATGCAAGTCATATGCAATTTTTAATTTTGAACAGATTTATTCTAGATTTGTCGTTAATTCTTTCATATATTCAAATAATCAACTTCTTCTTTTTTATCACTAAACTTTCCTTATCAGGAAGAAATGTACTGCTTTGTTTTACGTGATAGCAAGACAACCGCAATCAGAGTTTTCTGCTACAGAACTCGTCGAGTAATATTAGTTCAACATAATAAATATATTCTAAATTCTATGAAAAGTCTTAATTGATTTACTGTACAAATGACTTACGTTAGTAAAAACATCAAGTTCATATTTCTACCGTACTAAATACTTTTTTAGGAAATATTCATTCTCATATTGAAACTTCTACTTAATGTATGTCCAAGTATACTATTGATATCGTCGAATTCAGATACATAAAGTCTTATTAATCACTATTGGAGATCACTTGTAAAGTCTTCACACGAAATATAATCCAATAATTGATGAATTTGATAATGAATTAGAAGACTAAACGGTATGCAGTAAAACCGCCGAAAAAAAAGTCGAAAGAAAAACGTCGAAAAAAATAATGTCGAAAAAAATCTCGAAGAAAATATATCGAAAGAAAAAACGTCGAAAAAAGATCGGAAGGGTGTGGATGTGACTCCTGTTCTCACTCATACCCACATCCTGCTGGCGATTATATTCTTTGTTCATTTGTATTTTCTATCCGGCCGACACTCTAGAATGTTTACTTGCACAATAGCCTATTGGCAAAAGCTATTAGCTAATCAATGAAAGGACAGCGGTCGGTTTGATAGCAAATCGGCCCTATTAAACATTATTATTCTAAACCCCAGCTATCGGACAAAGAATGAAAGAGCTCGGCGAACTGAACATATTTTTTGACGGAACTTGGTCCTTTAAATGCTACTGTGAAGGGTTATGGTAGAACCAAAATCTAAACATTCCCAAAATTAGCAAGTTGGCTCGGTAATGACTCTTCACAGTAGTACTTGACGGACCAAGTTCCATCACAAAATATGCTCACTTCGCTGAGCTCTTTCATCCTGTATTCGATAGTTAGGGTTTTGAATCAAAACGTTTTTATTGGGCCGATTTGCTATCAAACCATCCCAGTCCTTCTACTGAACAGCAGAGATTAAACAATTAGTAAACGTTTAATAAAGATATTTTAAAAGCTTCAACGTTTTATCTATTCGACATTTTTCCTTTCGACATATTTTGCTTCCGATATTTTTTTTCGGTATTATTTTTGTCGACATTTTTTCTTTCGACTTTCTTTTCCGCCTTTTTACATACAATCGACTAAACATTTCTTGTTTTCTTTTCTTGCGAATCATACGTGTAAAACTCTGTAGTAATCGAAAAAGATCTTCTTATGCGAAGATGGTGTTGATACGCATATTCATGTTTCAAACATATGAATTAACTTACGCATTTGTTCAGCTTGTTGAAGCGCAAGCCACAAAGGTACGTGATCATCTTTATTTCTATCATCTAATGCAAGTTTCGATGCTTTTAATAATTCTCGAAAAATATAAATATTATCAGCAAGTATCGCTCGATGAAGGCAGTTATTGCCTCGTGCATCCTGCTTCTTTGTATCCGCTCCATGCTGAAGCATAAGTTGTGCAACACGGCACATTCCAGCCATAACATCTGTTAATAATTCAGATGGATTAAGACCACTTAAAAGATGTAAAGGTGTTTCGCGTGCAACATTTGTTTGATGATTAAGTAAACACTCATGTTTTATGAGAAAAGTTGCAGAATGTTCATCACCTAATAAAAGACATGAAATAAAATAAAAAATATTGTATTTCTATGCGAAAGAAATTAATATTTTAACTACCTCGTTTAATAGCTAAATGAAGTAGTGTTCGATTTTCAGCATCAATGTGATTTATATCTGCTTGATGACGAACAAGATTCTCAGCCATACTATCTTGTTTTGTTTTTAGTGCTAATTCAAGTGCTAATTCACCATGATCGTCAAGTTCATTGACACGTTCGGCTAACTAAACGAAATTTCAAAATTTATATAAAAAATATGTGACCGCTGTTTCTATGGTTCTTCGTACATCTGCATCGTTGTCAATTAAATAAAGAAAAAGAACATCTTCACGCTTCATGCGTACGGCTTGATGAAGGGAGTATTTAGTTTTTTGTTTAAACAAATTATAAGTCATTGGCGCAGGTAAATGTTGAAAATCTTCACTTGTAAAGTCATTCTAGGAATAAGTCAATTTTTCATTGGATTATTATTTTTCACAAAAAGATGTCGAACGAACCCAATGTGCGCTAACCAATTGACCACAATGACTTTTTAATACTTGTGCACCGATTTCTTCTGCTACTTTATAAAATTTTAAACAGTTACGCACTGTTATTGCCGATATTAATGCAACTTCACATCTAAATAGACGGAGAAAAATAGTTGTCGTGTATCCATTTCTAATACTACAGAAAATTCATCTCTACACACTGATCAATTAATTCTTTTAGTTCAAAACGTTTAGCTGTCTTCATTAAACTTAATAAGAAATCTTCATTTTGTTTTTCAACTATTTCATCCGTATAAACCCATTTGATCAATTGAAATCCAACATCGTATGGAATATCTAGAAGAAGAAATGTTTTTCAAAAACAAAATAAAAGAATTTCAAAAAGCTCATACCAGATAGATCAAGTTCCGGTGCATCACCTAACTGTTGTGGTTCCCATTTAAGACTACGTGCTGCTAAGATAAATCGATGACCATGTAAAGTTTCACCATCAAGTTTTACTACAATATCACTGAAAGCCAAATCAGATAGAAGATATTGATTTGTTTTTCGCTTTTCTCTACAAACCTGTATAGCTCACGATTAAATAATTCTGCCACGATTTTAAGTAAACGGTAAACGAATGAATTCTGATCAAGTTTTGTTGTTGAATTAAGAACATTATAATTTCGTTCTAACGTTTTATACCGTTGTTGAAGTTTAACATATTCTTCACGAAGTAGCACAAGATGTTGTTGTAATTTTCCGTTTTCACTTTGATTATCAGCAACACTCATTCTTCTCTTGTATGAAAAATACAAGTAAATCTAAACAAAAAGATATATAAACAATGGAGTTCTACAAGGTATATTATCTTTTAGTAATCGAAAACACAATGCATTTGTCTTCCGTAGTATACATTTTGGATATTTCGTGATCGTTTTGTGGTGAATATTTAAAACCAAAGAAAATTGGTCTTTCATTCTATTCGAAAATTGGCGACATCTGAGTGAAGGAAGTTGAAGTTTTCAAAAAATAAAGAACTTGTTTCTCTATAGATTTCGCACTTTTATATCACAGAAAATACAGTGGCACAAGTATATTGATCTTTATATGAGAAGTCAAAAGCAAATTGTCTCATAAATTAAAAACAAAGCGTTGATCAGTTTCAGAAGCTTATAAAAAATTGTATTAGATTAGCTTTTTTTCTGAACTTTTAATAGATGACAGTAACTTCGACAATATTTGTTAAGTTTTGAATCATAGTAATCATGAATATAATAGTTCGAAGAAAATACAATCGGTTTATTGCTTTGTTGTACGGTTTTTTGATATTATTAATTGATGAAATCATGTGTAGAGAAAAAGAGCTACAATCATTATGTCACATAGCACATGATCAGAGTAAATTGTTTAGTGCATATGAAGGTTAATATTCAATAGGAGAGCAAGCAAGCGCATGTCTATAGATAGATAGAGAATGAGTCATAATATGGATTGTAAAACTTCTACAGAGAAGAATCATATTTTATTGTACACTTTAGATAGATACAAGTTCGAGATATTTTAACTTGAAACTATTGAAAATTGAACGACCCTTCATTGTCCTTATTCTTTAGTTTTCTCTTCAAATAACTGATATTAATAGTTGAGACTAAAAGAAAACTTCCAGTCGTATTTTCTTGACTTCTATCACTTGGAAGTTACTGTGTGACACTCAATCATACCTTTTCTTTACTAGGCTATGTCATGGAATAGTCATCTGTTTCACTTACATAAGTTTGATCAAGTTACTTCCTTATCTTACTTGTTTTGAATTATCGATTCATACTCGTCGACTAAGCAAAGACGAACATGGTACGTACAAGATTTCTAGCGACTTCAAAATAAAATGATCGAAGCCTCGAAAAATTCTATAGATCAGTCATAGAAAATCTCGAACAGGCGAACATATAATTATGTTTTGATTGAATCAAAAACAAAACAATATCGTGCATGTCAGTTACTAGCAGCTGATCGATAACTGAACAGTGACTATTTTATATGATGAAACAGTAGTAGTTCAAGTTAGATTCATTTAAAATTAACATAGAAATAATTCAAATGGTAATTACAACATTTTCGAAGTTTTCTTTCTTTTTCTTCAAATATTCTTATCTGACAAAGTTGAATTTCGATCGGTACACTGCATTCATGTGAGATAGTGATAAAACTCAAATTCTGAAATTGTGCCTTTTTTTTCATCCAATATTCTATTTCTTTGAGTCGTTTCGAGATTAGACTGAAAATTTTTATTTCATTTAATACCGATAATATGGAAATGGATAAAAGTTATTAGCACCCGCCACATAAGGTGTCCCGGCAGAATATAGATTGGCGGGCATAGATCCATACATGTTTGGTTGCTGATAAAACATTTGTTGACCAGCATAGAAGTTGGGCTGTTGTAACGCATATCCATTTGAAGGTATGTTAGCAGCCATTAGAGCTGGAGCTGGAGTATTAACAACAGCCGGTTTTGGTGTTGGAGATGCTGTTGATGGATTTACCTCATCGGTTGATGTTCGAATTTCGAATGTGCGATATCGATCCTTTCCAGATGAGTTTGAATTATTATCTGGTGTATTTGAACCACGTCGATCAATAATAATTATACGTTCTTTCGTCGGCATTGACGATACTTCCGAGGAATCCGATTGCTGCCGGTCAACAACTTTAAATAAATCTTTCACCGTTTCTGTTCCGACTTCTGTATCAGGTGTCGTATATATCTTACGCGTAACTACAGCTTGCTTATTTTCATCAAAACCATTATTTGATTTTAGTATTGATCTTTTCGCATTGTTGAAATAATTATTCCAACCTTGATTAGTTTTCGAATCTGTTGATGCTGAAGCTCCATTGTCATGAATAACACGAACACGAATTTTTTCTGTGCCCGAATTCGTTGGATAATTCAATTCATTACTACTTGCTGAACGGGACAACGAACGTGAAAACATATCTTCACCTGTTGATAAACGACGTACCATTGGATTAGTACTATCGTTTGACTGTTCTTGAATTGATGGCATCACTTTTGAAGTTTGTTGTTGATATTGAGTAGCATGCGCGCCAGGCATTGTGGCATATGGATTGATAGACTGCCAGCCTCCGGGTGGTTGTTGACGAGAAGTAGGTAATGCATTAGCAGATTGATGTGATTCATTACTTGATTGTCGTTGATATTGACCTTGCGTATTAGCATATAAAGAAGTATCGGGATTAGCTGTTGGTGATGTTGGTGTTGAAGGCTTAGTACGCTGAGAAGTTGAAGATGATGCCTGTTGATTTTGGTTAATAAAAGTTGAGTAAGCTTGTTTGTAACGTTTGTCATACAGATGATTGATTGGATTGGGATAAGGTGTAGCCGGATTGTGAGACACATTAAAAATAGGAAATTCATGTGGTGATGGATCAGGACCCTGGTCGATTTTATTTAAAAAATTCAATATATTAGTATATATGCAAAACTTGTGTTTGTAATAGACAATGGTTTTCAGAAGTATTCGATCAGTTTTATTACTTATTATATTTCCCCACTGTAGGTTATAATGGAAATAAAATTGATTTTGTTTTAAAATGATTTCATTACGAAGAATAATTTTTGTAGATTTAATATGATCTTTGTAAACTACGAGCAAATTGTTTCACTTTTTACAATCAATCTGACAGAAAATACAAACAAAAGCATTTCTACTAAACTGTTTGTAAATATTTATTTCAGTACACTCTTCATAAAACCAGGTCTATTCCCGTCAACTCACACGGTAGATACTTAAAATAAACTTCATTTTTTCAAAAGATTTTCTTCTATCTTTTTGTTCTGTTCGTGATTCCGAGAAGCTTCATTTCTGTAATTTCTCGAAGCTAAAATTTTGTATTTTCGTGTCTCATAATGCTTCTTTTTTTTTGAGAAAGACAGTGCTGATTTTCATTTTATTCTCGCACATCAAGCTCTCCATTCAAATCATTGTTTGCATATATTTGTAAATGTTTACAACAGTGAAGAAAAGTATCGAATAAATCAAGTCGAATAATTTCCGCAAACCTACGTGTACTTCATACCTGATTGCGGATTTCATATTTCATTCGTTTTACAACGCCCTCTAATTTTGCTGCTAAAATATCCGAATCAACATTTTGACCTGAATGTTGAAGTTCTTCAGAAATCATTTGTGCTTCTTCACTTAAAACTTGCGTTAGACGAGCAATTGTTTCCTTATCGAGTCCAGCTAATTTTCGAGCGACCAAATCAACTGCTCTTGATATCATATAATTATTTATAGGCATTGGAACTTTATGTGAAAGTTATGCAAAAAAACAGAAATAAATAAAATGAATATATTAAAAAGCAACGTTGTGAATATGTATATATGTGTATATATGTATATACGCACTAATGATAATGACGAAACAATGTGATCCAAATACACCAATGTGTTCCCTTCTTACCTGAGCTTATAATATATTGCATTTCTTTTTCCTTTAACGTTTTTTGCGACGTTTACGTCACGAAATTTTCGCATTCGTCCAAAAGAAATGCATAAATATTTTGTTGATTCAATCTAGTCCAACATGTATATTTTTTACTAGTAAGAAACAGAAATATTTTTAAAATATCATGCATCATAATTGTAATCAATATGTATTCGATGGTTTTGGTATATCACGGTTTCCAATCAATCCGATATAGTTTCAATTCACGAATACTAGTTGATGAAAGGTGAAAATTATATCATAGTTATATTTTAATCTATTTACAGATATGATCATATCTATCTGAGTGACGAAAAACAGGCAACAAGTTCACAACGTTGAACACCATCTAGTAATGACATCTGTATGTTTGTTTTCATATTTGTTTTTATATCTTATCGAAATAGACGTTGTTGCTACTAGAGAAAACAATTGTATACGATTGGATTAAATTAATCGAACGAAAAACTTAATGATATTTTTTTATTGGATCGTAGGTTCATGCTGATGAGTATCGGTCAGTATCTTATTTTCATCTAAGGAACTGAGTAGTTTATGTCTATCAATATCGTATCGACGTAATAAAGAGAATCTGATATGTTTTAACTTAGCATTGAATACATATGTAAACAAACAGATGATGAGTTCTAAATATGCACTTTTTTAGATTTTAATTTACCGATATAATTATCTGCATAATGGATGTTTTTATGATGATTCGTCGACAAAAACTTACATTATTTATCGATGCTAAAGAAACATCAACCGTTCTCGAATTAAAAAAAATGATCGAAGGCATAACGAAAGTGACGCCAAATAATTTAAGATTAATAGTCGATGCAACAAAACAACCCATGGATGATGACAATCAAACACTTGCCGACTGTGGACTATCAGGTGCAGCAGCAAAGGCATATTCACCGACTCTACTCTATTTATGTCATCGTAAGACTGGTAGTGAACATGAATGGGAACCAATTGATGTTGCTGAACTGTAAGTTTGCAAAATTATTGTATTTACGAACTAATATGTTTTCGTACAGAGAAGAAAGAAGGATTCAAATGAAAATAATAGAGTTTCATTTATTTGATTAATGAATTCCGCATAAGTAATAATGAAAAATTTTGACGAGAAATTATTTATTTATAAATGTCAATCGTCGCTAAGCTATGCGACATTTATTGATTATTTTTCATCACAATCGTTACTGAAACAAAAAGAACCAAAAAATAGTCGTTTGCTTATAGGAGTCTATCAATGAAAGATTTATTCGAAAAAAAACGTTTGCCGTCTAAAAATAGTCTTCTCTATTCTTCGAATCACCATGTCATTTCCGTTGAATCCTGAATTCACTTCTCTCGAATGCATAAATGATACTTAAATTGTTTTATTAACTCTTTTTCTTAGAAAGAAAAGAATCTTTGTTTATGAACATACATCTGTCTTTTAGTGTACTTAATTTGTTTTTGTTTGTGTTTTTAGGAGTACTCCACCACCTTTGCCTGAAGTATTCAATAAATCCGAAGATGATAAAAAAGACAATACACAAATTGCTTCATAAATTAATAAAGAACATATATAGTACAACAACAATTAATCGTAGAACAAATGTAGGGTCTATTCGTCTTCTTAAGGTTTTTTCTTCTTGATGAACATGATAACGTTTTTTTTAACCCTTTATTTAACTGGTTGCTTGTGTATAAAAATTGCTTGACTTGTTGTTTCATCATTATTACAAAAAAATTAAAAATCGTTTTTCCTCCTTTTTTCATAATGCAACGAACATAAATCAAGCCGATGTTTTGGTTTCACACATATGCGATTATGTAGAATTTCTTTTTCGTTTTTTTTTTCGTTTTTATTATTGTTTCTTGTTTTTTGTGTTGGTGTTACAGAAATGCAGTATTCAAGTTGGAATGACATTGAACGAGAAAAATAAGATATGACTAGAATGGGCAGGGTCATTTCAAACAACGATGAAAACAAGAAAAAATAGGTTTAAAAGGACATAAAAACATTGATATCATAAATAAATAAAATAAAGAAGAGACAAAACGATTATTGATTAGACGACGAATTTTGACGAAAATCTTCGGTTTCTTTATCATCATCATCATCCGGACCCGATGTTGAGCTTGAATCTTGATGTCCTGATGCACTTGCAGCTTTGATCTAACAAAAAAATCAATTCATGACAAACATTTATCTACAGTTCATTTTAGTTTTTACTTTTTTCACTTTTTCTGCTTTAACACTAGCAAATGGTTCGATCACTACTTTACCAATATTTTGACGCTCAACCAATTTACCAAGAGCATTATTTATCTACAGAAGAAAATAAAATATAGACAATATATACATATATATATATATATTGCCTAAATTAAGACTTTAAACCGTACTTCGTCAAATGTAAATACACAATCAATGACTGGTTTTATTTTCCCTTCTTTGTAAAGTATAAAGACTTTATGCATTATGTCACTTAAATAACGATGTATTTCATTTGAACCGTGATGAAGCATTTGAATTAAATTAAAACCATGGATAGATTTGCTATCTTGAAATAAACGCAGACAGCTCACTTTATCATTTTGCCACCACTAAGTAATAATTTACAAAAAATATGAGACACAATGTGTTAGATGAAAGAAAATGATGAAATCCTTACATTCGTCATTCCTTTAGTGATACCGAACAAATTTTTAACATCCCATGTCAGTACACTTGATGTTCCATACATAACATATTTTCCATTGAATTTAAGTAATTCTAGACCACGTTCACAATCATCACCAGCCATACAATCAAGAACAAGATCAACTCCTTTAGGGGATATCCTAGAACAAATAGAGTAATTCAAATATAAATAAAAACTGATTGTTTTATTTACTTTTTGATGTCTTCTGTATAATCAATATCATGTTCAAATAAATAATGTATATGAGCCCGAAGTACATCAAATTTATGTGGACTAGCAGTCGCCATAATAGTTAAATTAGGCACAAGTTTTGATAGTTGTGTTAATGCAACTATAAGATGTTTACATGCTTGCCCGTGTTCAAACATTAAAAGAGCTAAACTTACTTCCAACGCCACCACCCGCTGAATGGAATAATAATGTTTGACCTGATTTTATGTTTCCAATCTCGAATAAAAGTATATAAGCAGTTATATAAGATATTGGAAGTACAGCTGCTTCGCGGAATGACATTTCTTTTGGAATTTTGAATACGAGATCTTTCTTTAGAACAATTTGTTCAGCCCAAGCTGAAAAATTTGTTATTGCAAGCACACGATCGCCTCGCTATAATAGAATGAAATTCAATTATAAAAAAAGAAAATGGAAACAAAAATGATTTATAAATCATTAGTAATAATTAAAGCTCACTTCGAAATTTGTGACATTCGGGCCGATGTCGAGTATTTCACCACTACATTCAAAACCGGGAATGAATGGAGGCCGAGGAGTATTCTCTAACAGAGCGTAACGTACAAGTACGTCGTTGAAATTAATTCCACTAAAAAACGCGAAAAATAGATGTATGTTGTCATTTTCTTAATAAAGAATATTGTCACTTACCATGCTTTGACAGCAATTAATACTTCACCATCACCGGGTGGTGACGGTTTTGGTACTGTTGTTACTTTCAGTTCGCGTTTTCCAGTAAATCCTTGTTGCACAACGATACATTTTATATCCACGGAGGTGCTGGCAGTTGTCATTTTTTCATTACTAGCCATATTATGTCTTTGAAAGAAATGTATTTTTATTGTTTAGGCAACGTGTTGTTGTTTTTTATTCAAATCTATTCGAGACGTAAATGAACGAACATGATCGTTGTCACCTCGGTCTCCCGTTCGCTACTTGCTTTTCTCTTGGTTTTTTTCTTCTTCTCGTTCTTACTTCACTAGTCCTATGTGATGTTATTCTTAACGATAGTATAGCGTATGCGGGTGAGCAATTTTATTTATCCGTTGAGGCGATTACTCGCTCTCTCCCTCTCGCTTTTCTTTCTTTCTGCGGTCCTCGAATTTTTTCTCTCATCTCTCTCTCTCTTTCTGTTTGTGTATATATTATATATATAAATATGTGTGTGGTGGTAAAAATAAAACGACTAGTCATTGTCATCGGCGCTGCTTTTTTTGCATCGACATATACGGAAAACAAGGGAAAAGGCAGAGAATTCAAGGCTATTTTATCTATATGGAAATAAACTGGTATTTTCTCTTTTTTCTGATTTTTCTTCTTTTCTCGACGTCGTCGTCGTCTCTACAACTAGCACGAACAACACAGAGAGAGAGAGACATTATAAAAAAGAATGTAGTTCATCTTCTTCACCATCACGAGATCTTCTTTCTTTTCTTTCTCACAATTGTAACAACGGAAGAGAAAGCAGTAGTAGAATTTCCGAGCACATTTCTATCGTCGTGTAGATCATGACGTAGACAAGCAAGTCAATCATTCTATTTGTTCAATTAATTTTCAAGAAAGAATGACAGTCGATCATAGTCTTTATTGGGAACGACCAAAAAGAAATCATACAGAAAGAGAAAAAAAATAATAATAAAGGAAAAACAATTATCACTGTCTTATAGAGAATAGAAAATCATTTTCGTCTATTGAGATGGTTCGACTAATGTCGTTTGTTGTGTAGATTGTTGTTGTGGTGGTGATTGCGGCTGAATGTTTGGTTGTGGCTGCGGTTGTTGTTGCTGCTGTTGTTGTTGTTGCATTTGATCAGATAACAATGATAAATCCGTTCGGGATACTGCATGATATTTTTCTGTACGTTTATTGACTTTATCAGTCAATTGACCAAATTTTTTCCGTTGAAAATAATCCAGCTCTTGTTCACGTCGTGCTCTTTCAAAATTAAAGCAACGTTGAAGTGTCCATAAAACAAACGAATAAAAAAACTTACCGCGGTTCTCGACCATGTATTGAAAGTAGTACATTCGATTCTGGTAGTTTATCACCAAAAGGAAATGCACTAAATTTGAAAGTAGATGGTTGTTTCAGTGCAATATTTCAAAAAGAAAAAACAAACAAGAAAAAGAAATAGAAACATTCTCAATTATTTTTGACGAATAAATCTAATTGAATTTGTTTCAAACAAGTGTTTTAATGAAAAGAAAATGGTCACACGTGTTAAACCTACTGTATTGAAGATACTGTCGACTTCTTTCTCTTAAAGATACTACGATTTCGCCGAGTATAATAATTGAAAATCGATTGTTTTTATAGAACTTACTCTGATTTTGCATTGGCTGCAACGTCCATATGTGCTTCAATGAATTCAGCACGAATCATTTCTGGTGTAAGAATAAGTTTTGTTTCTTCAGACATATCACTGTGCCAAGATAAAACGAAAGATCATATAAATCGATTGGATATGAATACATACTTATCTAAAAGTTGATTACGATCGGATACAGGCATTTCGTTGAGAAGTGATGGCAGGGTTGTTGGTAAGACATCTTGAGAAAATGGATCATTCCTGATGAAATTCAATAATGAAAATTTATCTGATCATGTTATGAAAACAACAACATCACGGATTGAAAATAACTAATCCTATCAAATGATTAGCAAATATTATCATAAGACTCTTTTGAATATTTTGATAATTTCTCAGAAGTACAGACAAATAAATGTTAGAAAACAAAAAAGATTTTCTTGTTTTGAATTATGAAAATTTCGAACTAACCATCTCGGAAGCCACACATTGGAAATAGTTGGCACTTGAGATAGAGCGGAAAGACCGGTACTACTCATATTTTTCCACGTCATTGTTCCTTGAATAATATCCTGAAGAAAAAAAAATGTCGAACAATATGTAACAATCATACTTATTCAATTTATCTATTGTCAAATCTTACTTCTCGATCAAGATATCGGTGTGTTGATGAATATCCAGGTCGTTCAAGTAATGGTATGGGACAAATGGCACTATCTACATCGATAGCAGAATAAGGCAATAGAGTTTCATAAGATATGACTCCTGGTGTTGGATTCTTGATGAAAATAAATAAATAAATAAATGAAATAAAATAATCCTTACAAAAAGTAATCCTTACAAAAACAGTAAGAGGATGATAAATCGGTGCTGTTAGAAGAGACATTGGAATGTGTGGATTTACTACTATCGGTTTTTCTGATACTTTCACAGGTGATGTTACTGATCGATCAAGTGATATTTCATCAAGTTTAATTAATTCATCTTCGGCTCCGACACGTAGTGAACGTGCAAGTTTATGCGTTGTGTAATCATATCGAATAAGTGATGAATCAATCGTCCGATAACAAAGTAATTTATATTGTTTTGGCACTGTTAATGGCATTACAGGTAAAACATAACGATGTTTAAAAGACATTTGTGGTGCACCAACAGAACCAATAGCTTCAATCGTCTAGATGTTTGTCGATGAAAAATAAACAGATTTAAGTAAAACAAAAGTAAATCATTTTCTTATATTTAAGATATTTGTTTCATAGTTACATTTGAATTATCTTCTGCATCTTCATCACTTCTTGGTAAATGAAACGTACCAATAGAACTATTTCGAATAATTAGTACGTGACCATCGGTATCTAATGTTTCACCGTGTAGTGTTTTAAAATATTCATATCCGAATATATAAATATCTTTATCTGAAAAAAGAGAATAATAATATCAAGGTTTTCGTTAAAAATCCAACGTGATAATTTACTTACTATTTTCATTTTCCAAAAAACTTTTAATAAATGTCTTAAGAGCTTTAAGTCGATGAGAAAGTCGTTGTTTAACAATGACCTAAACGAATAGAACACGAAAATAATCGGTCTTCTTTTATCTATACTTTTCTTTTTCAATTAAACTATACGGTTCTAGCTGCTTGAGCAAAACGATCGAGAACTTGTAAACGATTGAGCCATAGATCGTTCGTATTGCTATCGAATTGAGCATCACTACGAATTTTCTATGTCAAAAAGGAAAAAAACAAACGATAACTTTTATCATTCATAGAAATATAAAGATTAAGATTTCGTTTATTCTTTTACCATATCAAGTGATCGAATTGTACGTTGTTCAGAATATTTCGCTGTATCTCGAACGTATTCATCGTCAGGTATTGGGTTACCGATACGAATCTATATAAAATTTTAAAACAATTAAGCAGAAAAATGACTGTATGAGATAACAAACTGAATATTCATCCCAAGATATTTTTCGACTAGCAAGAATATTTTCACGTTCTGTTTGAGATAATGGATCAAAACCAAGTTTTGTTTGCCAACGAATTTTATTACGTTGTTCTTCATCTTCAATACGATTAACATCTTGTAAAAAAATTGTTTCCTATATAATAAATGAAACACTTAGCATTGTAATTTATTTAATAGCAATCTTTTTCTCATGTTTATTTGTATGATAAAAGGATCCCCGTTGAATGAAATAAAACTTATGCTCTTTCCAGAGTAGGTAATGAATTGAGCAATCTGTGATATCTCCTGATAAATAGATCTCAAGAATTAATTCATTTTTCTCACCTTTTTTTGTCGATTAAGTCCACGTTGATTATCCGGAGCTAATTCATTTAATCTTCTTAAATCTTTTAAAGCAACTTTTCCCTTTTTCTGTATCAGTACTTTCGATACAGCCCATGTAGAATCAATTTTTTTCGGTATACGAAGACCATCTCGTTCAATTTCATTATCAACCATAGATTCTATTGTTTGTTGCTTCATGGTTTTTTGTTTTGTCGTTATTGTGACGGGTACTGTCGGCATAGTTGATTGAGTTTTTTTAATTACTAGATTAATATTATCTGTTGCAAATTGACCACTCATACCTAAGGTTTTTTTAGCTAGTTCTCTATGAAATAAAAATAAAAAGCGGTTGTTTTTCTTTGCCATCAAAATTTAAATAATAAAAATCAATGAAATACTACCTTGCAAGACCTGGTAAACATTTCCCGATGAATGTACAAAGAAATGGTTGTATGTGAAATTGTGATACAATAATAGCAACAGATAAACGTGATGTGCAAAATACTGTTGGCGCATATGTTACAGTTATATTTGTAACATTTAATTGATCGATTTTACCTATTCAATAAAGAACGAAAGAAACAAAGCTTATTATTTCGTTTTTATTTATGCTATGTTTTCTTCAAAACACGATCTATTGGCAACTTTGAAGTTCTAGAAGTAAAAAATGAAATTCGACTATTCCTCTTAATTTGATTGTTTTGGTTTATGTCGGACAGTGAAGCAAAAATGAACGTGAAGAAATGTGACCTTAGATATATAGAATACTATAATCTTCCGAAAATTTAAAATAACAGTCAGATTGTATTTCACACGTTAATACCATAGGAATCGTTCAATCATAATATTCTGCAAAGAATTATTACCTTCCATGGGTTCAATACTTAGAGCTGGATCTTGACTAAGAATTTCAATACGATACTGAAATTCGACGGGTGCCGCCGATTGAAATGAGAATGTTTTCGTAATACTATTCAAAAATATTTTAACTTAGATTGATATATTAATCATAAACACCTACATACACTTGTCCAATGGGTGTATTAGCAAACTGATATGAATTAGGTAAGATACCATCCAATAATATTATTGGATAAGCATGTATTGGTGCTATTAAATGATGATCATGTTCAGGTGTATGTATACGTAGAGCATCATGATAATACTGCCATTCTGTTGGTTTAAATAAAATTTTGACACGAATAGAAAAACCTGGCACAAGTCGTTGAGGTTTTTTATAATCGATTTGAAAAGCTGATGTTTGCGGTGGAATAATATCAACACGTAACACTTCTGATGATCGATTCAATATGTGTAATTCGCGTGTTTGAGTTTGATTTATTTCAAATCCATCGAAATGTATTTCATGGGGTGTTACTTCAACTAGTTTATTACGTTTTATTTTAACGAAAAGTTCTAACAATGAAAATATTAAAATCAAAAGAAAAGCGGTTTTTTTAATCTTTTACTTGATTGTAATAGATGATTTGGTACTGGTATTCGATCAAGTTCTGGTTTAGCGACAAGAACTTCTAATGCTTTTCTTTTAGCATCCATAGCCTCATCACTTATCGGTGGTGCTACTCCGTATATAGTTGGAGATTGGGATACTATTGCCAAGTCACTCATTTTCGAGTTTTTCTTCTATTTCTAAGTTTCAATAATATTGTAACATATTTTTCAATGAACCATTTGGTTTCATCAATGCTCAAGGTTTGCTAAGCAACAGTTGAAAAGATTTTCTAGTAAAGTGACATCTATGTAATAGTAATCTATTGTAATAGAACGAAATTAAGTTTTCGTACATAGCTCTTTCATACAAATAGTTTTTCTAATCAAAAGAACATCTTAATTAAAAATTATTCCGATGGTTGTCATGAAACGACCCAATTTGCATGATCGCTATGTCGATTCCGAACGGAAGCGTCACTATTAGGTAAAATTTTCTTTTTCCTCCTTTCTACACGCCTTCTTTGTGAAAATATAATTATTGTTGAAGGACTATTTGTGATTTTTTATTTATTTAGCATCCGTTTTCTTTTTTTTTCTCCTGTTTATGTTCGGATATGAATATTTGAGAAGACAATAAATTCATTTAGATATATACTTTCAAATATTGATACTCAGATGTTCAAAATATAAAATAATCATGGCTACGGCCGGAAATACATTTCCATCTCACAATCAAACAGTACCATCTATGTCGGATGATTCAATACTATCAACAGAACATCGTCGAACTTCTGGTAACAATATGAATACTTCTCATCCAAGACCTGGTCAACATTTAGATGGTTAGCTTTGATAACATGAAAGATTCTCTTCGCTTTCGTTTGCTATTTCTTTGTCAAAGAACTTGTGTCATTTAGATGCGGATTTACTTGCTTGGAAACGACAATATGCAAATATCGGTTTAAGAGAAAAGAACTCTCTATCGAATTCAGCAGATGATTTATCACAACTTGTCGATCATATTCCGTTTCAATTCGAATCGTTCGGTCATGATTTCAATGATATGGATGATGGTAAAAATTGATTTGTGTTGTTCTTGATTGTTTTCTCTCTCAATAAATCGAATCTTTATTTAATACTAAACATAGATGAAATACATTTTGATAATGGAAATAATTTCGATTACGAAGCTGCTATTCAGGAAAGATTGAAGAAGGCTAATGAAGAATTTGAACACGATGAAACCCCAGTTGTATTAAAACATCGACAACGTGTTTCATTTGATGCTGTTGTCAAAGCAGTTGATATTGTTCAAGATCCACGAGAAAATGAGAATACAGATTCATCCACTAAGCCGATTGTTTCATCTATCGTTGAAGAATCACCCGTTAGTAAAATGAATTCATCGAGTGAAACCAATACACTTGAATATACTGTCCCATTGAATGACACACAACCAAAAGAAGGTCCAACATTATTACAACAACTTAAAGCGATGCAATTCCATGGTATTCCGCCTATGATGAGTGATCAATGGTCATCGACTAATCCAAAGAAAACTAATGATTCATCAATACAAGAAGGTATTACTAGTTTTAGTGAAAGAAATCGGAAAAATACTATGCTGTTCTACTCATAGAATGTCACAGAGATCAACCAGCTATAATGCAGTATAGATGATTTCTTTGTGTGTTTTCTATTTTAAACAATGTCACAACTACAGATATGTGTTTTTAAAACTGCACATTTCCTCATTTAGTATGAAATTTCAAGTTAATATTAGCAGTTCTATATCTTCATCAGCAAGTGAACGACTCTTATCATGTTCACAGTAACTAAAGAATTTTTTTTATTCTATTTATTCATTGGCTAAAAAAACTCGCATGTTTTGAAGAAAAACATAGTTAAACTGTCAAGAGAGCAGTTGTGAGACTATTGAGTACACCAACCGTGCGACAAACAGTTTCATTTTCTCTCATTTCTGTCCATTCAACACAATCATGTACGAAGCTAGCAACCTTCAAAGCGTATCGTCAAAATTTCCATCAGTAGGAAGTAAGTCCAAAGTAATGATTTGACTACTGTCTTATTATTATGGGTAAAAAATCCAGTGGTTATAAAACATTCTGAAAAACTCATGTCGATTTAAGTTTCAAAAAATAATTCAATATATTATTGCTTTCTTTTGAAATCATACTTTAATTCACAGGCTAAAAGTCTGAGAAATAAAGTGATGCATTTACATGCAGCAAAATATTGAATGATTCGAGTATTGTTAAGTTAGTATGAATGAATATCAGATTGATGGATGTCCCTTATATTTCCATTTAATAATAGTCTATACGTTTTTAAGATTCAATTTATGAGAGTTTGACGTTGCAGATTAAGTCGATTTTCTAAGCAGTTTTTCTTTGTCTTTGAACTAGTCAAAGAAAAACATCGTTAGAATAATTGCTACCTTAGGGAATGAAACGAAGTTCACATTACACTCTTGCATAATGTCTTATTATGAATTTTTAATAGAAAAAAAACATTTGGTGGTTTTCATTGTCATGGCAAACTGCTAACGCAAAATAAATAAAATACGCAGAATCAGTGTCAGAAAATGTGATTCCGTGAACTTTTTTCTCGACGAAAAACAGATTAGAAGAAGGTTACAAAGCAAAATGTTATCCACATGCAAGTATTTGCAACCGCAGATGAGTTTCTCATAATTGAATGCATTTTTCTAAAATACATTTGATTCAATTCAGAGTTCGATACGAATTCTGAATGTTGTATTTATGTTGCTGTACAATTTTGTCATGGCAATGAAATGCACCAAATCCTTTTTTTCTGTAGAAACATCATCAACAACTCATGAGGTAGAAGAGAAACGTGCAAATACCATTTACTCTTCAAAATTACTCTACTTCTGTGTTGTACGTTGTTTTTGGATCATTTTCTAGACTAGAAAGTTGCATGACGCTAGCAAATTTTCACGTCAAATTCTTTAAATCCATATTACCATAGCAGATAGATTGCTATTAACTAAGCTTTCTTGACTTATATAAAAAGAATAAAAATTCTTTCATATTAACGATTCGAAACTTGAGTTTTGCAAGAGCTGTATTTCATAAAAATTAATTGAATATTTGAGTTGTTTTTTTATTATCTAGTGTTTAGTAAAGTCCGTAAGAATTTCTTAACACTGTTAAAACGAAATCTATTTCAACTCTGTCAGAATAAATGTTTTACTATTTTTTTCTTTTGATAACCGTGTGATAGCCGTAAAATCTAGTCATTGACATCATCTCTTCAGACAAGAGAGTATCGATTAGTAAAATTTTTCATGCCCGTATGTATTGAATGTAAAAAAAAGTCCTGAAAAACAAATTTTATGTGATCTTATGTTCTCTACATATTGACATGATACTTGATGATTTTATAAGACTTCTTTAATTTTCTTCATTTAAAAGGAAGAGTTAGTGCTTAATACATCGTGTTCTTTTTAAGTTAATAGTTGTACATGACTACGGTCTACGAATGACATCAGATATTAGTTTTTAAAGTAATATGAAAGTACGAAGAGTTTGAGATAGAAATCGTCTATAAAGCTCGATTATTCGTGTTCGAACTCTTTAATCTATTTGTTTTTTTTGTGTAGAAAAAACATGTCTTTCAGCGTTTGTAATTTTAAGTCTAATTATAGATATTTAAATATTTTTAAGGTCGTTCGTATTTCTTATTGAAATACTGATGGACTAGATTATAAAAAAATTTGCAGAACATTACTATCTCAGTATTACTACTCAACTAAATTAATAATAGAAAATATTGAAAATTGAACAAGATTTCGTGTTCCATAGTGTCAATATGATTTGCTTAAGATACCTAGTGAAATGGTTAGTGCATTGTATCATCAGACTACACTTTTACTTTAGTTCCATTGAAATTTCTGATGGAATATCCAAGCTTGCAATATCTTATTAGTTATCGATAGAAATTGATACGTTTTTTCATGGAAACTTTTCTATCTTCTATGAATCTTACTCTTTCATTTTTAGAACGATTTTAATTTTTTTTTACGATATTTAAAATTCCTTATTTAAGTTGAAGTGTATCAAAATTTTAGTGGTGCAATCATAGCAAAATTTACGACTACTCGTACTGTTTGTTTTTTAAAGAGCTCATTTCGAAATTAATACTATATAGTCTGGATCGATTTTCAACAATCTTCATAAAATTGTACTTGAACATGAAAAGCTAAAAACCGAAACTTGTCTGTAAAATGTTCATCAAAAATAAATATGTATAATTAATTTTAATAACATGAGATCGATGATGCATCCGAAAAAGAACACTTTCAATTAATTGTAATCGATTGCACTCGACATCGACTGGCGAGTGAATCAGAGACATATTAATGATTGTGAAACTGGTATGAAACGAATACCATGGGATCAGTACGATGACATTTTCCCTTGCTTTCAGAGACTCGATTAAGAAATAGAACTAGAAGCAGCTGAATTTGAGAGAATACTTTGACTTCAATTCTGTAAGTCGTTCACACACTTCAATTAATTACTGTCAGATATCGTTCATATATCATATTTGAGCACAAAACAAGCGTCGGAAGAACAAAAACTAATTGATGTTGGTTTTAATCGTAATATATGGGCTTCCGATAGATGAGTCATTTGGAAATCGTTTTACTCATCATTTATTTTCTATAATGTATTAAAATAAAATTGTTTCTCTTTCGAAGATTTATCATCACAAAAATCAAATTCAAGTGATAATTCGGATATGGCAACGCAATCATCGCTCTCATCTAAAAAATCTATGGTAGTAGCTATTAATGGTGGTTTTGAGCTACAAAATGAAGATGATTATACAGTTAAAGATCAAACGAAAGGACGCCGACGAGAATCTGATGATAATGCTAATATTAATAAGAATAATAATGCGACGAACACTACGAAAGTTAAATTTCTGCCAACACCACCGACAGACGCTAAGCAAACAAAAGATCTGCATCAATCTCCAGCAACCAGTCGTCCTTATCCGTCATTGACGAGACCTAAATCATCTGATAGCACAAGGAGAAATCTGCATACAGATAGTACAGTACCGAATTCATTGTCTGATAGAGGAAATAAATCGGCAGCAAATAATCAAAGACCCAAAAGGTGTGAGAAAGAAACGATCTGTCTATGTTTACCTGAATTTGGATAGATATTAAAGTGAACGATTTTCTAATTGTTATTCTTTTAGTGCGAGCGTTTCAGCATCTTCAGAGCCCGCAGTAGAAAGGTATGTTTCATTTTTCTCATATTTTTCATTGTTATTTACAAATATATTGATAAAAAAAACACAGAAACCTCACACTTCCCACATACGATGAACGTTGTCGAGCAGCAGCTGAAAAAAAACAAGCGGAATTACGTGAAGAACGTCGTAAGAAAAAAGAAGTAAGATCAATACTAATATCTATCGCAACTTTTCTAGTAGATTCGATCACACAAGATTTCGGGAAGGAGAGTAAAAAAGCCATTCGAGTTGATGCATCGTGTATCGAATTAGTGCGAAGACTTCGAAAAATAAAGAAAATGAGAACAAAATTTCACTGAACAAAATTAATGTCAATGACATTTTCTTATCGAAATAATTATATTTTAAGATTTCAACGAGAGAACTATACGAACAACTAGATCTTCTCATCGATTTCATATTCAATTAAGGATAGAGGGGTTTCCATACAACAAGAAAAAGCTTTAAAGAATCTATGTTGATGAATTTCCAAATCGAAACAACAAAGTTCCTACTGAAATTACGATTCATTTTAATATGCGTACTAAAAAATAAAACAACAAGAATTCGACTCGTAGTTATCTCCGTCGTAAAATTTCATGAATCACAGAATAGTTTGAAAATTCGATGCGAAAAAGTTTCTATTTGTTGAAATATTAAATGTCAAAGTTCGCGTGATTCTTTCAAATGTATACGGCTATTGAGTTTACTTTGTCATACGATACTTCGGCAAATAAACAATTTTTTTGTTCCACGAAAGCTTCCAGATTATTTTGTGAGTTAGTCGAACTATTCATAGACAATTTTACAAATAAAGCATGTGTTGTTCTCTTATGATTTTTTCAATAATATATCTCAAGTATAGATGGAACTTTCTCGATAGGTAAACTCAGTTAGAGACAAATACATGAACGTGATTTATATCAATCACTCTTTTAATAAAGACTATTCTGTAAATAAGGGAAAGTATCCTTTTTCGCTACTGATATCGTAAAATAACATTTAAACCAACGATGTTATTGGATGCATCCGCTGGGTTACTACCACTTTTAGGGAAATTTTCTTTTTCGTGCTTTTGATATGCTAGTTAGACAGAGCATGGGTGAAAACGGTTGGAGGTAACAATTAAAAATTTTTGCAAGGTCAAAATACGGAGATCCAGGTTGTTTCTTAGGAACAACTCATCACATATGGGTATTATTTCGAGAGTGTTCCAGAGTTTACATCCACTTTTTCCTAATGGAGTGAAACTTCTGAGCTTATAGTTCTTGGACATGTAAGCATACACAAAGGTTAAATTAATTTAAAAAGTTTGTAAAGAGATCCCAAGTTGGGTAGGACTCAAATGGAGCGTCACAGCTAAACCGAATCCTATACTACTCCTCTATTTTACATGATAGACATCCGGAAATTTTATCACAAACATATACCATTCGATAGCCCTTTCGACGCTCTACAGTGTAGTACTATTAATGGTGGCTGAAAGTTCGGACCAGGATCCACATAGTCTCATATACTGCGTATCTCTATCAAAAAATATGCATTTTTGATTCACATTGGACTGATTTTTCTCATAATAATTATGCTTTTGATAAAAAACAATGGCATATTTGGAATCAGTATGCAAAACTGAGTCGATGTATATGTTTTTCAAAATATTTGGAGAATTTTTATTGTCGTCGAAAAAATCAGCCAGGGTTCCCCTCAGGGATATGTAAAAAATTAATATCGATCAAAATCTCACTCTGAATGTGAAAAACGACGTCTAGACCTTTATGATGCTATTAAATGCCAAATGGTAGGTGGGTAGATAATAAAAACTGGATTCTCACTGAAGTTAGTTTTTGACATATCCCCGAGGGAAACCCGACTGAATTTTTCGACGCAAATAAACGTTTTCCAAATATTTTGAAAAACATATAGATCGACTCAGTTTTGTATGCTAGTTCCAAATATGGCATTTGTCTTGATCAAAATTGTAAGTATTATGAGAAAAATTAGTCCAATACCCATATGTGATGAGTTATTCCTTAGAAACAACCTGGATCTCCGTATTTTGACCTTGCAAAAATTTTTAATTGTTACTTCCAACCATTTTCGCCATTGCTCTGTCTAACTAGCATATCAAAAGCACGGAAAAAAAAACTTCCCCAAAAGTGGTAGAAACCCGGCGGATTCACTCTATTATGAGAAATCGAATGCAACAAAATATGAAAGCTGTTTTCTGCTAATCGTAGCCAGTATTTGATTCCAACAATCGGTTTATACAGGAAAACAAGTCTAGTTTGTTAGTTTGATGAGAAATCTGAGTATGCTTATTAGCCTAGAATTTCACATTCAACGTAATTGAAACAACTATTTAAATTATAGGCCGAAGAAAAACGAAAAGACGAAACAGCCAAAGCAAAAGAGAAATTCAATGAATGGGTAAGAGAAAAAGATGCGGAACGTAGAAGACTCAATGAAGAAAAACGTCTGGAAAACGAAGAACGAGAGGTAACTATTAATGATTTTAGAAATAAATTTCTTGTTCTTCGTTCACATAATATTCATCATTGAAGGCTCGTCGAATAAAGTGTGAACGAGAATTGGACGAATTACGAGAAAAAAAATATAGAGAATGGCTTGAACTTAAAAATCACCAAGTAATGATTGCAAATGAATTTAAAAAATTACAAGCTGAAGATGAAAAGGGATGCGATGGTTCGTCTTCATCGATTCATCGCCGAAATGATTATCGAGCATTTCAACGGTAAAAAAGAAACGTCTTTTGAATTTTTCCATTCATGTTTCGTTCAATATTTACAAACAAAACAAAGTCGTTCACTATTTTCGTTTTTTGCTGTTCTATTTTGATATATATAGGTGGCTTCGTCGAAAATATGAACAATCGAAAGAGCAAAAACGTCAGTTACGTCTGGAATCTCGACGTTTGCGTCGAATTCAACGTCGTTCAATAAAACGGTTTCAACTTCAACAGGATCTTCAGTTGGCTAAATCATTTGGATATTCATGATTTCTTATGCACTATTTTACTTTCTTCAAAGAAAAAAACCGCCAAATTCATCTACGTTTTGTTTGGCTTCTTGAATTTCACTTGTATACATAGAAAAGAAGAATGTTTTATTATTTTCTTCTATATTTTTACAATATTCTAGGACATTGAAGACGTTATCATTAGTAAACACAGATATTTAAGTGAAGGGAACAAGGAAAAAACACAACCACATATTCATTTACGTATATTAATAAATGAGTGGAGCGGAACGTGGAAAAAAAGGAGAAGAGTACGAAACGAAATTCTATTATGTGTTTTTTTTCTTCTACCTAACTACTTGCATATTTTTTCCTCCCACACTTTTATTCACACTCACACAAGCCAAGACATAATATTTTATCAAAAAAGAAAGAGAGATAGAAAAGAACAAGCTAGACTATTTTTAATATGTAAACAAACATTTAACTGAATATTACACTATTTATATTGAATACATGTTCTCAATTAAATTTCTCAAGCATCAGAATTCTTGTTTCGATGAAGAATGCGGTCGAAAATAAAATTTTCGAGCAATAGAAATAGCAATATTCTACAATTCAAGGTAATCATATAACTATCTTTCGATAAGGTGTCAAGATTCAGTCTGATCAAAAATCAAACGTGCTTGTACATATGTATTTATAAATAGAAAAGGATTTCACATTAATATATTGCTGTTATCTTGATATTGACTGCAATGGAAATCATCAAATATTGTACTACAGTATTGTAAATTTTTGTCATATTACTCGTTATGTTGCTTTTACTAATCTTGGTCTTTTCATCAATGTATAAATAATTGAATAAAAAACTCAAATATAACGATGAAACTACCGTACCAAATAGCCATGATAAGACACAACATACAGGTAGGATGTCCGTGTATTTCCATTTCTATCAAAATTAAACTTTAATTGCAATGTTTGATCATTATATATTTAACCTTGAAATAAATAACAGTGTTCGTTTCAAACTGTAGATTATTGAACCAAAACAAAAATAAACTGATAATTTATTAGAAGTAATCTGAAAATTATTCATTTTCTGTCTAAACATTCTTTTTACTGTGCGTCACACCGCAGATTGAAGGCCGACATATTTTACATACAAGAAATATATTTTTGTCACATTCTTATTTTTACCACAAGCGTAATTAGTATCTTGATCGCCATCGTACACGTCATCGAATTTATACTTCAAAGCTAAGCTATAGACGATATGAAAAAGAAAAAACATGAAACTGACGTTTCTGCGTTTGACTCAAGGTTCTTTTTTTGTTCCTAATTAACTTTATTTTTCTTTTCAAATTGAGACACTCCTATATAAGAGCAGATAAAGGAACACATACGCTTTTGGTAATGGTTCACTCTTATTGTACGGTATTAAAAATCTTGTTCATATAATTTTTTTCTTTAATACGAACGGATGTGTATGACAATAGATTGTTTTGAATCACAAATTAGAAAAGGCAGACATTCGTATTATCACGCTAACTACCTTTTATTTTGTTGTTTTTCTGATTGCAAATGATGTTATTATCTTGTTTTTCGATGGCTAAATTTGTTCGTCCGACAAGTATAGAATACTTTTTATTCAATATATTTCAAAAAATGAAATAACCTGGAGTACTAATACATTTACACACTATCCTCTGCTTTTTATACATGATGCCTCTATATATATTATGAAAATACACAACGATGCGAGAAGAACGCCAAGGCTGTTCTTTTTCATGTGTGTATTGTGTTTTTTTTTCGTGTTTTTCGATGATAATGCTAATAAGACCATTCATTATATTAACAAATAAACATCGGTTTCTATTAGGGTATATAATAGAAAATCAACGTATTCTAGATACATATCATAACAAATTTCTAGGATGAATATGTTTCCGTACACATCAGGACAGGTATGGCCGTAATAACAATAGATGAACACTATTCATATTAAAACAATCTCACTATTTATAGTTATATTCGATGCATCCGCATCATCATCACCATCATCACCATCATCAACAACAGCAGCAGCAACAACATCAACAACAACAACAACATGCTATGTTCGCTCAACAGCAGCAACAAGCTAACATGTTGTTTTACCAATATAATCAATTGAATTCTATGCAAGGGACTTACTCTACTCCAACGCTTGCATCTACCAGATATATGACACAACCAATAGAACAACCACAAGCGTACCGATCTGATCAATTAGTACCGCAGTCATCACCACAAGTATCAACTCCTATTCAACAAAAACAAAAACAAATTCAACGTTCCAGTCCTATAAACATGATGCCAACATCTTCACCACAAGCATGGACGAATGGTAGTTTATTACAAAATCCGGATTCGTTTCGTCCCATCCTTCATACAATGTCCAATAATAAATTGGAAACAATGCCTTATTTAAATACGAATAACATCGCAACAAGTAGCACTTCCATTCCCTCAATGACGATGCAATTCGAATCACCAAAACAAAGTCGCCATCGTCGTTCAAAGCGTCAATCTTCATTGAACAATCATCATGGACGTCGACGACTTCACAGTGCATCAAGTTGCTATGAATCGGATTCACCCGAATTATTCAGTCATGACGAAGATGAATTTGAGGTAAAATAAGGAGAGCGAAAAACTAAATCTGACTTCTAGCGCTTTTTACAAGGATATTCAAAATTTTGAATACGAATATCGATTCAATACTTTCTTTTTTGTTCTCGAATCGATTTTCTATTTTAAATTTTTTATCTTATCAAAATGCAGCGTCTTTAATTAATACAGTTGTCGATGATTTTCGATAAGATTCTCAATAAATATAAACGGATTCTTTTTCTATTATTTATCAGTGGCGTCCGGCACAGCCACAGGCAACGGTCCCCATGTCACCACCGTCGAAAAAACGAACGAACTTAGTAGATCGAGCAGATCTACTAAATGACGAACAAATTTCAAACGATGTTTATCGATCATCATTATATCATAATGGTTTATTCCCAATCGCTGATCCAGGTACCGAATCAAATATGAATTATAATTCATCGACGAAAAATCATAGTGATACTCGTTCAAGACCTAAACTGATTCAATATATTGATGAAAATATTATTGGTAAAGATTACATTTTTCAAGGACCATGGGGTGTAAGACGAAGTAGGTTATTTTGTTGTTTTTTGTCATATTACGAATGAATTTATTTTATTTTATTTATTGAAGTGATCTATTGTGATTACACAGCATCAGGTCGACCATTGCAATTCATTGAAGATTACATTAAAACGCATGTACTTCCTTTGTAAGTCAATTGAATTTCTCGAAAGCACACTTGGTTGTTTTTTATGACTGTTTCGTTTCGTGTACTTGAACAGATATGGTAATACTCATAGTGAAACAAGTTTATGTGCACAACAATCAACTAAATTCCGTGAAGAAGCTCGTCACATCATCAAAAATTCTGTGAATGCTAAAGAAAATGATATTTTATTATTTTCTGGTTCGGGCTCGACTGGTGCTATTCATACACTTGTGGATAACTTTGATCTTCATGATGAAAATGTTCGACAAAATATAATTGTTATGGTCAGCGCATTTGAACATCATAGCAATATTTTACCATGGAAAGAAACAGGAGTCGAGGTAAGATAGTAAAGATCATATGACATTTTTGTTAAAGTTACATGTATGTATTGAAAGATGGTGCGAATTCCAGTGACAAAAGAAGGTGTAATAGATCAAGCAGCATTAGAAAAATATTTGAAACATTATTCGAAGTTGAATAAACTTATTATTTGTTCATTAAATGCTGCTAGTAATATTAGTGGTATTCTAACCGATGTTGATGCTGTATCATCACTTGTTCATTCGTACTCCGGGTTAGTTTTCTGGGATTATGCAACAGCGGCACCTTATGTTAAAATTGATATGAATCCATCAGCTACTGCTTATAAAGATGCGATGTTTATTTCTACACATAAATTTGTCGGTGGACCAGGCACACCTGGTAAGTTGAGCGAAGTAATTGGATTTTCTTTCACACGTCATTATGTTTTTGTTGTTTTCATTTTAGGAATATTAATTGCTAAAAAGAATTTATTCAGTTTAAAAGCACCCAAAGCATGTGGAGGTGGAACCGTTAATTTTGTTACACGTACATGTCATGAATATAATTATGATATTGAAATTCGTGAAGAAGGTGGCACACCAGACATTATCGGTTGTATACGTGCTGGTCTCGTCTTTCAATTGAAAGATTCAATTGATATGAATTATTTGAAAATGCGTGAAGATGAGCTAGTTAAACGATTCTATCGACATTTTAGAAAAACAAAGACATTGATTCTTCTTGGTTCTCAAACAGCTCCACGCTTACCAATATTTTCATTTCTTATCTATGTTCCACATGTATGCAAATATTTACATCATAATTTTATATGCCTTTTACTAAATGATCTATTTGGTATACAAGTTCGATCAGGCTGTGCTTGTGCTGGACCATATGCACTGGATTTATTAAATATTGATGATGTGAAAACAGACATTTACTGCATGTTTATGACAGAAGATCTGGAGTGAGTTGTTCGAATGATACACATTTTAAAACAAATGAATATGACTGTCTACTTTTATTTCTTATTTTCAGAGCTCGAGGCAACGATAAAATTGTTCGAACAATGATGATGAAGTAAATATAATTCATATTTTTCATTTGTTTTTCATATGATTACATGTATCATTTGTCATCGTTTTAGACCTGGCTTCACTCGTCTTAATCTATCAGTTTTTGCTAATGATGATGAAATTGAATATGTTCTTAATGCAGTTCATTTCATTGCTACAGATGGATGGAAATTCCTACCATCGGTACTTATCAAAAAAGTGCCCAACATACATAGACATGTTTTTGTGTGTTTCTATTTAGTATACTTATGATCCAGTGACAGCTGGATGGGCTCATCGTGGTGGTTTTCAATTAGCTCACTCAAGTCTTGAGGATATAACGTATAAATCTGGTAAAATGCAATATTATGGCAACAGAAAAGATGCATTACCGTCGCGTGCAGAGAAAAATGTATTCGAATAGAAAAAAAATATAATTTAACTTGACTAGGAAGAAAAAGAAAATTCTATTGTTCTATTTCAATTCTTTCAGGATCTAATTCGTGAAGCAAAATTACTAGCTGCCGATGTTCTACGTCGTGCAATTGATTCCATTGATTATAGATCAGATCCACCATTGAATATTCCAGATAAATACAAACATATGATTTTCTTTACACTACCTTTGGATATTGCTTCGTTCGTGATTCAGCAAAAAGACCATGTACAAAAAGAACAGTGTAATATTGATTCGATACCATTTATACCATCAGATGCCAAGGTTAATTTACAAACACAAATGAATTTTTCTGTTTATTCTGATTTTCCTATGCTGTAATTGTAGGCAAGACTTGTTGGTGAAGCTAAAACGAGTGAATCATCGAATGGCAATGATAATCGAAAGAAACGCAATTCAAGCCGCAATCCATCATCGTTTCATGGTCGATAAAGGAGGAAGAAATAAGATTATGTATAAGATATAAACTTCCATCTTCCTTTTTTTAAATTAATATTACATTAGAGTGCTTTTTTTGTACTACTTGTCTACTTATTTTAATATCGGCTTTTTTCAGCATGTACATATATATATATACATATAAATCTATATCTTTAATTAAAATCAAGCAAAGACAAAATTGCATAGTACTTAAACTGCAATCAAACACTACCTATTAATAACTGACATCTCAAGGTTTTATTTTCGATTCTGATTTCGTATCTAATATTTTGCATTTGACCGGGCAAAGTAGAATGAAAGTATTCTTTGTTACATAATAAAACATGCATCTAAGTAGGAGGAAGATCAGGATTCTTGTATTAAATATTAACCTTTCTTTTTCATTTCGATACAAGGACAAATGTATCGCTATGCGTACCGATTTATATTTGCAATAGAACAACAACAACAAAACATTAGTTCATTGTTATAATAATCATCGAATCTATACATTTGATAGGCTATTAAGGAAAGATTTTTTATGATGATTATTATACTACAATAACGTAAGACTGACTGTGATCGAAAGAACAAAAAGAAAAGTAAATGTCATTGATGTATAATATCATTTCTAATTAAATCAAAATAGATAATGTCATACCGAATTTGCCTTATTATCTTATGTGTAACTTCAAATCATGCTCTACAACTAAATTTTTATTCATCTCTTGGTCAAGTTCGACAAGATATTTTGTTAAAAGATGGATATTTTCGAACATATTTTACACAGCAAGAATACAATGCTATCGTACCGTGAGTTTTGGAATATAATATTTTCGTACGATTTTTAGTCATATTTTTATTTATCAGAGGAACAATTGAATTTCCTGGTCAACAAATAATTGAGCAAGATTTATATAATTCGAACGAAGAATTACGCAATAGTGATGTTTATATTCATTCTGATCAATGTAAAAATACTGAAGCATCACCAGCAAAATTAATAGATCCATATTCATTATTAATCCAACAGAGCTCATCACGATATAAATATGTATCACGTGATCAAGTTGAATTTAATCAAGAACCTATTATCGATGGAATGATTTTATCTGTTCGATTAGATAATTCAACAATCAGAACAATAGATATGTCTTATTTAACTCGTGGTCTTTGGTGGACACCGAGATACGAAGTTATTGTTATTGATGATCAAAGTAAATCTAATTCTCTCGTATACTTTTCATTCATTTATATTATCTATTATATGTCTTTACTCTAGCTGCTACTCTTCGAGCTCTAGCCGATATCAACAATGAACATAAGCGTCTATATAATGTGACCAACAGTCAATTAATTACTGGAACTGTTCCATTGGCTTCGAGTTCAGCACGAGTACCAGCTGTAATGGAGGCTCAACGTGTAGAGTACATGGCAAATCCTATGGGTGGTACAAGCTCATCTATAGCATCCTTACCAGATTCAACAAATTTTGGATCGTATTCTTATAATATAACGCGTGAATTTAATCTTCTGCCAAAATCTATTAAAACATTTCCATTTCTCTCAGCTATGATATCATTTAATTATACATTGGAGACAACTATGTATTTATCGGTCGGAACTAATACTGGCTTATTTCAACGCACGTTCATTATAAGACCATCAGAATTTTTACCGGCTGGTACAATAACATTTTATTTAGCAGCTACAGATATAACTTTAGGTCAAAGTCGTTTAGCTGATACACCAAAACAGAATGAACAAACATTAAGTTTAGGAAATGATCCAGATGTTAAATATAATGTAATTAGTACTATAACAGCAACTAAACAGACACCAGTGTATGAACAAGATCTTGATGTTAGCGTAATGATTTCAAATCGAAAAGATCGGCAAACAATATCAATTAAATTAACTATTAATGCTGGATACCGCAATACAACATTAATACCACGCAGTCGATCGTCATACAATATAACTATTAATCAAGATCCTAATAATAAAGCATTGCTTATTATTCGAGCTATAGTTAGACCAAATCAAAATGAAATATACTGGTTTTCTATTAAACAATCAAATTAAACGTTTTGCTTAGAAAAATGTGTTCTCCTCGTTTTAAGTCAGTTGGATACTTAGCAAAATGTGAAATGAAAAATTTAATAACAGCAAATAAATTATTGTAAACAGTCTATAATCAAAGTTTTGATCACAATTTTCATTTTCATGAGCAAGACCATTCATCTTATAAGTAGTACTTTTACTTAGTAGCTTTAAAGACAAATTGATCTATTATGTGAACTTTATTCAATGCATAGTATTTGTTTCGATCTAGAAACCTTTAATCAGTTTATCGAAGATTAATCGATAGCAGTTATCGATAACGAATTAATCACTTGTAAAATGTTTCTTTTCTACAATCATATGTTTAAAAACAACGTCATTTTTTTCGCCCGTTTCAAATGAGACAAGAAGAAATGAGGCTCATGTTCGTCGACGTATCTTTGATTTTTCAAATGATTGTAGATTTGCACTTAGTCAAAGCATATAATAACTAAATATGAACTATTTTGATTCAAACTATTGATTGAAAACATTAATTATTATTTGTATATATTGCATGTGTAATTAATTTCAAATCTTGTTTCAGATGGATTAGTGTGAACGAATGTTGCTAAATAAATTACACTCTTGATAGTTTTTAAAATTACTTTTCTTCTTCCATGAATGTGCTCGTGTCACTTAGCAAAATAAAAAGGTGGCACTGGAAATTCCATACAAGATCTCGCACATTTGTATAGAACAAATAAAATTCATTTCATAGTTTTAAATGCTAAGGAATTGCATAGTCAAATTAGGTGCACGAAATAATTCTTTCTGCTGCAATTTTTTTAACACAAAATGTTTTATTTCATCTATAAATGTTGCTCATCTTTTCATTTCATCTCAAGTAATATACACAGTTAGTTCATTCCATTGACAAGTTTTTAATGAGTACAAATCAGAAGGCTTCAATGGATAACGGTTGCTAGTTATATATCTATGAAAATAAACTACTTAGCATGTTTTTCACCGAGATAATTTGAATGCATGGGAAATGCAAATCTTTTGCGAACATCGCGCACGCAGAATCCATTTCGTTATTCCTTGTATGGACCAACAAAGCGGAAGTCTCTGAATTCTGACATGTACTCTATTTCAGAAGATGATCTATTGTTAATCGCCTGACTAATTTCAACTTATCATCATAGTTCTACTGCATTATTATCTGTGACTCATACCATTTTTCGAAAATCGATGCATTTTTAATCCATTGATAAAGTCAGTATTGTTGATCATTTTAATCTGCAAGTACGTTTTTCTTTCTTCAGATTACTGCATTTACAGCAAGACAGAAATTGTGACTGTTCCATTACGATTGTTGTCTCTTCGTTTTTCAATAATTTGCATGCCTTTATGCCATATATTTTGACAAATATGTCTAACGAAAAGATTTTTCAAGTTTCTCATGCATGATTTCCTTCACAAATTCAATTTATACATTTTGATATTGATGCAGTAAAAACTGCAGAAGATATAGTAAATATATACATAAATAGTCTAATTTATATTGTATCACTCATTACCTTACTTCAATTTAACATTCTCTTAATATCATAGTACACATGAAAAGGCTGAGAATTTCAAGAATGAATGTTCAATTGAATATAATTAGTATACATGAGCATATCGATTGATATCTATCTGATAATGATTTTATTCCGCATTAAAAAAGGAGAAAATGTTGTATTTAAGTTTCAGAAACAGATTTCTGTCACAATTCAGTTATTTGTTACCAACTGGCGTCGTCGAGGCTCATTTCCTTGACACGAGTAATATAGAATGAATTCTATAGAATTATGATACAGTACATATGCGCACGTGTATTCTTTTAAAGACAGCATCTCAAACACGTAGCACGAATCGATAAGGATGTGAGTGCGAGTATAGTGCATGTAAGCAAATTCTTAGAAAATTTTCATTCAATGAGAAAAAAATTGGTTTAGTATAGAGAGAGGTAGATAACGAGACAATGCATATGATGAAGAAAAGAGGACTACTTATTTGAACTTTAATGCTTGATTTAATTTATTCAAAGAAAACTCTTGAACTCGATTTGATCGAAATCCATAACATATAATTTACGTTCGATGTGTGATACCCTGAAACTAGGGATGGACAGAAAGCAAACTCTATGGCCTAGAAAGAGTCACTATCAACTCAATTATTTTAAAATTTTTTCATTGTTAGATATTGTTAGTAACTGACTAGAAATGATAATATGCATTGCTTGTGTATAATTTATCGTGCTTGCATACGATTACATAAACAAATACAAAAGAAAAAAGATTTTAAAATGCATTTCTTTTTCATTGTCTACTTTGCTAAAAATCAATCGACCGTGAATACCATATGATTGTATTGAAACTAGTCCTTGATCAGATGCAGACATTCAAAAAAATCATGAGTATAAATACTAAATAGATCTTAAAAATACGCTTCTTCTTCACATTGCTGCTGGCTTGCAAATGCATTCTTTTCTCCAATACTTGTATTCCATTTTTGAATGCCAACATTCGCCTAATCTTTTACATCAATAGAAAAAAAGTTAAAATATAACAAAAGTAGCCAAGCAATCTACACATTAATGATAATATGAAGAAGAAAAATAAATTTTTTGCTTCGTAACATACATGATATTATCTGAATAAGTACTCTGATTTGATTAGTATTATTGAAGTCCCACTTTTTTTCACTATCTACAACTGTCAGGATATATCCAAATTCGAGCATGAGATATTGTTCTATATAGTTCAATGAATATAATGGACAAGAAGCTACTAATGATCATGAAAAATATTTTTCAGCATTGAAGTTGGTTGATTAGTTCCTTTCTAAGGTTTTTTTTCCTAACAGATTCGAAATCGAAAATTTTCTTTTCTATAATAGGCTATCTTACTCAATGCTTTCATCGTGCTGCATTTACGGCTGCAGAAAAATAAAAGAAAAGAGTGAAAATTAGCTTCACTATTTTATTTGAAATTAAATTCAAATTGAATGAGCAATATCTTTTATTCGGAAATCAGAAATTTAACAACCATTGAGATGGAATTCGAACAAACATGATACATTCTATAATGAGTTTACTGAGCATACATCAGAACACTTGAGCCGTAAGAATTATCCATGATTGGCACAACAAGATTTGGACTGAGATATTGTCACCCGTACAGTAGTCACAACAATCTTGAACGTTGTAGATCTCATACCATTCGTGATAACTCAAAAATGAGACAGCAAATTTGATTTGAATACTTAGAAACAAAACATCCGTTCGATAGGAATGAAAAATGAAATTTGATTGAAGTGTTTGTTCTAAAGTATCGCTATCAAGTATCAGAATTTACTGTTGAATTACTTGTATTTCATTTGTATTTTCTTAGTATTGTAATCATGCATCAGGTGTTCAATATGATATATTACTAAAAGACGATTTCAAGTGAATACAGGCAATCAACATGCTTCTCTGTTTTCATAACTGATAACTATTACGGCGAACATTTGTCGGTGAATCTAAAAGATTTAATACATGAATCTTGTATTGAATAAATGATGTTATCATCGGTGACTGTTGGATCATCTACATCGGAGTAAAATAAACAACAAATTCATTACAGAAATTCATGTATCAGACTTGTATTCAAGAATGTCAGTACTTGTAGACTCATCTAAAGACCAGGAGAAATTTTGATGTTTCATTTGAGAAAGAGTATGATTACAGTTGGCAACAATCTATCATTAGTCCTTATGGATAGAATATCATCTAACATGCTTATCATTTCAGTTTTTAGAATCGCTACATTTTCCGTTCAAGAGTTTTCAATTACCTACAAACGATTGATCGTCTCCAGACAGAGTTTTTTATTCATTTTCGTTCATTACAATCGTTTCTTTATGATATTTTGCATATAATTATTTATTCTTGCCAAGTTATAGTATCACAGAAACGAAACTATCACAACAAAGCCGGCATTGCCATAAGTTAACGATATAATTCAGTTATAATAATCAAGATTTAGAAACGAATGCTTTCTTGAGACAAGAGTATGATCAACCTGACACAAGAAGATAAAGAATTACCTTGCAGTCAATGTTCCCACACTTAGTATTTGTGTTGATTATAGGAAAGCATATGATCTCTTATAACATGAGAGTCAAGTTGTGAAATTTAACCGTATGGAAATACTAGTTGCATTGCTAAAGGTAAAAGCGAGTTGGCTAAACAATTACAAAGCATTTGTAGGATTCGGAAATCTCAAATGGGACACAGTCAACATCAATGTAAGATATACTTCATTTGATAGTATGAGATTGAATAATGAAAAAATTAAAGTAACTAAACTATCAGTCATTTTTATTAATTGTTTCCAATCAATTGTGACGTTTCGTTCTTAGACATAGAACATCATCAGACACAAATAAGTAGAAATGACGAATTCATAGAGAAAAACATGGCGAAAATAAACGTTAGTTTTCCTTTTTTCTGTTGAAAACATTTCAATGNCATTGAAATGTTTTCAACAGAAAAAAGGAAAACTAACGTTTATTTTCGCCATGTTTTTCTCTATGAATTCGTCATTTCTACTTATTTGTGTCTGATGATGTTCTATGTCTAAGAACGAAACGTCACAATTGATTGGAAACAATTAATAAAAATGACTGATAGTTTAGTTACTTTAGTTTTTTCATCAGTGTAAGATTGCATCATGGTAGCTGACTAAGTCTGTATAATTTTATTATCTACCATTCAGATATAGTTTATTCCATGGAAATGTTCTCTATCAATATCTTTCCAGATGATTTAACTACACGTATTGTACCGCTCATATAGAAAAGTTTGTGAAACATGATAGGATATATTAATAAAAACGGTGCAGAAAGATGCCATTGTCTCTGTAGCTACATCCAGCAATAGTGGAATCACCCCGCCAGTGTAAAGAAAGCGATAGTGGAATTGTTCAATTCACAAGTACAACAGCCTAAAAGTCAAATATGTCTTCATGAAAAACAACTGAAGTTAGCAAAAATATTCAAATATCAAGGATTCGAATGAAAAAATAAACTATTCCGGTAACCAACAGTTGAGCAGTATATAGAAAAGATGAAAACGTCTTCATAAAAAAGCTGAAATATCTGAAGAGAAAGAAAAACATATCTACGGAAGCACAGAGACCATGTTTCCTAGCATATAACTGTCTCTTCTTTGTCTAGATTTGCCCGTTTCTTTCCATAGAAATTAATTATCACCAAATCAGCATTGAGTGAAACTTCAGAGTAGGTGTATGAGAATCATACATATATTCCTTTTCATGCCGGCACATGAAATTCTTTCCAAATTAAAAGAACGACCGTTCAAATCTTAGTTTAGAGACTAGCTTCAAAAAATTTTGAACCGAATGTTTAAATCAGACTCAGGTAAGTCTCATTCTTTTCTTACGATAGGTATATTTCATTGAGATCTTTTCCAGAACTCATTAAAGCAACAGCGAAAACAAATAGAAAAAGAAAAGCCATTGAACTTAGAATTATTTTCAGGCTGACAAGGATAGAAAAAATGACAGAGACAAAAGAGTCACGGAATTCCTATCCATTGAAAGCTATTCAGATGAAGTTAATACCTGATCTGTAACAACCTTCGCCCCTTACCTTATTTTTCTTTTCCTCTACTCTCTGTCTACTTGTCTTAGCTCCTCACTATCTCATAACGTCTATTTTGCCTAGCTTATAAAAATTTCCCCTTACTTTCATCATTCATCTCATATTTTAGCTTCCATTTCCATCCCTTATTTTATTTCTATTATGCTTTTTCTTTCTTTTCTATTCTTTTATAAAGGCTCATAGACACGACACTAAAGACAGCTTACTCATAAAAAAATAACTGTCACAACAATGTGTGCTAGTTGTGAAAGTATTTCAACATTAATTCATTCGTTTCTTTTAATTTAAAAAAAATTATCTGAATAAAGATCTGTGACGATTACCAAACCCTTTTTCTTTAACATTTTTACTCCCAAATCGTATATCGTGAGAAATATTTCTATTCTTTACAATCGATATGATAAGTCTAAAAGAACGCAAATACATTTCAACTCTTGTTCTTAACAAACGAAGAAATGACGCGATTGGATACACTCCAAAGAATCTCTGTTAATCCATAGAACGATTTGAAATTTTTTCCTCGAGAACTATGTTTAACTATTGAGAATCGCTAGTAAATTTTGCTTATGATTCTTTAAAAACGCATTTAGCATCGCAATTTTCAACGTTTATTGTAGTTCGGCCGAAAATATATGCTTACGAAGAATAATATTTACATAAAAAACAAACATTAGATGTTTTCTATCTAATTATACTATTATGTTCATGTGTAGTACCATGTTTTCAGTTCAGTAGTTAAATGATACTTTCGAAACAGGCGGTATCTGTTCAAAAACAGTGGTGATATTCGAAACCATTGTATTTCTCAGATAACCGTCATGAGTAGACATCTGTCGAACGTATCATACATGCTACTTACTTACTAGTTATTAAAAAGAATGAAGGTTGATGATTCACGAAATTGGTCTTTCATGATTCTTTTCTTTGATGAAATTTTTCTTTCTGAGGATTGCTGATTGATCAATAAGATTTTAAACAAAACCAGCAAACCGTTCGGTTGCGATTCTTTTCCCATTTCTATGTTTTTCTCGCGAATATTTACAATTAATGTTTATTTTTTAGTTTGACGTTATCTGTTCTCTTTATTTCTACTAAAATCTATCTATCTATCTATATATATATATATATAGATATATGGATGTATATATTTGTATAGAAAGGTATGTTATCATTTCATTATATTGTAAAAGAAAGTCGCAAAAAGCTGTAACGAACAGGGTCCATGAATAATACACAATTATCTTCAATTTCACTATTTGAATCAGATGTTTGGCTATTCAGTATCTATATTGTTGGTACATTTGAATGCGTCTTTTGGTTATGTAATAGTTTTCTAATTTTTATTGAGTCGTTTGATTTTCCATCGATTGACAAATATCGTATACAGAAAGGAAAGAAAAAATTACGCTTACAACCAGATGTTGTACGATTAATGATCAAACAAACGATTCGTCATCAAATATCAGTTATTCTTTTGACACCATCACTTTATTATATTTTGAATTATTTTGGACATCTTGACATGCGAGGACCTCGACCATCATGGCTAACAATAATCTATCAACTTGTTCTTTTTATTCTTTCGGAAGATGCGATTTTTTTTTGGACACATTATCTATTTCATACACCATGGCTATACAAACATATACATAAAAAACATCATATTTTTAAACAGCCGACCGGTGTTGTTTCTGTTTTAAGTGATCCTATCGAAGGTTTACAGAATCAATTATCTATTTGGTTCATGCCTGTTCTATTGAAAGAGAAACATATATTTACACTATGCATATGGATTGCTATACGAGTCTATCAAACAGTCAATGCACATTCAGGTTACAATTTACCTTATGTTAGTACACAATATTGGGTGCCGTGGATTATGTCAGGCGCTTTGGCACATGATTTTCATCATGAACATGGCAAGTGGAATTACGGATCATTCTTTAACATTTGGGATCGGTTGATGAATACACATAGACTTTCAACAACTATCAAAAAAAACTAACTGACGAGAAAAAACACATGTATCAAATAACCTTCAAAGGCTTATTGAAAATGGAGGACAAAGAAGGAACAAAACAGAAAGAAAAAGATCTTCTAGAGTATGTCAACTTATTTGCTAAATGCTTGATCGATGAGAAACTGAATGTGCAAATATATGCAAGCTTGTATTAACATTTAATCATTGCACATCAAAGCTATGTCGTATTGTTTCTTGCTAGAATTCTCTCTTCTATGTGTAACATTATAGAAAAGTAAAATGTCTTCCCAAGCACATATAATTTATATATATATATATATATATTGAAGACATCATAGATGTAATGATGATTATATTTACCCTACTCTTATCGTTTGTAATTTTTGATGTCGAATTTTGATTGCAGCGAAAAATGGCAAGGAAAGAATATTCGTATTCTTTTGCACTTTTTCTTTATTCTTCCTGCATATTTTACTTTCAACAATCTTGAAACATGGGTAACTCAAAAGAAAAATCATGTTGTTCGACGACAAAAACACCTTTTTCTCATTGGTAAATAAAAAAACTCGAAGAAACGACACAAGTGCCTAGTTACATATAATCATTGTCTGCATTCATTCCTAATTCATCTGTTCTTTGTAAATCAACCTAAGTATCGTTTTATTCATCTAGTAGCACTCGAGAAAATCACATTCGATGGTTCATTCTTTCACATGCATTTTAATCAAACCTTCTAATTCGAATAATATTTTCATGATTCATACCGATCATTGTTTTTCTGTTGAAAGATTTGGTTCAACTATTCCTTTTAGATATAAAGTCTCTTTAAAACAAATTGGTCGATCTATTCGCATTATCAGAATGTCATCATTTTCAAACTATCGAAACCCAAATACGAATCGATCACAGACTACCAATGATGAGACTTCAAAAGATCTCAAATCTAGTGTGCGCGAAAGTCGTTGGATTCAACCCGAGCAATGGCAATCAGCTGAAATTCAAGAAAAATTTGACAAAGTGAACATATTCCTATTCGTAAATGCAAGTTCGTTGAATTTTTATGTTCTGCTTTAGGGTTCGATTGATTTTTCTGAAGTACACGGTTTACTTCAACAGTTAGGTATTAAAGTTCAAAGATTTGAATTAAGTAAAATCCTTGAAAAACATGATCGAAATAAAGATCAACAATTGAATAAAGAAGAATTCGAAGAAGTAAGAAACACTAAAAATAAAGAACAGAAAGACAATGAATTTGTTTTAATTGACAATATATACATGTACATATATATGTATATATATATATACCCAGGTGAATGAATCCGATAACGAATTCGATCGGATCCTACGATCCGATGAAATCTTATGGGAATCCGGGTTGTGGAAAAAGTAACGGATCCGACGGGAGAAATCGGTTTTCTTATTTATGTACGAATTAGCATTTAAACCCAATAGTAGAGACCTGTCTAATCATACGATGAAATCCAATCGGATTCCGATAGTAGAATTCGATAAAACCCAACACTAGGGATCCGAATGTCGGATCGCAACCAGGAATCCGATGGGATTTCGTCGGATTAGAGAAAGTTCGACGGAAACATGATCAGATCAGAGAGGCATCCGATCGGATCCAAGTGTCGGAATCATCCTCCTGGGTGTATATATATTTGACACATTGTTAGCTCTACATGAAATTACGTGCTGAAAAAGACCCAGGTAGCACGTGGGGTCGAACAGTCAAGCCAACAGCTGGTGGTATCGATCGATTTGTTACCACACGACGTGATACAAATGATGATGAAGATGTGGCATCATCAACTGTTGAACAACAACAAGAAGCATCGGGTCCGTACCATAGTGTATTAGTTGAAGAACGTGTGTGGACTTCGAATTGGCTCAATCAGTATGCATTTATGAATATTCAATTAACTCACATTGACCTCTTACTTTTTATAGACTTCTTGCTGATGATGCTCATTTAAATCTACGTGCTAACCCGATCGATTCAGCAGATCCGCAAGCACTGTACAAACGATGCCAGGATGGTATACTACTTTGGTATGTATTGCTTTTTTTTTCATAAAATGATTTGCTTCTATTGATCAAACAAAATCTACTATTTTGTTTCTTTATTAATAATAAAAGATTCTATGATAAATCTGACATTGATTAATTTGACATTAATTCTAGAAAGGTATATTAAACAAAAACCGTCTCAGACTTTGTCTTAATTTAGTAAATTAATCAATATTGCTGTGCCTAAAACGATCGATGAACGAGCTATGAATTTGAATTTATCAAAACAAGATATTTTTCGTCAAAGTGAAAATCTTGAACTCGGTAATATAAACAAATACGAAACAGACTTTAGATTACTGTTATGATAAATTCCTTTTCATAATCAGCCATTAATTCTGCTCGTGGCATCGGTTGTAAAGTGGTTAATATTCATCCGGAAAACATTTCCAAAGCTGTGCCACATCTTGTTATGGGTCTGATTTGGCAAATAATTCGAGTTAATATAATTTTTTTTTCTTACTTTTTCTTATCTAACTTTCTACTATTCGTGCACTCTCTAAATAGATTCAATTAACCAGTGAAATTAATTTAAAGCATGTACCCGGACTTGTATTACTCTTACGTGATGGTGAAACACCAGAAGATTTATTAAAATTATCACCGGAAGAATTATTATTACGCTGGTTTAATTATCAACTTAAACGTTCACAATATAGCGGCAAACCAATATCTAATTTCAGCTCGGATATTAAAGTAAAATTCTTTTATTTTTCTTGAAAGTGTCATTCCAAAAATTATACTATTTAGAATTCTGAAGCATATATATACTTGTTGAATGTTATTGCTCCGACTAATACGAAACCACCAGTCGGGCTTACTCCATTAAAGGTAAAAATATTTATAAAAAAGCATGTTTTCTTCAATTATTTTTCTATTTAAACTCTTTAGTGAAGTAGTAAGAAATCGGTAATTTTGAATAAATATTTGTCAATGGACGATATTTATCGTCTCAACAACATCTAAATTGTTGTTCCTTGCTGTGCTTCTGTGATTCGTCATTGATATATATATATATATATACATAGATGTATCCAGATAATTAGGTTTTTTTTTGGTTCGGATTACATATGGAAGCTTGAGTTATTTCCATTTCAAACATGAGGGTTATGCTATTCGTCTCGCTTGTATGAGACTTTAAAAGTTCGCATTAAAAAAACTTTCAAATCGTTAAGACCGACATGATTCCGTTTTTGCTGATATCGTGTGACTTTGATTCTTATCAAAATAAGAAATATAGATATGCATCTATGCACATAAATTATTATTGTATAGGAAGATGATTTACGCCGTCGAGCTGAACTGATGTTAAAAGAAGCAGATAAAATCAAAGCACGAGCGCATATAACACCCGAAGATGTTGTTAAAGGAAATCCAAGGCTTAACTTTGCGTATGTTAGTTTAAGAAAACATGAATTACTTGATTGTAAAATTATTATTTTTATAGTTTTGTCGCTAATCTATTCAATACATATCCAGCATTAGATCTTCCTACTGAACAAGTACCAGAACCAGGTGTTATCATCGAAGAAACTCGAGAAGAGAAAACTTATCGAAATTTTATCAATAGTCTGGGTATTGAACCACATGTGAATTATCTTTATTCCGATCTGTGTGATGGTTTGATTATTCTTCAAGTGATTCTTTGTTAATTTCAACATAAACATGCAAAAAGACATTGACCATTGTTTTTAGCTCTATGACATAATCCGTCCAAATACAGTTGACTGGTCCAAAATATATAAAACATTTAATGCAATTAAGGAGCGCTTTCAAAAACTCAGTAACGTATTTTGATTCGATAATCTTGATTATCGATATTGACTCGTATTATTATTCGTAGGCAATTGTAATTTCATCGTTGACTATGCAGTAGAGCCACTTCATTTTAAAATGACAGGTATTGGTGGTCCTGATATACTCGAAGGTAATAAAACGCTCACACTCGGTCTTGTCTGGCAAATAATGCGAGCATACACATTATCAATTTTACAAAAATTGGCCAAATCAACCACACCGATGGCGGATAAAGATATAATAAACTGGGCAAATGAAAAAGCAAGATTACATTTTCTTTTACAAACAAAATTTTAAACTTATTCTATTTTCTCAGTTGAAAAAAGCAAACAAAAAAACATGTTTGACCAATTTTCACGATCAAGGATTAAGTGATTCAATGCTTATTTGTGATTTAATTGATTCGATTAAACCAGGCTCAATTCAGTATAATCTATTGAAGACATCTGGAACACCAGAAGTATTTATTTATGATATTGATTTCGATTTGTATTTTATTTTGTTATAATCTAGGCTAAAATGGATAATGCATTGTATGCAATATCAATGGCAAGAAAAATTGGTGCCCGAATTTATGCATTACCAGATGATATTGTTGAAACGAAACAAAAAATGCTTTTGACAGTTTTTGCTTGTCTCATGGCAAGTGATATGAACGTAGTAAAGAATTGATATTATTTAATTCTCACCACATGAAAACATTCTCATTGCTTTCATTCATCAATTTATTTTTTATGCCATCTAAAACGAAGGATTTTGTTTGTTCTTTTTCTTTTTTAAATGCTTTTTATTCCGATTCTTAGGATGAAAATTATTTCTATTATTATCATTACCATTACGATTATTATTGTTTTTGTGAACGAAGTGTATATAAAAGAGAAAACAAATTATTGTTTTTTGCTTTTAGAATTATTTTGACTAAACACAAGCCAGCTTTCTCTAACATTTTTGGATAATCTTTTCTTTTTCTTTTTTTCTTCTATGATCCTATCCAATATTATATAAACGGCCATGAGAAAAAATAAATAAATAAACAAATGTCAAAACGAGAGAGAAATCGATCGATGTTATTGCGTTTTTATCAATGCATGTCATAAACTGATGACAGTATTATTAATCTTCGTTTAGGTGTGTATCTTGATTCTATGATTTTAGCTTATTCATTTTGTTTTTGATACTAGAAAATACAATATAGTTGTGATGAATGACGACATTCGATATTGGTATACGACAGATGGAGAAGTCAGCGTATCCACGGAGCGCTTTAAGCATGGTACATCAAGTTTGAAATGGGAATGGTCATCATCATCAGCACTTACATATACCAATCCCGAGGCTTTCCGTTCGATTAAATGGGGAAATAATGTATGTTTTGCCTTTTGGATTTTCAATAGCGATCAATCAAGAGTGGATGAAAGTAATCTTCAACAGCCACTATACGTAGAATTTTTAACTGCAACAGAAAGTGAACCAGTAGCACGTCTATGGTATCATGTGAATTTTCATGGATGGCGTCCATTAGGTTTACGTTATGCCCTTTTACCTAAATTTAAAAATAATTTAAATCGTATTCATGGCATCCGTTTTTGTCCACCATCTAATACTCCTAACGGTGTTTATTTCATAAATGGCATTACATTTGATTATAAGCATAGCGTTGGACCTCTAAATGATTATCAACAACCGTGGGCAACACCTGAGAATATCAAACGATTAGATGATGATCCAGCGATATGGGTATTTAATTCAAATAATATTTTTTATAATCGATCATGGTTACAAGACGAACAAGTACATGTCAATGATGACGATGTTAATAAATTAACAGATCGATGGCTTCAAAATTTACCATATACAACATGGTAATCGATATATATATATATTTGATATTTTTGTATCTTCACTAAAACAATAATTATTCAACATTTTTGTTGTTGTTTTTTTAAGGTCACCAAATACAAAACCAGAAGCATATAGTAAATTACAAAAAGCATCAGAACTCTATGGAATCCAACCGAATACCATTTCCAATGTACCATTAGGTAAAGGTGGATTTTATTCACCACCGAATGCATTAGATATTCAACCTTTTCTCTTGGGTCCATTAAAACGAACTGCCACGTCATATCAATGCCTACGATACAATGATAAATTTAGAAGTGAAGAAGGTCAAAATATATGGACATTATTACTTCAACTATGTGATTATCTATTAGAACAAGGTTGGAATGAAGGCAACAGAAATATCGAAGGTCACCTAGATATAGGTAAGCGAAAATAACATGATGATTAATTCATCATTTTCAAAAAATATGAATGTAATATTTTAGGATATGAAATTCGAAATTTTCCAATGTGTTTGACATATATTCGTGATGATTTACATGAGGTCGATCGTTTACATCCAATGATGAAATCGGCTATGTGGATTATGTATGGACATTTATTGATTGAAAAAGAAGTATCAATTATGAGTACTGATATTATTCATAATTATCTTACGAATATTGTACGTGAGATTTCAACTATTGTTTTACTTATTTTGATTGTTGCCTTCGAACATGAGTATTGAATCGTTTAGTCTCGTCTTATGGTTTGCCTTCGTGATCGAGATGAAGTTATTCGATGTATCATTGCATTGCGATACATTTTGAACTATTGCTTTGAAAAGCGTATTCATGAACCTCTGGCGTTAGGTAAATGAATGATTTGATGTACATATTTTATTTTATTTTATTTTACTGCAATGCTTTTCTGTTCAATTAAATTCAAATCTATAGATGGAACTGTACATCATCATTGGATGTGTCACTATGAATATGCTTCGTATGCATTACCTGATATAGTCAAATTTGTGGCAGATATGAATGATACTGAATTTCATTTTTCCGACCACATTCGTCGTATGATGCGACGTTGCATCTATACTCTGAATTTTTGTCTTATCGACAACGAAAAAATACCACCGAATCTCAATGCTCGTGCAGGTTAAGAAAACATTTTGTCGGCATAGAGAAAAAGTATTGAAACGAATCTTCTTTTGCAGGAGATTTCATTGTATGTAATGGTCTTAATTTGACAAAGAAATGTGTAGGTATTTGTAATGAAGGTCACTCTTATGATCCATTCTTTGCTGGATTACTATTAAGTATGTGTCCAGGATCAGACAAGAATATCCAGTCCTACATTGATGAGTAAGTCGATTGAAGAGTGTTTTCGTCTGTATCAATCTTTAAAGGTTGACTTTACTTAGTACACTAAATAAAGAATGCACAAGGATTCATTACTCATCAGATGCTACCGATGGTTGGCACATCGTTTAATCAATAGCCCTTCATGAGTCTCCGACTTGACTAAGACAAGAATCTGTTGTGCGAAATTCTATATTCATGATCAACGAAATTGTTCCCATTTGATGTACCATGTAACTAGGCATGCTATTCGTATTTGTAGAGAAAATTTGAATAATATCCGCCAAAGAACAACAATACTCACTTACGTTGCACGTTACAATTTTGATTAAATCACTGTGATTTTCTAATATTTCAATTTGATTTGTTTTGTTTGAACTATTTAGTGGCATTGAACCAGTTCCACTTGAGGGCCATCTAACTCTCAATTCAACAGCTGCTTCTATTCATCGACGATCAAATTTTTTTGCCTCTATTATTGGTATGGGTAAAAATCGTCGTGGTCTTGAAATATATGGTAAGAGAGAAAATTTTTACAGTAAAATCTTGAAAAAAGAAAACCTTTCTTCTTCTTTTCACTTAGGTTGGTTAGTGGATTCAAATAATTATGGTGAATATGTTCGTAATTGTTCTATATTTCTTGTGCCAGCTGATGAACAAGGAATAATCAAATATTCGAATGCTGGTATTGCTTATCCAGGTTGGCAATGGTCACATTGGTTAGTTCGATAGAGATTTCCAAAATGCGCTAATTTTTCTTGTTGTTACACGTGAAAACTGTAGGCCTGGCACAACATGTTTATTGAAACCACGCTCAGAATTATTCGAAGGTTATTGTAATTTAACAGCTAAAAATTGGCTAGCCGGCGGTACATCAATATCAGGTCGAGACGGAATGTTTAGTAATGATTTTTTTGTTTGGGATATTGCTTTTCGTCGCTCTGTTTACTGTTTTGATAATCGAATTACAGTGTTAACAACAAATTTAAAATTATTACAACGTGCAAAACGACCTGTCATAACAACATTGTTTCAATCGAATTTTTCGAATTTAGAAAATCAAGAACAAACACCATTTATATTGAATAATGACCAAACAATAGCTGATTTCCCATATGAAACAGTGTTCGATGATCATAATTTAGATTCCATAACTGATCATCGAAATATAACATATTATTTACATCCAAATGAAAATTCAAATCAAGCATATCGTATAACTTTAAAACGTTCAGAACAGGAAATGATTTATTGTAATCAATATTATTTAATTGATCCAAAACAAAATCCTATCATTGACATGAAAACAAAAACTCTTCGCGAACCAAAATATGAAGATAATGAAAAATATTTTCAAGTTACAAAAGATAAATATGGTCTTGGATATATTGAACACTTAAATGTTGACGATGGTACAGCTTCATTTGTCTATACAATTCTCATTGGCCATCAACAATCGAAAGAATGGATGGATGAATTTTCACGTTCATCAAAAGATCCTTGGGCTTCAACAGATCTAAGTGATTTACCGCCTTCAATTATTTTATCGAAAGTCGAAGACACACATATCTTTTATGATCGAGATACTGATACTGCATGTTATACATGCTATTCCAAAGAACGTTTAGATGTTAATATTGGTCTTGTTCAATCATTCGGACAACCATGTATGTCAATGGTACGTGGTCGTGGACCAGGTAAAATTATTGTTAGTATAGCAACGACTGATTTTATGCTCAATAAAACCATGTGGATGGTGCTCAAAGGCAAATGGACCGATCCTGAATTAATGAGCGATGATGAAAATGGTTGTGTTCATATCAGATCAGAATACACTGACGATGGTAATACGAAAGTTACTGTTTGGCAACGAATCTACATGCCTGTTGAATTTCATATTAATCAATCATACGAATAGACTTTAGCAAACAGAATCCAATTTAATCGTGCTAGTATTTTTTTATATCGACTAATCTCACTCCAAGCATCTTATATTCATTTTATTATTCTTAATATTTTTAAATACGAAATAAATAGATAACTAGTTTTATGGCATTCTATTTTAGCTATATCAATAAAATCTATTTTTTATAGAATTGATTTAGATATGTTTCTTCGATTATTGCCATCATTGCCGTCGTCGTCATCATCATCGCTGAGAATGATTACATCATTTTCTCACCATTCTCATTCATTTACACTGATTCGATCATGTTCTGTATTTAGTGACTCTAATAAAAATCCACAGATCTTGTCTTCATCATCGTGCATACGGCAGACACAAAGAACGTTCATGTTTTGGCGTGCTAATGTTCAGCGAGAATTATACGGTTCACCAAGTAAAGCTTTAGCAACAGAAAAACGTCGGCGAATGAAAAAGACTCTCACGCAAATGATTCGTGATGGTCAATTGTGGCGCTTAGTAAAAGAATCTCTATTACCTGAATGGAATAAATTGTGGAAAGAAATGCAACCATGGGATAGAAGGTATTGAAATACATATGATTTATGTACGAACGGATATTTTTTGATTGTTCATATCAAGAATATCTAGAACATATTGATTCTTCTTATGAAAACATGTTTCTCTCGTACAATATTCAGTCATATTGTAATGGTGAGAATCGAAAAATTTATTGATTAGTTTCGAAGAGAGTCCGAGAAAACTAGGTGAACGAAAATAAACAAACATCAACCAGTTTCGGTTGTATTGATGTATTCAAAAATATTTTATTGAATTCAATTCTTCATATGATTAAGCAAAGCGTGTACGCATAGACACTAAAAGAATCATTGTTCGTTTACTAAAAATATTTTACTTCTTTCAATATAGTCAAAACAACCATACTTACTAGTTTGCATTTTAATATTGTAACTATTTTGACTTACATTCCCAATCACGAAAATGTTTGCCTTAGAATTCGCCTAAAAAACTGCACGAACTCGTTTTGAATATCATGATTCATGAAAACTAGTATACGTATATTTACGGATATTGCATTCGAAGCTTATCATGACTTTATAATGTATTCATTCGTGCTTTTTTGCCAGCTCGACATTGAATGAAAACGAGAGTTTAATTATTGAATAAGTCGTTTGATGCAAACTTTTGTCTTAATATTCCTAATAGTATCAATTATCTGTGGAACTGAAATTCAAATGATAGAAATCTTTGAACACCTTCTTTTATCTATGGCTCTTTAATATCTTAGCCAAAACATCAATTTTCTCGACAGTGAAAAAGAAAAGCTTTTGAAAAATATAAATACTGCTATGTTGTGAACCACATAATGAATAACGAGGAAATATAGAAATTAAGTAGTTGTAATGTTCCTTTTTTTTCATGGTCAAATTTTATAGACTTCTTTGAATTTATTTCAACTTGATTTCATCTAAATTTCATGATCAATCAATATTTTGAATATATGAAAACGGATGGTTTGACAGAACGTATTGATCAAGTCTATTCAACTATGATTCAGAAAAAAAGTTGAAACCTAACATCCTTGTTTAAATTATGAGTCGATGACATTTGATTTCCTGCTTTTTTGATTGAAAAATAATTGATTTTCTAAATTTAGGCATGAATTTTTTCATAACGACTATCTTGTAATTCATGACTTTGCCGATAATGAACAAGTTAAAAAATGGACTGTACGAACAGATCTTGACGAAGGTGTTGGAGAATCAACGGCTGAACTTGTGCCTAGTGGGCGTGGATCAGTTCTATTTCGTGGTAACATATCATCGAAAATAGTCAATCAGAACACACTGTATAATCAGAGTGGTTTTGCTATAATGTTTTCTGAACGATTACGTGGAACCTTTCTTATGCCAGCTCATCAAAAAGGTTGGACTAATTTCACTCATATTCTTTTACGTATTCGAGGTGATGGACGATTTTATGAAATAAGATTTCATACACCGGATCATGATCATCATCACTGGGTTCGTTACTCAAAATAAGAATAAAAGAAAATCTTTTGAATATACTTTATACTTATCCATCTAGTCTGATATGTATTCAATGATTTTATATACACGTGGCGGTCCTTATTGGTCAACAGCAAAAATTCCATTTGCCCAATTTTTTCGAAATAACATGGGACGTATTAGTGATAAACAATATGTTTTTCAACCACTTACATGTACACAAATGTCTATATCTGTTCTTGATGCAGCCGATGGACCATTCGAACTTGAGATAGCTGAAATTAGTTTGCTACGCGATTTACGTTATAATTATGATAAATTTGCGTACGAACAATATACACTTCCACCCTACACAACTGTTTAGTAAGTTCAAACTAAAAGAATTATAAAAGTCAAGGAAAAACATGCTCTTCTTCTTTTTCTTTTCTAGTAATTAATGATTAGCATGAAATTTGTTCTGTTTGTGTACGTTTTATTTGAAAGAAAAAGAATCATAAACATGTGAATATGTAGTAGAATCTATGTATAATATTTTCCATCTGCTGCATAGACAATTCTATTTGATCTGTTTTTTGTTGGTGTTTCATAGACAATACGTCGAGTAGGTCTATCCATAGGAACAGACTCTGGAACAACATATTTTGATTCAGGATCGATTTTTTTCCTGATCATGACGTACTTAGGCGATTCTGATTTTGAGATCACTTCTCTAGGTAATACTCGCCGGCGAACAATTTCAACATATTGTGGTTGTTTCGGTTCGTATTCATCATCGATATTGACTGGCATTTCGTTAATTGGTTTTCGAATCAGAACTTTTTGTGGTGAATGTGTTCTAAGTTTCCCTTTTCCGTAGATGATTTCTGGTTCATTGACTCGAGGGGCTATAATGACTTTTCTTACGATTCTGTTTCGATCATCATTATAAACATATTCAGCATTCTTTTTGAATACATCACGAGCTTGTGAAGGTCGTACTATCAATTGACCATCGGAAGTGTCATAATAAACCGGTCGAGATTGATGACGCGGTGGTTTGATTCGACGATGTTCAATTCTAGGTGGTGGTGTCGGTGTTTCTGTGCTTCGAATTATTTTAATAATATTATCATCCTCGTCAAGTATGATTTGCTCACCATCAGCTGTACTCCTGACTTTTATTCCATACTATATAAAAGAAAACAAGCAAAATAATAAGCATGATTACGTTATTATTATTTTTTCTTGTGTCTAGTAGACTATTTATAAAATGCAATTGAAGAAAATGATGAAAAAACAATACACACGTCACTCGATTCAGTTTCATGTTGTGTTTGATAGTCAGGATCAAGTTCATTCATTTTGAAGTATATTATTCCGGGCTCTCGAACTTGTTTCGAGCGAACAATTCTTCTAGTTGGTGCGTGCAACTGTGAATTATTATCGTCTTCAGCATCGTAATAGTAGCGTGGCATTATTCTTGATTTCCGTTCCGATACAACAGCATATTCTTGATCACGACTTGGACGATTCATCGCATTCAATTAATACAGACAGAATCACCACGAGCAAGTCAAAACTTTTATATAGGATTGCAGATGAATGCTATAAAACGAAATCAGACGAATAAAATGAGTTTCTACGTAACTCAACTCTTGTGTACATATTAGTGGCCAATGAAAAATTATAAACAAATAAAAACATAATGACGTTCTTTTTCAATTGATCATCAGCTATGTTCTTTCATTAAAAATAACTGAAAAAGGCTTCATCAAACAATCATAGTTTGCTGTTATTTTATTAAAATTCAAATAAAATACGAAAAACTGAGATTTTATCTTTTAGCCGGTCAGTAATTTCAACAAAGAACGACGTACAGAAAAGGTCAATAAAGTACATTCATACATCTCAGTATATTATGTTTTATTTGTTTGATAAGCATATTGTTATTGGAAAACTATATCGTCCATCTTCTTGGCACACTATTTGTTTGAACAACGGAACATAGTTAATACGACATAATGGTTCTATTTGACATGTTGGCAACGTGTAGTATCTTAGAACGATGCCAGTATCACGAGCAATAGACGTTTTGAATACGCATGGTTGTCGTCCTGATAATAGTCGAAAGCCAACTGAGTTTTTATCCTGTTGTGGATAACCATCACAAGTCACTAAAATATTCAAGAATAGAAAAAATAATAATAAAGCGACAGAGTGCTCTTTCCTAGCGCAAAAAATACACACTTGATCGAATTTATTCATTTTGCTACAGATGTTTTTCTTTCTATAGTTTTTTAGCCCACATTGCATTGATGTTAAATGAAACGAGTTGCTAGTGACAATTTTGGATAAACAATAGGAATTAGATTGTCTCCTTTATGGCTTCTTACATTAACTTTTACAGTCAGTTTGATTCAAGTGAATGCATGGATTGAGTAAGAATTCAAATTGCCGGTTTTTAAACAGAACGAAGAAAATCAATTGGTTCAAAGTTTGCAGCTAGACGAATATTTTATAGTAACGAAAAGAGCTCAATGAAGAGTAGGCACATGAACCAGACGAAATGCAAGAAAAATATTAGTTCTCAAAGCAGAACCAGATTTTTGCATTATCACAAAGTGTGTTGCTGTTTTATATAGATCCAAACCAAGAAAATGTAAGATTAGCTTTGAGAAATCATTAACAAGAATTATTGGTTTTCATCCTCGTATGTCTTAACAAGTTTCAATTCTCTTTAAAAAAAACTTCATCATCGAATACATTCTTTTTCCTCACGATTTCTCTGATTTTAATACAAGAGTATTTTTAACTGAATGGAATAGATAATAGATCTAATTCTTATACTAATTACAACTTCCATAAGTATAACATACCAGGACAATTCGTCCACATTCTGTTGCGATCGAAACTAACAATACGAATGAAGAAAAACATTATCCTTGTACGAGACTAGAACAAAAACAGATTTACTTAGTTGTCGTTGAACACCATCGAGCTGATTGAGGTCCACTGATACAATCATAAAACTTGATGCCGTTATAAATAAATGGAAAGTAACATGAACTATAGTCTATAATTTTATATTCAACGAACAAAATATGTTAGAAGATAAAAACATATCTAACCTAAACAATATCCCCATAATCCATCTTGATCAAGATTAGACGAAACTGAACAAAATAATGCAAATGATTTTGTTGTTCCAAGTGTTTCTGTGCGATAGATACATGTTGAGAATGATACACCTTGATAAACAAATGGAAAAATACAATCACTTCCATTTCCCGTACCACCAACAGTTTTAACACGAGGTGCTAAATGAAACATAGAAAAATGTTAATTGATGAAAATTAATTGTTATCGTACAAAAATGTTCATTCTATTTACCACGACAATACTTCCATTGCCGATCTCGATCGAAATCTGCTGTCAATGAGCACCAGCTATCATTGAAAGTATCACTTACACATCTATCATACCATTGTCCAAGATAAGAAAATGGAAATACACAATCGCTCGATACTATTAATAAGAGAAGACAATAGTCACAAAATATGGTACAAGAAAAATTTCTAGTCACCAGTAGTGTTGGTTGTATTTATTTTGCTTTGTGTTGTCAATGGATTATTTGTGGTCGTGCTCAGTATTGTTGATGTTTCATTAGAAATCAACAAGCTAGACGCTGTCAATAGTACAGATAGAGAAGACGCTTCATATGTTGTAATTGATGATTCTGGAATAATTTCTGTTGGAGAAGTAGTTGTTTCAAAAAAAGTCATTAAATTAGATGAATAACTTGTTGTACCATTGATTATTGAAGTTATTGTGTAACTCTTTGTCATAGATGCAGTTGTACTTGTAATAGTTTTCGTATCTTGAATATTGGAAGAAGATGCTGTAGGTGCACTAGTAATACTATTTGATGACGATAGCCAACTTGATATTGTTTGAGTTGCCAATGAACTTGATATGATCGGTGCCGAACTTGTTTCAGTTAGATGAGAATTTGACATTAAATCAGTGCTTATCACATTCTGTTCAGTATCGATTGAAATTGATGAATATGGACTAGTATTATTCCCAAAAGCTTCACTACTTGTAAAAGAAGCAATGGATGTTAGTGTTGATATGGTTACTGAGCTCGATTGTGTTGATAATATTGTAGTTTGAATAGTTTCAAATGGCACTGTGGAAGTAAGAGTACCAACGCTTGTTGAAGTTTCAAGTAATAGTTCAGAGGATGAGATTGAATTTATTGTATTTAAATTCGCTGCAAATGTCAAATTGTTGTCACTCTTAGTAGGATTTGTACTGAGAATTGATGGTAGCGATGTAGGCATACTAAATAAGAAACGAGGAGAATAATCTGAAAACGAAAGAGTTGAAATAGTAGATTCTGTGATAGGTATTGAAATAAGATTTATTGTCGAAGGTGATGATGTAATTGGCATTGAAGATTCTATCGCAGCGATATTCGCTGCTGATGTAGTCGCTTCTGATTGATTAATCAGCGTATTTAATAAGAGTGACGATGTTGACCTAGACGAAATGGTCGAATATTCGTTTGAAGTGCTACTCTCTTGTAATGAAGTATGGAACCCAATCGATGAATTCGTAGAGTTGGTGGGTGCCCACACAGTGTTAGCTTCGTTTGTTATAAAGCTATTCATGCTGGAGGAAGTTGACGGCTGCGATGCCGATGAAGACATCAGCAATGTAAGAAGTGATGATGTAGATAAAGGAGTAGCAGATATTATTTGTCCAGTTATAGCGAAACTTTCACTCGTATCACCTGTGGGAATGATATTGATAGATTCAGTAAGAGTAGCTTTGGTTAACGTGGACTGCACACTTTGGGAAGACATTGACGGTTCTCCCATTGTTTCCATATTATTTTTTGAGATATTCTCTATCGTAACTAATGATGGCATTGACGATACATATTGGTTGGTAACAGTCGACGATGTTGGATTTGACATGATGGTATCAGGGGTTTTTTCAATTGTAGTAGTATCGGTTTCGATGACTCCTTCACTAGATAGTGTAGTCTGTAAATTAGTACTGGAAAATGAGGATAGAACTTCATTTTGAAGAGTTACTGACGATTGTGTAAATAAGATATCGTTGATGTTCGACTCTAATGTAACAAAAGAGGTTGTCACACCTAGCGACTTAGATAAACTTGCTTGTTTATTGTCTGTTAAAGTTGTTTGTACTACTGATCGATTTTGCTCAGAAACAGTAGTTGATAACTGTTCTAATGGAAACGAATTCAGAGTATCGTGATTAGTAATAAAAGGTTGTGTAGTATCCAACAAATTAGATGATGAGCCTTTTTCGGTTTCATTTGATAAAGACGGTAAAATTTCAGTTAAAGAAATTGATGATGATGGGATGCTCAGCTCAGAAATATCAACATTCAATGTCATTGTGACTGGATTCATCACTGCAGTTTGTGACGTAGGCTGAACGTTCGTCGATGAAACATTTGTGGATGATGAAGAACTATTTTGTGCAGCGAACGATGATACTACTGTTGATAAAAGTAAATTCGACAATTGTTGCTCCGTAATAATTGATGACTCTGTGGAAATCGAGTAAGACAAAGAACCTTGCTGCAAAGAAGTTGGAAGTTCGGAGAGATTTTCATTCGGTTCTGATGCAGACGATGTGTTTTCAACGCTTTGAACCATTGCAAAAGATGATTCTGCCGTGGTTACTGAAGTAGATGAAATATTCATGTCGTTCGTATTCACAAATGACGATATAGTTTCGTTGGAACCCATTAAAGGAATTTCAGAGGATTGAACAGTGTTCAATACTGTTTCGATCGTGAACGAAGAAGTTGGGGTTGAAAACGAGTTAGTGCCGAGAAATATATCTGTATTATTCATTGAAACTGGTACACTCTGATCCACAAGCACAGACGATATTGGGATAGAATCAAAAGCGTTAGTAATATTGTTGCTTACGAAAGGTGGCAGACTTGTTACCAATACAACCGAAGAGTAATCAGTGTGTGAACTGTTTGAAAAGTCTACTAAAGTTTGATTTGAAATGTTTGTTGATGGTGTGCTGAATGGAGAAGTTACGATAGATGGTTGCACGGTACCCAGAAACAAACTAGTTGATAATAAATCAAAAAGCAAATTTCTGCTTGTACTGCCTATAGGTTGTTCTAATGTCTGATTCAAATAGATTTCTGGAGCAAGAGTTTCAGTAGGTTGTACAATCATAACAGTTGGAGACAATCCGCTTTCGGAATTCTCGAGTAGTGATTGTGTATTTTCATTATTGTTGTTGATAGGGAGATTACTCGTCGGAAGAAGTTCATTGAATGTTTGCTGAGTGGTGATGATTGTTGGTATTGTTGAAAAAATTGTTTGAATGGTGCTTGCATGAATAACATTTGTTTCAAATGTTGACACTGTGCTTGTTTCATCCAATGGCACTAGTGTCTGAAAAAAATTATCACTGATCGATTGCAGCGTACTTGGCGATTGTAACTGCGACGATGAAGATGTAATCATTGACTGGACTGTTTCTTTTGTATTTGAGGTAAGCAATGAGTTTTTTTCTGAAAATATCAATCGCGAAAGAGTAGTTGGCATAACACGAATAGTTTCCTGTGCAGTGACTTGTTCTGATGTTGTAGGAAGTGAAGCAATTGAAATAGATGTTTCCATCGGATTCGTCGGTAACACCGAGCTTGAACTCGAAAGATTTGTCGTGTGCAAAGGAAATTGTGTTATTGTCGGTAGAAGAGGAATAGCTGTTTCCGAACTACCAGTTGACAATGTGGAAGTTGCAGTTCCAGAAGATGTCGTATCGCCACCCGTAAGAAGTAAGGGCTGATCTGTTAAATTTGATAAAGATAGCATCGACGTAAATGTGTCAGTCATGTGTTGAATGTTCTCTGAAAATAAAGTTGTCAATCCAGACGTAGATGAAACTTCAGTGTCGTTTACATTAGTAGTCATATCTTTTGAAACGATGGTATACAATGATCCCTTGGGCGATATCATACCATTAACTGTTGATGTCGGAGTAACTGCAGTTGTATTTGATGAATAGTTTCTGTTGAAAAGATTTTCACTCGTAAAATTTATATATTTTACTAGAGTGCTATAAACATTTTGAACAGTAGTATCAGTTGAAAAATTGTTCGTCGCTTCAAAATTCGTGGTAGAAATAGACGAATCTATCTCAGACTGCAGAGGAATAATTGAACTCTGGTTGGAAAGTATAGTCGTTGATTCGGTATTAATCATGCTAGATGAGTTAAATAAAGTGACGCTATCAAATAATGATGTAATGCTCATTTGATTTAAGTTGGTGTTGTCGTTTAAATTTGTTGATGCTGATATATCTACATTGGATGTAGTATAAGTTTCCACTGAACTTCTATTATTATTGCTAGGCGTTATTGACTGAATAGGTGTTACTGTTGTACTGTCTGCAAATTCTGAACCAACAAAATTCAATGCAGTTGAACGATCGATATTATCGTTTGAAACGGATGATGAATCATACACAGTAGAGGATGAATTCGATAATGATTGTGCATGGTTATTTATTGTAGGAGCTATAAATGCAGTGGTTAGTGTAGATCCAATGATTGCTTCTTGAGTAGATATATTCATTTTAGCTGAACTATCTTCGAGTGTATTGTTCAAATGAGCCATTAAGGTAAAGTTTATTGTTGAATTCTCAGTTGATATTGTAGATTTGATTGAATTTAAACTATTTTCTACTACATGTGTATCATAGACAGATGTTACAACCGGATTTAGATTAGTTGACCAGATATATGCATTGGAAGTATCAGTGGAATCGATAGAAAACGAAGAATGTCTGTCATTGTTTGTAGGATTATTAGAATAGGATAAGCTAGTATTGTTCGTATCGATGATATCCATCAATGAAGTTACTGAACTCGTTAATAAACTGGAATTTAAATGTAATAGCATGCCGTCCGTAGAATTGTGACTGTCCGTTGATTGTGCATCGATGTATAACCGAACATTTAAAGTAAATATGAACAAAATTTTTCCCTTTTGACAATTTAAAAAATTCGATTTCATCTTAATTTGATCTAATTATGCATTTATTTTCAGAAGAACAAAATATATATTCTTGCTTACTAACCAATAATAGCCACACTAATGAATAAAAGTTACTTGATTTTTAGATTTCTCTCTACAACCTATATTTTTTTTTGTTCGATAACATGTACGAGAAGCAAATGAAAACTATTGAATAGAATAGTAGCATCAAATTATTTATTCATCGAGAATCATTTTCATATTAACTTCATATGTGTATGAATAATGTAGATGTGTTTTTGCGTAGATGAATATACACAATATCCAACAAATTAAAATTTCACAGAACTAAATCGACTATGAAAGTCATAGTTGATGAATGAATCTATTTCTGTTCGATATTTATGTTGAATCATACCGATCTGACACTGAATCTCTATCGTATACTATTTTTTTGTAACAGTTTTGATGAGAGATGGGTAACAAAATATTAAACTCGTGTTTACCCTTTTAGCAATGTATGTAGAATTCATGAGGCACTACACCTCGATCTCATTAGAAAGAAAAAAGAACAATACGAACTATCTGTTATCTCTTTTGACATTATTCAGACGATATCACAAACTATTCTTGTGTAAAACGAAAGATTCGAGTTGTTTTTTTTATTTTTCTTCATGTTAAAACTACATACCATCAACAACTCCATTACTTAATCATCCATAGTTACTTATATAGCATAGAAAATAAATTCAATCATTCATTAATATGTGAATCTTACTAGATTGTTTTTATTGCAGCTTAATCAACTAATATTGAACTGCAGAAACAAGTTTTATTAATTAAAAAAGAAGTGCAAAATAAAAATGGCTCTAATAGACCATCTAAGAAAACTTGTATTAATTTGGCATTAATTTGGAACGACGTCTGGGACATGAAAACATTGAAAATAAGGCACATATTGAACATTGTACTGTTGATGGCATTCGACACATGTTCCATCCATTGTACCGCATGAACAACTAGTAGCTGATGCGTCGATAGATTCGAGATAAACATGTGTACAATCAACTGATATGGTTTCGTAGAAACGACTACTACCTGTTGATAAATCAAACAGTGAATCGATCGAAGAGGGCGGTTCGGATAATTTTAAATTTTGATTATGATTTAGTTGTCTTGGTTGGCGAAATGATAGCAGCCATAGAAGTGTAGCTATAAATAGACTTGAAGTAACGATGACACTGGCACTTGTGAATAAAATCAAGCGAAAACTTGTGATTGTTTGTTGATGTTGTGTTGACGAACAAGTTAATTGAGATGAAATTTCGAAGTAAGACATATCTGAGAATGGTACTGGTGGAGGTGGGAGAGCAAAACGAGGTGGAGGAGGTAGTAGATGCATCATTTTCAATAATGCAACAGTTTCATATTAACATGATATTTATAGTTCAGAGCTAGATCCAGCTGGTACATTCTCGGCTATGGTGTGTGATCTATTCATTCTATACATGTATAATATATTTGTCACCAATTAGATGCACTTTCTTATACGACAACATAGTCATCGAATGAATAATTCTATCAATTAAACAGCAACGAACAGCAACTGTATAAAAATGCAGCATTGACAAAAAAAGTCTCAATTACTTTTCTAAAAACTTCTTCTGTCAAAATTAAGTAAACATTCTATGAAGAGTTGGCCAACTCTATATGAAAATATGTTTGTTTATTATTATTTTCTCTACGGTACAATATTGGCAAAAATCATTTCGCTACGTTAGATTTCATACTTTTTTATTCGATTAGCACATCACCCATGTAATTAATTAATAAATTCATCATCTTTCGTCTGTGTCTTTTTTTTTCTATAATCAACAACACATGAGTCACTAACGAAAGCATAACAAACGCAAAAAACTACGAATCGATACATGTTATTTTTTTTCCAACAGGCCCTCACATCACTTTCTATCTCTATCGGTGTATAAGCCCAGAATCCATCAAGCAACCACTTGAATTCGGATCCTTTTTCATATTTTTTTCTTGCTATTGTAAACAATAAAGAAAGAAAATTAAAAGAATTACACGTAGATCGACGCACAAAATCAGATCAGATGTATTTGATAGAAGAATGCGAGAGGCAGAAGTAGAAGAGGAAGATGAAGAATCAAGCGAACGAACGACACACGACAACCTATCGACGGAGATGTTTGACTTTGAGTGAGACGAGAGAATGCAAATTTTTTCTCTCTATTGCTCTTCAATTGTTCTGAGAGAAAATACTTACGTATGTGTTGTGTTGTTGCCGTTACTGCTTGTCTTTCTTTAAAACAATCATTACACGAAGGTGTCAACTACTTCATCGAATTCATACATTTTCGTTTCTTTGTTATCATTTTCCTACCATTATCTATGTTAATACTGATATTTGCCTTTTTGATCAGTTATTACTTTTCTCTAATTTAAAATCCGCAAAACAAATAATAACAATATTTAATAATCCGATTAACATAAACGATTTAACACTTCTCAAAACATGCCGAACAATTGTTCAACACTCATCCAACGCAAACAAAATCTTCTTCATAAAATCTTACGAAGTAACAGTGATGGCAAAATTCAAAATGGTAAGAATAAATCTAATTTATTCTTTCTCACTACTCTTAAATAGTAATCAAAAATTTGTTTGTTGAAGCCCTATCTATTATAATAGAAGAGCATCATTATGATTATCATATTCAGTAAAATATTGCAAGAAAAAAGTTAGAATATATATATATGTTTCATTTTTATTGCTGTAAGTACAAATTTTGAAGTTTTATCTGAATGCATACGTTTACACAGTAGGTGATTTGTTTTTGGTTATTCTTTCTTTTAGTTTTCATGAAATACGTTAATGAAAAAATATGTAATTCTTTTTCAATTGAACTATTCATAGAAAATAAACTTGATGTAGGAGATAAAAATATCGAATTAAAACAGATTATTCTTTCGTTGGCATCACTAGTTAGAAAAGAAAAAAAAAGAGAAAGAAATTATTGTAGGCAGAAATAAGGTGAATCCTTCGAACTGCATATTTTACATCTATGTTCATGAAATCTGATTATTTTACAAGCGCACATGTTCCTTATATAATGTTGATGTTATTCTCTCATTTGAAATAAAAAGTACCAGCAGTGTTAAAAAAATACCCCAAAGAAAACAATAATTATACTTAGTCAATGGAAAGTTATTATAATCGTTATTATGATTCATGTACAACAGTTTAATTTACTGAACTAACATTAAAAAAAGAACTTGTCCTTTTAAATGACGAATATTGTTTTTCTTTAGTAATGATTAGTTCGAGTTTCTTACATGTTGTATAGAATATTTTAATTTAAAACAAGAAAAAGAAAACTACTGTTTTCATTTAAAGCTGTTACTGAAACCACTGCTGAATTATGTGTTGCTGGTACTCGAAAAACTCCTGCTTGTTCTCCTTTGTCACAACAAAATTTAACAGTATCATCAAATACACGTCGATCGCATGCATTTTCCTCTAATCGTATTCAACCAACTTCCAATCATTTCTATGACACACATTTACCATCTATACGAGATATGAATGATAATGTAGAACGACAAAATCAAATACATGATGAAGTTCATTGTCGTCCACATGTAAAAAAAACATCAATGAATGCTAGTCCGAAGAGTACAGGTCGTCCTCCATCGACATCAATTTCTTCCATTTTTAATGCGTTTTCAAAGCGATCAACAGAAAACTTTCTAAGTGCATACGGTGATTTGGACGAAACAGCCAATCAAAATCTAGTATCAAACAGTCGTCGATCACATCACACACAAAAAAGCAATGAAATGAGTCCAACTACGCTGAAACAAATGGCAGTAACTCAAAAACAGACGGGTGATAATGGAATCGATATACGTTTTTCAAGTGGTTCAGATGATATAAGTCATCAGCGAACAGTAGGAACACCGGCTAGAAACCGAACATTTATACCACAAATACATGTTGATCCTTCCGCCACGCAAGAGACTGTAAATAAAGAACGAACTGCAACTGGTATAGTTGTTGCCTGCATGATTTCTTGCAATAGTTATTTTAAGAATTATCAAATCACTCTTTTCTTTTCATTAGGTCAACATTATCAAAGACGTACAAGTCATGCTGTTAAAACTCCTATGAAACAAAAAATTGATAAATATCGTCGACGTTCCGAAGAAGTTACACAAGCCGTTAATGGAAATACAGTAATGAATGCAGCAAGTAACGGTTTATCCGCTACTTCACCTTCTCTAATTCCACCACTATCAGGCCACCCAAAACCACCACCATCATCTCCGACAGCAGTTCGTCGCGTATCCTCGGATGCTGAATTAGATAATCGCCTTGAAGTTCTTCGTTTATCGATGGATACAAATTTTATGCATGCAGATCAACAACTACTAAGTCAATCGAATCAATATTCTCATCATCGAATAAAATCTCCATATTCATCTAATAATAATCAACAAACAAATCCAAAAATATCAATATCAAATCCTCCCACTCCACCTATTCGTCTTCGACGAACTCATGCACCTACACAACAAGTATCATCAGCTAGCTCTTCTCGAAATCAATATATTCATAGTATGACTAATCGAAATTCGCAACAACAACAAAGTCCAGCAAAATCAGCAGCAAAGTCTGGTTCTGGAAATCTTTACTTAGCATTTATAGCATCACGTCACTTTTCAGCATTAGAAGATACACTATTTGAATGCGATATCGATCATCAAAAGTTATTAAACATATTCACTTGGCTTAAAGGTGTTGAAGACCATCGTCATGAACAATTAGATCATGAAAAACTACTAAGTCAACAAAATCAACGTATGCACGATCAGGAAGACAACTTATCTTTATATTCAGAAATCAAATTTGCTGTTGATGACGTACCAGCAAATATGACTGGTAAACCGTGTGAAAAAATTCAAACAATGCAATTCGAAGACTAATAGAAAGAAAGAAAAAGGCTGTGATATACATGTATATTTATCTATATACATAATTAGTATCAATGATTATTTGGTGCTTTTTTCTTTGTGTCTGTTACATTTGTTGAAAAAGACTACTTTACAATCATATATTATTATTATTATTACGGTTTTCTTTGTGATACAACAGTACAAAGTTTCTGTTTTTTATACTCAAAAGTTTCAATATATTGCATCAGTATCTTGTATTTAATAGAATTTGAGTTTCGAAATGAATACAATTGTATAGTCAAGAGTTGAGAATATTATTAGAGAAACGATTTCATTTCAATGCAACCAAAAATAAAAAGATTTCAGTACTATAACGATCAATAGTCGCCTAGCTTGTTTTTAATTATAATACAATTCGTTTCTTCAAAAAGAATCTGCCATAGGTATTGTACAAAACTATATTCACTCAAAATAATTTGATTCAAAATTTTCTTGTTTTAAGTTCAAGTAAATTCATAATGACCTATGATGAATAAATTATTCGGATGGCTCAACGTACAATATTATAAAAACTACTTGATCTTGAATTGAAAAACTGTCTTTGTGTATTTAGTTCGTAGTTATAAATAGAACTAGTAGTGTAATAATCGGGTGCATTCGGAGTTTTTATGAATGATTTTTATATTGTGAAAAGTCTCTCGATACAGCGATTAATTGATAAACTACTCTTGTAGGAACAAAGATTATCAAGACATGGTTCAGTTTTTAAATTGATCTGTTTTTTTTCATACGTGTCAATGAAATTAGAATCAAATTTGTTTAAATCAATGGATTTAAATTCAAAAACTGTTCAACCTGCAAGACAGGAGAAAGTTTTCGAGTAGAAATTGTATGTGCAGTTAGCATATCATTATTGGCACATGATCATATATAGACAGAGAGTTGACACTTAATTTGAATCGAAGAATTCGTAACAAAATCGATTGTCAATAATATGAAAATAGAGACTCATTAGACATTTTAGTTTGCCTTAGGATAAATCAATATCGAAATAGAATCTATCATTGAATCGATTAATATATACTTAACGGATGGTAATGATCCGATAAAATATCCTAGAATCTTCGAATATGTATTGATTATCATGTAGAGTTCCTATGGTAACAAAAGACTAAAGCTGCAGTTCATATCCATCATCGATGGTATCTTAGTATTGAATGAAAACTATGACTCTATATATTGATCAAAATGGCTGAAACAAAATATTTGCCAAGTCAACCATTCAACTTGACTGCTCCGAACTAGATTTCACCAAGGTTCATAAAATCCCCATAGATAGTATATATACCTTTAATACTTGGTGTCATAGGAAAATATGAACGAAATTTTCATTCTGTTGTAAAGCCATAACCAAGTATTAGTTTCATGCACTTTCAAAAATAGTTAGAAAATTTTAAAATCTCAAACTATGAACTCGAGTAAAATGAAAACAATATACGTTGTAGTCAAGAGGAAAATAGCTTAAATCTGTCGTTTTTGATTTCGTTGATTTTTTCCAACTTAATGTAAACGATTCTAAATCAAAAAATCATCTGTTCCCTTCTTGACTGTAACTTACTTAATGTGTCTGCCGGTAAAATTATCTTTTCAACAATTCAGATACTTATCCGGTAATTTTAATCGATTATATTAGCAATGAAAAAATCGAATTTATCTACTGTAACGCAAGCATATGTACGAATCAAAAACAGAATTCAACAAAAATACTCTATGAATATTACTCAAAATTTCAAACTATGTTCTATCGTCTAGAATTTAATTAGAATATTAGACACTGCACCAGAACTATATGAACTTCCCATTGCACACCTCGATTAAATTGAAGTGATAGATTGTTTTATTTTAAGAAATGATTGGTACATTAATATTCTACAGTCAACTGTATTTTTACAGATCAATGTCAAGATTTTTGACTGGCACATTCAGCATGATTGAAAAAAAGAACACATACTCCATCTTTATTGTAAGGTTCTACTGCGACAGATCTATTACTATGCACTAGTTGTATATATTATAGTATTGCTAAGGTTTCAATTGATATTGTGCTACTCCAGTGAAAAATTGAAGCTGATGCCAACCGAATTATTCTGCTAGACAATCAAAATTATCAATCGATTTTAATTTTGATTCTGTGGCAGAATAATTCGATTAAAATCAGCTAAAATTTTTCACTGGGACTAAACTGAATGTCCTAATCCAAAATAGTAGAGAGCGCAACCATCATCGTATCGTTGGAAAGAACTTTGACTGATGTATTGATCGTTTTATTTTGATGTCATGGGTAAAGGGCGGCAAGACAATGTTGAGCATTAGAAAAAAGAATATCCGGAATTCGATTACTTTTACAAGAAGAAGTATCAATTGAAAGAGATAATTTAGTGACAGAAAAATATTATTCATCATTTCAAGCATTACTAAAGATAAAAATAATGACAATCCAATAAAATTCATTACGGCAATCATAATAATCAATAAAAAATGTATACCTTCAGAAAATAGAATTGCTATGCTAATTGTTATGTTTATTTATACTACTCCTATGTTTCTAGTGCATATTGATCAGATTTGAATGGGATCTATTTACTTCGTTTAAATAATTCCATAAGTAGGATAGAAATTTTAATGCATCTTAGTGACAAACCAGTGATTTTCTATATAGTCTTTTTGGCTATAACTGAGATTAATTTCAATTCCGTTTAATCTTAAAATTCACCCAACATTAAGTTTTTCAATGTTCATTATTACAAAAGAATTCCTACGAACGAAGGTATGACGAATAAATATAAGCAACTATTGACAAGCAAATAACTATCTTATTTCTCTTTCAATTATCATGTAAAGATTATTCTATTGAAAACTCTCTAGATATATAAATATGTTCGATATTATTGAACAGTAGCACTTAGTAAAAATTCAAGGTGAAAAATGCTTCTCATAAAATAAAGCAGATTTAAGCTAGTGTCAACACTTTCGAGTTCATTAACTTCGTTAAGAAATGTGAAAGAGAGTTTTTTTTTCTATCAGAAAACATAGACGTTTTATTTTCTTTGATGAAAAGAGTATGCATTGCCAACTCGTATGAAAGTGATCACAGAAATCATACAATTATTATTGAAGATATTCTGGTTTTTCTGGAGAATAAGATTAAAATACTTGTTCTAATCTTTACAACATATCCAAGTGTTGTTTCTCTTTGACCTATACTGATTTTTACGTTACATGGATTAATCATGACTTATTCTAAAAGAAGTTCTAAAAATAGGATTAATTGTAGATGCTCTATGTTCAGTGAGAAGGACCGACGGTATACGTCGCATTTGATTCCATGTTAAAGTCAATGAAACTTGAGTCTTCATTCGAATAGTGTATATTCAACAAGGAATAAAATAGATTTATACATCTGTAAAAGTTTCTTGGCAATTATCAAACAAAGTCAGTTGTTCATGTGACATTTGATTCATTATTTTCAATAAACATTATTTTACATTTAGCAGTGATGATACAGTGATGAAGAAAAAACAAAAGATTGATTTTACTTATTTTCACGTATTAATTAATTTTATCGAAAGAAAGAATAATAGTTCTAACACAAAGCATGATGTGAAATAAAATGTTATTCAACAAAATTTCAATTGAATATCAAAAATATCTATAGGAATATCGAACTTTGTTTTTTAATCTGTCATTCAATGTGCGATGTGAGTCATTTTATTTCAATTTTATTCGAGAATGGTTTCTGTTTTGTGGATCATTCTTTTGAAAAGAAACTAAAAATAGATTGTTCTACAATAATTAGGGTAATATTGAAAAAGAAAAGTTGGAAAACGAGCTTTTTTCATGTTAAGATTCTATGTTGATGGTTTGCCACTAAAATTTCTAATGAAAAAAAGTAATAAACGTCAACGTGAAAGATTTTTACATAGTATTTGTTTCATGTCATAGCTTGACTAGTTTTCCATGATGTTCATATCGTAATTTTGCCCCACCATTGTTTAATATGGGTTCGTGATACGAACAGATGAACTTCACTACTCTTGACGAGCCATATACATCATAAGAGATCATTCATAGAAGGCATTGAGGTTAAAATCATCTTTTTTCCTCTGTTCGACTCTTATCCTCCTCGAAAATGTTTCTCTTTAACAAAATAAAATTTTCTACAACAAAATCAATATGTTGATTCGATTGTGGGAAAGCGCATTTTAGACATACCGGTGTGATTATACTTTTAAATTGGAATATAAAATTCTTAACATAAGCTCGTCAACACTTACTCTTATATACATACATATATATATATATCTAAACTTGAACATCCAAAATTGTTGAAATATCCTCCTACAAACAACAACATCGGCACATCTGTACTCACGGTAGATTCTTCTACACATAATTATATTGAAACACAGCAACTCACACCTATACTAGCAATCATAAATCAGACCTCTTCAATAGAGATAATTTGATCACAATACACATACAAGCACTGCAACCTATATAGACAATGGTACCAAATCATTCGTTGAACAATCACTGTAGCGCATAGTGACGGTGTCGTTTCTTAAATTCATCCTCTCTTGAAGAATAGAAAGACATTCAAAAATATATAAAGTTCAATATCGATGACATTCGAAACCGATAACTAAGTTCATAGGTTTATGCGAAAGAATATCTCAGTGTTTATGCCAGATAATCTTCGAGCCATCTCAGCTTCGTAATGATGTTCAATGTCAAAGGCTATTTAAAAAATTCTCTTCGAAATAAAGCAGCAAACATATTTTTAGCGATACTGTATTTAAAAGAAAAAAAGCAACAATTTTCACTGTCAATTTCGAAATGTACATTGATGTTTGACACATTCTAACTTGCTCATCTTGACTTCATGTATTTTAAACACAATATTCCTTACCCTGACAACTAGATAGGGTTGGCTCGATAAAATCTTTTCGAAAACACCCAGAGTGACATTTACTGTTGCTCAAAATGCACTACTTTAGCCTCATCGGATTCATTCAGTCCTTTGATTCTGCAACAATGGAAATATATATTTAAAAACAAAAGACTCTTGGAAAAGTAAACATTACTTTTAAAAAAATTCTATTGATGCATTCTGTTCAATAAGAACATTAGTACTTCGATGTTTTTCTGTTGGTATTAATGTATTACATTGATATTTATATTTAAATATCAAATATTGGCAAATAGTCCATGATTCTAAATATCTATGCAAGACTAAAATCTATGAATACAAGTGAACGATGAACAAGAATGAAAATACGAATCATAAGTTTTAAAACCATCAATATCAATCAATATAGGAAAAACACCAAGATAGTTACTTTTCTTCCAAATAGGTTAAAAAGTCAGGAAACGTAGTTTCAATTTTGCAAATATTTCTTCTCATCTTACTTCATATTCACTACCGAAAAAAATCTATGGATATATTTGTTTAAAATTACGTTGTTTGCTGATTAACGTAATTGCAACACATCGAGTACATGATGTCATGGCTAAATCGTACAAAACAATTTGTTTGATGGTAAACGCATGTGTACCATTGGAATTTGTCATATAATTTGGACATCTCTGAAAAGTATACAATAAGTCGTTGAGAAAAAAATTCTCTGTTATTGATCTGTATTGATTCTATAAAAGAACAAAAGAAGATCGATTAGAAAACAGATAACAATTGTGTAATATCTTTTGGCAGCACATCTTAACTTGTACAATGTCGTACTAATGACTTGTCATTGTTTGTCAAAGTGATGGGTATCATTTGTTATTTTCCAGACAGTATTTCATCTCGTATTTATTTCTTTTAACACGATAAAATATTCTACAGATTTTATTTAGACAAAACTTAAATTTGAAAACCTAGAGTTGTTCTATCCGAATGGCTAAAAAACTATATCTAGTGTTAATTTTTTTTTTCTAGGCATAATATTATTTGTTGAATTTTGTTCCTCATTCATATAGTCATTCAACTATTGAATCGAACAATTATCGACTTGTAGTATTAAATTGTTGATAAAACGCAGCAGTTGGTATCGATCGATATACTATTGAATTGAGATAATGTTGACGGTCACGTTGTAATATAGCAAGAGTTTTGTTTTCATTTGCTAAATCATGATTACACTGACGTTTATCATCTTCAATTTTTCGTTCAAATATAATTGCTTGTTTAGCTAGAGCATTTTCATATTGTTTCCAAGTTTTATCGAAAATGTTTTGATCACTCTTCATTTTCTACAAAAAGAAAAAAAGAAAAACATCGTAAAATAAGAAAAAGGAAAAAGGAATAGCCATATGGAAAAGTATGTGCACTTGATGTTCAGCAATTTGAATAGCTTGTTGATGACGAATGTCATCTAATTGATCTTGACTCATTCCTTTCCATCGATCAACAATAATATGACCACGAGAATCAAGTAAATTTTGTGAATTTTCTGTTAACATGTCACTAAAAGAACAATTAGCTACATCAGCTAATTGTTCGTCTGTCTGTCTTGTTTTTTGTTCAAGTGCTCGAATTTTTACTTCATTAGCCTACAAAGAAAATAAAAAATATATCAAAACACTTTAAATAAATTCTATCATCAGATAAGACAAACAAACAAGTATTTCATTATAATTTCGAGTTGCGATTTCTATTGCACGACGACATTCATGTTCAGTTCGTTCGAGTTTACTGCTTCGCTCATATAACTCCATTTGTTTATGATCATATAGAAGATTAGCTAAATGCTCTTCGTCAGTCTTTCTTGTTTTATGCTTAAGCTTACAACATTCAATCATATCCTATGACTGTTAATGAATAGACCGATAATATTACTTGCATATCAAAAAACATTTTCAATTGTTCTTGTTGAAATTTTTTCCGTCTGAATGCTTCAAGATCTTCTCCAGCAAAGATCTGAGCAGAAGATAAGCCTAGACGAGGGTCACGATCATTGATTCTTGTTGGTAGCAGTTGTTTCCATCGTTCTGGATCATTTAAATCCCATTCTCTTGCATCTTCAGGTTTTTGAAATAAATGACGATAATTATTTAATTCTTGAGCTGACTGGCGTTTTCGAAAATTTTCGTCTCGCTCAAGAAGTATTTGTTTGAAATCGTTACGAATCATTTCACGATCTAAATAGAAAAAAATTTCATATCAACCGAATTTATCTTGCCTACTGAAAGCATCGCTTCGTTGTTTTTCTAATTTTTTCATATGTTCTCGTTCTTTAATTTGTTCATCAAGACTTGCTTTTTCAATCTAGATGATATATAAACATTAAATTATATCTCTAATGAAATAATTCAACTAACGCCAATTGTTCGATATTTAACATTGAAAATACGTGACAAACGTTTCTGCTCTTCAGATCGACGTCGTTCTATAGCAGCTTGCTCCTTTAGATTAATTGGTAAATTAAGAAGAAACATGAACTGTTTTTCTAGTATAATTTAAATTATTTCAGAATAGTAGATTTTCGGACAATAATTATCAAGTCAATTTTATCATCAAATACATGCAATCGTGCATCTATCTATTTCATAGAGTAATGATTTCTATCGTTTTAATTAGATTCCATAGTGACAACAATCGAACTTCGATTTTTTTTTTCTGTCATACAAATGTAAATTAAAAATATGCATATATTGTTCAATCGAATTCATTTCTCTTCTCCTGAATACTATAAATAAAATGAACATTTGCAATAACAATATGCCAAAAACTAAATGTACTATCCATTTGTTAATAGCTAATGATCAAATGATTAATCCATTGAAATCATAGATAAATTCAATGCACGATGGCTGATTTTTAACAAGTTTCTCAATACGATGCTTATATATAGTTATTTCCATGTTATGCTTCGATGAATGACTGCGAATCGATTCGCATCACTTTTACATGATGCAATTATTGTTGAACATGATTGTATTTTAACAGTCAAATCGATTGTTACATTTTGTCAGAAGATTATCATTAAAAAAAAGATGTATTTATTTATTTATTTATTTATTTGAAGCAATCGAGTGAACTTTCCATGTCGTCAATTGACGTATGCAATAAGTGCATATTTCGAGTATTCTTAAATATATAGCAGCATGAAGCATTTTACTTGGAGTGTGATGCAATCGAAAAGAATGAATCTATCATTTGTTTAAATATCCATTCACAAAACAAAAAAAAAGAGAAAGAAAAATCTTCTGTAATCTTGAAATGCAATGATTTCGATGGAGTGTGTAAGATTAATGTAATTGTTTCTATTTATAAGTGACGATTGACATTGATTGAATAGAATATCTAGCAGAACTATCGCTCGTCCTCTTTTGTTTTTTCTCATCGGGGTAATTAGCACAAAACAACAGAAGTTGTAAAATGAAAAAAAATCTGTTAAAATGAATTCAATTGAATTTCTTTCAACTTCTAAATTATAGCTACATATATGGCTAATGTTTTCTTTAACGGTTTGATCAACCCAGCATGAGGACAACAAAAGAAGGAAAAATACAGAGAGGGAAAGAGAGAATATCCATGAATTATAGCATGATGACGTAAAATGAAATCGTGTTCCATGCTAGTAGTATCTTGTTTCTCGTTTTTTGATCAGCTATCAATGTTAAAAAGACGCATTCATAAAGATATTCTATGCGTGAGCGTAACGTGTTTCAGTTGCACTTTAATCTTAATTTTTCATTCATTTTCTTTAATGTTATAAAGAATGGTCATCTAGTGGAATTCTTTTTTAGTCATTTGTCAGTTTCATGAACGATGAATATTAATAATGAGATATATAAAACAGTCAACTCGAGACGACATGTCAGGAAATTAGACTGGAGAGATACTCGATAAGGATGAAGGCAAAAGAAAAACGACCAAGTGAACTTTTCGCTTGTACACCGACCCAGCAAAAAGAAATATAGATATACATATCTATAAAAAAAAGGCTTCTGGTTTTCACTAATGAACATAGAATGTAGACTTTGTTCGTGATGATGATTATTATATTGTTTGTAGTGGAAGAGCATGCGCGCCTGCTTACAATATTATCATAATCAAAAGACCGACTTGTGATTATTGGGCTCGTTCTTTTCGTTGCCTTGTATATATACATATAAGCACATAAAGATAGATAAGGTGAACTGCCTTTTTTATTTTTTCTCTTGTCTAATTGCGGACGCTGGTAACGCACGAGTGGTAGATGAAACATACTTACAATCGAGCGCTTACCTTCGTATCTTGGGTGATAATCATCAAAAGAAGGTCAGCTAAACACAAGATTCTCTTATGATATCTTCAACTAGTTATCAAGAAAATTATTACTGACATTTCTTTAGAATATTATATTTAATCAATAGTTTTATCCGAAATCATGCACATAAGAAAAATAAGTGTTGAATTTTTGTTCTCTTCTTTCCATGTCACCAAGAGAATTGATTTGCAATTCCGTCAACAGCAACAGCTTGCTCACATTTTCACGGGAGGAGAATGTGAAACTTGTTCACACCTTTAGCTTAGGGATAGTGTGAGAAAATCAAATTTTCGCGACAGAAATAAAAACAACAATCAATTATGAATTGATGACACGAACACATAACTATGCATATATATATATGAGGAAAGAGAATTTTTTTATTCTTTATTTCATACATTATTCTCATGACTACTGTATAACTCATCATACTGCTTTCTGGTAAGTTATTAGCTTCAAGGCATTTCTTTTTTTCTTATCAAGTCATTCGATCATTAGGCTTGATGCGTCACAACATATTGAAGTCGACAAGACTAGACATGCCGAGATGGAGATGTCAACTATTTGTAGATACGGAAATGATTGTATTCAACTTATCATTATCACTGTTGTGATATTCTCTTGTTGATGTACATCTTTCGATTGTTGAGAGCAATTTGTTCCTCTATTGTTCACATTTAAACATGCATACATGTATATCTATAGATACACACATCCGGATGACATATAAACTTCCTACTGTATTGAAGCTACATACGTCCTACTGTGAGAATCTAATTTTTTTTTTCTTCAAGCAATATGTCTCGAAAGCCTGAAAATCGAGAGAGAGAGAGAGAGAGAGAGAGGAAAAAAGAAAGAATTGGGTGAACAGCATCTTTAATTGAAGTGACAGTTGACGTAAGTGTATTGCAACTTGAAATTCATCATGTATTCTGCTCATTCTTTGTCCTATTGTTCTTGTTGGTTAACTGAAGAAGAATGACCATAGAGCATACGATTACAAGAAAATTACAGAGACCCTTCCCTCATGAGACATAAAGGCACAAAATTAATGAGATGGAATTTGTGTGGGTGTGTGTGTGTGTGTCATTTTTTCTCCCTCTCTTTTTTTCATCTTAACAGAGTTCAACATTATTATCATTTCATTTGGTCTATTTCTAGTCTTCACACGGATATGTGAGCTTTTCTGGCCACATTTATTTCTTTCTCTTCTTTTGCGTATCAAATGCCGATCGTATGGTACACCTGCTAATGACCTTTAGGAAGAATATGATTCGATTGTGTAAGAGATGTATATATTAGCCTAGAAAAGATCAGAGTTCGGCTAGTAGTGGGATACCATTTATAATGATCGATGAGTATGGCAACCAGGGTGTCACCTATCTTTTTCTCTATGTCGGAATTATTATGATGATGTAAAACAAGGCGACGACGTTTGCTGTTTGTACACATAGAATTTATTTCTCTGTTTCTCTATGTCTCTTTATCTGAAGAGAGAGACAGGGACACAGAAGCCAATTGGATTTTTTTCTTCTTCCTTTCATTGAACGTGCGAGGCAGAAAGTGAGAGAGTGTGCGTGTGTGTATGCGAGAGGAAAGAAAGAAACAGAGTGTTCACTTTGAAATCAAATATCACTCAACAAGCTGCTGTATTTTCTCTCTACATACTTCAACACTTCTCGAAAAGAATGTTGCTACTAGTAGAGAAAATCTAATCAGTAATAAAGGTGAGATAAAAAACGAGAGAGAAAGATAGAAATTTTTCAACACATTTGATATTACCATTCTATTGAACATTAAGCCAGATGGTACTTTTGACTTTTTTTTTCTATTTCTATTAATGATTCATTGATCATCGGGCAGCTGTTTGAAATTCTTTTAGATTTTTAAAAAAAACAAGAAAATGTATATTCAATTGATCTTAATGACTCTTATTGTTCCCATTTATTATTGTCAAATAGATTTTCAAACGATTTGTCAAGCCGGCATTCGACAAGATAATACAAAGTAAGATTAAATATATCTAAAAGTGTCCCGCAGACATTACGAAACAAGGAAATACTGTAGTTCAGATGGTTTACTGGAAGATATTTTTTAAAAAATTGAACTGTATTTTCGTGTAGGAATTGAATTTGTTCTTGAGAATCAGCGAAGAAAGCTATATTGAGGAACTCATTTCCAGCGCATACAGACAGGAGCTTAATATTTTCGTTGTTTTAACGAAATCTATGGTTTTATTTCTTAATTTCAATAGTTATATTCATTGTGGTCGTAAACAATTGAATGAAATTCCGAATTTTTCTCGTACAACAAATACATTTTATGATGAACTTGTTCTAAATGATAATCAAATCACCGAGATCCGTTTCAACGCATTTCAAGGTTTACGTGTAAAACGTTTAAATCTATCTGGAAATAAGATACGTTCAATCGATAGTCGTGGATTTATAGAATTAGCCAATTATCTCGAAGAATTAATTATTGAATTCGATTCAAATACTATCTACGATATACCTGATGCAATTAAATTGAATTTAATTAATCTACGTTCACTAAAACTTGTAAATCTGAATTTAACAATACTTAAAAACAATACATTTATTAAATATCGTAAATTAGAAGAATTATCAATTATAAAATCGAATGTAAAATTCATCGAATCGAATGGTTTTAATTCTTTAAATAATCTACGTATTTTACATCTTGATCAAAATCAATTAACAGATAATATATGGTTCATATTAATGAAATATTTAAATAATTTAGAAATTTTAACACTCAGCCAAAACAATATAAATACATTGAAAGACAATATTCTTTTGAAAAATTTAAAAATTCTCGATCTATCATCGAATGGTATACAAATAATTGAGAAGAATTTCTTTGAAAAAATTTTATTTATTGAAAAACTTTATTTACAAAATAATGAAATTAATTCATTACAATTAACATTTTTAACGATATTGAATTATTTAAAAGAATTGAATTTAGATTTTAATCGTTTAACATTTTTACCGGAAAATTTATTTCAATTTAATACTCGACTCATTTATTTATCTCTACAAGGCAATGATTTAAATTATTTAACAAATAAATCGTTTCGGGGTTTACATAATTTGATCTATTTAAATTTGGCACGGAATCGCTTACAATTTCATTATAATCAGCAACCGTTTCAAGATTTGAATTCATTAGAAATATTAAATTTAGATCGTAATCTACATTTAAATTTATCGAAACAAATATTTCACGGTTTAGACAGTAGTCTAATCGAATTATCATTACAGAATTGTAATTTAACATCTATCAATGTTTTTAATAGTCCATTTCATTCATTTCTGAATCTTCAGCGCCTTAAATTATCGTCGAATAGTTTAAAAGAATTACCAGAAAATTTCTTGCAAAATTCCACTAGTTCATTGGTATCGATTGATCTACAAAGAAATCTATTTCAATCAATACCTAATTTATTTGGTGAAAATGTTCTTGCATCGAAATTAACAGATTTTGATCTTAGTTCAAATCAAATATGTACATTGAATAAAAATGATTTATATAAGTATAAAAATTTAAAAACGATCGGCCTCACAGGAAATCCACTACATTGTAATTGTCATTTACGTTGGCTTAAACAGTGGTTAATAAAAAATTATGACTATGATTTAATGAAATTTCTTCAATGGACATGTGCAACGCCGATCAAACTTCATGGAAAACAAATAACCATCATTGACGAACAAGACATGACTTGTTCCGACAATGATTATTCACAATGTCAAGATGTTTCCACTATACCTATTGTCAAGTAAGTTCTCGTAAGAAAAGAAAAAACGTTTTCTAACACTGTTTGATCGAGTCAATTTGTTCAATGATCATCTTGATTTTATGATCATTTCTTAGAAACTCGAAAAACATTACAGGTTCGGTAGATTTGAAAATTTTTTGTATTCCAATCATTTGTTTTGGTTAGATGATGAAAATCTCGAATACTTTATTTATTATAATTCTAATCATGGATTAAAAATAGCTTCAATGCTTTCGATTGCGTGCCACATGTCAATTCTCTTCGGAATTCATTTTGAATGTTGTATTATCCTTTCTTTCTACTTTATTATATAGATTAACAAGTATACAATTAACATCGATTAAAAGTACAAGTGTATCATCAACAACAATAATTGATGAATTAATAATAAATGATATATCCTATAATCCGAATGGTATGTTAACAATCACATGGGAATATATGTTAACAACATTACCGAGATATTTTCATTTACAAATCTATGATGATGTAAATCGTCATGTTATATTACAACGTTTAATTGATGGTGAACAACGTTCCATTGAAATCGATATAAAAGATTATGTGAAAGAATATTCATCAGTTTACATGGTTTGTATGAATGTTCGACATAATAAATATTGTCGTAATTTTCAATTGCAACAAATAAAATCATCATCTATTACATTATCATCGGATAAACAGGAAAACAGTCAATCATTACAATTTATTTATCTACTTAGTGGAGTATTTCTGGGAGTTGTATTGGTTTCTATTTTTCTTATTATTGTTTGTTGTTGGCGGCTACGTCATCTGTCAAAAGAAGATTTAACCAATTCTATTGAAAAACTACCAACAAATACTCTATATAATCCACAACCTCATTCTTCTATATTTTACCGTCCATTGAATATAATCAGTTATCCGCAACAACAACAGCAACATAGTTGTGATACAAGTGAATGTTCAATACATTCATCAACTGATACAAGTCAAATGGCAAATGATTCTTATCATGTATATCAACAAATTCCACCTGTATATAATTGTCAAATGCATCCAACTAGGACACATATTCTTGTATGAAAACTACATAAACCATGAAGAATTTTATTTATATCTATTTTTTGCTCGGGTACAATAATTATTCGTTTTTCTCATTATTGTTTTCTTGAACAAGTCGATATGTATCTATGTGTGTATGTGTGCGTGTGTTTATAGTAATAATAATAATAAAAAAAAATTCTTTGTCATGTGAAAAGAACATGAATTATAAACGGAAATCCTTTCACACATACATCAATGTTTTAATGTACTTTTACAAGGTCTTATGTTAATGTGTTAAACAAAAGAATACATATCTCCTCATATTTCATGCTATAGTGACCATAGTTGACTATCTCTTTTCTAGCATATAATTATGTCAGATTTCTTTTTACTCTATATATCTATAGATTACGTGAAGAAAATTGTTGAATGTCTATTAGCAAAAGCATTTTATGCCGTTGACCTTTTTTTCTAATATACATACATACATATATATATATATGTACAGATAAAGTAGAATGAAGCTTTAGGGCGATTTATCGTTGTCTGAAATTAACGATTTCCGTGCGCGCGTGTGCATACATGTGCGTGTTTGTCAATGTCTTGTTTTTGCTATTTCCTTTTTGTTCAATCTCCTCCTTCTTCTCGTTTAATATATACACGCCCCGATCACAATTAGAAGCACATCTGTTGAATAAACAGGCAACGACTGAAAAACCTCGAAGACTTTATATAAACATGCCAACGATTGATAATATGAATTGAAAAGGCTCAAGGCTATTTATGCATTTAAACTATTTTGTTTTTCATGAAAACTTTAAAGTTGGTCAACACAAATGGCGTACTCATAAATTCTAAATATTCGACAATAAATCTCTGTTGTTCATCAGTTGTGTTACTTTTTGTAAGACGAGAAAAAGAAGTGCTGTCAATGGTCTCTGGTCTATTTCAATTTGATCGATAAATATATCGGTATGATTGTTTGACAATAACAAACCTATCGATGAAAAAGAAACAATGGATTAGAAAGGAAATGCTAAGCTATTTGAAATCTATACATATATGTATATAAACGTATATATGTGTGATCAAAAGATACTTTGTCGTTTTGTCTATCATACAGGTGTGAACAACTCATTAGTATTTTGTCTACTGCTGTTCATTCAAGTGACAACAGGCTAAATTCTATTGAAATAGTTGTATCAAGGAAGTAGATATTCAATGCATACTTATGGAATAACAAGGCAATTAAAGTAGAAAAAAGAAAAACACATCACTCTTCCGAGTAGTTCACTTAAAGACATGTATAGACAAATAACAGAACATATTCCCCTGTGTGAATATACTTGTTATTTTCAATGCTTTTGTTTGATGTTATTCCAATTGAATCTGTTAATATTGCCTGTGGTCAATCATCAACTAAGCTTTTAAAAGAAAACAGGAAATTTATTGAATAAACATATTTTTTGTACGTGAATGGAAAAAGTTTAAAAGTAAGAGTTCGACTCATCTTGTCGTTTGTGTTGACCATATTGCATGTCATACGGATTCAATGAGTAATGACGCGTGTATTAAAATCCAAAATTGAAATAAGACATTCTCTCTCAATTTTATTTTATATGTTTGCTATACATGATTGAACGTTTCATTTTTAAAATATCATCAAAATGAACTCAGTCAAATGACAATAAAAACTAATCGAGCGACAATTTTGCACGACTTCAATAGAAAATATTATTCAAAAGATAGAGCAAAGAAAGAATGCTTCCTTGTTATTAAAAGATTAAAAAAATAATGATGGTTGTGATTGACAGACAACCGCACATATTCTTTTTCAATGAATCGATCAATCGATCGGCAATGGAAAACGATGCTTTTCTTATATGTCTGCCTATCTATCTATCTATCTGTCTGTCTGCTTGTCTGTTGTCATCAATTACATTTCCTGTGGTGATCAATAGAGAACATTGAATGCCTACTGTGTTTAAGCAGACATAAGTATGACAGTCGTGTTTTTACAGTTTTACTCTCATTTACAATAAAAACAAATATGTTCCGTATTCATCTTGGTTCTTCTTATTTTTTTTTACATGTCCATCGACTTTATTATTCTTACAGCTGAGATTAAATGACGTACATTCTCAAGCATATGTATATGTTTTTAACGTTAGAGCAACCAAAAATAAAATCTTTAACCGTTTGTTTTTGTTACACATTTTTGATATCGAATATCAATTTCATAAAAATGCATAGCCCTAAGGTGTGGTGATGCCCGTGTGTGTATACTTCTGTATACTATTTGTATGCATGCACTGTTGGAATGTTGTCTATCATGAGGATAAGTATGCATATGTATTGATATATTATATGTGTCAGATTATCGCTATGGACTGTTGATTTAATAGAAATGTTTTACTTCGAAAATTTTATTCGTGCAAATTCAAATTAGAAAGATCAAAGTTCGAAAATAAAATAATTAAGATGATTCATTGACGATGCTATTTTATTGATGAATACATCGAGAATAAAACTAGCAATTAAGTTGTCAAAATGTTCATTTGTCATCCTATGTTGTAAAAATAAAATATTTTCAAGGAAATTCGAATCTTTCGAATGGAAGGTTTGACAATTGATAAAATTGATTTATATTGAAATAAAAAAATGTATTTCAAGTGTTGTAATCGAAGATCTATGATTCGTAGAATATCAATATGATTTATAGCTTATATACGTGTATGTTGTTAATTTCAATGAACAAATAAATTAATAATAGATATGAAAACGTACTATTTATTGCTTCTATGACTGTGAAATTTTTTTTCATCTAAAACGAAATAATGCATCATTATTAGTCTGTTTTTTGACTTAATAACTATGTTTAGTATAATGTTGAATGACAACTGAAAATAGTGTCACATGGCGACACATTTCAAGTTCGTGTCGGAAATGTGTTACTGCATAGAATATTAAAAATTTATCGGATTAAGTGTGTGACTAACACCTTTCATCTTATCGAAGATTACACAAGCATAGTTGAATAGTAATTATACATTCGGCATTGAGACAAGCTTCATACATAAATAATATAATCTATCGAACACAAAAATAGTAATTATTTAAAGCAGTATGTTAAATATTTTTGAAGCATTCTAGAAAAAAAAACATTTACAGTGATGTCTTATAAAATAATCTTTTCAAGTATTCATATAGAGATCGAATGATGAAAAGTTTTCAAGTTCAATAAAACTGTTGATTTCTCTTTTGTAAATAATTGTTTTTCCTCACTATCAAAACCATGAGCACGTCATTGTAGATATTTCATTACTACGTGAAAACGAAAGGCCTAAGAAGAAACTTACTAAATGATACATGGAAACACAAAATCAAACACACATTTTTTTTTCTATTTTTGATATTATGAGCAATTCGATGAGATGCATTTTCACTGTGACCGTACCAGTGATATTCTTGTACAGTGAATCATGTTTTTCATTTTGTCAGTGTTTGAATAGAAATTTTGCAACTAAACTGTTACTAACTAAGCAAATTTATCGTCTGAAAAAGTTTTCTACAATCAATATAAATGTTAACTTCGAAGAGTTCTTAACTCGGTGGCAAAATTTTGCATATATTTATATATATATATATCTTTAAGTGGTTCAAACGAAACTAACAACATAAGTCTCTATTGTTTTATATTAATTTCTTTAATTCCACAATTGATCATCATATTTCGTCGAAGTCTCAGCAACGATCAATAGTACAACTGGTGTGTAGAGAATCTTTAAATTCTTTGCCTTGTCATCAAACGAACATAAATTTAAAGCAATTTTCAGTATACATTGAAATAGACAGAAAACTATATCTACAGCCGGTCGAATACATATCGACTGGTTGTTCAGTACGGATAGATGTAAACGTTTTTAAGTTAAATTTGTTTTTCTTCGACCGATTTTGGTTTGATTATTTGACTTAGATAACTATACTGCCTAGATTTGGGTGTTGCTGATAAAACTTTAATATTCATACATGTCAGATTATCTAACGAAAATAAAGTCCGCTTGCCAATGATGAAAAAGGATTTTAAATGATTTATGGTTGTCGTTTAGATAAGTGTACATTTTATTTCTCATTTGGAAATAAAAGAAAAACTTGAGTTGTTGTTGTCGTTTTTGTGTGTCTAGTATTTAGTTTATGTCCAAGCAGCTGGAATAATTTCGTGGACAGTTATATTAGGATTTGAAAATCGAACAAGTTTTTCCGAGTCATTTGTTCCGAATCGCAATAGATGAGGTACCTACATTGAACAGAAATAAAAAATAATAAGGATAATATTTTTTCTAAATGCACAATGAAACAGTATACTTGAAAAAGTAATGCAAATGATCCAACTATCGTCACTATTAAAAAGATAAAAAACTGAAGACGATCAATAACTGTCGCAATAAATTTCCATTCGTCACGTATAGATTCAATTAATGAATTGTGTGCACAATGTGCAGCTATATAACGAATATTATGAAGAGCTTGAGTTAATTCTCGTTGCATTTGTAGAATTTGTCGTCGATGATGATGATGATTTGGATCGAGATTCGGTTGCACTGGTATAAGACGTTTACCTTCGTCAAGAATAAATCTTTGTTTTTCTTTCTTATGACGATAGTGTGGATGTTGATGATGGTCTGAACGTGAAATTGGTTTTACAAGGATAGTTGATGTTCGACGTTTATCATTGACATAGGCAACAAATGAAGCATTCGAATTGCTACGCTTTCCATGATCCTATGTAACATATGTAACATAGATCAATTGAAATAGGACTTTGGTTGACAAATATGATGTGAATGTCAAAACTTAATACTCATGTTCATACTTATTAGAAAATCTGTCCATAGTATAGTGCGCTTCGTCTGACAATATTTTATTCTGACGGATGACATCCGTAAAACACTTCGAATATCGAGATATTTTATGCATGACTCATTTATATCCTTTTAACAATAGTATAGATTAAAAAGTTTTATTCTCAATAAAAATCTAAATAAAACTTCAAAGGATATCAATCATTTGAGATTATGTATTTTATAAACTTTTTACTTTATAAAAATAATGCTTGCTGACAAATCATGAATAAGTAACATTAATAGTGATGTATGTGATGCAGGACCACATCTTACTTCTTAATATCTTTTTTATAATTACATAAAAAGTCACTAATCCAAAAGAACAAAATTTCCATGTAAAAGTCTAATAACTCTGATCTTTTGCAGTTGAGTTTGCGAAATTCTATATAAGCTTTTAATCTGAAATAAGTCAGATATTGAATCATTTCTAGGATTTAGATTTCGCATTTTATTTTCAGCTGTTTGAAGTTTCTATTCTCACGCGTAACGTGCGACAGATAGATGAAAATCAGGAAGATGTGATCAACTATCACATGAAGCAATATACCATAATTATCTAACCATTGACGCATCAGTATCATTTTAGTTCTCTTGGCAATATTCAACATTGATAAGTGACTAGTACAAATGAATTGTTTTTGAAAATTTACGAATACAAACATCCTATTTAACTTATTCAATGGGTGACAAAATCTTTACTTACTAGAAAGATGATGATGATGATGAGTAGTAAGTAGTTCAGCGAACTGTTTCAAGTAGACACACTATTGGATAAATGTAGACTTCAGCACTTCATCTTTGCATGATGACATTGAACATATAGTAAAACTAGCGCACAGTAATGTCCAATTCGGATATGATAATTTCTTTTCTGATAACAATTATTTGACTCCTGTATTGTGATCTACAGTAGCATTATTACGAATTATCTATAACTCATTCAGTGAGATCTTATCAATTTTTAATAATAAATGAAAGATGCAATAATATCGTCTAGCAAACTTTGAATGCTCAATAATTTAAATTCATGCGGACACAATATCGAATAGTCATTGAAAATAATGATTATTCAAAATTTTGACTCTCCTTCTCTACTTCGAAGAACTACTCTTGAGACTAGTGTACACCAATAGTTTTATTAAACTTTTATATACATCTCATTAGTCTCACACTGAACATCATTTTTGACAGAAAACTATCTAATTAAAATCTTAGTGATAAGAGGACTTCATACAATATTAATGGATTTCAATATTAATTTATGTCACGGCAGCAAACACTTGGTTGTTATCATTAACATAATAAAATGTCTAATATACTCAAATGTTTCATATCGTCTGATGAGCATCAACTTTTACATAAAAGAAATTTTGTTGCAATAGAAGATTACTAATTACCTTCTCTTCATCTTTTGACATTGTTCTTTGCTTATTATGCATTGTTTCATTTATTGAATGAATAGGATTTTCAAGAACAACTGATTGCTCTGTATTAGTATATCCTACTGCAAGTTTATATGTTTCACTCTTTTCTCGAAGTATTGGTGATTCCATCCATAGTAAACGTGGAAGTATATGCAAAAACATATGTCGTAACCATGGTGGCATCGTATGTGTGATTGGTGTACGATAATAAAAATTTGTTATTATTACTGTGTTAACTTTGCAAAAGTAAAGAACAAAAATGAAATACATGTCTTACATTTGTTTCCATCTTACCTATAACAAGAACGTTAAGTGTAAATGTAAAAAGTAAATATTTAGCAATCAATGGAACAACAGCTGATGTCGGTGGTAAAATTTTTGTCACGAGAAGTTGAAAAAGATTTAATGCTAAAAGAATCGACATACATAACGTCATTTTTTCACCAGCTGCCGTTGGTAAACAAAATACAATACAGATAAGAATGCCCATTAGACCTGTTGGAACAATTAAATTAACTGTATAATACAATGTCTTACGACTCATTTTAATTAAGAATACAATTTCAATATAATCCACCGATAAACTTGACTTGTTTGAACGATAGTGAACAAATTTACTTGGAATCTATATTAGTAGAAAACAAAATTCATATCTTTATTTTTATTCATTTGAAGTAAGTGCGTCGTACACTAATAACATCCCATGTACCACTTTCAAGATAATCATCTTTATATTTTTCATCGCCACCAACATCTAGTGTTTGTTGTGGTAATAATTTGTTTAGTTCTACTGCTTTATCAGGTTCTTCAGGATAATTTGTAAATGTCACTTCTCTAGCATTGTATGTCCATGATGCAAAGCGCATCTCACATTCTTGAGTATCGAATGGAAAATATTTTACATCGATACGACAGGAAGATTTATAGATAGCCGGTGGTACCCATTGCACTTCGCCCGTATTTACAAGAATAACTTTTGATTTAAATGGTACTTCATAATTTCCATCTACCGATTAGATTGACAGAAAATTAAAATCATATAATTATATACAAATAGAATGACTTTGTACCTGCATTATTAAATAAAACAACATCCTAAAGACAAAGAAAAGAACTTTTATGTCTAAAAGATTTCTTTTTTGCGAACAAAATTGTCCCCTCAATATCGACATTGATCATGGATCATGTATGAAAAAGAATAAAACAGTTGAAATAACATTTTCATCATACATCCATTTTACATAGAAAAAATTAAATTAAATCTCTCAATCACATAATTAATGTCAAGCAAACTCTAGGTTTTCATTTCGTGATGATTTCCATTGATTAACTTTGGAAATATGAAGTATTAACGAGAAATGTAAACAGCTTACTGGAGTCCAAACATTTGTGAAAGGAACACTTATTTGACGAATACCTCCTAAAAAATAGATCAAACATTTAGTCATTGAAAACGGAAACAATTCTATCGAACCGTATCGATCAGGATTCCATCGTAATTGTGAATCATACCTAAAATGATCTTTCTACGTTTGTCATAGAGTTCTCTAATTTTAGACTTACCATTTCATATGTAGCCATGTATTTGTTTTCATAATTTGTTCCTTTTCATAGACCTGTACAATGAATCACGAAAAAAAAAATTTCAAAGCATGAATTACAATACATTTATAAACTTTTTCATATGAGATATATTTACATGAATTAATTGCACTAATAAAAGACCAAAGGATACAACTACGGTTTCATTTGAATGTTGAGTTGGTCGCACAAGTGGATTATAGCCTTGTTCAGCAAATAAATAATTTATAAGACGATTTTCATCTTCCGATGTTTGAACATATGGAAGAAAATTATAACTACCACCAAATATGGCGATAGTTACAAGTATGAATATAATGAACATGAATTTGAATAACTATTAAAATAGGGTATGTTTACATTAATCTAGTGCATCGTTTGTATGAAAACAGCTAGATTCATATGCATGTCAACTCTCGCTATAATAATCAAAATAGAACATTTGTTGTTTGCAACCAATAAAAAGCTTCTAACAAGCAATAAATGACAAGCTGGTCTCGCTTTCATTGAATTGTTACTGCAATTGTTGGTTTCATTATACCAAACATCCATTTTTTTGCAATTACTGTAGCTCTTGAGGATGTAAATCCATAGTTATCAGTCTGCATTTCTGGGTAGACAATCATTCTTTTCCTTTCTTCTCTATTTAGAAGCAGAAAACGGAAAAAAACGATGATGACAAGAAAAAAAAGCATGTCAAATAATAAAATCTTGTCTCTATATTTCTTGTTCATCGAGGCCGATCGAGATCGATACAAGAGACATAATAAAGAAATGTGAAGAAAAAATAATTGCGACCAAGAATGGCAAATAAGAACTTTTCTACGACTATGTAGAAGTTCATAGAATTGAACGCAAACAGAGGAAAGAAAGATTAGCAACGGCAAATCTTAATATTTACGAGTACGACAGACTATAAGTAGTCAATTGAACCAAGTGGTTCCAATCGATGAGAAACTATTGGCATATAGTTAATCAGATTATTATTATAATTTTCCTTCTTTTTTTTTGTCATTCGATGTCCAATTTACGTCCCTAGTTAGTCACGTTGAATCAGTCAAGGTTTTATAAAAGAAATGAAAAAAAAACTGTAATTCTTAATCTTCTTTGTACTTTTCTATTGAAATCCATCAGTATTATTTTCTACAATAGCAAACAGGTCCCCAATAATCGTTTATACATAGGCATCTTCTTTTCCTACAGCAATCGTGCTGTTGGCAATGCGACGTACAATGAAAAGATCTTTTCTGGATAACTTTATCGTTACTATTCATAAGTTCATAGAATTTATTTTGTCTTTGTTTGCTAGTCCTTAATGCTTTAATAATATGCAGTTGATCATTAACTAATAAGTGCGATTTAATTGTTGAAACACTGAACAATGTACTATCAATATATTTAAGTAGAGTTATCAATAGGATAAATATGACAATAGTTATATTCATTGATGTTTGTTCTTTTGTAGAAATCGAATATAAGACAAAAAAAATACTTTTCGTTGTTATGCACATACGAAAATCAATCTACTTTGCTGTAACTAAAATTTCATTACCATGCACATTTATTATAATCATGATCTTCAATATTAAGAAAAGTTTGTTTGCATCTCTGCTATTGGGAAAGTGAACGCAATCTTAGACATGAAGCGGAAAATCAAAAGAATAGATAATACACTTTAAATATTCAGTCAAAGACACGAGAACAGTTAATCAACGAACAATGGTTGCCCAAAAGGCTTGTTCAAACGTTGTTCATGACGTTGCAGTTCACGATAGTTTGGAAATGGAGTATGCGAAGGTATAACACGCGATGGTCTTTGTGTAACAGCTGTTCGTGAATCATATTTCATTTGTATTTGATCATTATCATCCTTTGGCTGTTCGATTGTAAGATCAGGTCGATGATCATATGAACCAGGAATATAACCTTTTTCTTTAACTATCTTCTTTACAACAGCCTCAACATCATATTGGTCCATATTAATAGTAACGTTACCACCATCTGGTTTCGCTCTCATCCATGCTGGTAGTGGAGTTTTTATTCTTTCCATACTAGCTCGCCGCCGTCTACAATGATCACAATGGTCACAAAAACCATCGTGTCCGTCGTGCGATGGTGACTTTTGTTGATGATCGTTATTTTGATTCTCATCTATGTCTGGTCCATCTGTGTCTAGAGAATGAGCATCTGGAGGCAAGTCATCTAAATTCAATAAATATTTATGATTCGAATCAAATTGTAATGAAAACTAGTTCTACAAACCTTCGCCGTTGTCTTGTTGATCGGCATCATTGTCGTGTTGGTCGTCATCTTCGTTATGTTGATCGGAAACTCCGTCGTTTTGATCTTCATCATTATCCTGCTGATCATCAGTGTGTTCATTGGCATCAATATTAGATTCATCGGGAATTTCTTCTGGCACTGGTGGAGATCGGACTTTTACCGGAGGCTCTGGTTGCTCATTTGCGGCAACATTATCATTTGTTTTTTTCTTAGAGCCACCACCACCCATTTCTTTATTTCGAATATCACTAAAGAATGAATCGATGATGTTTCAACAAATGCGTCTGCTTAATGTAGTTAACTTATATCGATGTTTGATTGAAAAGATAAGAACTGAGTTGTAGAGAAAAAAGTCTCCACTAGAAATCATCTCTTGAAAGCAATAAAACACTCGAGTGTGCAAAACTTCTTTTGTTTTTCGTGTAAACCGAATAATAAAGCATGATGCAAACCAGGTAATCATCAAATTCTGATTATTCATATAAGTTTTTTTTATGCGTATATAATCGTGATAAGACACATTTTGAGAATGCTAACCGTCATTAAAAAAAGTGTACATGATGAAGACTATTTAACTGTATCACTATGCTAAAAAGAATAGAATCATCATTAACAAATCTGATTCGTTTTCTAAGGAAGCCAGTGATAATTAACAAATTCTGAATCATCATTTTTCAATCAAAAGAACGGATCTTGGAAAGCCTTTTTTTTTAAGGATAAAAATAGGATTGTTGAATTTATTGAATACGTTCATTGCTCTTGTTTGTAGAAAATTTTTGTGAAAAAAATTGAATTTAAAGTATTTTCTTTGCTATTCTAGTTATTAATTACAGTTTCAAAATACTAATAAATCGACTTTGATGAAGAACTACGAAAAGTCTTTATGGTTAATAATTTGAAGTATTTATGATCACCAAAAGAAACTTCTATTTATCCGTATTTATTATAGTTCTTACCTCGTTTTTAGACACCTCTCTATTTTTTTTCATGTTCTTCTACTTGCACTACATTAATCTATTCGTTCGAGTGGTGTTGTAAAGTACTCAGTCAATCTAGAAGATTATTCGTTTTCTCTTGAAAATTACAATATGTTCGAAAGATAGATAAATATAAATAACTAACCTGCCGAATGTTCGATGTTTTCTGTGTTACAATTTTTGTTTGATGTTCTACAATTCATCATATTACTTTTATGTAGAAATGATTGCTTGCATAAGAAATATTTCTCAATAAAAAATCTACCTCGGTGATATTTTTTTAAGAAATAGAATTTTATAAATCATGCGATTCTTCCGCAAGGAAAGTGATTATCTAAAGACTCAATTTAATTTAAGGAACTTTAATACGAAACAAACTATCAATCAGATTGTAGAATCCTGAAAGATTTATTCTAGTGTTCTGTTCAATGGTACGAATATTGATGTAGGAATAATGTCGAAAGAAAAAACCTGTTTTTGAATAATTTTACGTGTCGATAATCAAGGATTTAATTAAACTTAATTGATGTATAATCGTTTTGCTATAGTTTATGATTATTGAACAACAACTATGCCGAATCAGACAGGTGTAATGCTCATGTTTTGTATTCAACTTTCTGTCTCTTAATGCGTGGTACTAAGGACAAAAAACTATTGCAAACGATCCATTATGATAAGCTTTACAATTTACATAGAACAACAGTATTTGTCTCGTCGAACGTTTTTCTTTAGAAGGAAACAAAATTTTGACCGATTAAATTTTACGATCGGGCGAAAATTATGGTTTTTTTTAACAAGATCTATCATTCTTCTTTTATCTTTTATCTAAAAGAAATATACCACTAAATAAAGCATGAAAAGTTCGAGAATTTTTAATGTCAAGTTTATTTTAGTAACTTACATATTATTTTGACAAAACAATTTCATTTTCTATCACCAATAATCGTCACAGAGATGAGTATTTTGTCGAACGGAACTTTTTCTTTTCGAAATTCGAAGTGTGTCATTAAAATAAGTCTTACTTTCCTAGGATAAACTATGAGTGTCTAAAACAAACAGCTGCTTGTTTCTTTATTGCACTTCGATGGAAAATTTGATAATTACCATTGAGAACGAAATTATGCTTGTGGAAAAGATACAGAATCTTACAAACAACTGTCATTTATTCTCAGAAATAATTTTTAATTCATTTAATGAATCGATTCCTTTTGACATCTACATTATAATTGTCATTTTTCTCTTTCACATATTTTTTTCTCGTCCAAAATTGAGACCAACTATATACAGGCACCGCCTGATCGATGGATAGATTCATATCCCACAAATTGAAACTAGATATACATTTAATGAATATTCTCATAAATAAATAAATAATATCTTCAGCATCTATTGAAAAAATCTTGATATCGACATCTGTATGATGTATATTGAATAGTCACACGATTTTTTCGTAATTTCTTTATATCTCATGTATTTATACATACATAACAATCCAAGATACATAATTGACAAAACAAGAGGAACAACATTAGCAATATAAAAAAAAAGACGAAGAATCACTGTTATAAAAAAAGCAGAAAAAAGGAAATTTTCAAGTCCGTCTCATGTACAAAGCGCCGAGCGTGAGCACACCTAAAAAGAAAACAAAAGATGAACAAATCATGCTGTGAACATATAATTAGTTTTATTCGTTCGAACCGGATAGAGCACATATATACACGTCTTGCTTGTTATCACATTAGCCTAGTAGGTGGGAGAATGAAGATTCATGCATCTTGATTGTTTAATGGATTGTCACTCTTGCTTTCGTATGTGTGTTAAGGCAAAAAGCTATTATCCTCTCGATGTATATCGCATCTGGCTACTGGACTCACTTCTTCCTCCCAGAGGCATACCGTTGTCACGCATACGTGCCTTTTTCTACTAATCTGTTGTTCTAACAAATATCTAATCACCTGTCACAGAACGACACGACTTCACTAAGGATTCTATTCGATTAATATATAAAAAGAGGGACAGAGAGAGAACAAAAGCAATGCTTCTATGAAAGAAATCATATACGAACCGAGTGTTCCAAGTATTCCAGCATAACGACCGATTGAATTTCGTCGTTGTGGTGTTTTATCATAAAGTTTCAAAAATCCAGCCTAGTAATAAAAACATAGATCAAGTTGCAACTTTACTAATCATTTGAAAGTCATTGTTTTACCCAATTATTTTGATTTTGCAGCCATGTTTGAAGATCTGTATCGATGAAATTCGTTGTCCAATCAATAATAGATGATATTAATAAATTTGACGATAGATTATTTGGATTTTGTTGAATAATATGTTCAGCTAACATAGCTGAAAAAGCTATATATGTTATTATACACGGCCATGTTATACCACCATCATCAAACAATTCGTGTGCTACTGCATTGTGAAAACTACGAATATTATTCATTGTTTGTAAGTCGATCAATGGTGATGAAAAATGAAAATTGAATGTCGGATGTTGAGAACGATAAACTGCTTCACAATCAATAGCTATTTTACGTACAATCAAAAATAAACGATTATTAGTTATTGTTATATTGTTTAGACGCCAATCGAAATAGTTAGTTATGATTGAACGAGTCGTTATTGGACTATCATTTGCGCCCATATTGTTGAATATTCCTTTGTGATAATAGATGCAATAATAATGATGATAATAATAATAATAATAGTATTAATTGATCAAAAGATTAATGAAAAGTTTTTCTTTTTTTCTATAAAAACTGTTGTTTCATTTGTAGTGATGATGACGGGTGGCGGTCAATGGTAGCAATGAATGAGAAAACGCGAGCGCATGTCTATGAAACACAAAAAAAAGAGAGAACAGACAAAAAAATTGGACAATCTTTCTCTCTCTTCTGTGCTCGATCGCTATGTTCTCCTTTATTTTTCTATTCTCTCTCTCTCTGTCTCTCTTTCTGGTCGTCCGCATTGTATGCATAATCTTAAGACTACAATGTTCATGAGCATATGCGCGAGTGTGAGCGAACGTTCAACCGTCGAATACATATATGTATGTGTTCAGCTGTTCTGTTAGCTTAGCAACCAGACAAGTGTTGATATCGACAAATAAACAAAACAACAAACCATTTTTTTCGACAACACAAAAGTTAAAGAAAAAAAGGTGCAGCTGACTAACCAGACGATCTGAAGTAGAGGAAAGATAGCGACCACAATAGAGAAAAAACGTAAAGAAAGAAACAATGCCGCTATCGGATATCCGTGTTGAAGCAGAAGTAGACGGATAATATCATGCGATGGCGGACAGTTTTGATGATGAATCAAATTCATTCATTCTAATTATCTTTATTACAAAAGTATTGGCGGTTGTGTGCGTGTGCGTCAAAGAAAAGAATAGAATTGATGAATATATAAATTTTCGAAAATGATCACAATTTTACTTTTTCTTAAACACTTAGAAAAAAAAATATCAATCTTTCAGACGTCTAATGATTCGTAATTCAAAATATAAACGTATTTGATTCAGAAAAATAAGAAGAAAATTGAACTTTGATGGAATAATCTAATGGAAATGTCGACATGTGTCATAAAAGTATTCAAAAGTATGTCGATTACATTCTATTCAAACATTCTTTTAGTTTTATTAATAGTTGAATTTCTTTTTGTAAGCACATAGCATGGTGCAATTATTGTTGTGGTATGTTTTTCTGCTGAACACACCTATGAAAAACTGTTGATATTCAATATATATATATATGCTTGTAAATCACTATGTCAGTGTACGTATTTGTCGGTAAAAGAAAGCAATTAATAAATCCGCGTGAACAATACACAAAAATATCTTATGTGTTCATTTCCTTGTACAAATGTCGTCTAGTCGAATAAGAATAGAAAATGTTCGATAGATCGTGGGAATCAACATTTATTTGATAGTTCATATGATATGCGATGAGAAGAAAAAAGAATACGAGAAGAGCATCTTGAACAATGAGATGACGTGAAAGGAAGATGATAGACGATACCATGTGTACTCTGTTTCTCATTATAGAGCGGAGATCAACATCGAAATTCTTTTTTTGTTTTAATAATCTGAATGAAGAAATAGAAGACTCGATTAAGCAGGAATATATGATAAACAGAAAAAAAAAGGTTAAATTCAAAGAAAATAAACACAATCCTATTTGATCCTTTACAAGATAAAGAATATGTTGTTGAAAGCCGAACACATAGGAACATATCTTGTAAACAATATAAACATATGAACAATTTAATAGAGCGTGTATATATATGCATGTATGCATACCATTCGTGTGCAACACAGTCATTAAGTTGAAAACAAAAATTAATCGTTTAGTAATATTTCTGTAACTTTAAAGAATGTACAGCATTGAGTGCATGCTATATTTTATAGTTTATATTTTTCATTTTGTAAATTACTGTGGTAGATAAATTTTACTTCATGAAATAAAGTAAATGTATGTTAGAAAATCTTATCTTGTTTGAATAAATCAGATTATGATGAATATGCCATTTCCATGTTTTGTAGAGATCAATGTCGCACACCAAACGCTCTGTATACAGGCAAAGGAGGATGAATTGTTCCCATGTTTAACGTATTTATTAATTTTTGAAGTTAATTTTTAGTTAAATTATGTCAATAGACACTCAATAAATAATATGATATAAGCTAGAAATTCATTTAATACACGCTGGAGCTATTTATTATTGAAAAATATCAATGACGAATTCACATCTGAATTGCTTATGTTTTGAGCATTAAAAACTTATTTAAATACTTGCTTTAAGTTAATTTCAGGTAACGTGATATGATCACGATCTGATATCCTAACTTCTTGGAGTAGCTATATCATCAAGTGTCATGACCGAGAGAATGCGATATCCAAATGAATTTGTTTTTATTTTGCATAAATCAGAATGCAGAAGATATTATTTAATCAAAGGATGAAATCTGACTGTGGAATTTGGTTTTCATTCCCTAAAAATTTACCAATAAAGTATGCTCCTGTCATAGAAACTGAATAACAACAAACTAAGAACTTTTAATTCGAAATAGTCAACAATTTATAGTTACGTTTAGAGGCGTAATCTGAAAAGTTGATCTGTAGTGACGAAAAATTTCAGTTTGTTTATACTCATGGGAATTGGAAATTTCGAAATTGAATAATTCATTAGATACTGCACAATTGGCATTTATATCAATATGTGATTAATGATAATTTCAAAAATTTAAACTGTTTGTTTTAGTCTTTACTGAGAGAGAAGGAAAGATGATTGTTATAAAAATTTTATTTCGATGCAAATCAGGGCTCTTACTTTAATTGTATGGTTCTTTTTATACAGTGATATAGATATAACAGAGAAGTAAGATGCTAATTTTTTATTTTGGCTTAACAATGTTCTATTACTCAATGAACTGTCAGTTTAGAATTTATCGCACACTTCCTGTATCTTAGGTAAAACTGTGAAATTTAATGATTTCACAATTGAGAATCAATCATCATCTATTTGTTCAAATTTTCATTTATAGAAGTAGATATACTAATGAATTCGTTTAATATCTAACACGGTCGTTTGTGTATATATTACACGACTTTCTTGGCGTTTACAAACTTTCACTGAAATTATCACAAGTCATTACGTAGAATGATAGATTCAAATACAAATACAGCTTGACCTACCGATATTGATAAAAATGCCTAGCACTTGTATTATTTCTGACACAACAAAGTACATTGCTTTTGTTTACATAGAAACAACCGAAACTATTAATAAAACATTTATGAATCAAGCATGGCCGAAAAAATATTGAAAGTTTTCAAAATGCGCATTCAAGTATTAACGGAAACAATGGAAGGTCAATTGTGCGGTTTACACTTTCACGCATACTATTTGTTGATGAAAGTTTGTTTTCTTGTATTTTGTCAACCATAATGACTTATTAATCATATTTGTCCAACATTTTCAAGTCAAGAGTTCATTTGGAAATGACAATCAAACAAAAGATATACAAAAAATACGTGGAGACTCATTTTTTTTCTATCAAAGTATGTTACAGTGTCATAGTTGTTTTCCAATAAATTCTAAAGAATGAACTATATATATATATATTTTGTTATAGCTTCCCTACTATTATAGATGCCACGGTTGGACACATGGAAATGCTAGTACTTTATTTCGAATAAAATTAAATATAATACGTGTCAATGATAATTTGAAATCGTTTTGGAAAGAAAAATATGATAATTTATTAGAAAAGGTATTCTTGATTGTTACTGATTTTTTGATAAATCTTCATTGAAACAGAAGTATTTTTTAGCATAAATACCAGAATATTAATCTTTATTCATACAAGACACTGCATATAAGTAAAGATGTTGATATCATCGCTATTCTATGATATTACATCGATGTATAGTTGTATGGAAAAATGAAAAAGGACTTCGTTGACATTCATATTGAACAAGTTCAAAATTCAAGAACATGATCATCACGTAAAACTATATTCGACTATTCAAAATTGATGTTAAGACACGAGAGAGATACAGTTAAGTTTGACTGAGATTCTTGTACAAAGAAAAACGAAGTCGTAAATTTCTATATTCAATAGATCAAACAGTGTTTAATACAAAACAAAGAAGAGTAATACAAAAAACAAGTACAAGACAACTATTATCGGGAAAAAATTCGATGAAAAGTGAAATCGGACATTGTTTGAAATACAGTCTATTAGAAATAAATGTGATCTAGTGTATTTGTAAAGGTCGGATATAATTTCCTAAGTCTTCCAAAATACTCCCATATTCACTAGACTGATTTTCTTAAAATACTTGCTACATAGACGATAAAGTTTTTTTTTATAAACGTAGGGTTTCGTTGTAGAATTCCAGAAAAGTCATTATGTATCTCAATTTATCATAAATATTTTTGTCCAGAATAAATATGTGATTCTTTTTCAATTATACAGTGTACACATTTTTTAATATACGCTCATCCAATCGGTTATGAATTATGAGTCTATTGAATTGAGTTGAAACTTATTACATGTTTTCTATGTATTGTGTATTGATCATTTGCTTAATTAATATCCAAATTGCATTTTCCAAATAATTGTAGTTGAGTTCATTGATATTATGTTTATCTTACTGAATTCACTAACTTTTCATTGATTTCATCTATTATTAATTGTCAGAAAATCATATTGGTTGTGTTTATCAACAAAATAAAAATACGTGAATATAGAATACATTTATTTTAAAATAGCAATACATTTGTACTGATGACGTTCACACATATTGATACGTAGAATAGATAATTCTCTCACTATTGTTTTTAACGCGTGTACAGATGTATACTTTAATTGAGAAACAAATAGAAGGCATAGTTGACTGATAGAAATCTGGACTGATTGCAAATCCAAGACATCGGAATGATTAAATCTAGTACAGCAAATTTTTACAACCACATCACAAATATATATATATATAAATATACAACAATAAAAAGAAAAAAAAACAATGTTTCATGTGTTTTGCTCGTTTGAAATTGAGTTAAAAAATAAGTAAATTCTTGAATATGAAAATAATTCATCAAAAATTTTGCTTTGGTTTTTAAAAAAGTCGTTTTTCAAATGAATGTAAATTATGTACACCCCCTTCAATTTGAGCTGCAGTTGTACGTTTTTCAACTTTTATTATACCTTGAGTTGCTTCTCGATGTAATTGTTCAAGTGATTGACAGCCTATATCTTGAAGAGATTTTTGTATACCGGTATAAAGATAACCACCAATGAATCGATGTACACTTCCCTTGTCAACAACACTACCCGAAACACCTTGTGCTACTTTAATATGGTCGGATTCTGAATAATATCGACTAGCTGCTGATAATTCTTGGCATGCGGTCATTGCATCAAGACTACCCATGCCACGATCTAAGAAAGTTAATATGAAAACGTTCATGTATTATTATTGTATGTTCACTGAAAATAATCCGAGATTAAAATGTTTTCAGACATCATGTGTGTTCACTTTCAATTCATGATAAAGTGTCTACAGTCAGTAAAAGTCTACGAGATAGTTTACCAGAATCGATATGAACAGAGAAACATTGTTTCATTCTTTCTTCGAAAATAATGAGTTCAAGTATAAGAATTTCGAAGCATTGAATCGACGAGCAATTTTTGTGATTTCATAATTAAAATTTAAAATTATTCTTTATTTTTCAAGAAGACTGAAAAAATTTCACGTTTTATTCATATCTTTTTTCTGGAAAAATTCAACTTTGATCCTAAAAGCTATTTTAAGATGTGAAAGTTTCTTCAATTTACCAAATAATAATCACGGTTTAGTTCCATACATGAATATTGTAGACAAGAGTCTAATTCAGAAAATGATTGACTTCGAAAATCTTTCATCGTAAGACGGTACTTTACAGATCTCTCAAAAACTATCTTATTGTTCATGAACTGAAGTCAAAACAATTTTTCAAAGGATACATACGATAAATGCACGTATCTCTTGTTCGTAAAAATAACTTCTCATCTGTGAAAAGCAAGTGCGAGCAAGTCAAATATTGAACTAAAGTCTTGTCTGAAAATTTGGAAAAATTTATTTTATACAGACGAAAAACTATGAAACTACGATGGTTATTAGAAATCCAATTACGTAGATTCCTTTCGAAACACTAACAAATTGTATTGTTTGATATTCATGACAAAAAAATACGATGATTCGATTATTATAATAATTAGCTTATTAAAATCGAAACAACCTACATAATAATCAGTATATTAATGTTTTTACAACATGATGGTAAAAAACATGCGATTATAACATTTTCCAATGTAATTTACCGTATTATTAACTAAAAACTTGCAGAGTTCCTTTATTTTCTTATGTAATATTTCAAAATTGACTTTGGCATATATTCTACTTACATTTTTTAAGTCTGACACCATCTTGATAGTAATATTCTCCTGGTGCTTCATGTGTACCAGCTAATAATGATCCCATCATAACACAATCAGCACCTAACGTTAACGCTTTTACAATATGTCCAACACATGATATGCCTCCATCAGCCAAAACCGGTATATTACATCGACGTGCATATTCACTTACTTTGTAAACAGCTGTTGCTTGTGCTCGTCCAACGGCCATAACTTCTTGTGTAATACAAATCGATCCACTACCCATGCCAACACGCAATGCATCAGCACCAGCATCAATTAAGTTTTTTGCTTGTGCTTGTGTAACAACATTTCCAGCTATGATTTGTAAATTTGGATAAGTACTTTTAATATGTTTAATCATTTCTGTTTGATAGATTGAATTTCCTTGTGAGGAATCGAGTACGATGACATCAACACCAACTTGTGCAAGAGCTTCAAGACGTTTTTCATCTTCTTTTCGTGTACCTATGGCAGCTCCACACAACAACTGTCGGCGATGGTCTTTTGATGCTAATGGATAATCACGATTTTTTTCTAAATCTGTACGAGCTATCAACGATACGAGATTGCCATCGGAATCAATGATTGGTAGTTTTCCTAAACATGAACATTCTTATTATATTTTTCTTAGAGGTTTTTCTAAATATAAACCATTCTATATATATATATATCTATATCATGGGATAGTTTTTATATTAATGAAATTTTTAACAAGAACAGTAGTACTGAGTTCAAGTATAAAAGTTCATTAAGTATGAAATCTAGCTTCGCAAATTATATTTACGATAGAAAACGATTCGAGGTAAATTTTTCCAGTAACATTAAACTGTTAGTTGATTCACTTGGAATTAGCATCATTTTTTTGTCTAAAGCAGTATGTTTTTCTTGTGATTGTATTATTGAACTTTGTTAGTCGTTACTATTTGGTTTTTTATCCTCTATTATCTAGTTTATATTCTGTCATTCTAGCTATGCAATAAATATGAATTGATAGTTTGTATACATAGACTTTAGTAATCATTCTAATGTTCTGTATGCAACATAAAAATGATCGTGATAACTATGAAGTTACAGAAAGAAATATTATCATCGAAGGCATGTTTTAATGGTAGTAGACATGGCATCGCAATGTATATAATGATGTCTATACACATAATTATATTGCGAACGTCTAGAAAGCTAATTTTAAGGAGACAAATCTGTTTTACTTTATAATGTTCATAAATAATAGAAATTTACCAGATTTCTTTTCAAATTTGATAAATTTCTTTTCTACTCTCATAAAACTTAGCTTGTTTTCAAACAGAAAATAAATAAATAAATTTCTGTTCATCTCTCTTTTTTCTTTATGATTATGTATTACGAAAGAATTTGACAGTAACAATCGAATTTTCCAATAGTTAAAAGCATATATTTCGTAAGAGTTAAGTTTCTTTTATTTACTTTGAATTGCTGATAGAACTGATTTTTGCGTCAGTTTATTTTGACATTAGTTCTGAAATTTCATAATTTATGAGACGAAATGTAATTTTCTAAGGCTTATTATTTAAAGGGAAAAAAAGGAAAACAAGAAACCAACCAATGCGAAATTATGTTACATAACGAACCTTTTTTACTTCGTTGTAATATATGATACGCATCTTTAAGTGTCAAATCATTATTTGCTGTTATAAGATCATCGATCGGTGTCATAACTTGACTGACTGAAATATTTTGGCATTGATCTTTGTTTAAAAAATCAATATCACGAAATGTAATCAAGCCCAATAATTTGCTATTGATTTTTCCACTTTCTGTCACCGGTATTCCTGTTAATAAAAAGAATGGTAATTGCAAAATAAAATGCTAATAACGTTCCCTACCAGAAAATCCATGTAATTGTTTAATAGCATAGATATCAGCAACTGTATTTGTTGGCGACAGTACGAGTGGATCACTTATAAAACCTTGCTCATAGCGTTTTACACGTCGTACTTCATTGGCTTGATAATCAACTGAACAATTGTGATGAATTATGCCGATGCCACCATTAAGTGCCATTGCGACTAAAGTATATAGAATTGTTATTTGCATGTGTAATTAAAATAACATCTTAGGATTTAGCTGGAATCTTACTAGCCATTGTCGATTCTGAGACTGTGTCCATTGGACTTGATACAAATGGAGTTTTGATCGTAATATTTTTTGTAAGTTTAGCAGTAAGCGAAACACTATCGGACGCAAAATTTATATAACCGGGAAATATTATAAAATCATTGTATGTTAAACCATCGTTATACTGAAATAATTCTTTGATTGTCAAACCATCTGACTGTGTTTCGTCGTTACTACCATTGTGAAACATCTTGCCTTATTTTTCTCTATTGTATTTCGAATGATCAATATAAAAAAAAAAAAATCTGAATGTGTAAAAAAAACGTTGTTGAATGTTGTTTTTGGCTTCATTTGATAATTATATTAGCTCACATTGACAGTAACGCAGACTAGGCTTATTGGATTGGTTTAAGATTTCCCAACAAATCAGAAATTCATGCACTGAATCATCGTATCGTCTTTTTTTGTTGTTTTCTCCTTTCTTTTCCGATTGAGTTTTTTTCTTTATTTTTTTTTGGACAATAATTATGGTAAGCTCGTGATGAATTGAACTTGTGACTTTTCTATCAACAGTTTTCGTTTTCTAAAGAATCATCCTGCAACATTTCAAGATCGATGGCCACAAATGAAGCGGGTTGTACTTAAAATTCTTCGACAAGAGCCAACTTCACAAGTTGAATGGCAAAATTTATTTACGTAAATATCTCTTTTATGAATAATCTCATGTGAATAAAGTAATCTGCTTCGAATTGAATTATTCGTTTTAGTGATGTATATAGTGTTTCAACTTGGTATCCGTCAAGTATACCGGAAATATTCGCAGAATTGTCAAATGAAATCACTCGGCATATAAAAGAAGCTCAAGAGGTTAATAGGAGAAAAATACAAATTTTTTTTCTAAGCATCAAATTTTTAGCATGAAATACATAGAAAAATTTCAAGCTTTGTACATCTATTATAGATTTTCTCTTAAAATTTTAGGATTATGTCGATCAACAGATTATTGTGTCATTTCATTTTCGAGAAAAAAATAACTAGAATTTATTTTTTATGATCTATTCAGGTTTTTCTATTTGACATGAAGAAATATCTTTCGTTGAGATGAAGAAGTAAATCGTTATAAATCAAATCACTTGTCAATCAAATCAATAAAATTTGAAACTCTATCGTTAATATTATAGTAGATTGTGTTCTTTTTTTCTAAAATCTCAGCCATGAATTAATCATTCAAACTTTTGCAAATACTATTTAGTGCTCGTCGAGTTGATTTTGAATTCATTTTATTTTTTAAAACATCTTGAATACATTTGATGTACTATGTTTATTTATTCTAGCGTGTTTTACGGCACGATGAAGATTCGGCGTATGTAGTTTTTTTTTTGTTTTTTCTTTCTTTCTTATTCGTTATCATTGATTGATGATATTTCAGTCTTCTCAAAGCATATATTCAAGAATGGTCAAAATTTTATGAACAATGTGAATATTTACCTAAACCATTTGTTCGAATTGAAACGACTTCGAATGCTAATGCATCTTCCATTACAAACAATAATTCAGAGAAAGCAACACGTAACACTGATCAAGTTCGACAATTAATGCTTGAATCATGGAATAATAATATATTCAAAGATATAAAACATCGCCTTCAAGTAAAATGAAATAGCTTGTCTATGAATCCAAAACGATGTGATGAATATGTTTTGCAATATTTAGAATAGTGCAATGAAATTAGTTCAAGCGGAACGTAATGGTGAATCATTCGATTCTCAATTAGTTATTGGTGTTCGAGATTCTTATGGTAAAGAAAAGTTTTAAAATTTTTATCACATACAATTCTTCAAATCTTAAGCCCACAAACAGACTATAATATGCCAGATCAATGATTGCTGTTATAGTTGACAGCTGCAGTATTTGCCATCTAGTTTATCATGTGTCAGATGATTTCTTATGCTATCAAAATATTTTATTTTATTAAGATAAATATTGTGTAGTATTCGAAGGTCATTTGTGGAACAATGAAGTAGTTATATCTAATTTCTTGATATGGAACCTCTGATTGTTCTGGTGTATTCATCTAGAATAGAGATGTATGAGGCGAAGTTGTTTTCTATAAGTTTGTCTTTGATTCGCCTCTTGATTTTGAGACAATTATTGCAGAATCGATGAATGTGAAATAAACAAAGAAAGCATATTAAATGTTTCTATTTTGATAGTTATAAGTTTAAGTACGATTGAATTAATATACTTGAAAACTCTCAGATGAGCATGAAAAAGTTTATTCTTCTCTAAGACTCAGTATCGATGATTTAGAATAATCGTAGCATACTTTCTGTAAATCTCTAATCTAAATGAAAGATTGAATTTTTTCAAAGAATTCAAAATCGAGATGATTTCTATGAGTTTATTGGAAAAACGACGTACGTAATAATTTGATATTTCTACTCGAATATCGTATAGATATGATACGTATTCCATTGTAAAAGTTCTTGATGAATTACGTATCGTTAAATAATGATTCTTAATTTTTAGTCAGTTTAAAAACGGATGATAAAGATAAATATAAAGTGTATATTGAAAACTTTGAACGTGCTTATTTAAATGAAACAACTCGATTTTATAAACAAAAAGCTGGTCAATATCTTGCTGAGCATGGTATCTTATCTTATCTTCATTATGCAGATCAAAAACTTAAAGTAATTTAAATTATTCATGTTAGAAATAGAATTCTATTCTTTTTTCTTAACTTAAGGAAGAAGAAAAGCGTGCTAGACGGTATCTTGAATCGGTGCCTGAATGCAATAGTGTTCCTCTACTAGTTCGTCGTTGTGTTGATGTATTTGTTACGGAATTTCGTGAACAAATTACCAATGAATGTCCTAATTTAATTGAAAACAATGATATTGAACGTAAGAAACATAGAAAAAATTTTGTTTTTGAAATTAATTAAATCTTTGTTTCATTGCAGGTTTACGCCTTGTATTTGTGCTTCTTGATCATACAGGAGATATAAGCTCATTAACACAGTCACTTGAATCATTTATTGTTAAGCAAGGTCTCGATAATATGCTTAAGAATAAAGATACAATAAAACAAGTTCGTTGATTTTTGTTGAAAAAGAAAAATCATCAAGACATGTTTGTTCGTGAATATTTATTAGGATCCTGAAAGTTATGTTCAACAACTGTTGGATCTCTATCGACAATTTTCAAATCTTGTGCGTGATGCATTTCTGAATGATCCAAGATTTCTTACATCACGTGATAAAGGTTAATTGAATCCAATTTTTTTTTAAAAGTCTATTCGATATACTTAAAAAAAACTTTTTTCAATTAGCTTTTCAAAAGATTATTAATGATATTTCAGTCTTTCAACTTGATATGCCAGCACGTGCTACACGAGGGTAACTGACAATGGAAATTATTCTTGTGTGGTTGTTTTTCTCATGCAGTTTAGTTTTTATTCTGTAGAACAACTCGGACAACTCTTGCTGAATCGCGTTGTCCTGAATTATTAGCACAATATTGTGATATACTCTTACGCAAAGGTACATCAACGCATAAAAAATATTCATCAGAAGAAATCGAAGTGAAACTAAAAGATGTGGTAGGATAATATTAATATTCTATTTCAATTTCATTATTGTACTTTATTGGTTTTAATTTAGTTATTACTGTTGAAATATGTACAAAATAAAGATGTGTTTATGCGATTTTATAAAGGAGCTCTAACTCGTCGTCTTATATTGGATACCTCGATTGATAATGAACTTGAAGAAAGCATAGTTATTCAATTAAGAGTAAGATATATAGATATCTCTATTTATATATGTATATTTTTTTTAATTCTAAGTTTTCATGAGACTTAGAATGTTCAAAGAGAATTTCTTCGATCTGGAGAATAGATCAAATCAATATTGTTACGAACATAGACTTGTCGCTCCAGAAATATTTTTTATTGATTTTGATCGATGTCTCTTGTTTCTATTTTACATCATTTGTTCTAATGAGACTCGCCTGAGTTTAATGGATAGAAGAACAAATCACATTCGAAATCAGTTACCACATATGCATGTATAGAAAGACTATGAAAGTTATTTTCATATCAGATAATATAGAACTCAATGATCTATGTACTATTATTTGTAACAATAGAACACAACAAAATTCATGTCTAAAAGCTAGTTTATTGTGATCAGTGCATGGTATTAATTAGTTGTTACATAAGTGCTCACTTATATCTGACATTCTTCACTAATTCGAAGCAGGCATGGAGAGTTTGAGTTCTCGTAATCGAACTACTTGCCAAAGGCAAACTCCGTGTTGTGAATAAGTGTTCAATAATAGTCTATATTTTCTCGAGAGAATTAATCAGCACAAGGGATCTCTAACAACTAAACGCATTTTCCGTTTTTCTACAACTACAACATTACCTATATGACTACTTTTCTACAATGTTATCTTTGGTTTCAAGGACAACGGAAAATCTATGTTCTGACATAGTCAACAATGATGATTTTTTTTTGCACTGTTGATATCATGAGCTATTGCATTGAACATAAAAAATTGAATAGAAAAGATGTCTTAATCATAAAATGAAAAAAGAATTGTGCAACGCATAATCAATTGATTATTTTCATTACTCGTTACAAGTAGCGTTACACATAAATGCCATGCATTGAATTGCATACTATGTTTTTTTAGAAATTTGTATTGAGTGTAATCGTCTATCTTGAGATATGATAATGACATTTATTATCTGTGTTTCTCTTCTCGATCTCGTTGAAAGTAGAGAGTATGAAAATTTGTTTTTCTCAAATCTCATTCGAATACTTATGAAGGATATGTATCTTTTGAGTTCATCCAACACATGAGAAATATAGCCTATTTTAGATTGGCCAATAAAATATTCATGAAAATGTGACACCACATTTTTGATGACGTTCGTATTCCTAGTGAGACTAATCATAGTTACCGAAAAACATTGAAATAAGTTGGTGTTCTATTGCTCAAGGGAGTACTATACTTTTATATAGAAGACACGACAGCGGAGCCTGATTTAAAGAACAATTGAAAAAGCACAAAAAATAACGTTATTGAGTCGAGCTAACTTTCATGACAAAATTTGAATAGAGCTTGTGCCGTCTTAAAATACAATACTCTTGGTATCAGATGAAAAGACAAAACTAATAGTTTTAATTGTTCATCCTACATCTCGTATTACGCACGCTTTTCTAATTTAGCTGCCCCAGCTTGCAACTGTTCAGCCATTGTCGTATCCACGTACTGTTCGATTTTCCAGTCTTTGATATATTCATGGATTGATGGGTTTTCTCGTGCTGAGTGCTAAACAAAATTTATCGTGAAAATAGATCAGGGAACACACTACTTGAATAGCTCTATACCAGTCTTCTGATGAACTGTTCGTTCGAGGTAGATGATGCTTCAATCTCGAAAAAAAATTTCACGTTGAATTTGAAAAGCAAGCAGCACAACTCCGATTTTTTCGAAATGAACGCTCCGAAAAGTTATCCTTGAAACAGGTGACAAATTATAAGCTAAACATCATAGTAGATATTTGCGAATACTTGTTCATTTTTCTAGAGATAGTCATCTTATTCACAGACGCGAGTATTGAAGAATTATTCACAACATGATCAGTGGTAGTATTACACGCATTTTCAGACTTCATCTATCTACATGGGCAGATGTTGATTCTGTATATTGCCTTATACATTAATGAAGGCTCAATTGTCGGGGCTCAACTATCGGTGCACATTTTATATGCATCTAAGAAACGTGTCAATTATAGCAATTTGCAATAGATTGTGTGACCTTAGTTTCTCAGCTACTATTTCATCTGCGTCATATACACTAGACGAATAAAGATATCTAAAGTCATTCTAGTCGATCTCTCTACGAAGTAGTGGGTTACAGGAGAATTTTTCTCGGTAAAAATAAAGAAAAGCTTGTTTTACATCATTTTAATATGACACTAATTTATCGTCTATCACTTAAAGCGATTGAATGATGAAATGATTAAAGTAAAATGAGATAAAAACTTCCTAAGACGAGACTAGGATGACAGCATTTTTCTCAGTACAGATTCAAAGTATGAAGAAAACTGTACTCTACATATTGTTCTATCATTTTATAATCGCTTTCTCAATAATGGTAGCCTAAATAAATTTTTGTGTGCTCTACAGGATGTTGGTATGCCGGCTGAATTTATTATAAAATTACAACAAATGTTCAAAGATCTGAAATTAAATCGTGATATGAATGAAGAATTTCGAACTGTGTGTCCATCATCACGAAATAATAATACAATGATGGGTAAATATCAATAATATATTTCTTTCTGCTTCAATTATGCTTTCAAATTATTATTATTAATTGATACGTATTCCTTTAGATTCATTTTCATTTAAAATATTGAGTGCTGCTGCATGGCCACATCCAGGTGATAAGATTGATGTATCGTTACCGGCCCAAATCGAAGATGTTCTTCCTGAAATAGAAGAATTTTATAAGAAGAAACATTCAGGAAGAAAACTAACTTGGTATCATACAGTATCAAATGGACAGGTTATTAAAGACAGAAGCAAAACATGTGTTTTCTAGAAAAAGAATAACTTGTATTTTTCTATATGTTTAGTTAACATTTACTTCTAAAAATGGTAAATACGATTTAGATGTATCTACATTGCAAGCATCGGTACTTTTTTCATGGAATCATCGACCAACAAATAAGCTAACATTCAGTGAACTTAAATTAGCAACAAATATACCAGAAGCAGAATTAAAGAAAACTCTATGGTCATTAATATCATTTGCAAAATTAAAACAACAATTGATATGTTATGAACCACATGTTGAATCGTATCAAGATCTAAGTGAAATAAGTTTGTTCTGGATAAATTATGATTTTACAATAATACGTGCTGGTAAAGTACAAACACGTGGTCATGTTAATATGATACAGCGTCTTCAGTTAAATACGGAAAAAGGACGTGAAGAAGAAAATGAAGAAATCATGTTTCTACGTGGTGAACGTACCAAAGAAGCTATTGTTAAAATCATGAAAACACGACAACGCATGAATAATGCTCAACTACAAACTGAACTAATTGAAATACTGAAAAATATGTTTGTACCATCAAAGAAATTAATCAAAGAAATGATTGAATGGTTAATTGATCATCGATATATGGCAAGATCAGAAACAAATATATCAGAATATGTCTATGTGGCTTAAATGAATATTTTCATGTACCGTGTAATCTTTCGTGAATCATTTTTAGGCAAATGTTTTCTGTTTTTCTTAATGTTAACTGTGATAATCTCGCTTTTTCCTGTTTCTTTGATAGAGTTTCGTTTTCTTTTATCTATTACATCTTTCTTTCTTTTTTTTTTCATTCCCGGTTCTGAAATATCTGTACGTGCGTATATAACAACACGAAGAATCATCATTTTCTTGTCTTATATATATATTTCTTCTTGTATGTAACTGAACAATTGGTAAAATATACAGAAGCACAAACTTATCTCATCATGATCCCTTGAATATATTTTTACACATTGATTTAGAATAAATGACACCTTGCTATATGCTCTCATGCGAAGGACATATAATGAAGTAGTCATAAAATAAACTGATTAGTCTAATGATTAATGATGAAATCTTGTTTTGAATAATTTAATTTTACGGAATTAACAAGTACTCTAACCTTCATGAAATTTTTGTAGTACTTGTACGTCAAGGATATAAGATAATCGACATCATTAGAACCTCTCCATCGATTTTACTACAGTTAGTCAATGGATCTAATTCAAAATGAGATGCTTTTTGTAACCTAACAATCTAATCATATCCTGGTTAATCATAGGAGTTTAAAAATGAAAATCAATTTTTCTCAGTAATTTCATCTTTCCATCTGACTACTTAAAGTTGGTTTCATTCCCTTATTTACTAAAATGATTTGATTTCAATAAAGTTATCGATTGACGTTCGAAGATACTACTGAAACATAACTTAACTTCAGAAGTAGACATAATTCAAACGTTTTGTTTTCGAGTTCTGTATCATTATTGATTTATTAGAAAAAAATCTCCTTCCTTAAAATTATCACCACAGATAGTTCCATTGAGTCTTAAAGACGCTACAATATGGTTTTTTGAGCCTCCTATCTTAGTTGTCTTTACCTCACGAATCATGCTACAGTTAAGCCACAATCATGAAAAGCTGAAAAGTTTCGATCCTTCTCTAGCACATCATCATCTTATAATAAGCCATACAGGATACTCATTAGTAGCAATGTCGTCAGACTTTTATCTATCATTAAATTCAATGTCGTATCTTCTCGTCGCTTATGATCTGAACCAACAGAAAAATTTTGCAGAAATTCGACTCGATCAGATTGGCTTCAGTTCGTTAACCTCACTAAAAATGACTTCATCTGTTTCTTTTCTTTTAGTGATTTTTTTTTGGATGTTGCTTATTTCCATTTCTAATATTTATGCTAATTTTCTGTATTCGGAAAATAGCTTTATAATTGTTCATAAATCGAGAGAACAAAAATAAAAGATAATATTGTTTTTAAGCTTAGATTGTGACTGATTTAAGATAGATACGTAAATTTGAATCGATTCCAAACATGATATTGTTCACATGACAAGCTTACCCAGATGCTTTATTAGTTAAAAGACACCTTAGTTTGTAAAAGTGGTCGATGTACAAATGAGTACTTTACATTGAATATTGCAGTCGATGAAATCATCACATTGTTATGTTCTGCATTAACAACGATGTATAACAATGGGAAATTTGTCGAATTAATAAAATTTGATGAAAAGATCTTTTACTCATAAGTAGTTTGTATTACACTGTATACATGTAATGATTCATAGAAATAAGACAGGATGGATTTTTGAGCTTGAAAGAAAAACTTTTAGTCTACTTTTTTAGTCCCCAAATCCTTCAGATTTTGATTATATCGTAAAGAAAGATCTTAAATAATAATAATTCATGTCTCAACGAACAACAGTAGTCGTCTTTCTCGAATCATTGTTTTTTTCATGCATTGGTTCATTAAGAGTGTGTCTCTTAACCCTTTCCTGCCGGATGGTACCAAATGGACACATTTTGAAATCGTTTTATCAAAAACTGTTTCTAACTGGTGTTGAACATCGTTCTAATGTAATGATAATTAAGGGCACCAATACCACAATTTATTCACCTTTCATTCAAGATAAATGCACTTTTCTTTCTCAAAGCAGCATCATGAGAGCTGAGTGCCATGGAGAATCTCCACAGTCAGAACTATCACTGTTTCTAACATCTAATAAAAGTCGATATTCGAAGTACCAACTGCAAAAATTTTGTTGATAGATTCTCTGTCTCTGTCACTACTAATGACAGTGATTCAACAATGAATTATATAAGAAAGAGCAAGAATGTTACCTTTTGGTCACTTCCGGACGTAACGGTACAGAAATGTAAAAAAATTGATCCTTTTCCTACCTAAAGGAGTTCGATGGTTTATACTTTTTCTTAATCTATACCATGAAACTATAGAACAAAGGTTATGTTTCTACCTATTCTCTCGATGCCTCAACTTAGTTATTGCTAGAATACTGTGAAATGTCACGGGATTATGCAAAATTTTGTCTGTTTTCTAGAGATAAGACCTAGAATTTATAGATGCTCTGGGAGTTCTCGAAACATCCAGCAATGATTGTGAATGGTAAGATATAATCGAGTTCGAAAACTCCCAGAGCTTCTGTAAATTATGAGTCTCATCTCAAGAAAACAGGCAAATTTTCCATAATTCCGTGATGTTTCACGATATTCTATCGATAATTCAGCTGAGGTATTGAGGGAAGATGTAGAAACATAATCTTTGTTTTATAGTTTCATGGTATAGATTAAGAAAAAGTATAAACCATCGAGCTCCTTTAGGTAGGAAAAGGATCAGTTTTTTTACATTTCTGTACCGTTATGGCCGGATGTAACCAAAAGGTAACATCAAGTGATTTTGTGACCCGTCATCTTCCCGGAATCGAATACTAGATTTTCGATATCTACGCAGTGATTGAAGTTTAAATACAATGGTGAATATTTTTTTGCACTCGTTCTTCTGGTAACCGGTCAGAAAGGGTTAACATAATGGTAACGTACGACGTTGGAAATCATTTTCATTGAATATAAATTTACTGAGTACCTTATTCAGCGTTCATGCACATTGCCAAATGAGTGTTGCATGAACGCACTATTAAGGAATGCAAGGAAAGTATTTTATCTCAACGATTTCTTCTAGTCCTCTCATGCAATATGATAACATTACAAGTAGGGATGCACCAGTTCCAGTATTTCTAGTTTGCCAAGATCATTGATGTCAACACGCACCAGTATTGAGAGTTTCAATAACTGAAATCTCCAATACTGGTGCGTGTTGGTATCAGTGATGCTGATAAACCAGTAATACTGGTACTGGTGCATCCCCAATTACAAGTAAGCTTATGCTATTTACCGTCCTCTGAGAATTTTCTTTGAGATGCAGCATAGAACTATGATCTTTTAGTTGTATATGTTTTCTATTGTTAACGTAAATACTTGACGCAATTATTCTTATAAAAGTACTAGCCTGTTGTATATTTATTAACACACAAGTTACTGAAATCATCCACCCAACTGAGTAATAGAATTTTTCTGTCTGCCTAGATTTGAGAGGATCTCAATCAATACACACTATACATTTTGTTGCCAGATGTAGTATTGTTTGATGGCCCTCAGTGCAAATGTATATCGTGAAAGATAAATGTGTAGGCTTTTAGTAAAATGGAATCCTATGAAATGAGATGTCTGTTATCTTCTTAATGACCAAGAAAAATAATAACAAGAAATCAACAAGATGCCTCTGTTATATTTAATTTGTACTTACATAAATTTTTTATTTGCTAAACGAGAATTTATTGACACTTGGGTGTAACCCAGGTGAAAGCACATGGTACATATACGGCCGTATACGGTCAAATACGGACCCAGGAAGATCATTCCGACCATCGGATCCGATGATGTTTCCATCGCAGTTTCTCTTATCCGACGAAATCCCATCGGATTCCTGGTTGCGACCCGAGACTTGGATCCCTAGTGTTGGATTTTATCGAATCCTACTATCGGAATCCGATTGGATTTCATCGTATGATAAAACAGGCCTCCACTATTGGGATTAATTGCTAATTCGTACACAAATAAGAAAATAGGTTTCTTCCCTCGGATCCGTCAGTAAGATGTGATCGGATCATAATACAAGGGATCCGAAAATCGATTCAGAACCTGAATTCCTATGGGAATTCATCAGCTTTATAAAAATTCACACAAAATTGAATCGGGCTGCTGTGGGAAATCCACTCGGATCCGACTGTCGAAATGATTCTCCCATGGGTATTGGCAATAGGTGGAATGATTTAAAGCTTTTATTGAGAAAAAACCCTGTATTAAAAAGACGTTTCGTTCGAGTTCGGGAAGGACTTTGAGTGGTTGAGGAAAACCTAAGTATAGGACTGTACTATAATAATCCTTAGGCCACTCTGGTCTTAATCGGTTCATGAAAAAGTACCCTTCGCGAGCTCTCGTGCCTACAATTGTTATCCATTAAAATGGATTAAAAGGGCAGCATATGTGAATGAAGTGTATGCACAAGACGATAGAGTCTCAGTTGAGCAATAGACTGATATTCTTTTTGTATTGATCAAAAAACATTGTTCTAGTGAAACAAGCATTTTTTTCTGGTTAAGTATGACCCTTAAATCCCATTTAATGATCGAATTACGATAAAGAAGCACATTGAGTGATACAATTACGCAAATAGCAGAACGAAAAAGTCTCCATTTCATGTTTTAATGGTCATTGTTGCTAAATAATTATTGGTTTTCAAATAAAGATCGATAGATCTGTAGAATATTGATGGATCTCTTCAGGAAAAAAACGAATGAACTCCAACAAATGCCTGATATAAAAGATATTGACATTTTTCCAGAAACCCTTAGGTACCGATGATCGGATTAAGGTCAAGAGCTCTGTATATGTATATATATATATTTATTTATTTATTTATTTATTTATTTATTTTATGTGTTTCATTATACTATGGCACGCTTACTGTTGTAATATTTAACTCGATTATTTTTTAATGTAACATGGAAGCAGAATCTTATGAAGCGGTTCAATTAAAACTTCTTGAGAAATCCATTATCACTGCCTCTTGATTAACTTTCAACGTGCACCTATTTACTTAGAATTGTAAACGTTTTTATTTCGCTATCGTTTAATGTATTTTGATGTAGTATTCTAATATCTGGTAAATGATTCATATTCGTTCAGTTTATCGTTCTTTACATGCAAATCGAACAAAACATAGGCGTGACTAAACATTTTTCTTATAGCACAGTTGAGCACAAAAGAGGAACATAAAGAAAAGTAACAGGCACTTCGTTGTTATTTCGTTTAATGAACACCTCCATCTGTTGATGATAGTGAACAATTCGATGATGAGGATGAGGAAGAATCTGTTGAAGAACTGCGCCTCTTCTCATCACCACTAGGCGTACTAAAACCGAGAGAAAAATATCATTTAAGCAAATGAATTGGTAATATCTCACTGTTTTTCTTGCGAATAAACTTCATCTGCACCAAAGAACTCTTCGATTGGAACAACGATTTGTGCTGCTTTCAGTTCTTGATCAGATATTTTAATTAGAACTTTACAAAAATCGTGGCCAATCATTTGTAGTGTTGCTATTTGTATTTGTAAACCCTACAATCATAGCATTGTTTTGGAAAAACCTCATATTTTCGTTTTCAATTGAACAACAAACTTTATATAATCCAACATCAAAACCATTGTAGGTTGCCTCCATTGTATAAGAAAAATCAACTTTAAATTCATCCCAAACAACAATACGAGCGCATCCTTCTTTTTGTTTTCGCATTGTAAATAAACAACTTTGTAATGCAAAACCTGGCACATCTGCAAATAGTTTTGGAAATAGTTTCGTTATCGTTGAACGATCAATAGCTGGACCAAGAAAGTGTAGACGAGGATCATTACCATAGAAGAAAAAATTTTTCTGTCGCGAATGACCATGAAAGTCACAAAAAAGCTAAAAATATATAAACATTTAACCTAAACGATGCTAGTGGAAGTTTTTTCATATTATACTGTTATTGGTCGAGAGCAACACATTGAAAGATAGGCGATTAAGCCTTTAGTATGGTATATGGTTGGAAATAATGTTGAATTCGGCGATGACCATTGACGATTGAGATCTTTCGTAGCTAACGAACAGCGCTGACTGAAACAAAACAAAAAAATGAAACGTAATTTCCTTTTCAAATTCTTATTGTTGAAGTGATCAATCTTAACACGAGAATCAAGTTAGAAGTCATAGTTTAATATTGACAATAGATTTTTGTGAATTTTAATGAAACTATTAACAAGCCTACGAAAATCCAAGCATTTACTTCTTAGTAAATTACTGATTATAGATTGACAAGAGATCATCATAGTTCCAATAAAATAAATATTGATTGATAAAACGATAAGTTACTACTTATAGTATTGTACTCTGGCATAGAAAAACATCTTAATGATTGTTGTAGATGATCATTCGAATGGATCTATATATTCTCAAGTTATGTGGCATTCGTACGATAGGATCTTCATATGATATTAAGGCATCAACTAAAATCCTGAAGATAACAAAAATTCGAAGAAATCATTAACACAATCACATGAGACTCATATTTTTTATTGATACAATCCAGCGGTGTTCATCGTGTTTGTGAATCTGCTACTGCTATGTAGGGGACCTAGAAGAAAGTTGAATCCCACATCGCTACTACACCCTGATCGATCATAAAGAAATTAGCAGGAACTGCAACGTTGCTGCGAGGATTTTCAAAACATTTTTTGGAAAATTTTCTCTCATCACTGTACTAAATTGATACTGATAGCACGAATCCTTGAGATTCAGCTAGTCTCTGAGTTTTATACTCATGGTCACTCGAATCCGTTGAAACCCCATGAAGTTTTCCAACTTTTTGTATGAAGCATCCGCCTGCACAGCTGCTACGATGATAATTTTTAAACATCTCCGGTACTGTTGCCGTACTGTGGTGATTTCTCAAAAGTAATACCACTCCCGTACCACCATCAACATGAGTCAGCGGTAGCGGCAGGGCCACCACGGACATCTCTGATACAAGCGATGCAATTTCTCAAAACTCACCATCCATTAATGACACCATCTGGATTAAGCATGGGAACGATCTAAAATATTTGAATATTTAATTCTACTATATGGATCTGTGTAAGAAATTTTACTTTAAAAATGTATCGTTCTCGTAAGGTTCGAGCTGCTGGTTCATCACTTAATAAATAATCAATAATTCCTTTCATAATCCATGACGCATTCGATTCACCTGGATGTACACGTGCTGTTAGTATGACATATGATCTTTCATCTTTAATTAAAATATTCACATATGCTCGTTGTATCATAAATTCTCTTTGGATGACTTACGTAATGGTATAGTGAGTTTTTCATTTTGATATAAATCAGTTTGGTTATGAAAATTAGTTATTGTTAGTACAGGACAATCATTACCAGATAGTGTTTTACAAAGTACTTGTTGGCGAAAATAAATAGTCGATCGGTCATATGTATTTGACCAGTTAACTATGTCGGTCTAAATTTTGATTAGCGAAAATAAACAACAAACATTTCAATAGAAAGTTCAACTTGATGCTTTTAGTTGACTTACCATTAATGCTGTATATGTATATGGATAATGATAAGCTATATAGCATACATCATGTGCATAAGTAAATCGTATGTTAAATGTTAATGTGTAATAGATTTTCTTTTTCTTGCCATATGTATTTTTATAATAGGAAACTTTTTCACCTATCCGTCGCCAGTATGGCTTACCATTGAGTGCATCACAAACACTGAACATAACCGGTTGCATGCCAGCATTAAATTGACTATTGATTTTTTCAAAATTGATTATATTAAAACGATACGTTAGATCATGACGCATATTTGATACTTCAAAATAGAACCATTGATGATAACGAAATGTATTTACATCAGGTCGAAGGATAAGATCATACTCTTCTTCGGTTACCTGTTGCAAAGAAATGAGTGTGATACAAAAGAATTGAATGGGACAAAATTGTTAATCTTTTTTTTTTACTTGAATCGCTTTTCTCAGATTGCCACATTCAAATTGAGAATCAAATAGAAGATGGTCAATATTTGATGACCTTTGACATCTGAAATGATATACTTTTTAAATAGACAGATTTGACGAACCATCTATCAAGTTGATATAAAACATATCGTGATTCAGACAAGGTCAACAGGCAGTAGAACTACTTCTCTGATATTTCTTGCATCTCATCCATTGAAGATTCTAGGTCACCATTCTACTTCTACCTTGAAAATTCAGTTATAAAGAGTTTCAATAATGTAACTTGTCAAGATTAATTTTTCATTAGAACGAAATTTTTCTGTCAAAAACGATGAATTCTTAAATAATGCACATTATCTATAATATTACATTAAGATATTTCTGATCTCATTTAACAACATTCATCTTCAGATAATTTATTTATTTCATTTTGAATTATGTATGTAAAATAAATTTTATCTAGCATCTTACTTAGTTACAGTTTCAAACTACAATAGTAATATTAGATGCATTGCACTAAATCTTACAAAAGAACAGAAAATCTATTCAATTTTCATTGTTTGAAAAGGAAAGAATACAAATGATGAATCATAATTTTCTAATATAACTCAGAGTTGAGTTACATTTGATTTGAGAGATTTTTCAATAAATTTCATTTAAGTGGAATACTATCGATCAAGATATTTATGTTACTCAAATTGTTTTAGTTGTATGGTAGAGTACATTTATAAAACGTCTACCTTTCTTCATCGTTATTATGTAATGCTGTTGCTGTCGAGCGATCAATCATTGCATCGAAATCATAAACAGTTCGATTGAAAATCGATGGTGGATAGAGAATTCGACGAATATCCCCGAGTAATGTTGTTCTACAGAATGATTCGATGTCTTATCGACATAATTAAATAAATGATTTTCCTAATCTTACCGATTAATTCGTTCGTCAGATTTTTGCATGGGTTCATACCTTGGATAAGATAATACATTAAAAGCATCAGGATAGGCAACTTTCGTAAATCTAGAAAAAAAAACAAATCGTTTTTGCAAGTTCTTCTAATGTCATCCTTTTGTCTTTCATACTGATAAACACTTTTAGTAGATTTAGAAAGTATGGAATACGTTTGAAAGTATAAATCTGATGGCATACGCCAATAAGAGAATCTCGATTGTGTTGATAATTGTGTTAATGATGATGGTAGAACGTTTCGAAATAATCTGGATAGGACACTTTCTGTACGTGGATCGACAATGCTTTGCGACATTTTCGAACGAAGCTGTGAAGAACAACAGTTTACACAACCAAAAACAAATGTGAAAAGTAAGCTGCTATCAACATACCATATAAACAGGATCGACGGTTTCATCAAAGAACTGTTCATATGCTCTAGATAAATCAACTGAATCCCGCTAAAAGAGCAATACCATTGAAATTGATTGAAATAACAAGTAACACTTACGATTGGTTCTTCACCATTTGGTAAGGGGATAGAAGAATTTGATAAATTTTCTTTATTCGAACTTTCTTCTTCCTCGTCGTCTTCATCTTCATCAAGGTCGTCTGATTTTGAACTATCTACCATATGAAATATAAACGTAGAAATATTGTTCTTTTTTTGCATGAATAAAAAAATTTTAAATAGAAATTATTTCATTTGAACAGTTGAAAGGAATGTCTTCGAATATCAACAGATTTGTCTCTGTGTATAGTAAATAGAAAAATAATTTTGATCTAAATTCAAATGATTTTCAAAACTTATACTTCAATGTTAATTTCAGAATGAATTCCAGAAGACTTGGAATTTTTGAAAACGACAGCTACGAAAAATTTGACAATACTCATTGTCATTAAAAAATAAATATCAGTTGATTTTAGGTCTCGAATGAAAACTTGTGATTTAGATTAGAATCTTATCCACTGAGTTTTGTTCGACATACTGACAATCATTCGGTAATAGCACTACATTTGACATACGTGTGATTGTTAAAGGTTTGTTTTTAAATAATCATCGTATGAATAATGTTAAAGTAAAAATGACTTTCTAATTCTCACCTTCATCATCAAGTTCTTCGTCTTCAACAAGACGAATACCATTTTCTTCTGCATCGTCAATATCAGTAGCATCCAATCCTGCTACTTGACGATATTTATTTCCATGTGTATTTGTTTTCTTTTTCAATGTTGCTTTTTGTTCAGTTTTCTTCTTTTCTAATTTTGTTCCTTTTGCGGGTTTCGATCGAGTCGATATTGTTGTTGTTGGTGTCGTTGTTGTTGTTATTGATGCAGATTTCGATGCTGATGATGATCTTGTTGTTGCTGTACCTATTGTTGATTTTGGTCGAAAACGATGTTCACCATTAGTATTTCGTTCATTCGTTGGTACAGCTGATCTGCATTTTTCACGCATCTCATCCAGATCTTTGATTACTTGAGGATCTAAATAAATTTCGTCTTCTCTGTAGAAATTAAATATAGAAATCCATTCATACCAGCACTAAGTAATTCATTGGAAACAATGTAATCATAACCTTGTGGTAGTACATATCTTACTGGACTAAAAGCTGTATCAATAGGTAATTGTTGTTTGGGACAACACTGAAGCATAACTTGACAAGAAAGATCAAGAAATATACAAAAACTATCATTTGATAAAACATTCATTGCTAATTCATAGAGTAAATAGAAACCATTAGCTTCCAAAAATTGAATACGACCAGCTTCTGAAAAACATTTTTTGATTTGTTTTTGAAAATGATCATCAATCAATAGAAAAAGAAAAAAATCTTATTCGTAATTGACATACTTGCTTTAACTAAATTTAAGAGCACTTTAAGAAGGCCTTCTTTTATTTTAATTGTTCGTAAACGATTCTGTCCTTGCGATTTGTCCATTAGAAAAACTACAGCTAATATGTCACGGACAATTGTTGTTGATGTTGCACGAGCAGCTAGTTTCTCTTTCGTTTTTGAAAAAAAAAAGAAAAGAAGGATCATGTACGATAGTTTTTTGTTCCATGATGAATTATGCTAATGTGCACTTACTAGTCTGAGTAAGATATCGGACAACAGTGATAGATAATTTCTGTAGTTTGGCATGACGTCGATCAAGTGTTAATGCTAAACGAAGTAATGGTTGTAAACCAGATGCCCGACAAATAGCAGAGGCGGTTATTGCTATTCAAATAAATTGTTTGACTATAGTTGTCATTATCATAGGATAAAAGATTATCTACCGTTTTTTGCATAGATTTTTAAAAGAGTTAAAAGAACCGGACAAACTTTGGCATTATAACTATAAATACGTAATAATCCAATCGTACTCGGTATTGTTTTAAATAGACGAGCTTTTAAAGCAAGACGCTTGTCTATAAGCATAGATGAAAATATGTGATTCGTAATAGATGAAATTTACAAACCGTGATGACCAATAATTGCTAAAACTTGATGAATTTGAAGTGAAATATCTTGCCCTAAACCGCGATCTTCCGCTACCATACGGAGAGTATGCAACAGAAAACTACACACATCATTTTTAATTAAAGCTTTCACCAAGGGTCGAGACGATTCTATGAAAACAAAAATAAACAGTATGCATTATCGGCATTGATTCCAATGATAAGACGATTGAATCGTCACCATTAGCTTTTACGCATATTGATTGACTGATAATATTCACATTAACTACACTAGATAAGAATGGCATATGAATGCTTTAGGAAAATTATGTTTACTCAAGAATCAAAGCAATTCTCTTACGTGTTAAAACATTTACGTCCGTCTTACTCGGTTTTCTTGGTTAGAGATGTGAAAACCATTCATGAAATTTCATATTAGATTATGTTGAAGTTGTCCAATAAATCTTTATTTCAGAAATTGAAATAGAACGTATTCTAAGTGACATCCAAAATATTAATCCGAAATAGCCATTTTTAAAATTTTTATTTTTCTTAAATATGAGAAATTCAGTTCATTTAAACAATTTATTTATTATAAAAGCATTTCTCATTACTCGGCAAACGATCGTTTAAAAGGAAGTAGTTTACCGAACGTGATTCTACAATGAATCAATTAATTTTCTACTATTTATTTTACGCTAAATAAAAAACCGGATTCTAATCTTTCATTTATCGATGTAATCAAAGTTACATGTTAACATTGATATGCTTCATTTTTATGTTTATCTCAGCACATATGCTAGAAATGTAGAATATTTCGATTGATTTATTCATCCATAAAACATACTTTTGTCACAATCAAGTATTTCGCGTACGATATTGAGTACTTGACCAACAAATTCAAAATCATCTTGAACATTAGACATTGAAAGTAAGAGATCAACAATAACATCAGCATATTTTTCAATGACTTCTGCAGTTGGTTTTTCTTGAAATGATCATATGCACAATAATGTTTGTTCTTATCTAATTAACATAAGAATTTACCTGCATAAAAATATTGATTGATTTTTCGAACGGCATAACGAATCTCATCTTTACTATCCGATGCTGATGTCTTATCACGTGCTAATGCTTGACTGATACGTGTAAACCATGGTTCAATTCTATAAGAAGGAAAATAAAGATTTAAGTACGTATTCAAGTTTTAGTTTTTACAACTACAGATTACTCAATCTTACGAGCACTAATCAATGTTCTTCATCATTATGATATCAAGATTAGTATTTTACTAAAATCATATGTGTTTCATTTACCCGATATATGACATGGAACTGTTACTAATACGAGTAAATTAGGTAAACGTTATGAATGATTTCAAAGAAAAATTATTAACAAATCGAAATGATCTACTGGCAAAATCATTCTTACAAAAAAATATCAGTTTTCTTCCATCATTTAATCTGTCTAAATCAAAGATATTTAAGAATAATCTATCATGATTCCGGTCTTGCTAATTAAAATTTTTCAATAAAACGAAACAAAAATAAATGTCCTAAAGTTGTAAAAACCTATTTTTGAAACTTTTTCACAACTTAGATAAATATTCATGAGGTAATAAATAAAAGAAAATCTCAAAGACAATACAACGTACTTGACAGGAGGCATTGAGGATGCTTTGTTAATGGTAATAATAGTTTGTAGACAAGCAAACTGTTGAAATTCATCAACAAATACAAATAATATAACGACAGATATAATGCGACGGCGAGATGAGAGTAATAATCATAATAATCTACATAGAAAATCTAGAAAAATAGATAGTCAATGTATTCTATTACTTTAACAACAGCAACTCAGTCTGATACAGCAAATGAGGTCAAACACGGGCAAAGAACGACGATGCTTTTCTCGAGGCGCCAATAAGATTTAGGAATCTAAAGACAAAACATGAGTACCAGTGTCAGAATAGCATAATGTATTTGTCTCTGTTTCTACACGCATGCCAATAAATAATGTATGAAAAACAAATAGCAACGAAGTAGTCTACTCGTTTTCTTTCGTGCATATACAAGATAGGCTTCATTTTCTTTTTTCTGCTTTTTTTTCTAAAATTCAAAGAACGGAAAAAAAACGTATAGTAATTCAGTAATACATTCACGAACTGATTTTGTATTCATAAAATATGAGTAATCTTTTGTGTTTCTTTTCTGTTCTGTTCTGTTCTGTTCTTCTCTTTTTCTAGCCGTATGAAATCATACCATAGAATCTAAACTCTTAAATTATAAATATCGTTCACTAATATATATTATTCAAATATCTCACTTGGTACTCTGATGAAGTGTAAATTGATTAGAAGGGGAGAAAACGTCGAATAGAAAGTATATTTATTTAAAAAATCTTAAAATAGAGAAAGCTATATATTTCTAGCAAACCCTATAAAAGTTTTCAAGTATACCTACAAATGAATCACCTTGAGTTGTTTTTTATCTATGTATTCTTAATGTCAAATAAACTTAAACATAGTGCAATATCTAGACATATATCATCTTATCTATGACTGATAATAACTTGAAAACAAAACTGGAAGACAAGAAATAAGTCTTCATTCATCAGCAACGAAAATATAAAAGTCCAATGTTCAGATTTCATTGGAAAAAGTAAAACAAAAAGCAACGGATCCATTTAACTACAAATCACTGTAAATATATATATATTGATTAAATCACTTTGGTCGCTAAGCAGACCCTCTTGTTGCCTGGCAGATCGAACTCTATCATATTTTTTCTTTCAAAACTTTTCATTGGCTCTACTATGTTGCCAATGAACGGATCTATTTCAGCTGACAAAATTTTATCCTTTGGTTGTTTTTATTGACAGACGAACTGAATTCATATATGTGTATATTGACATCTCATTCACCACTTGTCAGATCGATACATTAAAAAATAATAATAACCAATTATGCCAATACCAATCGAACGTATACAAGCTGTGGACAATGAAATTCAACGAAAACATGATAGTAGCGACGATAATGATGATGATTATCGTGAAATTCGTCATACAACGGCAATGACACCACCGAATCAAGATTTTTCGTTCTTGAAAAATTCTTCGCATGCAAAACGTTCCGTTCATTATGATATTGAACAAATGGATAGACAGGAATGTCGACCATTAAGAACCACGCATGAAAATGAATCCTCACTTGATAATGTCCTACGTCGGCGATATATTGCACACTGGGGCCTGCCAGGTTAGTTGATCTTTTCCGAGAGTATAATACATATTGAAAGTTTCAGTTAAAGGTTATTCATTAGAAATAATATCTTTCGGATATAGTTTGTTTTTAAATGTCATGATCTTTTCCATGCTTATCAATGTTCGACGCTTGAAATTTTTACACAAGCGTTATTTACCTAGAAAATATTTTCCTTAGTCAAGAATGTGATTGACGTCATTGAAAATATTTTTTTCGACCTAATACATATTTTTAATATTCTATGTTTATTTTTCTTACTTGTAATTATAATAGAATGGCTTGGTGATAATCATTTTTTACTGCAAAAACATCGTCCACCGGCTAATTCTGTTCGTGAATGTCTTATATCAATAGCTTCGATACATAGCGAAACAGTTAATATTTGGACACATTTGATCGGGGCATTGTGTGTCGCTGTTACATTCGCACTTTTTCTTATTGATAACCATAGACAGATGGATTTAAGTGATTATATATCGTTTAGTGTTTTTTTTATATCTGCCATATTATGTTTAACCTTTTCGACTTTACTTCATGTATTTATCAATTATTCACCGCGCGTTATGGTTATTGTTTCTAAACTTGATTACATGGGTAAGGAAAATACGTCTAATAATGGAGAAAAATTTTTTGATTGTTTCTAGGGAATATTCTATTTTAAGGAGAAAAGAAACAGATGATGAATTAAAAATTTTCCATACTCGTTGTCTATACTAAAATATGTCATCGTAAATTATTCGGTTACTATTACATAAAGTATCGGTGATACATATATCATGAATAAGATTTCGTATTGCTGTTTTTCTGATTAGAATTGAGCTATTTTAATTTTTTGTAATTACAGCAAAAGTACCCAACTCAATACATCGAACACATCCATCTTTCCAAATAAAACTTCCGTGTCATTCAATTGAAAACTAAATTTCTAAATATTTATTGTAAGTCTTCAAAAAAAAAATAGAAAACTCATGATTAATGGTCCATGAGAAAGGTAACGAGATATACTTTTTTCTATTTTCTGTGCTTCTAAAATAGTTCCGTTTTAAAATACTTCATTGAGACAGAATTTTTTATTGCAAGTCAATTAAAATTTTATTATTTCTTTTAGGAATAAATATTTTGATATTTGGTTCAATGATTCCAGTAATTCACTACTTATTTTATTGCCACTTAAAACTTAAAGCAATATATATTAGTATACTAGTAGCACTTTCTATCGGTTCAATGATTGGCACTAGTAGTGCGGCATGTGCTAAGCCACGTTGCCGCCCATTTAAGGCTATACTATTTATTGCTTTAGGTCTTTATGGTATGTCAATATTTTATTTTCTATCTTTTTTCTTCTTACATGGCTTTCTATCTAGGTGCCGCTCCAGCAACTCATGCATGTATACTTCACGGCTTTCCACGTATGTTTCAAATGGGATTTTTATATCTTTGTATTATGGCTGTAACCTATATCGGTGGTGGTGTTATCTATGCAGTTCGAGTACCAGAACGATTTTTTCCTGGTAATTAACTTTAAAAATACATATATATATATATATAGATATTTGAAGTGAGAAATTTTGTTTTTATTCATTTAAGGTCGTTTCGATATTGTTGGACAAAGTCATCAAATATTGCATATTGCTGTTGTTGCTGCTGTTTATTTGCATTTTTATGGAATATGTTGTTTATTTCATACGGTTATTCGAACTGAACAATGTCTCATGCCCATAACATTAAAACTTGGCGTCACTGATTTATCCATTTCGTCTACGTCAGTGGAATAATACATATTTATTTATATAAGGAACAACATCAAAATAATTACAAAAAAATTTATGTGATTCTATTTCTACTGTGTAGTTTCGATGTCTTTCAGTCTCTCGTCTACTTATATTTTTCTCGTTTCAGTCATATGGTTTGCTTGTTTTTGTTCGAATATGATGACTTCATTCTATTAAATTTTCATAAGGTCATTGTTTAATAAAGCATCGCCGACGACCGCCATATACGGTTTAATGGAATATTTTGTAGCAATCCCATTGATAACATAAGGATCTTGTTTTGCCAGTTGTTCTATAACATCGACTGACAAGTTACGAAAGATAATTAGAGCACTGGTTGGTGGACTATCGACAGCACCACCTAAAACAACATTTCCTTGTTCAACTTGTTTACCCATATGAGCCAAATGTGCTTCACGATGTGGTTTTCGTTTTTCAAGTACATCTGTGACATAATCATATTGTAAAATGTAAAGTTTAGCTTGTACTGGAGTTGTTGATGCCATTCTTAATCTACAGATAGAATGCTTACCGATAATATGTCGAGCAAAGAAAGATGTCCACATAAACTCGCTTTATTTTCTCTAGAATGATGAGGTCTTGCATTTTTTTTTGTCTGTATCGATTTCTTTTTTGGAAACAAACAAAGAAGAGTAACATTTAATCTCAGTTTCACAGCGTTATTCCTTTTTTTTTCTTAAAACACAAACATGTATAATGAAAAGACATTTTTTTTTAAAACGAATTAACACATAGAACGACACATACATAGATTACTTTTGAGAATAAGGACATGATGGCACTGTCTCAACATAAGATTAAATGACCAGAGCAAGAAGAATCCAAACGAAAGTTAATTTTACACAATAGAACAAGACTAAAAACGAAACGAGTGATTTATAACAATATCTATTGCTTGCGTGTCATCAAAAAATGAGATTCACTTTTAATAACAATACATATTTGTTTATAGGCATGAATGTATATTTTATTGTTGGCTTTTTATTAATACTCCAGGTGCACGTTCAATACGAATACTAGTGAAGCCTTTTGATTTTTCATCAGCATTGCGTGGCTGTCGAACAACGATTAATTTTTGACGTCTATTCTCATCAAAATTAATTGATTTCAGTTTTGTAATTAATCGATCGGGTCTTTGAAGATTACTGCAACAAGAAATAAGCATACAAATATATACATATATAAAGTTAGAATAAATAGTCATCATCAATAGCTTTTGATAGATTAACACTATAGGATAAAGTCTTCGAATTAACAATGATATATTCTGATGATAACTGAAAACTTTTCTCAAATTCATTGCGTTTAGTTAGAGATTCGCATTATACTATTACGCTGATAAGTATTCGAACTACAGTAGATATACTATCGTCTACAAATGTCCATCACTGGCTTTTGATTAAAGTGCGTGATAAGTCGAATACTATTATCTGATTTTTAGCAAAAGTAATTACCAACTTGAATAATTGATAGAACTCTCTGGCATTCGTCGGCTGGTTCGACTCGACAGCAGTATTAGTTAAAAGTAACCATACAGTAAATCTATTTTAATCTATCGTTATATAATAGAAAGAGATAAACAATTGAAGCAAATTCTTTCTTCTTTATCTGATAACCACACGATTTGTATGATTAATTATGTACTTTTTAGTCTTAATCTCACAGCTAATACTTGCTCTAGAATTGATGAGGGATGAGTATAAGCTCTTTCGTTGAACAAAGGCAACAACTGGTGGCCTGCGACTTTCAAACGATTCAAGGCAGAGAAAATGAGACATCTTTTCGTCTGTCATTATATAAGATAAAGTCATCTTACAAATTATTCTATTCGTGATGTATTCGGAAAAAAACATTCATGAAAAAGATGCACGATTTCGATTTAATCGTAATTTTCATATGTGCCATAGGTAGAACGACGTAAGGTCTATAAATGAGAACATCGTTTAGTTGCTTATCGCCTCTAATTTTGAAAATAAGAAAACAAAGTCATGTATGCGTTCGATTAAATTTTTGAATATTTCACAAATAGGATAGATATTTAACTCATTGTCTTCTGAAGTATAAGAAAGCAAGGATTTCTTAAGTTTTCTTCTTTCGATTATTGAATTCTGTTGGCCATCAGCTGTTGTGTAATGCAATTTACAAGCATCTCTCTTTTATTCTCTCTTGGACATTTGGTAGAGTGAGATGGTTCGTAGATTATTGAAGAACAAAAAACATGTATCAATAGAAATATGCCGTAGATTTCTAGGAAAAGTGTAGACTATTGTTATTCGCACAAAGGAAGTAGACAGTGTCATACTTTGTACTTCTAGTTGTCTTATAACATACCGATCTCGTATTTATTTATCGACGAAAATATCTACGATCATTTAATGATATGTAGAAAAATTAGTTTCTGTGACTAAGCTACTCTATTTACATAAATAAGACAGAAAATATATTCAGACAAACAGATCTTCTTGACGTTGGTTTTTCTTTTAAAGCAAGTTTGATAAAATCTTCTCACGTAATAGCTACGTCAATCAGTTGGACAATACTATTCGTTGTCATCTTTATCTCATGATTCAATAACTTTTGCAAATATTTTCCCAGAACTACAGCTTTATTAGATAAGTAAAAAGACAAACTACACTAATAATAGAAGGGATAAATTTAGAATGAGCCAATTTTTCTATGATTCTAATCTTGAAGCAATTACAAGGCAAAGAATCAATTAGGAGAAAAATATGGTTCCAGCTTGGATTTGACCTAAAGGAAGGGACACAATCGTACAATATTTCCTATAGTGGGTATAATAGCATTCTACCTTGAATCTGAAGTTATACTTGTTTCTCAGTAAATGTATAAATCAAACTCAAGCGATGACCTTTCCTAATATTTGAACATGAGAATATGTTCATGTCAATCCAGATATTTTTTTCATCAAACTCAGTCCAAATCTGAACTTGTATGCCCTTGATTTTAGAGCATTCCGAATGCTACTATCGTTTAGCTTCTGATTCGAGCTACTATAAAAATATCAATCACGACTAAATGTTTTCCATAAATCTTCATGGATACGTCGAATATTATTCAACATGAATGAAATTCTTGTTTCTTACTTCTACCTTAAGTTCTAAGACGAATTGAAATAAGGATTTAAGTAGAAAATTTAATTTCTAACCAAAATATTTACTACTAAAAACGACTGCCAATTCCTATTTAGCCACATTGTGGAAAGTATCAAAACTTCACATATTGAGTTTTCAAAAGGTAGTCAATCCATATCTATTTCGTCACGGAAGTAATTCATTCGACTGGCACCCATTGTTCAAATTCATACTGTAGAAGAAAAATCTGACAACATTGATGGCATTAAGTCCTCCTTCTCAAGTTACAGTCATTTTATTGATCTGTCAGTCTATCACAGAGTATTATAGAAAAAAATTGTCGTCCATGAGTAGCCATCTGAAAATTTTCTCTAGCCATCGATTTCATGAATGTTATCTCATCTTCTAGCAGTTTCATCTCGTTTTCTTTGCAGATAATTTACTGCCAAAAAGCACTTGACTGTCATAAGTATTTCAACTCTAGTTGAATTTTTGCATATTCCATATGTTTAAAAAAGTTAATCGGTTCGAGGCGAATACTTCAGCATATAATAAGTATCATGAGTTCGATTATTGAAGGAAACTTCAAATGAAATTTTGTTACACGATTCCCTATGATAGACCAAGCATTTAGTAAATTGTCTAAAACTAGAGAACAAGAGCCTGGTGATACGTATCAATGTACCAGTTTTATTCAAATTAGGAATCTGAAGTGTAAGTGAAATATGAGCCGGGACGACAGTAATCGGTTAGATGAGTTTCCTTGTTGAACAGAATAATAATTCAGAACATCCTCCGTAAAATGAAATTTGTCTCAATTATGTAATTACTAATATTTTTGATTGAAATTTATTAACATTAAAAAAAGTATAACAGTGCGATCTTTCATGAAAGATCGAAATTGACCGACTCCTTGTATTGTCTTAGGTTAACTTATGTAATTTTAGACAATATTGAACGGAATTATAATAAAAGACTCATACATCTCACATACTTTGATTTTAGATGTTCAATGAAGTAATTCTCTCAAAACTAGCGATGCTCGTTTTCATCGCGAGACGCTACTCAGATGTGTATGAGAAATCTTCTTGACTTTTACGATAATAAGAAAAATATAAACTAAATTGAATCATTTTCTGCATTCATACAGTTTACTATTGTGAATGAATTTACGTACTTAATTCGACGTAATTTACTTGCACATGGTTTGCCACTTTTTAAATTATATTGAGCATAAAATTCCACTTCATCACCGGGCCGTAATTCAAAACCACCATCAATTTCAGAATTATGAAAAAATATTTTTTTATTTTCTTCGCATGTAAAATCAATAAAACCAAACTAAAAAGAATTCCAAAAAAAATAGATTGTTCCATAAATATTGATCAAGTTTATATATTAGCTTATATTTATTCAAATAGTTATATATATATATATGTATGTATTTACCTGTCCTTTAACTGTATCAATTTTTCCTTTACGTACATCATTTTCTAAAACAATATTCACAGCACGTGTTGAATAATCAAGTCCAACGGCAACACAAAATGTAACTGAATCATTCGGTAGTAGAATAACTCTTTTAGCTTTAACGCCTGTTATACTATATGTATAGCATTCACAAGGAATACCCTCATCAGTTAATTTTTGAATTCGACCAATTATTTCGCATTCATCATTTGTTACCATTCGGACAGGAGATACAACACGACCACGATGAATCGTTGGAAGTACGGACTAATAAGACCAAAACAAAGAAATAATAAAACATTTTCATTTTCTATGAAAACTTGAAAAGACTAAACTTACATAAAAATTTTGAATCGTTGTTGGTACTTTGAGAATATTTTCAGCTGTTAAACGATTCGAAATTTTTCTTACACTAAATTCAACTTCATCGCCTAGATCTATTTGTGTAGCATCGCTCGTAAATGAACTTGTTGTAAATGCAATCGGTTCAACGTTATTCGTTGTATTATTTTGTTCAATGAATCCTTTTCCTTCACGAATGATTGCGATCCAACCACGCATTCGATGTCGTTCAATTAATGTAACATTCGTTGCTATTTTACTACCTGATATCAAAGTAAATTCAACCTTAAACGACAATATTCCAATATGTATACTTGAGGACATTTTCTGATAGTCGTCCTACCTTGTCTCCATAATAGAATGTTGATGTATTATTAGTATTAGTCGACTGAAATGGAATCGCCGATTCAATACCATCGCGTGTATATCGTACAATGCCTGTTTCTTGTTGACGGCTTACTGTATCGTTGCCATGTAATTGTTGTAGTTTATTGTCACCTATTGATTGTATGTCAGTTCCATGATTATTTCGTTCTAAATTGACGAGAATACCTGTCATTTGAATCATGATATACGCGGGTCTAATTTACTAACCTGATCGTCCATCTTGTGGATCACGTTCAATAATGCCTGTTAGTCGTAATTCTCGTCCATTCATCATTGACGATAGACTTTCTTTCGATAATAATTTTATTCTAGTAGCATGTGGTAAATCCTAATTAAAGATAAGAATTCATTACACAAAAAACAAAGAATATTCATGAAAATCAAACCCCATTGTTTGAACTCAACGCAAACGAGAATTCCAATGGATCACCCTCACTTATGTGAAAATTATCTTTCATTACTTCACTAAATCGAAATTGAATTATTTGATCCGACGATAAACATTTAATCTGACCACCTGTTGTATTATCTAATTTCATAACAATGCCCTAAGTAATTTAAGACAAGAAAAATAAATCATAGTTTATTTGTTCTATTTTTCTTTCGAAACCAAGAATAACAAACCGTTTCTCGACGTTCTTTTGATTTAAGAAAACTTTGATCAAGTAACGATATTTGAGTAGCACGCATCATGCCATCACGTTTATCTTTAGCAATAACAAATTGAACAATATCATTTTCAAGTAATGTATATAGACCACAACGGTCTCGTTCACCGAATGGCAATTCTGACATAGTACTATTTAAAAATTAAAATGAAATTATTATACAAAGAAAAACGAAACAACGACAGATAGAAATAAATGATTTACTTGTCTAATGTATCATAAAGTAAGCGACCAGTTATTGTATCATTTGACTTTTTAACTTTGATTTGTAATGGTTGTAATATTCGACCGATATACGGTGTTTTATCTATTTCATCAAATTGTACGGTACCTTTGGGTAATATAATAATGTTAATTGCTACTTCTTTATTCTAAAATAATAATAAATAAATGTTATGTTTTCAACAGCAAACATAAGCAAGTCTAAATTGAATTTAGATAAAATAATATCCGTCTGAAATTAGTATACTATTCATATACAGATAAATATCTTTCAAGATTTATGTAACATATTTCAAATCTTCGATTGATTAATTTTTATTTGAATTTCAATCGATCATTCGCATCACATTTAACAAATTATCATTATCTATAGTGAACAATAAGTGATCTCTGTCCTTCACTAAATTAGTTAGTCAAATATTGTCATACCTTACGATGTGTAATCCAACTGTTTTTCGTATCTGTATCTATCAACAACAAATTGACAAGGTTAGAACTATCCTTATCGATAGCAATGTACACAATAGATACTGAGTTGGAGATCCTATCAAGAAACTTTTCTTATATCTAATATTTGACGTACTTGCATAGAAAATCGAGTATGAAGTTTGAATGTTGTTGTAGCATTCAAACTACAGAAACGTCTCATAGGTTTTTTTTTGGCATAAACATCGCTGAAGATCTTCTTACTAGGCAATCCTTTATTATTGATCCTATCAAATAATTCATTCATAACATGTAAATCGATTTTCTATCAATCATGTAAAATAAATTTCACACAAAGACCGTTGAAAAAAGAACGATTCATCATAAGTACGACTTTTCAACCAAAAAGAAATCATGAGTCATAGCAAATATTTATTATTATTTCACTTTCAAATCTCTAGGTATTACTTCTATTCTATAAATATGTAAGTAGAACATCATTCTAATATAAAAACAAACCTTGATTTTTCATCGAACAGTAAAAAACTGTTTCATTTCAAAAATATCACATTTCTTTCATTTGTCTTTTCAACTTACATGTCTATCTTGAATATCAAATTCAACTTCTACACCTGGTTGAATTATATTTGTTGCTACATTGTGTCCAAATTCTGTTATGTGAAAAAATATTTCTTTCAATGCATCTTCACGTTCAATAAAACCAAAACTATCCTTCATGGTTGATATAACACCACGATAACGTTTGATAATAGGCATGGGAGAGTTGAGTTTTGGAATTAAGGCAATATTTCTTGCAAAAAATTGATTCGTACGACGATCTTGACCAACGTTAAATGTAACCTTAATTAATCAAACAATTATATATATATATTTCGATCGTAGGAAAAGTTTCTTGACTAACTTTATCCCCAACTGTAACGGAAATCGTTGGATCTTGAAGATCTGTTAAACCATAAGGTAGAAAATAAGTTTCACCCTTCTTCACATATGTAACTTTACCATCGGGCACGAAAGTCAATTGATCAAACTAAACATTTTAAACTTTTAGAAAAAAAACTAACACATTCAACATGCTAATAACCCCGTTGTTCTGTATTTGCTGTCGAGCAAGTACTGCAATTGTGCCTTCAACACGATTTTCACCGATGATTTCAGAACTGACAGGTATAATGTTAACAGCAACTGGTTTTTGTTTTCGTTTATCAATCGTTGTTTCGAATTCGACAACATCTACATAAGAAAAAAGTTCTTGCTGACTAGGCTCCATGAAAATAATTTTTAGTCTTTTTCTGTTACCTCCTATTTTAGCTTGTTGTATATCACTTTTATATTCACTGAAGTGAAAAAAATAACGACCATCACGATGACAACAATAAACAAAACCGTAAGTTGAACAAAGTTTTTCAATTATACCCAATTCACGTAGAGATTTAGATGAAACACTTTCCTCGGCATTATCAAGAGTTTTCATTGATTTTGACGAAAATTGACTATAATCTAAGGCAATAATAGCTGATGAAATCTAATCTCATGTGCTTAATGGGATATTTTTCTCATTACTTACTAGGAGGCTGATTGTAAGGTTCGCTTGGTAGAGATGTCATGAAATATGATTGAATTTGTACAAGTAAATGATGAAAGACAAAATATAAATCAAGAGAAGACGACGGCAATAACACAAATTTAAATGAAAACAGAAAGAAAAGGAACTTGATGAATGTGACACGATAATAAACAACGATTATACAAAATCTAAGATTAAATGAATATATTTAAATATATAAATAGATATTTCGTTTCAATAGAAGATTCCAGTAATCTCGACTTTCATATGACATTGACAATAAACACAAATATTTATATAGCAGAGGTCGCAAATTTGAAAAAGAGTACTGATAAACAACTCATAAGATACATAGATTTTTAAATTCATCGATGTAAAGAAACAAAGCTTAGCTTAAATGACATCATTAGATTGTGTCTACGAGAATAACACAATGAAAAGAAAAGGAATGGATTAGAGAACAGTTAACAAAAAAAAGGGCATCAGCTGTTACTCATCTCAAGGAAAATTCATTGGCTATACATATTGGACGAATCAGATCATTTTTTTTTCTTTTACTGCTTAATGACAATTCTTCAGAAATCCATCCACTAATAATAGCAATAATAAGATTGTCTTGCAACTGATCCTTGTATTCATGAACTTAAAATAAATAATAACTTATATTCAACAGTCGCCTGTATCTAGAGACGTGTATCTGTCCTTGAATAATCTCAATAGTTTTCTTTCCTATCGATATAGCTTATGGTTTTCTATTTGTTACATTGTTTGTGGCAGAATTTTTAGCAAATACTCTGACTAAGTGTAATATCAGCACTTCAATAAGAGTCCCTTTTCGTTCTCGCAATTAAACAGAATTCATATGAGACAGAAACATAGCTTGAATAATTTTATACGTTTACATATGAATTCATACCACACTTCCTCAAAGTATCTGATTAAACAAACTTTTTTGAAAATCTCAAACATATTTAATTTTTGCGACAGCCTACTGATGTTTACTGTAACGTCGTACTGATATGAATTTTTGCTTACTTCCTATCTCTTTCTTCCGAAAAACTCTTCATTAAAATGAATTCAACTGGTTTACTTTTAAAATATAGAATTTCTCTAGCTTGCAACATGTTTCTAGTACTATTATCATTAATTTTTTAACAACACAAAACATTCAAAGTATCATGCATAAATCATGACATGTTCATTCAATTATCGAATAATGTTACACATTTTACAGTCGAAAGAGAAAGAAAACGTAATTATACACCCATAAAACGACTCATCTTATAAATATACTTATCAATTGATCCAAAGAACGTATTGAATGGCGATATGATCATTTTGCTAGTTTTCTACGGCAACGAAATCGAAAAATGTTATATTCTTTCTTTTTTGTTTTCAATTAAATGCAACATTCATAACCATGTCTAGAAGAACTAAAACTGTTTTATCTTATTGAGAACAAATAAGATGTTTGTTTGTTTTCCGACATATCGAATCAAATTAACGAATAAAAGCAATTTAAACATCAAAGCACACGATATTTTTCTAACACGTTTAACGTTTGTAAATGAATTTTCTTTATTCGTAATTGTTCATTTATCTATATATTATAGAGAGTCTCATAATGTCAAAAAGAAATACTCCGCATACAATACGATATAGGAAAAAAAGAAGGTAAACTACTATTGGATTCTAGACTAGAGAAACCAAGCACCATTCATCATAGATGTCAACAATGTAAATTCATTTGTTAATCTTTGACATTTATAAAAAAAACCAGTTATGACAATTACTCGAAAAGATTGTTTGTACGTGTTTTCAGTAAAAATAGAATGTTTGTTTATAGGATCTCGAATTTAGATTCATACGATACCGTAAACAAATCTTATTCATTATTGGTGAACAGACACATCAATACGTTATAGTCTTTGATGAGAATAGCTAAGAAAAATTCAATGCTTTACTGGAATCATTTCAATAATGACATCGAATCCGTCGTGCATCATTCGATATCGATGTTACCTGATCATCTTTTTTTCTCACCTATATCTGCCTATTATCTGTCGATGAACATGACAATACTAATTTTCTCCTTATCAGTTTAAGCTGTTGTATTATGCATAATCAGTTACGGTCGAGAATGGAATATTAACGTACCCAAAAGATATATATATACGTTCATATATGCGTTGTTGACAACATGCAGCATTGATAAACACGTAAGTCTAACAATTTAACGGATTATAATCAATGAGCAACATCGAATAAATAAATTACTCGCTCGTCTTTCTTTTCGATCGACAGCGTACCAGGTGGATGTATATTATCATTCACACACATACATACATATATATATACGTAAATTTCGTCTATCGCATTTTTTCATTAACCTATTTAGATTCAACGATGTTTCATCTTCCACCACCACCACCAAGTTTTACTCTGCCACCACCGCCGATGTTTCCAACAGATATTATTGATAGACAAATTCTATTCCGTTTAACATGTTCGTCCATTCGACAACATCAACAACGTCAGCAAATGACTAATGCTCGTTTGATACTACTCAGCTGTGTTATTTTTTTCATTATTACTCTCGTATCTACTCTCTTATTAATGATGATACAATATTATCGTCGACGAAGATCTTTATTTCATAATAATGAATTAACTTCAAACAGAAAAACTAATGATATGTCAACGAATATTAGTCGTTCATATGAAACCATATCAAGTCAACATACAACAGGTGCTTATATAGAATCTGTCGATACGTCAGCAACAACGTTTTCAACTGATCCAAGCAATATCATTTGTCATTATTGCTATGAAGAACTTGATTATTCAATTATATCTCCAACGCCCTACTATCATACACTTGACACTCTTCCTTCATAGCATTTATGTATATATTTCGTATTTTTTTTAACAGTAACCATATTTCTTTTCGCTTTTCTATTTAATAAAAATAAAATCCTTATGTCAATAATCGTTGAAAAAAGTCATTGTGTATGAGAAAATATGAAATATTCGGTAAAGCGAAAACCATATTAGATAATTTTATACTTTTACAAGTAATCTTTAGGATAATTGTTTATTGGTAAAATTAGTTTTTTGAAAAAGAAAAACTCAACAGATATTTATTTCGATTTAATCTCATTAGAATTCATTTTATATTGAAGTTTAATCTAATATAAATCAATTAAGCAGGAAAGTGTGTTGATATAAATTGACTTATGCGAGCATAAACTCAATTTTGGACATCATACAAAAACAAATTAGTAATCTTGATCGAATAATTAATAGGTATCATAAGTACGCGAGAGAATCCTTTTTAATACATTAGCATATCATTGAGGGCGTCATATATATAGTGTCTGTAGATTTCTCTACAGTCGTCAAGCGAAAAAATGGAAATTTCTAATATGTGCAACGTAATCACTTTTTTCTAATACAACAACGTTCTGTTTACATGCATTAACGAAGATTTTCCAAGATAATAGGATTTTTGTATTGATGTTGTTAATTATTAATATTTTTAGTTAGTTTTCTAATGAACGAATAGTCAAAATGATATATTTTCCAGTGAGAGAAAATTCAATAAGCGACAGATCAAAATTTATGATTTGTTTTCATCTTCCAATGAAGATCGATTGTCATTATTGATGAATATTACAGTAATATTAATGGAGGCGAACTATAATGAGTGATTTTGTCAAGGGAAATGTATGTGCTTGATACAAAGGTTTGTGTTAACGTTTTGCTCCTGTCATTAAAATTAATTCTGCCTTACTCCAGATGAATAATCAAGTTTGACAATAAGCTTTCAAAAGTAGTTTCTCTCATGTGAATGCCGAGGAAATATATTATTAAGAGAAACATTACTGTAGTTTTTTCTTCAACGTAAGTAATGTTTTTTATTTCCTTATAATTATGCCAATGGATGATTTTAATGCAGTAATAATCATGATTGATACACAGATCTCATAGTATTTCACATATAGTTGTTAGATTATATCGAAGTACTAGTGTCAAGATTTATATTTTTATTTGTTTATAGCCATCCGTTGTTTATCTCACTGGAAAGGTCTAAACATTCTACGATAATCATTCATACAGATATGATATTGAGTTAAATTCATCGATGATTATTTTAAAATTGATGTGATTTCTATAAAGAAAAAAACAGTAATTCTATTGTATAGTTTACTCATTGATGTGAAATAAAATTGTGATCATATATCTATAGCAAACATATCATTTTTATCAGATGATCGATAGATAGTTCGGCAGACATATACATTTAAAAACTAGTAAACATTATGTATTGATTCAACGAAAAATATAATTTCATCGGAATTTCGCTACTATTTCATGATTTCAAAACGGATTTTATAATGATCACTGCTACATGTTTATCTGTACAATTAATTTTTGATGCGTAGTGTTTCAATGTTTTTTTTCTGATGATAAATCTTCCTTCAAACCAAAGATCACAGGCAAATATATCAAAAAGGAATCCTTCGAGGACAAAGCTAAATAAAAATTTCTACAAACGTTTGGCAATACCACTTATTATTTTGTGTCGACTAATTTAGAAATATCGTGCTAGGATTGATTACTTTAAATATAGATATCCTAGTGTTTTCTGTATCTATCAACTGATTTGGAAGCTTCATTCATAAACAAATATTTTTTTCGTTTGGACCAGCTCTAGTGTCACGTTAACTTATTTATCATATTTATGCTTGACATTATCCATATTGTTTCTTATGTTCTTTTTCTTATCAAAGGCAAAGTCCTAGTATAAGTTATTGTCGAACAAAGTCTCAGCTATTATCAGACCTTGAGATGTCTACATTTTGATTACATCTAAGATTCGTAAAATACTTATTGCGTTCATCGCCATCGGCAAGAAAGCAATAACTAACAATGAACTAATTTTCATTGATCTAAATAATGAATTCATTTATAGTATGCTATATAATAGTTGAGTTTTTATTCTTGTTGTAATGGAGTACCAGAAACATAAAAAATAATCATCATACGAATAATTTAATTATCCATTTATTCTGTAATTTTAGCACTTACATACGTACTTCATTTTCATGTGATTTGTTGCCATTAGACGGAAAAAATCATCTTGATACGGGAGCGGAGTAATTGATAAAATTAAATATCATATCTTTCGTTCTATTCATTACAAAATTTTATTTCTCTTTTCTTTCATAAATAAATGTGACAAAATTACTGACGTTTCAACATACATAGAAAAAAACAAGAAGAAAAAACATATTTCGTCCGTCCCTAGTACAGTCGTCTTAGATTCTTTTTTTTTAAATATGATTATCATTCGTAATATTACATATTCAACTGGTATGAAAACGGGAGAAAAGAGAACGAGGTATTGATATTAAACACATGCACTGACGTACTGTTCATTTCCAAATAAAAATAAGAATTCTCAAACAAGAAAACGGATATTTATGCGTATTGATAATTGACGAAGATACTATCTAGCTTGGCAGCAACTCGTCATCATAGAAAAACAATAAGGATAAGCAACTTTGCCATAATAAAAGAGAAGTGTAAAGGGCTTCACACAGTGCAAGAAAAGAAAAGACAAAGAGAAGATTTCTTTTTTTCAACTCAAATCGAGTTTAAATATACAATGATACATTTGTTGTTCATTTTCACTTGTACCAATAGAAGATAAATGTAATGCATCAATAAATTGTTTACCGAAATAAATGTCGTTCGTTTCATTTTCATAGATCGATGAAAATTTTCTTTTACTTTTAAATACAATTATATGTGGAATAAATTCTTGATAGTTACCAGCGAAAAATATATCGCTCATCTTTTGCTTTTGTTGTTGTTCATAAAGACGTTCGATGATTAATGTACGTAAATTTTTCAAACGATTATTTTGTTGACATTTAATAAACAACGTTTTACTGTGAAATGTATCAATACCATGAAATTCTAGACATATACGTTCCGGATAAGAACAATGATAGTGTATTTCTTCTTGAATACGTTTTAACGCTAGTATACATTGTTCGATTTGTGATGATGAATCAAGACGTAATGTCAATAGTGTTAAATGTAGATGATGAGGGTCAAATAATGGAACATGTGACGATGATGACGAGACAAGGGAAGGATATGTTGTGAATAAATGTTCCCGATATGCAGTATAATGAGATATAAGCGATGAATCATTTATCGGTATCGATATTAAATAGTTCGGCTTATATAAGCCATCAGTTAAAGTTAAATAACGTTTCATTGGCAAATTATGATCGACGTCAGTCCGTTGTTCGTCTGAGATCGATCTATTATAAAAATAAAGTAAATTTACATGTTTTATTTTAATTGTATGTGTAACATTAATAGAAAGCTTACTTTATTTCAAGTGAATTTCCATGTCGTTTAATAACATCTTCAATCGTTTGTTGACTACCAGTCGAACCAAATATTAAATCGATGCGTGACTTTTTATCCCAGATAATTTCATTTCCATATTTAAAGTATTGTATACGATGTATAGGTATAGAAAGTGTATTTATATGACGATCACTGATTGTTGCTGAATCAACTTTAAAATCAAAATCATTCAATGGTTTTTCTTGTAAACCAAGAAAATGATCTGTATAACCGACACGAAAAAAACGTTTATCAAGACGATTATCCCATTCGATGAATGAGAGAACATCTTCGACTGTTTTCATGGATGATTTCTTAATTTCATCAGGGTTATGTTCATCAGTCTGAGACGTTTTATTATGATTAGTATTCGATGTGTATTGTAGAATAAGTTTTCCGTTTGTAGGTGAACGTGGAATAGACGCATTATTATTGATGTTATTTGTGTTAACAGTTAATGTTTGAATATTATTTTCGTCGAACCACTTCAGTAAGCGTGAATAGATGGGTAAAATCATAGGTTGATTCAATAGTGTTTCACTATAGGATTGAAGAAGCTTTTGAACAAGTAAAATTTGATCAGGATTAAGGCGAGGCGCTGTTATTAGTATTTCAGGTAACTTTTTTGGATAAGATTCTATTCATGCACGTAGAAAACAAAAGTCAATATGTTTTAATAATTGATATTTCATTCTATACTCACCATCTAATTGTAATGTTAATGAAACGTCATATTGATCAGCTCGTATTTTCAATATATATGAGAATTGTCCAATTGATGATAGAATACGAATATTATCTTTGAAATAATTCCGAAGTAAGTTGATTTCTTCTTCTTGTCCAGCACTTATTGATTTATTTTCAATCGTAGTTGCCATACAATTGTAATGTTCTAAATTGAAATCGTTCGATGTTTTTAAAGAGATATAATTTGGTTTCGTGTTTTTCTTTTATTATTTTTCTATTACTGATGTGTACTCACCTGGTGTACGTAAATGAATACAGCAAATAGATGGATTACATCGGAGATTTTTATGTACTATCGTGTAACTTACGTTACTCACGCACACACTGACCTTTTACAGTCAGCCTCTTTTGCCTGCCTAGATGAATGGATCAATACGAGAGAACTAGCAATAGATTACCATATCATCAATATTCATCGTAGATAAATAGTATTGGTTTAAGGTTTTTAACCAATCATATCCTTTAATATTCGTCTAATATTATTTGTAGTAACGTTTTCAATTGAGTAAATATAATATGCGCAAAATAGATAGATTTCATGCGACTGATATTTCTATCAATCTACCAATGGAAAAATAGATTCAAACCTTCATGATGATGTTTCTTAGTTCATAGACCATGTGCTTCGATGTGTTAAAATACGCATATTCATCATGGTGGTGGAGAATAGAGTCATAGATTTCTTGAGCAATCAAAATGACGATGCATTTTATCTTATTTATTTATTTTTACTTTTTATATATACAGCACTTTTTTATTTTTTAAGAATAAGTAAATCGATTCGAGATTGTTTTTTGTATTGTTTTACGATAGATTAACATAATAAAAAAAGAAAATGGGTCGCCGACCTGCCCGATGCTATCGTTATTGCAAGAACAAGCCATACGTAGGTTTTTCCATACTAGTCATAATATAAAAACTATATTCATTTAATTATATATTTGTTTTAATAGCCGAAATCTCGTTTCTGTCGTGGTGTACCCGATCCAAAGATTCGTATATTTGACTTAGGACGTAAAAAGGCTCGTGTCGATGAATTTCCATTGTGTGTTCATCTTGTTTCCGATGAATATGAACAATTGTCTAGTGAAGCACTCGAAGCTGGACGTATCTGTGCAAACAAATACCTAGTTAAACATTGTGGTAAAGACGCATTTCATATACGTATGCGTGTTCATCCATTTCATGTACTTCGCATTAACAAAATGTTATCATGTGCCGGAGCCGATCGTTTACAAACAGGTATGCGTGGTGCATTCGGTAAACCATTAGGAACTGTTGCACGTGTCAATATCGGACAAGTTATCATGTCAGTTCGTGTTAAAGATCAACATAAAGCACAAACTGTCGAAGCTTTACGTCGTGCTAAATTCAAATTTCCAGGTCGACAAAAAATCTTCGTTTCGGATAAATGGGGCTTCACGAAATTTACCCGTGAAGATTATGACCGTTTATTTCAACAAGGACAATTACAATATGATGGTGTCAATGTTAAGTATTTGCCCAATCATGGTCCACTTGCTGAATGGAAAAAACGACAAACGGTTTAAAATCATTTGTTAAAATATTTCTTGTTGCTTGTTCTTCTGCAATTAACGAAAGCGAAACGAAAAAACGTTTTATGGAATAAGATCATTTTTTTATTTAAAGAAAAAGAAAAAAAAAACAAGAAGAATAAAATATAAACCGTGCAGTTAATCTAATTCTTATTAGCATACAAACAAACAGATAACAATTATTGAGAACGTAATAAAACAAAGAACTGATGGGAAAATGAAACAATATAATTACAACATTCGATTAATTCGTTATCATTTTCATTCTATTGTGTCATACAAGTGATTATTTGTAAAAAATAATCGTAGAAGTCGAAGGAAGGATGTCATTTGATGAGTTCTATTGACTGTTCATTCATGAGAAAATATTCTTTTGCTTTTCAATGGTCTATGAAAATACTACGTACAATAGAAATGTTCTGAGTTGTCGTATCTATTAATGTACGATGATAATCATCACTATTGCTGCTGTGAATACGAATAGAAAATCTTGTAAAATTCTAGAAAGAAATCGATTGATATAACCAAGCGTGATTTCTTCATTCTTACATGGACGTCATATGTATGATCGCAAAAATGGATCATTTCAAACGAAATAGTAGAGTAAATCATTGTCACTAAAAAGAGAATCCTCTCTTCCGTTTTCTACGACACACCTTCTACGGCGGATTGTGTGAGATTGATTGAAAAAGTTGGTTATAAATTTAGATGAAGTCAAGTTTCCAGAAATGTTGATCATCATAAATGAGGGATAGTGAGTTCGATCGAGTTCTCTATCTACTCTCGATGGATCGATGATATTCGTATTTTGCTTAAGTACTTATGTCATTACTATTTGTGTTGGTATGTAAATGATCGAACCGTTACAATTTGTTGTAAAGACAAGTTTATTTATAAATTTTCAGTGATTCACAGTTATTTTAATGATCAAATAAGAAGTAAAATATCTCATCGCACAGGTAGTTTTATTCAGTTGAAGTCGAGTTATATTCCTAAAATTGAATTGCTTCATATAAATGAGAAAATCAAAGTCATTTGTTACCCAAATTTGTAATAAAACAATCATTTGATCGGAAAAAATGACACTATTTGTCTATCGTACTGAGTATCGATTGTTAATCGAGAATATAGCTCGTAGTTAAGTTTTTCTGTTGCCATACACTTGGACAAACATTCCAATGTAATCATCAAGGCTCTATGTTGACTTTTGCTGAAATATTAGTTATTTTTATTGCACTTTCTTTCTACGACTTATTTTTACTATTATGTTTGAAGATGAGTAGGAATTGTACATGTCTATTCGATGACCACTGATAATATAAGGATAGAGTATGACGCATCATCATAGATACACTTTAATGAGCTATAGTTAATTGATAAAGTATTGCTCGAAGACATTCACAGAATGATATAAATCTATTTTTGATAACTTTTCGTATTTATTCAACGTGTCGAAGACGCTGAATTCTATTAAAGATTTCTTTTGAATAGAAAGTATTTTTTTACTCAGAAAAAAGATTATATTCAAATATCAATGTCTTTGTCGAATACAGAGTTGTTAAAAAACTAAAAAAATATTAATCCAAATGCGTTTTGCTGATGAAACTTGATTTTTTAAAGATTTTTATTGAAACTAAAATACTTCTTTAATTATAAAAACTACGAAAAATTCCGTTGTTATGTGAAACAAAATACAGGCCATCAAAGTTTTACGTATATGGAAATTTTTTTTTTCTGCTGAAAATCTCCATCGACCTAGGTGTTCATTAAGATGAAATCTGTTATTGAAATCAAAGTCATTGTTGCTATTCACAAGAATGATTCATTAACGATGAAATCATTAATTAGTCGAACTATGTTCAATCTTTTTAGTCGTATCTTTAATCAAATAAGATGATTTAACAAACTTTTGGAAAGCAAATTATTGGTCTAAATAAGAGTGTAAAATATCTTAGAATTTTCTAAAAGATAAAGAAAGTACATGTATACCAAGCGTAGGGTAAACTACCTACTGATTAAACTATTATTCTAATTGACAGTACAGAGGTATTTTGTTCTTTTGTTTTTATAGATAAAAAAGTTTATAGTATCTCAGTACAAGTACGATAATCATTTATGAGACACGGATACAAGTATAATTACATCGTTTGTTCACTATTTTGGATATTAGAGACTTGAAAGTGCTACAATAGAGATCAGACAGACTTGGAATTATTTTATCAAAATCTTGATTAGGATTGGTAAGTTTTAAATTTAAACTTTCTGTCAAAACTCTATTTACTCCATGTTGAAAGATATTCTTAGATAATTCTATCAATTAATATTTTAAGATTTTCATTGGCAAAAGCAAACCGTTTTATGACTGTAGCATCGTTTCACATAATCTTGCATAGAATGCGTACTAAAAAATTTTAGAAAAGTACTACACAAGTCTTTTATAACATTTTGACTGTGATAGTAATTTCTTGCGCCGCATGTATTTATCTCATTTATCATAACCATGGGATAGTCTCTACGTAGGATGAAATTTATTTCCAAGACGAACTAATTATAAACCAAATCAAATAGTAATACACGTACGATCTTTGTATTTTATACAGACTACAAAGTCATTCATTCTACTGTAAAAGAGTGTGATGGTGCTAATATGCCTTCACGGATCGAAGCATAATCACAGTTACGTCTTTCTTTTCTTACTTCATAGATTTATAACTACTAAAATAAATAAACAGAAACTTTAAAATAGACGATCGCACCTACATATAGTCTCGTTTTTTTATGCTATTCTTTTACTCTATAGAACAACGAAGACAAACAACAGAACTTCAACATTAATAGATTGCCATATACAATTCTATTAGCCCTTATGAGTTTGAGTCTTTTCCATGTACGAAAGTATTTCTTCACGCGAGATGGACTGCTAAAACACTTGTTTTACTCTAAAAGATCTATGGAGCATGTTTTTTATGCAAGCCTGTTCGAAACTAAATAGATTCAATGCATCGACAGTTGCACTTCTTCAGACGTATCTCATCGACTGTTGTTTTTCACTCATATCTGACACTACTAGTTTGTAAGAGAAAAACAAGAATCAATACTTCAGTTATTCATTGTGTTTTTTTCAGAAAAATGATCATACTTGGTTAGGTCGATGCTTTCAACTCTCCGTCCGAACAAAAATCTGAAGTATTCTCAAACTCGACCAGATTGAATTTAGAATAGTTTGTAGGGCTCTAGTTCTCTTAAGTGAAATGCAGAAAACTGAGATAAAATGGTCAATGAAACTTCCTACGATGTAATTTTATTATTTTCTTTTGACAACTTTCAGCGTGTAATCTATTGACTACGATCATTTATCATAGGGAATATTAGAGATTAGCAATGAACTAAATAAATCGAAAAATCATTTCAATACTCATAAATTCGAGAACCAGTTATATCAATACACGAATTCATCGAATTGCTCTGCGAATACTCTCTGAAATCGATCTCGACAAAACTTCATGCAGACTATCCTTGTTCAATTAGGATCGATGTATAGTTAGCTAATTTCATCTTACTGTTTGAAAATTGTGACAAAATTTCATTTATGTCATCATAGAAAACTTATATTTGATATCGTTTGGTACAGATTCTAAAGCAAGTGCTGTAGCTGTGACTCAAATGTAAAAGCTATAAGACACTAACAAAAGATAATTTTTTTCATCATTATATCATACTGAATGATTCATTTTACAAGACATCTTTTATCACTTTGTGTCTATACATCCATTTAGCTTTTTTTGACATATTGATTTCAGTTAGGAACAGCAATATTTTAGATTAGTACTAAAGATTAGTTTGCATAGCCTCGTATTGTTCATATCATGCAGAGATACTCAACTATAAAATTCATATTGATTAATTGAATCCAATGATGGAGAGCATTTTATGGTAGGCTGTTCGGCAGTGAGCGCATGATTTGCTGTTTTGTGTCATTTTCTGAGAATTACTTTTCTGTTTAATAGCACAACAGATGTACTGCTATTTACGGGGTATTCTAAGATACTCATCATCAAATATTTATCTAATATATATATATATATATATATATATATATATATATATGTATGTATATACAGAAAAGATTTTATTGCTTGCAATAAAAAAATAATAATATTTCGATAATTATTTTTATAATTGTATCATGCATAGAGAAAACAGATAAAAATAAAAGCATCGATGACAAAAAACAGTAATAGATTAAGAAAATAGTTAAGACCGGAATGTATCGATCAATAGGGAACGATATAGTGTATTTACCAAGGTGCACAAGGTGCATCTTCATCACGACAATATTGCCAATAGGATTCCAATCGACCAGTAGCTGGTTCCATCAAAGCTGTATATACAGTCAACTAAAACATAAGAAAATTATTTAGATAGAAATAGTGAGTAAATAAGACAGTATATTGTTTACTTTATTGAGCACTGGTCTTGATGAAAAAACGTTGAATAAAGATTCGAATGTAACTTGAGTTTTTCCTTTAGCTTGCATACATTTGATACATGGTGTTATGCGATCATCAAAGAAAGGTGGCTTTTTCCAATTGTCATAGTTTGTTTCGACCAAAAACCATAAATTATCTTTACCCAACGGTTTAATATCATCGGATCCATTACGCGAACGAGTTATGATGGCACCCTGTTAGATAAGAAAAATCAAAAATATATCAATATTTTATTTTTGAAAAATAAATATTTACGTACCTGTTTGGATGCAGGTCCAGCAATAATATAATAACATGGAGCTGTAAGTTTAACTTGAGCTAAATATTGCACAGCTTGGTCATAAGTTTCCGATGTTGTTAACATATCCCGCATGGCAAATGTAACAAAGGATTGTTTACGATCAATGTCAAATATCCATTCAATTAAGCCAATATAACCACCTTTAAGACCATAGCGTTCATTCATTGATATACTGAAAACACCAGGTTTGACACCTGTTATAACACCGATATAGCTAGAAAAAAAAGAACAAGTTCAATTGATTCTAAATTAGACGAACGATAACTATTACCCAGCAAAGCTTGTTGTTCGGAAAAGAACTTTTCCATTTTGAGTAAAATTTACTTGAGTAATCAATGGACGTAATTTTTCTGATAGTGTCCATGTATTGTTTAACATATCCCAACTAGAATATATGAAGTTATACGTATAGCAATTAATTATGAATATGTTTACTCACCCCAGTAAGAGGCCGAAATCAAGATTTCGTCCATGAAGAATCTTGCCATTTGGATCTTCCGCCACAATCGATGTACACAATGTAAAGATTTCATAGAAGATATTGTACAGAACGATTTCACCTAGAAGTAACGAAGATTCTAGTCAAGTATTGTGATTAAAACGATGTCATGCGAAAAACAAGCACATTGATATTGATTGAATAATACATATCTAACTTCTATTTTATTTTTAATACGAATCAAAAATATAGTAGCATACCTAATGGTGCGCCTGTTGCTTGACTAATGCCTTTCATTTCATCACCGTAAGGTGCTGGTAATGTATCAGCCATTGCAGGCTATGAAAAAAAAATGACACAAATAGCCACGATAACGTTGAAAAAGTTATATATACAACTCACCAATTTGGTATCGACAAGACTGACTAGAAATTGAAGTTCAGGTGATATGGAGAGAACAAATGTTTTGATGTAATCAACCAAATCGATAATCTAATTATGATTTTTGAAAATATTTCCGTACGAGTAAAATCAACGAACGAAGCGAAATTGTCTTACTGCAGGTTTGTAAATAGTTGCAATTTCTTGCCATCTTTCAGCAGGTGGCGAATCTAAATTCACAACATATGTTGGTACTAGTCGATCTGGTTTTGGAGGCCATTGATCATTCAAACATTGTTCACCGAACTGAAGAGCAAGACGAAGAAGAGAAAATTCATTAAAGATTCATTTTTCTTATAAACCACATATAAATATATGTATATACATACAATGCCTTGAATTGAGAAAACAATATAAAGAAATGCAATTGTACGGTATATCATCATCTGAAGACAAAAAAAACGACAACTGTGTATGTGCAAATTTTTCAAACTGATTTTAAGAGATGAGATAAGATATGTTGACACGAAAAAGAAAAAAATATTAAGAAACAGGAATCAGAGTTGATAAGACAAGCTAAAAGAAAGTATTTTCAAGATAAAACATTTAATCGAGGTATGTTTGTTGACGATGACGATGAATTTTCATTCTCTGTCGTATCTTGTAGCCCACTTGTTTGTTCGACATGTTTATATTCTTCAATTAATTGATTAAGATTTTCACGTGCTTGTTCAAAATCATTCAATTCTATATAATCTGTATAATGATGTACGTGTGCTTTTCGACGATAAAGTGTTGTAAAACGTTCTTTTAATTCGACAAAAGTTTCTTTTATACATGTATGATTAGCTAAAGTTAATAATGAGTATGGCAAACCATTTGGTGGCACTACACATAAGCCAATTTTCCAACCATCTTCATTCCATTTGACAAACTTCATATGTTTTAATTTAAGTAGATCAATATTACGACGTATATCAGACATTTGAATTGTTTTACTACGTAAAATCATACCACAAGCTATATAGATGCCATCAATATGAGGTCGTACGCGTAACGTTTGAAAATGTGGTGAAAGTGCATCACGAAATATTTGATTTATGTTTCGTGGAATCGATGAATTTGTTGTCGTTTTAAATGGTGCTGGTACTTGTGAACTTATCAAATAGTGCATTCGTGGATAAGGTACAAGATTCATCGGAATTTCACTTAAATCAACGTTTAACGGTCCATCAAAACGTGATGATGACGTTAGATTTAATAGTAAATTAGCAACTATTGTATTCATAGAATCAAATGGACATCGGCCATCTTCGTTGACTTTCACTGAACTGTCACATCGTGATACAATGTCTATAAGTGAATCATTGTCAACAGGTAGAACACAATCAGCATGTTCGGTTAATTCACGTGTAGCAAGAACAGAATTATATGGTGATGTTATAACATCATCATCTTTTGAAGGATAAACTGGTGTTACAATTCGACATACTTTTGGATACATTTCATCTAATAATGATAATATAAATGTCCCAAGACCACTACCGGTCCCACCACCCTACGATAAAAAATGATATTTATCATCATTATAGATAATTTGCAGTCGATGACAATATACATATATATATTATATACGTATGTATATGTCGTGTCGAAGTTACAACTTCAGCAAATGTGTACTATTCATACAATCAAAGGTTCAAAGCAACATGTCCATCAACCTTGTTTGCACACGTCGTTCCAAATGACTCACCAAAGTCATTACGAGAAATCGCACGACTTCAAAGTGTTACCGGTGATCAAGGAATGTTGAAATGCGATTGTAAAGGAGGTTCTAAAACGAATCCATGCAAATGCAAACAAGCTAAAATGTTATGTTACTCTCGCTGTCATCATTCAGCAGTATGTGGAAACAGACAATTTTTGAGTTCAACTATATCAATCTATTTTGCTTAAAAACAACTTTGACGACCACATTTGCCGAAGTTATAACATCGACACGACATATATATATATACAATTTTTTTTCAAATTAGTAAGATATCAGAAGTGAGAAATCGCAGCAAAATAATGCTCTACTTTTATCGTCCAATGGACTTTTGAAACTATTTTTTTATTGAAATATTCAAAACAATTGTCTCTAATGAGACTGATGAACATTATTTTGAACACAATGAGAGAAATCGAGTTGTAATTGAATTATTACAACTAATACCATAATCAGAATCAGAATCAACCAAAAAAGCAAACCAATCTTATTCGAACTATATGCTTGGTTTTTATAGCTAGTACTTGCATTTTTATCCAAAGTATAGATTTGAGTACACGAAACTAACAGTACAAGACGGTGAAAAATGAATTTTCCACGATGATCTATTACAAGTAACCTATCCGGAAAGTTGCTTGTCTACTGATACCTTTATTGCTTTTAATCGAAGTTCAAATTCTATACTTTTGGTCTTTTGTTTTTGTCTTTAAAAACAAAAAACTTGAGTATTTCTCAACGATGAAGAACAATTTGTAAAATTGTTTTCATAGCAGTGAATCGATAATAAGAAAAAGCCTATAGTTCAAATCCAATGTTGTGAGCCATGTTATCTGAAACATATTTTAGACTCTTTTAGACAGATTTCTAACAGTCCTATAACGAAAAACGTCGTCTAGATATTATATGAAAACTACTATTCATCGAAATAACTCGATTAACGGCGATGAAACATCATAAAAAAATGCCGAAATAAATCATGCTAGCTGAATTTTTGCATCTTCTATATTTCAAAAACTACTAATACTTCTTAATCTTCTCTGTATTATCACATTCACTCACCCTGCTAGCTCACCATGGAATGAATCATCATAAAGCTTTGTAATGAGTCACATTGTTCAGCTTGTCGACGAATTTCATCACTTAACATTTGTCGATATTTTTCACCATAAAATCGATTTCCGACAGCCCAATTATTACCTGCTCCACTAACATCACGAATAAACTGTTCACCATCAAATAAATCTCTCAATGGACTGGACAATATTGAACGAAGTACACCTTCCTCCATGTCAACAAGAACAGCTCGTGCTTTTAGTGTACGTATGGGTGAGGGATACGGTAACGACGAACTTTTACTATCATCAACATTACGAAAAAATGTACTCAACGATGCATCATAAATACATTTTTTTGGATTTGTCGACGACATAAGTGAAGCATGTTCACGTAAAGCTAAATCCCAAAACCGACAACCGATTTGAGAACCACATTGACCAACCTGTACAATAATGTTTTGTGCCATATTTACATACGGATAAATAGAAAGTTTAACATTCTCTATTAGTTTCTAAAATATAAAATACAAACAAGATGTTCAGATGATAGCAATAAGAAACGTTTGAGCTTCTATAAGTATAGTATCGAGATAATGCACCTCGTTTGGTTTTTGTTTTATCGCGATTCTAAATATACTGAACACTGCACAGAGTTATCGTTAAACATGAAATAAAGGTAGTAGCGAGAGAAAAAATCGAAATGGCAGAAAAAAAAATATATTATAAGTTTTTGAAAACAAAAGGGAAAAAAAGAACAGACATACAATTGTGTTTTATGCATTAGTAGACGTAGTCATAGTTACAGGTGTGCTGATAGGATTTTTCTTTAGTTTAACGTTAGGCTGTTGTCGTTGTAACATTTCAGCAACAGCATGTTGAAAAACTGGTTGACTAAATATAAATCCACCAATATGCCCATGAGAAATATAGCGAACTAAACAACCAGGCCATACATCATTCATATCAGGTATACCAGTACGCAATACATATCCATCGTTTTTACAAACAATAAACATTGCATTAGACATATTCGATTCGACAGGACGCGCATAATTGTCTAATGACGTAAATTCATCCATTACTAAACGCATCATATCTTTAACAGGATCATCTTTAGTTGTAATTGGATTGGTTGATTTTTTTCCTTCACGCAAATATTCGTAAAATGTTTGGTATGCTTTGTTTTCATAGAATTGTTTTTTTAAAAGAGGCCATGGAATTGTACGTGATAGTACACCATCACAGAAAGCTGTTGAACTTGTTGACCACGAAGCACATGATAAAAGAGAAAGTGGACCAGGCCAACTAAAATAATTATTAAAAGGTAAGGTATGAAATGATGCATGAAGGACGCCAGCGTCTATAGTGAAATCAAATGATACTGAATTGTTCAAATATTGACAATGAATGTTTTCATATATTTTTTTAAAGTTTTCGACAAAATTCAGAAACTCAGCTCATATTGAAAACTATTAGAAAAACTTGATGAATCCTTAAAATATAAATATAGTATTGAATCTATGATCGATTGTATAACACGGATCAAAATCTATTTTTTCGACAAGTAATATAAATGTTTGTTAAGTTTTTTGTTTATCATTTGTACTATTCTTTATTCTATGTATTCTATTTATTATATTTTTGCCATGCCTTAGGTCTTCTGAGTGAGAAGAAAATATCCTAGTTTTTAAACTAATTGAGTTATACAGAGGAGAAGATAACTTTTGGAAGATCGTCAATTAAACTGTATGGAGAATGTTTAGCACACGCAACACTAGGTTTTAATTAATATATCTTTTATCAATGATCTCTGACTAAATTTATAATGACGGAAAAAATAGTTTTACTTAGTAAATGCTAATGAAGCCATATGACCACCAAGAGAAAAGCCATGTAAAATAGCAGGTGCTAATTTCATTTTTTCACACCAATGAAGTATTGCAAGTGTTTCTAACATCAGTGCACCACCCATAACTAATAAATCTGTTACATATGACAATGATGAAAGATTTTGATACTGTGGTTTCCGTAAACCATAGTAAGGATTTTCAAGAATAATCGAACCAATACGATATTGTTTTAAAAGTGGATGCGCTGTAAGAAGTCTTCGTCGGTTAAAGCCTTGATCACCTGTTCCAGCATAGCAAATACCAATTGGAATTGAATCAATACCAAAACGATGATCATGGGGTAGCACAAGTTGAAAATAGACAGTAGCTACTTCGGTTGGAACCTAATTTAATAGAGAATGAAGAGAAAATTTATTAAAAATCAAAACAAAATATATTGATTTCTGAAATAGCTCACCAAATGTGGATGATGTATAGCCAGTGGAGAACGAAATTTTACGTCGATATATTGACGATTGCCTTCAGTCTTTTGCTTAATAATTTCCATAGGATATTCATTTATACTTTCAGCTGTGACAAGTTTTAAACATTTGTTTCTTATGGATACTGTCTCACGTCTCGACGCACACAGCTCTTGTAAATGTAATGGATTACCCCAACCACGAACAAATGATTGAGATGTAATAAGACGACGAAAAAGTGTATCGAACTTAGTCATCTAAATGGTTGTCTTATTAGAATTATCATCTAGAACAGCTTTGATCGATCACACAAGCTGTTTTTCTGTGGACAAAAAAAAAATCTTTTTTTTTCTCAATGGTTATAAACACGTCAATACAAGAAGATTGTTTCTTTTTCGCAGTGTTTGTGTTTCATCGAACACAGATTTCACTGATTTAACAAAGACGAGAAAAAAAGAAAACACTTTCTATTAACCAGAAGTTGGAATATTCAATAGCATTTGAGGTCCATGTGGTAAATAAACGATATTTCGTGATTTCGATAATTGAGAAGCAATATCTTCGGCTGCTTCTATTCGCCGAAGTTCAATTAAACCTTAATTGAAATTTGAGACACATACAAATGAAGACTAAGAAAAAAATGAATGAAGAACACTAACCATCACCAGCTTCACCTAAAGCTTTACCGATTAAATCTGCAGAACGAGCATCACCTTCAGCAGCGATGACATTAGCTTGACGAGTTTGTTCAGCCTATTTATTGTTTTGTTTTGTAAATAAAACTTTAATATAAATTAAAAATTGTGATTTCAATATACTTTTTCGACTAAGAATCGTTGTTTTTCTGCATCTTGCTGTGCAACTTGTTTCAATTCAACAGCGCTAGTAAATTCGGGTCCAAAGCTTAAATGTGTCTTGACAGAGATAAGATTTATTACAAATAAGAGATCACAGTTCATTTCTTTTTCTCTTCAACTTACAATGGAAATATCATCAAGTAACAAACCAAATTGTGTGGCACGTTCAGTTAATAATTCATTCACACGTTGTGATATCAAAGTACGTTGTGTAATCAATTCAATTGCATCGAATTGAGCCTTGGTCATTTAACAAAATAGATATTTGAAAGATATCTAAAACACTTACGACCACAGATTTTAAAACTTCATTTGTAATTGATGGTAACACACGTTCTTCATAATCTAAGCCCAAATTAGTAAAAATCTTGGGCAATAATTCAGCTTTTGGCCTATAGAGAATACGTAGAGTAATGTTGATTGTTTGTAAATCTAATCAGATCAATAAAATAACTAAATCAACGCTCTAGTTTTTCACGTTCTGTTTGACATCGTACCTTTAGTTCCTGTGATTGACGGGATTGAACGTGGACGAGTACGAATATCGAAAATAATTGGTCGATGAAGCCACGGAATCATAAAATGTGTTCCCTCTCCGATAACGTCAGGTTTCACACCTTGAAATCGATCAAAAATTACGGCTCGATGACCTCCATCAACTACAATACATTCATGAGTTCATCGAAGACCATGTGTAGGAAAATCTGTTTTTCTTCAAATTTCTTTTTACCATTGTAGAGCATAGAGTTAACGACACCACCGGCAATAGCCAAACCAATACCGAACTTTCCTAAGAAAAATCATGATTTGAAAAGACCTAGTAACAACACGTTAACTTTAAATTTATTTAATCAATTTGATAGATCGAAGACTTTCTATTAGCAAAACACGCATGTCGATTATCGAATTCTGTTCTTAATCTTACCAATACTATTGAATAAACGAGATGATGCCATTCGAGCTTTATTTCTGTTTCTTTTTCTAAAGAAATGTTATGAATCGTTTTATGCTTATATGTTCTACAAGAAACATGTAAAAAAAGTCATACTTGACATAAGTATCTGTTTTCTCATGATGAAAAAAAAAACATTCCTTTTGTCTTTCGACGCCTTTTATTAGCAAGAAGTCTTTTCAAAAGGACCAAAAGAAAAGAGACGAAAAAAGAAACATCACACATGGAGAAACGCAAATGAGTCATATCTCCGTCGATCCGAGAATGCATCATGGTTTAATGTACCTATCCACTACGGTAACAAACCGATGCAATATGTACACAGACAAACAGACATACACTAGTATACGCAAAGAGTAGAAATAGATTAATCCAATGACAGAAAAAAAAACAGATAGACAAGCCAAGTGAATTAGCAGTTAAATATCAAAGGTTAATACCGATCAACTGCATAGTAACAAGAAAGGAGAAAACATGTGAAAGTGAAACGAATAAACTTGAAAGAGAAAAAGAAAAGAAAGAAAACATGCACGCTAGAGACAAACAGAAACCGCATCCGTTGAACAGAAAGACATACATACACGAACATATGCACCGTTTTGTAACTTTTGCATACAAGCAAAGAACCAAATGTCGACTTAAACTTTAACACCTCTCGGAATTTGTCCGTCGATTCGGCTGCCGTGCTTGAACACGATTACGAGATGGAAGATGTTCACCACTTGACTTTAATGAATTAGCCATCGTTGCTATATCACTGTTACTTCCACCGATAGCTGCTGCTTCTTTTGCCGCTGCAGCTGCAACTGCTTCCGGAGCTGGAACAGTCTAAAAAATATGTATAGATAGATGCAAGTCGCGATAGAGAAGAGAATTCATTTGTTCTATTTACAATAATGCCTGATTTTGTCGGAAAAAATTGTTGCGGAAATGAAGCACCTTCAACACGGAAGTCTTCGAGACGTCTATAGTTTTTCAAAATTTCTTCCAATTTTGGATTGATTTTTGGTTTTCGTCGAGAATATTTAAGAAAAGCCCAGAACTTTTCTAATCCATACAATTGACCTTAGATAACAATGAAAAAAATTGATTTGCATGAATACCTAAAAATAACGTTTTATATCTCACCAGCTTCATGGTCACGGAGTGTTTCATTTTCAAAATCTTCCAAGACTTCTTGACGAAAATGTTTTTCAAGACCGTACGTATAAAATCGAAATAAACATTCGAGACCATATCTACTCGTACGTAGAATATCAATATACGAATAGTTGATTGTGTTAATATCGAGAAAACAAAATTCGAGAACTTACCTATGACCAGTCTTTCCATCATCGACAGCATATTGTTTGAATTCGTTATACATACGACGATTAAAATTTTCACGTAAGAAAAACGACCAAAATCGATAGAGTGTATTCATTTCCATAGATTGACCAGGGCCATACTTAGTTCGTTCTAGAATTCAATAGCAACATAGTATTCTTATGAAAAATCAAAACTTATCTAAAAGATTGATAAAAATTGTCCATCTATTCACCTCACTGACAAGTATAATGTTTACAAAATCAAAAGTATTTCTATACTATAGGGGACTCAAGATATGATATTTCTTCAAAATTTAGGTTGAACCTCTTGAAATTGCTGATGATTGCAGTATGTACTAATCGTTTTTGACGTCAATTAACTTTATATATATAAAGCTACGCCATCAGAAAGTGTGATATAACTTTAGAAAGAAAAAGTCTACATAAAACTGGAGAAGAATTCATCATAGATTGAAACGAATTTGTCCTATGTTCAAAATCGATGTACTAAAATTTGATTTTATCTTTAACAAATGACTGTAAAGTAATAGTTTCGAATACTTTAAAGTGTAATTACTAGAATTACATTAAGCAATTGGCTAGTTGTCTTTGTGTTATGTACGCGACTGTTTCACGTTAAAACAAAGTTATTTTATCGTTGAAAAACATTGAACATGATGCTGGTTGAAAAGAGGAACAAGAACTCGTGCACTTCTTCGAGAAAAAAATTCATTCACTGCAATTGCTGCTCAAACACAAAAAGTCAACTTCACAATTTTGCTAGATGAACTCTTTGTGTTTAATAGGAATCAATCCCATGAATTGTTTTACTATCAAAATTCATGACTAAGCTAAATAAAAATGATTTTTTTCTTTCATAGGATAGTCTTTAAGAATATGTTCGATGTAATGGGTTCTTAGTGACATTTTCGGAATGGAATATTTTGTTAAAATATTTAACAATGTATCGTTTTACCGTCGAGACATTGCTGTTTATATTTCAAATAAACTTGTTGTGTAAAGCCGTTCTGTTGTAAAAGTGAATGAGATGGATGTTGAAATTGTGGAATTTCAACTGGTGTTGAACCATAATAATCAAATAGATTTGAATTGCTACCATATCCACTACCATACCAATAATGAGAATCATTGTATGATGATGAATATTGCTCATAAAGATCTTGTTGACGAGTTCTAAATAAGAATGATTGTTTTTTTCAATAAAAATATTATTCATGGATTCCAATTACGTGACATACTTCTTGCTAGTTATTCAGAGCTGTGTGAATTCTGTAGGTTCTTATGTGATATCGAAATCCTGATGAGTACTCGAACTATACATGAAACACTACTAATGTCTTATATTACGATCAGTCATTTTCACAATTAGATTTTGACTCTCTCAAAATAGCTAATTTTTGAATGTTGATTATAAAGTTTTCATAGAATTTCATCGAAATGGTACTTGTTTATTGTAACTAATGAAAAAATCTGAAACTTTCACGATACGTTATTCGAATTAAGAACTTTTATCAGGATATTCATAACTTCTTACAATGGAAACAATTTCCATAATCCAGGTTGAAAACTCATTTGAAGCATGAAATTTTTTCCTCATAAATTATTGAGCTTCGAATATTATTTTCATGGATGAATGATGTAGCGAAATTCTTAATAGACAATCTTACGTAGAACTAGATGTTGTATTGCTTCTCTGTTTGATTGCTGCAGTTGTTGTAGTAGCGGTGTTGGTGGTAGTTGTCACTGCTGCTGTTGTAGTATGACCGCGTGAATCAAATACCCAACCAACTGAACTTTCCACTGGAGGATTTTCACTATGGCGTGTTTTACGTTTAAGACCAGGCGTCTACAAAACAACAAACAAGCAGCTTATGTTTTCTTGCTGTTCTCAAAACTCTTCAAATAAAATAATAAAGAAAATATTTATTACATCTGGTTTAACCACGGGAGCATCTTTTGTAACTGGATAGAATCGAGCAATATTTTTAGCTCGTGAATGTGGTGTACGTGGTTCTTCTGGATGTTCTTTTGCTGCTTGTGAGCGTTGGCTTTTTTCATTTGTATTTGTTGCTATTGATTTTGTAGTTAATGGAACATCAGCAATCGTATTAACAGGTAACGATTGTGAAACAAAATCGGGTGATAAACTGGGTTGTTGTTGATTTGACACAGGTAGATGCTTTGGTCGATAAAATGGTTCCACTTGTGGTGGTGCACGATTAGATGAACGAATAATAGCAATAGCCGGACTACAAGGTTGTTTATCATTTGATGTTGTTGTTGTTGTCGTTGACTTATTCTCTAGTAAAATAATGATAAAAAAAGAACATAATACTTTCTTTTTTTCTATCTAAACATTGAATAAAATTACCTTTATCAGCTTGTGATCGAGATATTGGATTCAAATCTTCTGTATCATCATCATCATCATCATCGTCATCATCGACACTAAATTTTCTCCCGCTCACCGGTTGTGATTGATTTGACTCTTTACGCATTGCATCCATTTCTTCTTGACTGATCAATTTCACTGTTTTATCATTCTGAAAAAATACATGTATATATATATATATATATATATAGAAGGGGACAATCATTTTCATGATGTAATTAAAAACTACATACAGTTGCTGTCATTGGTCGATCATGCCATAGTTCTTCTTCGTACCATCGTAAACCATCATCAATAATTTTTGCTATTTCAGCAGTCATTCGTGCTCGTGGTGTATATTCACCTGTACGATCATGATTTTTCTGATGTTGCTTACGATTTGATGGTGGTGTTGGTGTAATAATAAGAATTTTATCAATATCATCATCATCTAATTCGAAATCTAAATCATCGCGTTCTCTAGAAAAATAAAACAAAAGTAAAATAACATACCGTTTGAAATTATTAAAAAAGAAAGAAAAGTATATATCTACGGTTCTTCTTGTAAATCAAGTGTTAATGATGTTGTACGACGTCGATTTTGACGATTCTGTGGGCATAGTGAAGTTGGAAGATAGGATGACAATGTAATATCGTTGTTATTAGATTTTGAATTCGTATGTGTTGTAGGCAATTCTTCATCAAATTGAAAATCTAATTCCTCACGATTATCTGATGTTTGTTGTTGTTGTTGTTGTTGTTGTTGTGGAGTTATCTGAGACAATGGTTGTGTTTGTTGTTGTTCTTTTTTCTCCTAGATTCGAGTAACATATTAAATATATAATGAAAAACAACACAAGTTCTTCTTCTTCAATAAGCATGCCTTTCTTTTCGTTGGTTTCTTTCGTTTAGTTGGTACATGACTCCAATCAACTTCATTAGTTTTTGTTCTTCCTTTTTCTAATAGTTGCGATTCATCATCAAGTCCATTAAGAATAGCATTATCTATAAATAAACGATATTTCATGTGGATAGTTCTTTTGTTTTTTGTCAACATGATTTCTAGCTTTACTCTCATTCTCATTTCTCCATAGTTTTCCCGGTTGGAAATCAGGTACATCAGGATTAAGTGCTGTTAGATGATTACTGACATCCATAATAAGTGGCCATCGTGTTGGTTCCGTTCGACAACGTACCATACATTTTTCGTTAAGTTCAACGACAAGACTATCTTTAACAGCCTATGAAATACACAAACACAAAATTCATTTCCTACGAAATTATGAAAACATTTTCTCGAAACAAACATCTGCAATAAAATCAATGTCATCACATAACGTTTGAACTCTATTAAAATTTGCAATCAGTGACAATGGTACGTAGCCATCTTTAGACATTTGTTGTCGAAGAAATATGTCTGCTTCAAGATTTTCTGTACTGAAATAATATTCACTAGAAGACAAAAAAAAAGAATTAAAATAGAATGTTATGATTCAATCGATTTTACAAAAGTAATCTATAATACGTACACTTGTCGTCGAAGTATTTCTCTTAATTGTTGTTCAGTATAAGCTGGTACTAGTGGAATTGTATATTCATCTGTGTTAACATCAATATTAGATAAAGGTATATCAGTAGCTGGTGGTGGTGTTGTTGATTGAAAATAATAAGCACCTTCAATATATGGCAATACGAAAGAACAATCGTCAATAACGACGGTTTCATCATCAAATATAAAATTGTGCACATCACGTTTAATAGCTGTTTCATGAGAATCGTTAGCGCCTGTTATATCTGAACCGGCTAAAGTAAGCATGACAAAGTTTATTATGATAATTGAAAAAAAATCGTGGACATATCAAGATGATTTACTTATTATATCTCCGGTTTGTGCATTCGTATCAACACCTAGTGTCCCTTCAACTTTTTTTTTTCGTTTACTTTGTTTATCGTAATACCAGGGAGCTCCGTGCCCAGTCGCATCTAGGTGATCATAATCTAATAAACAAATAGTTGGTACCGCTTGTTTTTAAAAATATGAAACGACAAATGCTCACGTACAATAATATGAATAATAATCTTGGTATACATCATATGCTTGCTTGTCAGCTGCTGGTGTTGCTGCAACCCGATTTTTACGATTCTTTTTAAGTGCAGCAGCATCAAGACTCCGTGCTCGACTTCGGCTAGTTCCAGGTGCACCACGTGAACTTCTATTAGCACGATTTCCTTTTGATGATGTTGCTTTTTTTGTTGACGTTGATTGATTAGCACCGTTCTGAATATTCGTAGATGAAGATGTTTCACCTTGTCCATTTTCGTTTTCTTGTTGATCTAATGGTAATGGCACCCATTTTTGTTTTCCTTTCTTTTTTCTTGTACGAGGTGTATTGGGCTGAGATGTTCCTGTCTCGCTGTCATTGAGTGTTGTTTGTTTATCATTTGTTACCGATGTTTCACCACATTCACCATTTTCTTGCTCTTCATTATCTAATGGTAATGCAACCGATTTTTCTTTTATTTTCGTTTTTCTTGTTCGAGGTGTATTCGGTTGAGATATTCTTGTTTCATTATCATTAGATACTGTCTGTTCATTGGTTGTTGCCGATGATTCAACAGTGGCTTCAGCAAGGCTTGGCCAGTCTTTAGGCTATGAAAAGACAAGAAATTGCATTGAACTTTAGGCACATGGAAAAAAAGAACTTCTCGCTCACTGGTAAGAGAGCAGTATTAGGTGATGCATCTTTAGATATTTTATTCGAATTAATCGATGAGGATTGTTGCCAAGCTGAACAGCTGGTTGAAGTTGGTGTAGCTGTTTCGTTTGGCATAACGCCTCGAGTTGTTTTTATTCTGAGAAGAAAATTCAAAAACAAATGATGGAGTAATGTGGTATAAAAAAATATTTGAATCAAATTTCGTATCTAAATATAAATGACTTTAGGAAATTGAACAATATAGGGAATGCGATGTTAAGAAATAGAAATTACTCTTAACAGACATTGGCAGAGAGACTTCAATAAGTGTGAAACACGTGAGATTATTTCGTGTACTTTTTTTGTTTTGTTTATTTACTATGTGTAGACATTTCTATCAGGTGCGCGTTTTATCTCTAGCATGATAAACTATGGATCAGGATGTTCTGCATCTGACAGGCTCGATGTTCTCAATCTTTGAACCAAAGAAAATAGCGACTATAATATAGACAAAACCTCACCGAAATATATTTTATGTTTGACAAAATTTAAATACTGCGAAATTTAGAATTTCGTAATGTTAGAAGATTACGAAAGAAAAAAGCAAACATTGCAGTGATGTCGCCAGAATCGAATGCACTACTCTTGGACATGAGGGCATATGGGTATGGGTATATATTTATAATAATCGAGTCAACGTATTTTGATATCTTCGATGAATAAAAATTTTGAAGCGTCAATAATCAAATAAAATGTTTGGATACTCAAAGCAATTTCTAGTTTTTGAATATATCTAAATTGAACAACTTGGGAGGACATCTATGTTTCCCCTTATTCCTGTAATGATGCGGCAACCGACATGAAAGAGGGTTTTTAATGCGAAATAAAAATAAGGCGTCTAGAGCCAGTTACTTTTAATTTAAAAAAATGACTTTAGACTTCACTTAATCTCAAAAAAATGAATTGCTGTGGTGTAAAATTCACGAAGATGAACGACAGCATCTTCTTGTTGTTTGCACATTCTAATCAAATGACTAGTTTATCTTTTACGTTTTAATTTGGTTTTTTGTTTTCGATTATTCCAATTTTATTCACTATTTTACTTTCAGTTCCTTCCAGCTAACGATATATAAAAGCTGTCATTTTTAATGATTGTTTTTTTCATAGACCTTTCTGCAATACATTGATTTGGAACTTTTGGAAAACCAAAAGTTGCGCACGACGAAAGTTACACACAGAATAATTAAAACAACAAAAGAAATACGGAAAAATTGGAACATTTTTAGTCGAAATTGAAATTCAATTATGACGAGAGATGTATATCAGGTAGAGATGACTAGCCGTTCGAATGACTACCGAATTTCGATCAATCAATAACTGATCCTTTTGATAATTTGAATCAATTAAATTAATCTCAGTTTTAGAACGAAAGTGTTACCTATAAAAGAACAGACAAGAGTACAAACTATAAGAACTGATTGTTCTCTACATTATTCAATCATATCTACTGCTGTTCAATTCAGTACTACCGGGACCATAGCCACCCTATGTTTGAATTTATGATTTAAAAGACAAAATAAAGTCAATACTATTTTTTTCGTTAAATTTTTGACATAACATATATTTCTGTGCACAACTTTCGTATACCTGAGACTTTTATTCGAATCATCATAATTTTCAAAAGAATATATTGAAAGGTACGAACAAGATTCTTCTTCAATTTTTTTCTTCTCTACTCTCGCCTGCAAATGATACGTAAATAAGCTTTGATATCTTGTCTTCTTCAAACTTATACTCTAATACTCTAATGAATATCTATAAATCTATTGTTATTTTTACAAATGAGATTCTTTTTCCTACAATCAGATATTTTTAGTAATCAAAACGAAATAGAAATGAATTCATCTTGGCTTTCGTTTTCTGACGCTCTCGTTGTGGTACTTCCTTTGAAAGTTTAAATAAAATTCTCTACCAAAACATGTGAACTTGCAACAAAAATTGTTGAATATTTGTTTGTTTTTTAATTAGAATTGGTGAGCATTGCTTCTTGTAAAAGATAATTCTAAAATTAATTTAAAGATGTTCGTTTTTAAATTGTTCTTCAAACTTGATATTCTTATAATGAACTACTTTCATGAATCTTTCTCCTTTAGGTTGATCGATATTCTTTGCATTTATGATCTTTTTATCAAATAATCATTCTGTAAGAGAATTTCGTACAGACAATATCAACAGTAAATATTCTAAAGTGAACTTTTTGCTTTGTAATGACACATATACAAAGGTTTCCTATTAGCAAATTTTCTATCTGGATCAGCGTCCATATACAGAAGTCGATAACACAAATTGATAATATTTGAAACAAGCCTGGCTAACACTTGCAAACTTTAATTTAGTTCTTGTTTTTGAGAAGTAGTATAAAGATTAAGTAGTTCTTGGAAACTTCGTGTTGCGGACCTGTGTCTTTTAAACAATTTGAAACCTTTTTCTCAAATATAATCCATTCTCCTTGAAGTCTCTATCTGAGTAAAAATGATTTAAATCGAAATTCTACGATTGGACTTGCGCGTTAGGTTCACCACAAACTTGAATTTTTATTGAATTCGTTCATTAATACAAACTTCTTAATAGTAGACACAGCTTACTCTGATGTATACAAAATACATCAAAGTATGATTAAGGAACAAGTTATGCCGTATGAGAAAGTTTCTTTGTAAATCAATAATTTTCTCATTGTTGTTGAACCCACACGTTGCAGAATCTCGTAAGTTCTGGAACATTTCTTATGTAATGTTACTGGAGAGGAATTGTCGATGTTTACGATGGTGTAAAATTAACTTCAATTTCAGTTAAGTGCTTATCTTTATTGATGTAGTTTACATTAAAATATACGTAGATGAGAAAAGTGAAATGAGTTAAAAACACTCATGTTAAAAATAGAATTGAAAATGTTCGTTCATTGTTGTCATTTTTGGTAAAATAAAACTACCAGACAAAAATTTCTATCTAATAGCTTAGAAAATTATTTACGTAACACTTAGCTAAGTCTTATATTAAATATGTGGGTTGAACAATATTCTTTATTATGAAAAATAGATAAAGAGGAAATAATTATTTTAAATGAATATGAAGTTAAATATCAACATTTTTCCTTCGTTCGTTTTAACAATGAAGGTCAGATATAACGTTCTAATGGACACTGTTTTGACAGAGAATCTTGTCAAATTTGTGTAATGAAGTCAGATAAATTTGACGATATTCTTTTCTAATCTTAAATGTGTTCTGGAGTGAATTTCTTTTTGATTCTCATAGCCGTTGCAAGTTGTAATCTTCCTATTATATTTTAAATAACGGATATTATGAAAAAGTCGATTAGGAGCTATCTCTAAACCATACTGTCATAAAATTGTATGTAGATGATTTAGTGATCTCAGTAATCCATGTCAAACAATCAGATACTAAGATCCGACAAGATTCTGCATGTTATATTGTAAGATCAGACGAAAAATCGTGCACAAAATCATGGTCTCAGAAGTTTGACATCAAGTCTTACTCAAAAATTCTTGACAGATCTTGTTCTTCTGTCACATTTGATTATAAAATTATAGAAAATCTTATGCGCCAGTAAAATTTGACAAGAATCTTACTGTACGAATGGATGTAAGACATCTGAGACCACGGTTTATGGTACGATTTCATCTGATCTTACAAGACTTAATGTCTGATTTTTTGACCTGGGTATACGATTATAGGAAATCTTATGCAATAGCAAGATATTGCAAGTGCTGTATTGTAAGACTTAGTGTAAGATTTCAGAGACTAAGATTTCTCTTACGGTCTTATATGGTTTTGCAAGATCTTACATCTGATTGTTTGACCTAGTAATTCTTGTCAATTTGATCGCAATTAATTTTGCTTTCTATTTTGTTTGTTTTTGTGGACTGTAAAATATTTGAGAATTGAAAGCGTACTTGATATTTTTTAAATAGAGCTAGAAACAAATGCAAGAATTTTTTTACAAAGTACATGTATGTAGCAAGAATATATGTTTCAAGCAATTACTAATTTCTTTCATAGGGAATTATTTCAAATTGATTCAAATGGTTTCTGTAAAAAGTACCTAAATATCCATCTTAGAAGATTTTACAAATGCTACATTTTTAATGATGCTACTTATTCAGAAGGGATTCTGAAGAAAACCATGAGAAATCTTGCACTGCTTTTATCTATGAAATCAATATTTTCGATTGATCCTACTTTCTGTTTGTTTGTTTCATAATAGTATTCGAATATAATATAAAATGTACTCGTATGCTCGTTTCAGTTGAATATTTGATATCCGAAATACAACGGTTTGTTATGATCGGGAATATTTTTAAAAAAACAAAACGGAAAAGAAGCTTGATATACACAACAGTTTTACAAAAAGCAAATAATTAAATTTCTTCATTAATCATCACCGTTGATGCTCGTTTTGTTTCTCCATCAGCAAAAGTTATAAAACGAGCTGGTAATTTATTTTTTGTGCGAGGTACATCAATAATTGTATTTTCCTCCATTTCCTTTGCTGATTTCATTTGTGCTCGATTCATTATAACTGAGTTTATTGTCGTCCTTGGAGAAGCTGATGACACAGATGGTAATGACGAGGTTACCTTAAAACAGCATGGGTACAGTGCATAAAATTCTCGACGAAAACTTCGATTAATATAATTGTAAATAACAGGATTCATCCAAGCCGATAATGATGATATCAAATAACAGGGTATAAGTAAAAACGCATACACAAAGTTCGGTTCATCACGTGTAATTTCTTCATTATGTTCTAAATAAATTTGTACAACAGTCAACGGTAACCATGATATAGTGAATAGAACGGCAACGTATATTAATAATTTTCTGCTACGATGAAAACGCCTTTCGCTATGTGATTGACTCTTCACTTTCGGTATTAATACAGTGCTACATTCAGAAGGTGATGAATGGCTTGGTGAATTTAAGATTATTGAACTTTGACGATGTTCATCACGATTTTGAAATATACTACGAATGCGTGTTAACAAATGATTGGACTTATTTTCACCTGTAACTACTTCTTCCGATAAATCTTCTAAGCTTGTGAATCTCTGTTCACTGATTTCTTCGAAGTGTGAACTATGACGTGGAATCTTGATTTTTTTTTCTCGTTTAGGTTTGTTATTGGTATTATTCGTTGAACTCGTCGAACCATGTGTTTGATACACACGCATTTGCTTCATACGACGTTTAAGAAAACGACTGATTGAATAACAACTGACAAATACAAATAAGAATGGTACTAAATATTGTACAGTAATAACGATATATGAAAATATTCGCATGCGTAAGCCAGGATTTAAAACACAAAAGTAAACTTTTCTCGTTGGACATGATGGCTTAATCATATGTATTGTCGATAGAACTGTATCATTTTGTATTAGATTTGACGATGGATTGATTTTCAGCATTGGAAATGATATAGGCGGTGGTGCGAATTCTTCAATATGGCGAGATATAAATTCAGGCAGAGCAATTACTATTGATACAATCCAAAGTAAAATGAGTGTTAATATTGTACAATGACGATCAAATTTCTTTTTATTAACTATAAAAAACCATCGTTCAACAGATATGATAGCAACAGTAAATGTTGACACGAGTGCAGTTAATGTTGGCGTAAAATTAACCAATTTACAAAGAAATGCACCAAATATCCAATGTTCAAGTAATGCCGCGGATAATGTCATTGGGATCGATACGCATAATACGATTAAATCATTTAAACCTATAAAATGAGGTTCACAGGAAAAAAAAACATGATTATCTTATAGTGACTTGTATTAAAAGAAAAGCGTGGACTTACAAAGATTCATCAAAAATGTATTTGTTATTGATCGTAATTTTTTTTGTTGAAAAAATATAAGACAAACACTTATATTACCAAATATACCAAAACAGAATGGAAGTAAATAAATACTGTAAATTAATATTGTTACTGTTGGCGAGAAGCGCAATTTAACGATTGCAAAATTTTGAGAGTATGGATGATCGCTCACGCAATTAGCATCGATAGTATTACTTAGATTCAATGCCATGTGCTCTACAATATAACTATCGTCTAAAAATCAAACGAAAGAAATTTAGACGAGATAAACTCTGGCTTGTCGACGATTTATCTTTTGAGTGAAAAGAATATATTTAATTCACGGTAAATTAATTTCAATGAAATTATTCAAAAATTCTGAAGTGTTAAATGAAAACTCGAGAAATTATACCCATTCGAATGTTTTCACAAATCGGATTCTATCTTAACTTTAAAACAAAAATGGAAGAGAAGACCTCGTCTATTTTTTTCTAAAAATGGAAAGGATAATATTAAGTGTTAGAGGTTGTTTAACAATTGAGGTAAATAATTGTTTTCTTCGCAGAATTGTACTCAAAAGAATTAGTAGATATACAATCATCTATACTGAATGTGAAATATGCTATAGCATACTCAAGAAAAAAAGCAGATTGAAACCCATCGACACTTATTTAAGTTGATACTTCAGTCATAAAATAGATAGTTGTATACAAGCTGTGAAAATTTATTTCAAGACTTCGTCCCTTAACATATAGCTACATAATGATATTCTTTTCACAATTTGCTAATCAAACTTAGTAGAATAAGAAAAAGAAATGTTAAAGCATTCAAGAACAATAAATTTAATTTGCTTTAAAAAACGCTATTTCACCGAAGTTTGATGATGAATAAGTAGAAAAATGAAATAGGGAAATGAACAATAAATTTATTTAATACACCTAGATCGAATTTTCTGTCTGCATACCTATCATCAGATACCACAGTTCATGTTAGTCATTCTCACACAGAGGACGAGACTTCCAACACTGAGTTTTTCTTCGATACAACTAATCATAACTCTTAAGAATTATATGATCATCTTTGCGAATCTGTAATTTAAAACGAAGGATGTCCGTTTCTAAATACTCATGACGCAGAATAAAACTTATGATATAGAGAAGGAAAAGTTACATCGTCTTATAATGAAAAAAAAACTGCAAAATAAAAATATGTATATATCAATTACAAATGAACCACATCGTTCAGCTGCATATATTGAACTTAGCATATGAAATCGTTCATAAAAGCTTGATTTTATACTTTGATTGTAAGCTTTTTTTAATAACATGTCATATTTCTTTTCAAAATACTGTCATTGGAGTTTTTATCGAATCATCAGCTCTTTTTCCTATTATGCTTTATTAACATGCCTGTATTCTTCAGCAATTTCCTCTTCTTCAATCTAATGAACTTATAGTTAAAACATAGTCTTTTAATTGTTACCGAAATATAGCTAAATTGATCTTTCTTACTTTTTTTTTAATAACCATTTTACGTGCACTATTACCGCCAGTCTTAATACTGTTTACAACAGTGTCACTTCATCTGCATAGTGACTCTTTATAGGTTACGATTGAGAAAAAGAGAGGAAGAACATACTTCATGCGATTTCAATCATTGTTCTTATTATTTTTTTTCATGAACAAAGGACTGATAGTAGACGAGGAAATAAGTCTAGTGCATCTATTGAACTTCAATGAGCACTTTGCACATTTAAAGTTCTCAGTGAGATCAAATAAAAGTAACAAAAAAATGTAATTTTCTCTATCCATTGTCTCTTATTCAGATATTAAAACTGTCTTAGAAGAGTTCAAGGACTAATATGAAGTTTAATTAAAGTAGCATACATTCTTTCGATTTACAGATACCATACACGGATACTACTGAGCTTACTCCTGTTAGTCTTCAATCCTTCATATTTATTTTATTGTATCGATATGACAAAGATTTTATAAGCTATACTTCTTCTCTGTTTTCGATCTCATTTTATTCGATATAAATGTTAAATTTCATTGATCGATCGAGTAAGTTATCTACTTCTGACGGAATTCTTTAATGTAATGCTTCGTAATGATATAATCATTGGAGCCTATTCATTGTCGAGGAGAAAAAAACATGTATCCGACTTCTAAATATAGAAAATTTCTTTTGAGAAAGTAACATAATGTTATAGTACTTTCTTGTTACTATGATCAATCGGACGTTGTATGTAAATTAAAAATATTATTTGATCTTGCAAAAACATGTAAATGAAACCATCTTTCGAATTCTATCGATTGAGTCTACGTAAGCAGCATAATAATGGAACTAGATCAACTTATGCTAATGATATTATTGATCCGCCTGTTTCTCTAAGGATTTGACATTATTGATTCTATTGACAGCATGTTTTTCAAATTTCGTTAATACAGAACAGAAAATGGATGTTATTTTACTTGAGATCGATTGAAGGTCATCTTTTGGATACAAAGATCCTTGAAATACTGAGATTTAAGGACAAAAAACTTACCGATTATGTCCATATATAACCAATACTAACGGTTTTTGTACAATGATAGATTGATACTATGACTTTGTATTTGATAAAAGAAGACAAAATAACAAGGCATTCGGTAACAATCAACTACCTACTTCCTGGTTCTTCTTTCTCTATGCTTTTCTAGAAAAAAATCGTATCATTATAAATACATTGTTACCAGAAAACAAAAAAGCTAAAAGCATATCTATGTCTCAAACAAACGACAAAGAGAAAGAAGTCTTTTCATCATCATCATCATCATCATCATTAGCCGAACAAATCAATCATAATATATTTGCTATGAAGACAACAATTCCATTAGAGAGAGTCGCCGTAAAAAAATAAAAAGAAGAAAACAAGAGACTGCTGTCTGAAATTTATTTTGTTTATTATATTAGTTGTATCAATATGCTCCTACCCGCTCTTCTTACTTCTCAAAACAGATAAGAATGTTAACATCTATTATATCATAAGTCAAGCATGGAAATAAGAACACGCAAAAAGTATAATAGACTATCATTTTATCATCTATCGCTGCTTTGGAACGAGTATGTCTGCCATGAAAATAAACCCTGACGTGAAAATATTACTGAGTTCTTCAATACTGCCATGCAATATTTTATCTGATTTCAAACATTGACATTAAATTTTATTGATTTAAGAGATCTAGACATAATGTTTAGATGCCTATACAACATGATTCGATCGTTTGCAAATAGCTACATGTTTACCATATAGTTGACATTGAGGTATGAACAAGTAAATACATCTTGAAAGATAGAGTACAATCAAATGCTCTGAATATCTAACATGTTTTCCTGCCGATGAACAGGAAGAAAAATGATATAGTCTACGGAAACTTCGAAACATACAATTTGTCATAATACTACTATATATTTGTCAAAAAAAATGAAGGGTTGAGAGGATGATCTACTTCCTTGGAAAAACTTGTTTATTGAACGAGAAACACCAACGTTCACCAGAATTATTTTTTCTAAAAACAAAATGCTTAATACTGAAATATGCATAATGAAGTTATATTTCTTTCATGTCGGTAAACGTTTCTTCCTTATGCCAAACCAAATGAGTGTTTTAATGAAACTTTTTTAAAATTTTCATATAAATAATGAAGAGAAAAAGGAGACTTGACAACTATTTTTATCTTCATTATTGCAGGAATAAATGATCTAAAGTTTCGAAGGTCCTATCAAAGTGTGCAGGTTAACTTGAAAGAATTATTTTTATAAAATTTACATTGGTAACAAGAAGTATACTACTGGGCCAATATATTCATTTATAAATTCCAAAAGTAAAATGTTTCCAATTGTTTAACGTAATTTTCTATTAGAATTTATGAACAAGCATTTCTCACTACACAAAAAGGTGCATTTTTCTTGTTCAATCAATTAACTATTTTAGTAGAAATTTTAATAATAACAATTATTCACGTTTAAAAACATATACAACGGCTAATTTGAACGTTATTCCTATCACAATTATAAAATAAAAAAGTAATATCACAAAAGATGAGGTTTATATTAGGTATTCTAAATGAAAACGAAGTCTAAGGACTATTTTTTCAAAAGTCGATACTAATTGCTATAATTACACGCAGCGATGTAGATTTCTCTTTATATATTATTTAACTAGTTTTCTTCTTTGGTGTTACATATTTTAAAAGGAAGATATTTATAAATGGCAAATGTTCATGTTTGGCGAAGAAAAACATGCATTTCAGAATCTTTTCAATATCAGGATAGTATTTCAGTCAGAAATATTAATCATAAATATTTCAGCTTCAAATAAATAAAAGATGATTTAAAAACAAAATAGTTTAATGTCTATGAAGACTTCAAATTAACAAACTAGAAATAGTAAATCTAAAAAACAGTGAAAAATAAATCAAAAGTTGTGTAGATTGATTACAATACGATTTCATCACCATATTTCAAGAACAAAAAATTTAACTTTGATTATACTTCGTAGAACGTTTATATTCACAGAATAGATTTTTAAGGAAATTCTCTCGGCATTGAATAGATCACTCTTTATTTCATGAAGCAATTTCAAATGCTTAAAATAATTCACAAGTTTTCTGTTACGATTAATTGAAATCGTGATAAAAGAATAACATGCAAAAAAAACATTGTAACATGATTCTCTCATTAGTTTTTAAAAATCAATTATCAAAACATAAAATAGAGATTACATAGAAGAATACTTGTCATTCAAGTAATTTACAAATTGTAGAAAAACGATTATCATAAAAATTTCATAATACTTAAACGAATTATTTCTTGATTAGTTCGTACTCTATTATATTCGTTTTTCATATATTTGAATTTTCTCATATTGAATATTTATATCGTATGCCAAACACTCTGCATTTCACTCACCTTTTATTTGTATCTGAAGAGAAATAAATAAAAAATGATGCACTATTCAAGTTATTTGTATGACATATTCTTTCATCGAATAATGAGCGGTAGTGAAAGAACAAAGAGAAAATATCATAAAAGATCAAATATATGATTCAGTTGAAAAAGAGATACTGAGAAGAGAAGATCATTGATGCAGTATGAATAACTGCAATGAAGGAAACAAAGGAAACAGTTGTTTTCCCCCATGGGCATTACATTTCGTGGTGAATAAAGACAAAAACGAGAAAAGGAAAGAGTCGTGATCATACTATCTATCGTATAAGGCTAATTTCATCAGTAGTATTTAAATTTTTCCTACAATTAACTAGAACCAATCGAATCGTTCTCCTGAATTGAATACATCAATAAATCAAGTATTTTTTCAACAATGCATCAAAGCGAAGTATTGATCTAGTTGAGTATTTCGATTAGCTGTGTAGTGTTTAAATATTTTCTTTTTCTTCACTTCCAAAGACCCAATGAATTCTACATCTATCAGTTTCAATCAATGAAAAAAATTATTTACATTAGTATATGCTCAGTTTAACATGCAACCACGTAATCATTCTAACAAAACCCTGGACAAAATATTCTGATGAAAATTGACTTTGAGAGAATTCTTTGATAGAATATTGCATTCTATCAAATAAGACATATTTTTTCAGTCAGTTTTATTAATTAAATAAATTTTCTTTAATTGAATGAAATTAAAATTAATATGGATGAATATTGTCAGATGCATATTCAGTTTTTGGTCATCAATACGAAGGTTCACTGGTTGAGAAAATGTTTTATCCTGCATCGAATGCTAATCACATTTATACTTGAAATTATTTACAACTTTGCAAAATATGAGCGGATAATAAGAAAAAAAATGTATACACATATCATGACAACTCATAGTCTTAATGAACTACATCTATCTTTGTTTGAAAGTCACGGAGACATTTCTTATTTTGACTTGATTAGATGGCTTTAACTTGAATGGAATCCCTAAAGATCATTGATTGAATTGGTCAATGCGTTAGACAACTGCTTCTTTTCTCTCAGAAAATAGTTATTTTTATGTTGCTATAATTCATTAGTGATGTAAACAGACAAGAATTATACTGGGTGGCATTCTATCACAGGCGCCAATGCAAGCATGATAATTACATTTGTTGGTGCCATATTCCATAAATTTCTCCAAAGATTATGCGACATTGCTCTACGATCCGAATGTTTTTTTTAAAACCGTATTATTCTTAGTTTACTGGAAATTTCTTGAACGTCATTGTTGTGTCTTTGCTTATTTTCTGTTCTTTTTTTCATTATGAACACTCGAAATTATGAGTAATACAATATTTCAATAGACGTTCACCCTGTTTTAATCGAAGAATATTCATTTTGGCGTAATTGAAACAAAACTGAGCTTTTCTAATAGTCGAACATCTCTTCGAAGCATAACTTTAGCCTGTTTCAATAGTAGTCATCAAAGTCATTAAAAGATGAAGTAATGCTTTAAATCTCTTCAAAAACGAGAATGTTGTTTCATTTTATCATGCCCGATAAAAGCGAATAGTTTTCTTCTTTACTTATCGTGTGAAGAGGATCTTGTCTTATTATGTCTAATTTTCGTAAGGCTATCTTGACCTAGCTTAGAAAAAAAATAATAAATAATAGAAGAAAAACTTATTTACCGTTTGAAACGACTCATTTAAATCGATGCAAGGTTTTTCTAAGAACCAGCATAGAAAATCGTAAATAAATTCATTTCGACATGTTTTCTCTATTCGATACTGTATACTGCAATAGTTGAACATAATTATTATAAACGGAAAGGAAATATAAGGCAATAAGTTTTTGTCGCTTTTATGTGAAAATAAAACGCTTGACGTGCTGTTGTCGTGCCATAAAATTCTATACTAGACGCGATTAGAATAACACGAGAATAGATTTTATCGAGGTGAAATGAAATCCTTCTAAAACTGTTCCGTTTATTCTAGGTTTTGCTTACAACAAAGGATGCTTTCATTTGAATGTTCCTCCTACTCACAATTTGATTGACATTCAAGAACAAAAACAATGACGTTTCCTTAAATTGAATTATCTGTGTCCTATTTCAATGCTTTTTTTTCACTCAATTATAAGTAGTTTCCTCTTTACTAAAATTATTATAAAAGTTCAAAATAAAATCGATCTACTTCTTTTCTTTTGAAAAAAACAATGAGATTACATGATGAAAACAAAGAGTAAAATGTTTTTTATTTTCTTGAAAGAATCTCTAAACAAGAAATATGTCGGATGTTAACACTTAAAAATCATTGATGCAAGTAATATTCCAGTTTAATACCTTTCATTACTTGAACAATATCATATTATCAATGATTACACATCCTATGTATTGATTTGAGCAGAAATATGATACAAAAATAGAGCACAAGCAACAGATGCATTTAATGATGATATTTCACTTTCAATATTTGGTTGAATACATACATGAAAATGACACATTTCAACTATTTCCTCTGAAATACCTTCATGCTCATTTCCGATAAGTACAACAATACGTTGCAGATTTGAATTTGATAATTTCTTTTGAATCTCATCTAGACGCAATGTCTTTAGTGAAATATTTCCACGATGTGTAGCACAAACTAGAGCAATATTTTTCTGTTCGTGTAATAAGTGCAAATAAGTTTTCAAATCATAACATGCATAAATCGACATCAGTTCGAGTGCACCTGAACTAGCTTTACTAGCAACTGGTGATGGTTGACAAGTGCCACGTGTTAAAATAATTCTATCGATGCCAAAAAAATGTGCTGTACGAATAATGCCACCTAAATTCATAGGATCATGAATTTGAACCAGACATAAATCTAAATAAATTCTATTTGAATTTATTTTTGTTTCTCCTTGTTGCTGTATATCTTGAATAGGTAATGATGAACAATCAAGACAAACACCTTGATGAGGCCGATCGAATGATAATTGATCGAGTAGATTTGTACTGGTATATTTTATTGGTATTGATAAATTTGTAGCTAAATGTTGAATATTTTGTACTATTTGACGATTATCATTCGATGTATTACTAAGAAATAATTGATAGAACTGACGATGTTGTCTTTTCAATGCTAATTCAACGGGATATAAACCAAATAGACATTGACCACGAAGAGAAATCTTTAATAATGATTGTTTATCATTGTTGTATGAATATGTTTGTTCTGTTACAGAATTTTTTCTTAAACGATCACTAATCGGCTTAGTAAAATCGAGTTCAGGTAAGCGTGTTTTACTATGTATATAGCGAGGTAAAAAACTTAGAAATAAACGTTGATACATCTAGAGAGTTTTTATGTATTGATGAATTTTTTTGTAGGTTCTTATATTTATCTTTATTTTATTGAGGTGCAAAAATAAATAAAGAAAGAAAGAAGAAAAGATACAGCCATGCAAATATAAACAAACCGACGTCAAACTGTTGTTTTCTTATGATTAAAAATATGTCTTTGGTCATAGAATATATACATATAGATAGATCGATTGTCATGATTAATTATGTATCTAGCATAAAAAAGTACGAAAGATAATTAATATTAGAAAATTGAAATTTTACCTGTTCGAACACGAGGATATGGATGATCAAGTAGGGCTTTGGCTAATGGTCGTTCGTTTACATCTGGTGTTAGACATAATTGAATAAAATCATATGCTTCGTGTTCTGTTTTTAATTCGTCCGGAATGGGTGGACCTCTTTTAGCTAATAGCTGATTTTGAATGTAGATTCGCTCTTCATGTGGTCGTGTTACATTTGCCCAAGGTAACTAATATGTATTCATAAATCATTTTTCTCTATTAAAGAATTCAAACGAACGATTAAACTTACTTTGCCAGTTAACATTTCAATAATAGTGCAACCTAATGCCCATATATCAGATTGATATACATATTCCGATTCAGGTGGTTTAAAATCTATTGAGAGAAAAATAGAAAAAAAAATGATGATAGATTCTTATTTATTAGATTAAATAGATTCGTCTTCAACGCATCGTGAACTATTTTCATACTAGCTATTGATAGATCTATTTCAATATGTTGTTTTCCTCAATGTACTTGAATTGTTGGATGTAGTGCCTTGAATATTATCTATACACGATGTAACCTTTGAATGTCATTGAAACAAACAATTTGATTCGATTTATTAGTGTTGTGAAAATATTAGTAGGTTGTTTGTTGTTCTTCTATGAATTATACACACATGTATAAAATGATTGTTTTTTCCATAAGAAAATTTTTCATCTACACGATTTTCAAGTGTCAAAATTTACCGTGTATCATTCTTAAAGAAGTTTACACAATTTTATATTTAATTTCGAAATTTCTTATTCGACATATTTATTCAATTGATTCTCTTGTTTTTGACTTCAATATTCATTCACTACTATTTGATGTCAATAATATAGCATGCATTATTTTCTAACAGAGATCTAGGTAATAATATTGTGATTGTTTATACTAGTCGCTTAAATAACGTTAGCGATGCATTCTTGCATATGAATAACATTATCAGTCTTTTTGGTAATTTTTTCTACCACTACCTTCTATATGGATTAAAATCTTAGTACTCGAGTAAAAGTTTCATCGAATTTTCTCGTTTTCATCCGGCTTTGGCGCTTAGGAAACTATTCAAAAAAATATTTTGAACGACTTAAAACCTTTTTACATTACGGTTATTTCATTCGTATAACATATGGAAATGCATGTCAATCACTAAAGACTATGTGTATTCATGAGTTTTTTAATAAAAAAAATAGCACTTCAGGCGCTCCTATATTATTTATAAACAAAAGCTTTAGTGCAATACCATTGAACGGAATGGAAATAATTGTATATTTTATCACACAAGATGCTTATAATACATGCTATGAAAAATATATGTTTCTAAAGATTTCATAGTAGTGTTCTTGGATTTTGTTTGATATTGTTAATCATGGAATATGTTACGTTACGATCGTTTTACTTCATTGAAAAATTCTTTTTTTTAAGACTTACATAAAGTACCAAATTGTGTACTACGTGAGTCACTATCATTTGCTGAACGTGATTCTAATTCCAATCGATGCGATAAATTAAAATCCTTAAAAGAACAGAAAATAGAAGAGAAGAGAAACGAAATCTTTGTTTTTTAAAGTAATATTGCATAAACATACACCTAGTTTAACAATATAATGTCCATTTTGATTGGCAATAAATATATTATCACCTTTAACATCACAGTGAACAATACAATGTTCATGTAAAGCCAATAATGCTTGTAAAAGTTGTTTAACAAACCCTCGAACAAGTTCATTGACATTGAGTGATGGTGCTACACGAACATTATCTGAACTAGTGTCATCATCTTGATCACTTGAATCAGTCCATTGACTAGTATTTGATTTTCGATTATGTGCACGCTTTTGAAATGCACGAATATCATTTAGAAATTCATTTACTGTTGACAAGCAGTATTCCATACAAATATATATTGTTCTCTAAATAAAATCAATCAATCGATCAGTCAGTCAGTGGATTGATTCGTTTGATTATCTTCGAACGAAAATTTCTCTACCTTATATTTTTCTATACCAAAATATCGCACAATATTGGGATGATTAATATTCATGATCATTTCAATTTCTGCTGCAATTCGTCGTAATTTTTCCGGATACGTACTCGGTAATGACCGAGATGCTATTGATGATAATTGTATTTCTTTCATGCATACAATCGAACCGTTTGAACAGTTAATAGCACGAAATGCTACACCAGCTCCACCTTGTCCAATACGTGTTCCACGACGCCAAGGAAAATCAATATTTCGTGTTTTCAACGATATAACAGGATCTAGTGTACTACCACTTGATGTTGTCGTGTTATTATTACTATTATTATATATTTGACCAATTAGTTTACGCTCACGAAGCTTTTGCTGTAATTCTCGTTCTCGTTTCTCTATACTTTGTTGAATACGTTCACTGGGATTAATAAATGATAATGGTAATAGCTCACTAAGACCCCCACTACTATCAAAACGACGATGGCCATCTAGACAAACAAAAAATAGTTGTAATGCAGCATGTTTTTTAGAGTAGAGATTTAATTTAATTTTACTCGATCGATTACGTTGTCGAATAGGAATTGTTGGTATGGACGATGCACTGTTCGAACGGGCTATGGAAAAAAAAATAGCATGACGAGATGATAATAATATTTTTTCAGAATTCAGTATTAAAACATTAATCACAGTTACGATTATTGCCAAGAAGAAAAGCTAATAAAAAATTTCAAATAAAGTGAGTCAAAAAGAACAAGAAGATTAAGATAATACAAATGAAGTAACTTCAAAACATGTCGAAATACATATCATTCGGCTCCATGTTTTTACCAAAACAAAAATGTGCTGTCTATGATCTTGCTGAATTAATATCTAGTTTTCATTTTTCTTGGTGCTCAAAAAAAAACCACAAATCAATTTTTCGTTTTTTGCCACTGAACAAAGTGATTTCTACATGCAAGTTGTTATTACCCAGCTCATCAAGGTTTGTCAAAAAATCCCATTACTTCAAATATAAACAGCACATACTGATAATTAATATATACATATTCAACTTAGACATGCATATTGTTTATGTCTTTGAGAAGAATCATGAAACTCGGTCAAAGTTTTATTATTTAAATACCAATCTACGGCAAACAAGAATTCCCAATACTACTTATCACTTACCAATACCAAGAGCGCGACATTGTTGAGTACTAAGAAAACGTTTTTCTTTTCATATAGACAGAGAAAATGTAATAATTAGCTGTTGTTTTATTTTTTTTTCGTAATAATTTCTTTCAATTGAATGAGATTTACCTTTTATTATCGATACATCTCGATTGTCTAATGTATTTCCTCGTAGAGCTTTTAGTGCAACTGGCATTTCAGTCATTAGTTTTTTATATTCATCTTCAGTTAATAATTGTAAATGAGGAGATTTAGCCAAAAAACCAAGAAAAATCATTCCAGGTGAAAACCATCTTGGCCTATTCAATAGATCAATAATTTCTTGTTGTACTTTTTCTTCTTTCATTGAATAAATCTTTACCTGAGCACTTTATATTTTGCTGTACTAGTATGCTGCGTTGATGTATATTTGAATTTTTTCGTAACACATTTACACCATTCGCAAAAGAATTCATTCATTGTACCGACAAATTTTCTTAATGTTTTATCATCGTTAGTTGATATAGGTGGTAAGAGATCGTACAAAAGACGAAACAATTCGAAACCTGAATTGTATACATATAAAACTAGATCGAGTAATTTTGATTCGATTGTACGCAATTCTCGTTCATCAAATTTCACAACTTCAGTTAGAAAGATTTTTATTGAATCTTGATCCCATATTGCATTGAGTATACGTACAAGATGAGTCAATTGATCACTTAATTTATCGATAAGTTCCTATTCACGAATAGAAAAGATTTCGATTTTGTTCTTAAATATTATTATCATTCATAAAAATAACAACGTATACGTACGGGTAGTTGTTCGAATGTAATACGAATCGCTTCATCTCGAGCTAATTTTTTAATTAGTTGAATATTACCATTGCAACCAGTATGAAATTGAAATAAATCAACGGCATGTTGCCAATGATCAGAACGTGTTACCACCAAATGAAGACATGTCAGTTCAGTTGAATTCAATGCTAATTGTGTACTTTCACTTGCACGAATAAGAACAATATCACCGGTCCAACGTGTATTATGTAAATGCGAAGTTTTCTTTGGTATAAATATCATATATGACGGTTTTATGTCTTTATTTGGTTTTATTAATTCATCTGCAGGTGATTGTTGACTACAAATGACATTAAGCAATTTTTCAACTTGATTTTTATCTGTTGATAACCATGGTGGAACAAATAAATAAAAACTATCGAAATCATCTGCACTCTAGATTGAAAAGACATGAAAAAGTTTCTTGTATGCAAGAAAAGAAAAACTATGACTACTGACACATGTATCTAAATGCAGTTTAACTTGAGCATAGTTGTGATGTCGAAGTTCATGCCATAGATCATGGTAATTATGACATTTGAATTCTGCTGCAATTGAAAAGTCCTAGAGAAAGAATCAGATTAGTAGATACATTCAGAGAATTGTCTATGTTATATCGAACGTTTATCGAATACGAACAAACTTATTTTTATGAAATCTCAATATGAAAAAGATAATCAAATTGTGACTTTCTTTATTAAACTTACATCAAGAAGAGTTTTACCCAACGAACAAATACGTATTGTTCGCTGTTTGATCGTATCGAAACTTCGACGAAATTCACGAGTACTATTGATTATTTCACATCTATGAACAAGAGACGTGTATCTTATGCAAGCGTTATAATTCGCAGAATATTACTTTTTCTGTTCAGAAAACGAAGCTCCTGCATCGTTCATTGAGAATTCTGATTGTGTAAAGTCACATGGAACACTGGTTGATGTTTGAAAATAAGGTGGTTTCATTGATTCTGGTATTACCCTATGAAATAAAAATGATAACTAAAGAATAAATAATCAAAACCCATTTCTTTGATGTTCTTTGTCAATCTGATCGAGAAAACATAACTGTATGAACCTTAACTTAAATAAAGTATCGAAATGTTCTACTAAATGCTTTGAGTAGATGAACATATTGATCAATCACTTTCATCAAATATCGTTTTAGAATAAACACTAAGAATCATCGAAGCTTTTCGTGACTTACACATTGGACAGTACCTTTCAATGACAGAAATGTAGAAAGAAATCGAACGTCTAAAATGAACATTCGAAAATTTACTTTTGCCTAACCTTCAAAATAGGATATTTTCAGTTTATGAACATTTTATCATGTACTAATAACGCTTGGAATAGTAACATGAATTATTAGCATTAAAATTCAATAGCATAAACGTTTAATATATTTTTGAGCCATAGAAAATGTCATGATCGGAATCAATAGAGTATTATTGAGCAAGAAAAAAAGTGATCGGATGTTATAATTATTGTTTACTTACTCAGCTGAATAAAGTATATCACTAGTATTCGATGCATTACTTGTATCGGCTGCAAATACTTGATAGTATGTTTCCGTTGTTTCATATAGTTGTTCTTTCAATCTTCCTAATATGCCTCTTACGAGGTCACTAGAAAAAATTTCAGACAATGTCTATTAATTCATCAAATTTAATTAACGCACTGAAATTGAAATCCCAAAGCATGGATCAAGTCTCTATTGCCCAATGTGAGTGTTAGATCTCGAGCAAAATAATATTCTTTTATTAATTCTGATGTTTCTTCATCGACATAGTAATAATATTCTGTATCAGCATCATTGAGTGCAATTTGATGACTATCATCATTAATATCGTATGTTCGATTAATTGAGACTGTACTTAAAAATTGTTTATAATGCTAGTAAATAATAAAACAAATGAAAATATTATTTTAAGAAAAAAGAAGAAGTAAGCGTGATATTAAAGTAAGAAACTTGGTGTTTTGTTGTCAATTATGAGAAATTCGTTTTATATTACCTAATTTGGGACAAACTATTTTATTGTTCTTCTACTCAATCCTACAGAAGTACAGTAAGGAATTCATTTTTATGTTTTTCAGAGTACAACATAAGTGATATAAGATCTTTAATCATGTTTATCAATAACATCTGTGAAAACCGAGAAAAGAATTTTCATGTGTATCGTTCACGACGTCTTCGAAGTCATATTTCATTAAAATAAAATAAACATCCGTACGAACCATATAGAGATTAACTGTTTTCTCGTCGAATTCTGTTAGTTCGTAAGCAATTTTACGATTTGAAATAAATTGTTCCATCATACGAACGCTATACAAACGAGTGGCTAATGCATCTCTATTCAAAATAGATCTATTAAAAAATTTTAATATGCATCATTGTTATACTAACCGTAAAACAAGTTTTGCTTCGCGAACAAGCTACAATTACACAACGAAACACAAGGAAAAAGTTTAAAATAAAAATAATCAACGAAATTATTTCTTTATCGTTACTTGTTGTCGACAAAGTGGATCAATTTCAATGATATCATTATTCATGTATGGTTTAGTATAAAGACTTAGACATTCATTCATAACATCAAGTAAAACATTGATAATAAAAAAGTATAAGGGTAATAGCGATGGTAATCCTAATTGTTCATGTAATTCGAGCCAATTATGTTTCAATATGTCATCCGTGTGTGAACATATAATTTTTATTGTTGAACATGATTTTAAGACATGATGTAACCATTTTTCAATACTTAATTCACCTATATTTATATTAGTTATATTATCATCTTTAACAGGATTATCTGTATCAACCAGTTTGTCATCAATGTCATCCGTATTTTGAGTAGTTTTAATATCTGTTTGACTTTTATCTGTGAATTGAAAATCAGATAAAGATAAACCGGCGAGTACTTGTTCAATTTTAATTTCACGTCGATCTGCCGTTTGTAATAAAGCAAGACGAGTTTTAAATAGTACTGGTGCAACACGTTCAATTAATGTTCGAGCCAGACCATCGTATTTGACTTGATACGAACGTTTATCCATGTAATAAACAAAATTACTAAATTATGATTGTTGTTATTTTAACAATAATGATGATATCAATTCTTTCTTTTTTTCTTCTTCTTACCGATAGCATGCTGTTCTATCTAATTTTTTTGTTGTAGAATTCGATGACAAATGGGAGGCTTCATCAGATACTACACAAACAAGTGACGATCATTTAGTAATTATACAAGAAATATCAAATTTACTTTTTAGATTTGAAAATTGATCAAGTGGTTCATCAGACCAACAAATCTAGACAAAATAATAGTATGTTAAAAGAATACAAATGTTTTTTTGAAGCCACAAGCTTTGATTCAAAGAAAGTTTTCTATTAACACAATAATTAAGCAAATGATGCTAGACCTAAAAAGGTTAGTATATGCGGTTTGTTCTATTGATTAAAGAGATAGATTATAATCTCATCGTCTCATATATTTGTATATAAATTTATTTTAATAAGCTTCGTCTTACACAAGAAAATAATATTTTAATCAATATAAAACTGATTGATTGAATTACGTCATGTAGTCCCAAATCTATCGTAATATAGAAATAATAAAGAATGATAGAAAACTGATTATTCGTGTCTTTAAAAACTTTGATAGTAAATGAAATATGATTTTCAAACTATAAAGAAAACTTGAAAGGAAATGTTTGACTTACTTTTGGTATAATATCAGTGTCATCTCCATCCTCAACTTTTTCAATAACACTTTTTCGTGATTCATTTTCGGCTTCAATTTCTTCTGCTACTTTTGTGCCATTATCGTCGTCATCATTACTACTATCATCACTCGTGTAGTCATCAGTTTCATCAGCTCGCTTTGCTTTACGCTCACGATCTGTAGCCAATGAACGAAAATGTAATTTAGGCCAATCTTCACAATCATTACAACGTAATAAACCACTTAGTTTTTTAACAGATATTGTTAGCTCATAATATAAATTATACCAAACACAAATTGCATCAAGTCGACGATGAAATAAAGCTAATAAATCATTTGTGTGACCACTATCAACATGTTTTAAACAATAAAGTATATGTTGTTTATCAGCAATATCAAATAATTTTTGTGTCAAATCTTTTTCTGTTTGTTCACAAGCACGAATATAATCCATAGATAATGTACGAAAAAACCGTAATGGATGATCCTTGAACGATTTGATGTCGTTGGCACGTTCTGTAGTTTCTATCGGAGGTACCGACAAGATTGATGTGTTGAGTAATTCACTTTCATCTGATTTATTTCTATTTCTCAAGTTGTCCTCGTCGGTTTCACTTGAACAAGTTGATAAACGTACTGGATCATTATGTGATTTCAATAAATCTCGAATACTATCAATCAAAAATTTATAATGATACGATCGATTCATTTGATAACTTGTTATTGAATCAATGAAAGCTTTTGTTTCGATTCTAGAACATCGTTGTTTCATGGGATTTTTCAATGACAATTCATTTAAACGTGTATAAAGAAAATCTCGAATAGATGAATTTTGTGATGGATACTGGATACTAGCATTAAATGAATAATTTAAAAGTAAATTATTAATCATCGTCAAATGTTCGTTGAGTATGGATTTCGTATCACGAATCAACGGTGTTAATTGTTGCTGTGATGTTTGTGAGAGATGTGGAAGTTCATCTGTTTTATTCATGCTTGATTTAGTAAATGAATTTTTACGATCACGATGAGTAGCAGCTAACCCACTAAGGTTACGACGATGTTGAAGTAACCGTCTTCGTTGAGATTGACTAGTATTGGTCGTAGAATTTCGTTGTATATGAAGTGAAGTACTGAGTGATACAGTACCAGTACGGGGAGTTCGTGACGTAGATATTGTATTCGTTAAGGCACCGTTGAGACTGGAATCGGAATGCATACTAAGTAATGAAGTATAACTTTGACCTAGAGGATCAATGAGTGAGTTAAATGTGTGTGACAATGGAGCTGATGTTTGCCCATAAGAATTGATAAGTAATGAATTTTCACGATTAGAATTTTCATGTGAACTGGAAAAAAGTTGTACGGGTGTTTTTGAACTATTAGGCAGATTAGATTCAATATGTATGGGAGCATTTAAAGAACGATTCGATCGAAATGATGAACGATTCTATAAATTAAGAAAAAAATATAAAATATTAGCTAACTTAATAACTAATTTAAAAGTCTCATATCTTCACTGATCAGCTAGTGTGCATTTCGAACGAAACTTTAATCGTCTATACCTTATATGTAGCTATTGCAGTCTTTCCAGGAGGATAAATCTAAGGACTATTTTACAAAACCAACAAGAAAACAATTCAATGAAAATATAATTCTAAAAATCAAATGGAAATATTAGTGAAATTTTTTGAATTATGCTAATGCTCGAATCTAACGAACTGTTGCTGTCAGACATTGAATACTTAGTACAATATACTTGATGCTTTTCGTACCAAGTACATTAAAATAGTAAGTATCAGTACATTTTATACAGTACAAATACATGTAATTTTTACTTTAAAACTGTGCTTTGTACTTGTACTTCTACTTAAGTACAATGCTGACACTAGTGAAGAACTCCTTTTAGGTGTTCTATTTCTTCTTCTCTGTGTTGGATTCTAAGTGTTCTCTGTCCATTGAATGTTTTTCATGTTTCCAAAATAGCTTTAAAATCGTAAATAATCGATTAATTGAAGCTTTTTTCAAGTATTCCTTAAAGATGACAACCAATATATAAGTTCTATGGATTGAATATGTTTGTCAACTTCGAGAAAAAAAATAAAAAGCTAGATGAATATCGATTAAAACTTCATTATATAAATTTGATTCAAATCTCATTTTTTAAGGTTATATTTTTGATTTTTTCTGATTCGGCAATGATTTTTTAAGTAATCTAACCGAATGAATTTTTAGTAATTGATTAGAAAAATTCAAAAAATCTTCAAACCAGAGGAAATACAAAATTTAGAACTAAAAATCAGATTTCAATTAGGTTGAAACAATTGCATTTCAATCGATCCAAGTCTAAAAAGAATCGATTTAAATGTCAGTCGATATGAAAATATGGCAATATCGATACTAGCTTTTTCTGTTGTGCATGATAAGAGATTTTCATTAGACAACGAAACCGATTGACGCTCAGAAAAATAACTAATCGAAGCCTAAAGTGAAATTGTACTTTGTACTTAAGTATATTGTACCAAAGAACGTTGCACCTAGATAAATTGGACTAAGTACACTTGTAATTAAATACACATAATAAGTACCATAGGACTTAAGTAAAATGTACCTAAGTACAGTGCAAAGTACAATTATGAATTACAAAGGTTTTGTACTTGTACTTCGTTTACTCGTACTGATCCGATCTCTGGTTGCTGTACAATAGTAAATAGCATGTGTCAATGGTTTGAATGCATTTAGTAATCATAAACTATTATTGATGTCTATTTGTCTTTTAAATCTTTCTATGTTTTATGAATTATTTTATAAAATTCGTCAATTAACATGATACTTCTCAGTGAACAACTTCGTAGTAGACTCTGAATACATGAAACAACAGCAAGGTCCCATATAATACTACTTGCATGTAGAATTGACAATACTCTAGAGCAAACTCAAGTAATCCATTTCGTTCCTTATACATCATATAGATATGATTGGTATTAGTCATGTTCTGTCTAGATTATAGACTTTATGTTGTTCATATCCTATCACATATCAGAAGATATTCTTACAAAAGATAATCCGACTCGTGAGTCACAAGTCGAAATAGAATTAAATATTCTCATGTTGGTTTGCTATTAAACTAGTGCCAATCTAGACTACTATGGTTCTATATAGAAATCAATTCATTTCTTTGTATTTACCGATACTGTGCCTTGAAGTTGGCGGCGATTTCCAAGATTTAAGCGAGGGTTGATTGTTGAACGTTTTTCGAGTAACCATTTTAATTGTCTCAACGCATCTAATCTTTGATTAGCAGGTGTTTTTTGTACTTTTCCGACTTTATTGACCAGTTTAAGTTTTGTATGCGGAATATTTATTTCATTTTCACTTGACGATGTTGGAAAATTTTCCGTACTTGCCGTTCTTGATGATGCAGCTGATGCTGAACTAGTTTGTTTCTGTTTGAGAAGAACTAAATAATTTTTATCTTTTGTATTTTCTTCGTTTGTACTAGCCGTATTTGGGGGTTCAGATGTACTTGTTTTTAAATTTGACGATTCTATACCGCTTATGCCAGATGCATCCGATATATTTGATGTAAATGGATCGGATGAAAGCATGGAAGTAGATGAATGAACAGATAAAAATTGCGAATTCATCAGAGGATTACTTTTTGTGTGTATATGATGCGGTGATGCAGGAGAATTCGTCGCAGATATAGCAGGAAAAAAATCGTCAGGAACATGTAATGATTGCTGTGTTCTATAATCATTTGCAGGAACATTGATATCGGTCTGTAACGAGAAACTAGTGCAATACTGCTTATCATTCAAATCCGAATTCGATGGAACACATTGATTAGTTATTTTATTAGATTGTGAACGTTTATATAGCAACAATTTGTTTTTATTTATATTCAAAGAATTATGTTGCTGTCGATAAGATAAAGATCTGCGATGAGTTTGGAGCGAAGGAGGAGCATCCTTAGAGATATGAGTTAATTTCTTTGATTTTTCTTCTTGAGGTGATCGAGTGTCGAAGTCCATTGTTTCTTCTAATGATGGTATTGTATTAATGTTTTTATCAATTTCTGATTCTTCCGACTCTGGTACAGGAAGAAATTGGGTTGGACAATCATCGTTATTATCATCACTGTCATTATCTTCTTCTTCTCTAACAAAAAGAATGTCACTATTATCATCATACTGATGTTGATCGATTGCAGGAAACGAAAAGCTACGTGGAATATCAGTAGCTATGGATAAGTTTTGTGATAATGTCGATGACAACGTATCTGAGGTAGTTGATAGTTGTTGTTGTTGCTGCTGATGATGATGATCGCATAAAGTTGATACAGTGGATGCTCTACGGCTGGCTGTTATTTGTTCAATTATCGTTAATGGAAGCGATGGTGATCTTTCAATGGGTGATGTTACAGATTCTGTCGTCGTAGATTTCACCCAAGCAGCAATCGAACGTTCATCCATGTGGGTGTTCGTTGACCCTTGTTTCGTATTTACTTGATCCAATTTATCTGTTAGTATTGTACTAGTATCATTCGTTTGAGACTGTAATGTTTGAACGCATGTTGATTCAAATAGATTTTCTTGGCTATTATCAACAGGTTTGAAAGTTTCATTTGAATTTATTATTGTCAAAGGATTAACTTGAAGTCCAGATAATGATCCATCTTTAGTATGTTTCGGTGCAGAAGACGAATTATCATTATTAATATTAAAATTCATCTAAAGCAATCGTCTATCTTTTACTATTCTTTTCTTTGTGAAAACAGTAAAAAACAAGATATTTCATTGACATGTACAAATGGTTATGAACATTTATTCGTTTTCTGAAACATCTGAATTCAATCACTCAAAAAAATTTAAAATAAAAAATACAGACAAAAAAATGAACAACAACAGTGAAATAGCAATTTGCTTTTAAGTAAAATAATCGTACGAATGTCATTTACTTCATTCTCATGGTTTACATCGACCGATGAATCGTGGATAGAAGCAAACATCACGAATGTGATAACGGTTTGTTAACCATGTCATGAAACGATCAAGACCTAGACCATAACCGCCATGAGGAAACGTTCCATATTTACGCTACAAAATCAAAATAAGACATACTCTCACATTGTCTCTTAACTCGTTCTCCGATATCACTCACTTGATCTAGATACCAGTAGTATGGTTCCGGTTTAAGTCCATTCTTGCGGAAACTATCAGACAATTCCTCGAAATCTGTCATCCTCATACTACCACCAACGATCTCGCCTACGCCCGGCATCAAAACATCGACCTAAACAGTATTTTTCGTCAGCAATGTAAAAAAACCAAAAAAACAATCATAGCTACTGATTCTGTCAATCGTAAATCATTCGGGTCGCGTTGCATATAAAACGATTTGATTTCAGCCGGAAAGCGACAAAATAAAATCGGTTCATTGATTTGATCCGTCATTTTTCTTTCAGGTAGTTCAGGAATATCATCGCCGAATTCGTAGAATTTTCCTGTTTCTTCATTTTTTATGTCGTTGTCTTTTAACCATTGGATACCATCACTGTAGTTCATACGCTTGAATGGTTTTTTCGGTGCCTTGAATGCCTACGAAACACAGCATATCGAGTGGATAAAATTATCTGTTCGTCTTTCAAAATGAAAAGATCTACTGGATTGACTTCGAATAGAAGATGAGCCTCTGGATGTTTCAAAAGACGATCAACAACATCGACAACAAGATCTTCGATTCGATCGAGTAAGTCATTAAATGAAATGAATGCACATTCAGCTTCGACATGTGTATATCTAAACAGAACCTATTCGAATGATATCGTACATCAGATTGTGTGTTCATACTCAGCTAGATGACGGCGTGTACGGCATTTTTCAGCTCGATACGATTGAGCAATACAAAACACATCGCCTAACGCTGGACAAGCTGTTTCAAGATATAGCTGAGACGATTGGGTCAGATAAGCAGCTTCACCAAAATATTTAAGCTCAAAAAGGGTTGCTCCGCCTTCAACTTGAGTTTGAACGAGAGTGGGTGGAAATGTCTAGTAGGAGAAAAAGAGACATTATGGACAAACTGAAGAAAGTGAATAAGTAAATTTCATTGTTCGAGTTGTTCTGTCATGCGAAAACGTATTTGTTTGAAAATATCATTTAGAAATTTCACTAAAAACCTTTTAAACCCAGACAATAGTGTACTAAAGGACACAGCTTCAATTTTGTGTTGATTCCTTCTAGTACTATCAACAGTGGTGGATCCAGAAAATTAATTTCGTCGTGTTGGTCATGCTCAGAAACTTGTTGTCCAAGCCTATTTGATGCATTACGATCGTTTCTATTTCATTTCGACGGGAAAAATGGAAAGAAGTTCATGACGGAGTGACTGTCGTTAGTTAATCGAAACGGTGGATACGATACTGACCAGGAAATATACTACGCGAAATTTCCAAAGAATTAATTGCTCTTTTCGGAAAAAGATTTCCCACCACTGCGTCTTTTAAAATTTCCCAGAAAAACTACTCTGAGTTTTTCATGTCAAACTTGGTCATCCCACCTCCTTTTCCCGATCAGCTTTCTATTTCCTATTTGGAAAGCATTCTCGTTAACCGGTCAATTATATGGGAACAATCATTCGAATCGACGGTGCAGCACCTATATTCTTGAAAATGATTCTCTCATCCTTATAATTCAAGTCATTCTTCCGCAAAAATAAAAAACTTTAATCTATCATTGATATTAATGATTTTTGCCGACAAAAAGAAGATCTCCATATTGAATGAAATTATTCAAATTTTTTTACGCACCTCATAGTAGCCTTGAGCAAAATAATGGTCACGAAAGCATTGAGTGACTATCGAACGAAGACGTAAGATTTTCGATGTCTAGATGAACATATTTACATATACAATTTTAGAAAACAAATTCACTAATCACTTACATTCTCTCCACGAAGTAGCATGTGTCGATTGTCCAGTTGAACATCAGGGTGTGATTCCTACTCAGGTCATCATATACAACAACGCAAACTTAACAACAATCAACAAACTTCGTTTAGTAATGTATCAGCACCGCCTGGTGGTGAATGCCCAATCACTTCAAAGTAATCAGCGATCAGCTCTTGATCACCGGGCGCTTTTTGACCCTCAGGTATTGGACGAACAATCCCACATACTGATAATGTAGCTTCGGTTGATAATATTACAGCATCATACGTTTGACACTGTTACATAGAACAAATACGATCTTTTCATTCTCACGAAAGATAAACTTCTTCGACGTTCATACCAATTTATCAGCAAGGACACATTGTAAAAAGCCGGTACCATCTCGAAGAACAATAAACATCAAACCCTTGCCTATAAAAACGAATTTCATCGATCAAATGTACTTTTTTCGCTCTCCATACATATTTCTATGTATATCTCAACGAACCTTGTCGTCGAATTCGATGTACCCAGCCGAATACCTTTACACGTTGACCATGTTCAGTTTTCAATCCTTTGATTTTTAACTAGAAACACAAGACAATATTTCTTCGGAGGAAGTTGTACTCGACATACCACTTTCGCTTTTGGCAACGATGCATCTTCAGTAATTGTAACTTCTTTCGCTTTTTTCAAATTTTCTTCTCTTTGTGATCGATCTTTTTCCTTTCGTGCACATGAAGTAGAGTTGAACTCCGACAAATTTTTCTAATTACTCACTTCTCGTTCAGCCGCAGCTTTCTCTTTGCGTTTTTCCTCCTCGTATCGTGTTTTTGTCTTTTTTGCTTGAGCTTTTGATAACAATTCCCATTTACCCTAAGTTAAAACCAATGTACAAATAGAAATACGTTCGCGTCAAATGTGAAATGTTACTTTTGTTTCATCTTTTGAATCGACGTACACTGTTACATTCTCACCATGTTGACGATACGCCTAAACAAATGAATGAAAGTGGATAGTTGATATTCGATGTACGTTTTGTTGTTTGATAACTACTTGTAATGGTGTTTGAAATGGTTTGTCCTGTGATCCATCTCCATGTTCGTCGCTGCCATTTTTTTCGGATGTATAAACAATTGTTCCTTCTGAAAGAAAAGGAGAAAAGTGATAAGAAATAAAAGTTGAATCACACTTACGAATAGAACAGGCTTCTAGTTGCTCGGTTGGTGCTTCTGTTGTAGTTGCCATCTGTGAATATGAAAGAAAAAAATAGAAAAGTATTGAGTGGTATAAACTTATGATGTAAATAGGGGAACATTGCATCAGTTCGCTTCATGTTATAATAAACATTGCAGCATGAAGAAGAACGACTAAACGAATGTCACTATGAAGCCCACGTCATTCGAGTTTTTTAGGAGACAGACACAAACAATATCGAATCGACTCTTGTGGCCTCTAAACTAGTGTACACTATATCTGATTGGTTCACTATAGAGTTGCACTAGTACGATGAGTCATTCATTCTATCACTCGGAATTGTTATTTTTTGTGATGAGTTTCGACTGAAAAAAAATGTATATAGTTGCTCGCTCGTTTTAATATGGGAAAATATCTATGACTTCGGAACAAATTCTGAATTGAAATTGTTTACGAATTTAGTGTACAAGAAATGTGTCTGAATGTTACGGAAGCTAGATTGTCGGCTACGAGCTGAATTTTAAATTTATTCGTCACCTTAGCGGACTCATTAAAGTTGTTTCGCTTGTTTTGCAAGGGTATCAATAGTGGTTCAATGTTTTTGTAACAGACAAGTGTAGTGTGAAAAAGTAAAAAATCGTGTTTGTCAGACACTTTAGGTATCCACAGACGAGGAAGTATCTGATTTAATTGCATGATCTATTTGAAGCTAAGCTTGTTTACAGTGAAATATTTGTCTACCATTTATAAGAATTTTCATGTAATTTGAAAGGTTACACATGTCCTCATTGTTTGATAAACCTTGGTGTAAGTCAAATCATACGCGTAAGCATCCTCTTTATCAATATTCTAGATATTTATTTAGAACGCCTCGTTTGTTTCTCTCATATTTATCAATAGTTTACCTATAATTTATATGCTTGGAACAGAAACACCCATCTGCCATTGTTTTTAGAGAAAATAAAAACAGCTAGTTACATGTACGTTGATAAGAAATCAAAATCTCTATTTTATTTATGTCGATGGCAGTCGAAAATTGATGTACTCATGATTAGATGGCTGATTTTTGCTTATTGATGTCACTCATATTTGATTATTGTAATGTTATATTACAAGAGTACTATTAATAATCTAATGAATCATCTAATCGATAACTAAAGATGTTTTATTCAGTATATCGTAAATATTTATGTCGTTAATATTGTGTATTTGTATAGTCTTGCTTAAAATGCGAAAGATTTCTAGCTATTATTCGATGAAATTTTTCTTTACAATAGATGCATGCATAAACATGTAGAAAAGATGCTTTTTTTTCTATCAACTAATTAGTCGAAGACTTCTTCGGACACAATGTTCTTGTTCGATTATTTTCAAATCAAATAAACAAACCCAAACGCATAACATACAGTATATATAAACAAAGGAAAGTGTACGAAAAACTGCAAGCCTTTGAAAAAGATTTGACATAGTGCTCATATCCCCATATACCGTATTATGTTCTGTGTAACATAATTGCGCAGTACAATGTCATTTCTTCGTGTGTCAGATGGGATGAAATCGACTTCGTACACAACTTTCGTTTACGATCTTCGCAATTTGCTTCGTTTAGATCGGTGAACTATCGTATTTCTCAAGCTTGTATTGAAGAAAATGATCATCATGATGCATTGTGATATTTAATGTCAATCTATGATTGTGTACGATCGATTTTGAGCGTTGTTTCATGGTTTGAATACGATTTGTATACGACAGCAAGTATCGAGGGGTCAACTTGATATTTTATTGAAGAAAAAAAAGTCGGATGAAACTAGAGAAATCATCAACTGTGATAAAATAATAGAACATAAATGAGGGATTGTTGCTTCAGCTGATGTTTAAAACTACTGCAAGTTTTACTATGCTTTTTTAATCGAATCGTACCTCTTGAAGTAAATGTCAAAAGAATCTATCTTTTGTTATTCTCTTTGTATCAATGAATCCCAGTGAAAGCATCAAAGATCCATTCCGTTTGAGAGAAAATAAAAAACGACCAATGTTTAGAAATTTAGAAGTGCATGTTTATACTCTTCGGTTTCAGGTAAAATGCATAGAAAAACTGAAAATTTTATACTTATTTACAACAAGAATTTATCGATTTGATGCAACGTCTTCGATCACACACAAAGACAAAGCATGTCTATCCTATTGCAAATGTGTAAAGTCAGGTGGCCTGACCATTGAACTTGTCATAGAGAATCGATTAATTTATCACAACAAAATATTTCTTTTGAATAAATCTAAATTCATGTCAAAACTTGAAGACATCTTTAGCTGTTGACAAATATATTTCTCTTGACGCCAAATCAAATTTCGAAGCTAGTTGTTGTAATCGCTCATCGAGAATTTCATATCTAACACATTTTCTTGCTTTTACATGACCAGCTCACAAGTATTCATTGATAATTAAGTTTTTATGTTGTTCCATTTTCAAATCTATGATAAATTCATAAATTGATGAGTTATCAGATACTGCGGGTTTTAACAGCGATTCTTAATCAATACCAAAGAGTAGAAAATATCAAAATTTGTTGCTACTTTTTATAGTTCGGTTGTAATAATTTCTTCAGAAGGTGGAACAATATATGATCTGTTACTTTTACGCAGTGTGCACCATTGGAGGTTAAACGATGGGCGAAAATATATTTAAAAGAGCGCCAATAAACAACTTAATACAGCTAGATGAAGATTATTTGACATGCTTTTCATCTATGTAATTATATGTGCCTAACAAATGAAAATTAGTAAGTATCAGTGAATCATGAACATAACAAGATAGACCATGTTGATATGAATTTGATCTCGCATCTCACTCTCATTAGATGATCGGGATATTGATTATGTGTCTGATTAGATTAATCGATGAACGCTTATTGTCGATGCAACTTTAAATATCATCATAATGTGTATTCTAAGAATTCATGGTCAAAACAAACATATGTCACGTTAGTGTTATTCAAAAGATTCACACCCGACAAAAATACAAGGACATATGTGTGGTATACATTTCTATAGCATTATGATCATTTCGAAGACCTGAGACTCTTGTATTTCACTCTGACATCGAGTATCTGTCTTAATTCTTCAGTTGTTGTTCATAATGAAGACTATGAACTAAATTTTTCTTTCTAACGAAGATATGATCTTATTGGATTGCAAACGAGAAAGATTGTAATAATATACCGTAACTTTCACTTGTTGCGAGAAGTGAAAAAAAAATACATAATATTTGAGATGAATCAAAACAGATCTACAACGAATATCATAAGTAATGTTGCTAGAAAACGTCTCAACGAGTGAATGATAACATTGAATAATCTTCATTTGTGATGATTTACCTTGATGACATGAACGGTTCGAAGTATAAGAATTCGTCTTCAAACCAAAACTCAACTAGCCAAGCTTTTTTACCAAAAGAAATGAAGAATCAAGCGAATAATCCAGAACAACAAAACAAACCCTCGAATGTTTTTCACCTTTCCAGACGTGATCAAAGTTTGTAAAACTTAACATATTTAAACTAAAACAAGCTGCAGGTTAATTCAATAAACACATTGATGACAGCCAATTTTTATGAAATTGTTTGGTTTGATCACTAAGAAAGCCAAAATAACAGTCAAGTGTGATCGATTATTTGCACTATGTTTCGATGTCATCTTCCAATAACTTTTACGTGCTTGCTACGAGAGGACATCAGCACTTTATTATTTCATTTTGATACGATATCATGCTTTTAAAAGTGTTAATCAATCATACTAAGTTTTTTAAAGACTCATAACTTTATGCTAATGACACAGTATAAGGATGAGAATATGAGTGAAACTATCCTAGAGTGTTGCAGAACATCAAGTTTGACTGTTATTCGATATCTTATGTACTTATTACGAGTCTACTACTGGTCGACAAAAATGACTATTAAAACAAAAATCTTCGTTTGTATATAAAGTACTGTATGTATTCCTACCCAGCTGACGGATCCGGTAGTAACAGAATTACAGTACGATTTACCTATTCAGAACCGTAGAATATCATAGAATTATGTACATTTTCAACGAAATTTTTCTCCAAAACAACTGAAAAAAATGTAATGAAATCACAGAATAGCATGCGAAAAAAAGTGCTTGGAAAAGAATTTATTCATGAATTTTAAATTTAATTTCAACGTGTAACACTGAGTAGATCTAACAAAAATGGCATGTACACATATCTAAGATTGGTTAAAGATCTGTGGATTTCTTGTTTTCGTCTTGAGCTAGATTAAAAATCATTTTCGATCAATACAAAGATAGTCGAAAACAAAGTAGATCAAAATAAAAGTATTGTACGTCAGTCGTGGAAAACATTTTTATGATTTTTACCGGCGTACCATCATTCACACGGTAGAAAACTAATCTTCTTTAAAGTATTCAAGTGCAAATAAACTATATGCGATCACTTGTGGCTGTGTTACCGAATGAAAAACAGCCAGCGTTAATTCACTCAGAAGAAGAAACAACACGTTCTATCGTAGTGGTCTCCAAAACGAATGACTATCAACTGTGATTGGTTTACTAATTCAAATTTAACTGGTAAGAATGAATCATTTCGAGCAACATCACATTTGAACATGACAGAATAAGTATTTCTCAAGTACAAACCAAAATAAAAATGTTTATTTCTTGATTATGATGATGTAGAAGAATAAGATTCTACTTTCCGTACAATTTTCCTCTCATATACTATAAAGAAAACGTTTACAACAATTACATTTGCAATAAAAAAAACACTATTCAAACATATCATCAGCTAACCGTCGTGTCAATATCCATCGATTAAAAATATTTTGAAAGAACATTTTTTTAAAACTTTTTCAGCAATGCTAATACTAAATGTGTTCTGAAAATTCTAAGGAAAATATTAATCTAACGCTATCACCCATGTCTTATGGATCGATCTTATCGAGAATAGCCTCTCGCTATTAGTAATTAATTATCGATGTCACGTTTGTTTGATGTTTTTTTATTTGAGAAAAAAATCGAAAAATCTTTCTCTTTTTCGAATACTATTGACACCAATATTTTCGAATGTTTCTGAGACAAAATTGTACACGAAATTCAAAATGCGACTTGAGATTATTAATCACAAATGATAAGAGAAATATTTTTATTACAAGTTATGTCATCAAACTAATGTATACAATCAAAGAATGTTTTTCCTTGTGATCACTAAAATTGAAAATAATCTCGATTGTTGCATATTTTATTTTGCTCTTTTGTTTTAACCATAAAAGACATGATTAATTGGCGTCAATTATATAACGAATCACTGAACATTAAACCTGACGATACTACTATTTCAACGGAAGTAATTAACCGTTTCTTTGTTCTTAATTAATTTTAATGTAATATTCACGATCTCTAGCGTATTCGTCGTTTGGTAAACATCTATAAAAATGATTTAATTGAACAAGATCTTCATCAATATGTTGAACGTTTATCTAAATTTATTCGCTGTTGTCAAACATGTACACCACAAAGTTATGTAAGACGTTTTCCTTTTCGAATAACCATCCGCATCTACTGTACTTTGTTAGATGTTACATAAATGGCTTGATACATATATATCAGGAAACAAAAATTTCTTTGATTTTCATCTATCAGGGTATACAACAAAAAATATCATAATCAATCTACATATAGAAATACTATTTTAGACGGTCAGTATCTCCTTTAGTTTATTATTGGAATAAAACTATAAAGAGAAAACATGATGAACGTGGTCAATTGTCCGACTTGTAAGTAAAGATAAAAAAAAACCCGTCAAATGAAAAGTTTTATTTTTTGATTTTTTAGTAAACTCAACAAAGATGGTATAAAATAAATTTTCATTGTGAAAAATATCTCGTGTGATTTAGATTCGATTTCCATTTTATTATTGTCAAATATTGATGAAAATATTATCATTAGGCAACACCTTTTGACATCTCTTATTCCAAATTTCATTTATCAATTGATTACTAGGTAATCCATCATTCAGAATACTTTTAAATAAAAAAGATTCGTTTCAGATTTCAGATGTACTATACATATAAAAAAGCTCAACGTTATTCGTCTGTTGTTCAAGTTCATAGTCAACCGATGAAATCACTTCGATTTCTATTTCACGTAGTTTAATCAATAATCATGTTGAATACTTATTAAAACTCTTTCATTTCTGTAGACTAATATTTCACCTGTATTTATTTGTTTCATACATGAAGATAATCATTTTCGTGAATTATTTTGGACATTTCGTCATTTAATAACGATATTCAATTGGCCATTGACAACAAAAATTTTTTCGAATAGATCATTTCAAAAATGTTCGATTTTTGAGCAAACAATGGCGAATTACCTTGGTTTCATTGATCTATCTACATTAAATTTTAGTCGAACAGATCTCTTTTGTGTAAGTAAAGATTATTGCAAAAGAGATTGTCATCCTGTTTTAGTTCTTAGTATCTGTACCGATGTTTAAAAACATGCCATCGAAATGGACCCATCATATTTCTTTTAGAATATTCGTCTATTTTTAAGCCAACATTAAGTGATTACTATTTAATGTCTTTTCTATGCGATTTGGTTCGATTTGGTACTGTTAGGCTTTTTAACCAACTTTTTGCTTATTAAAAATTTCTTTTCATTTTTAGATCTGTCAGTACCAGATTTGATATTCATTCCAACGCGTTTACATAAATCATACTTATCATTTAGTCAACCATTTTTCTTCAAAGTAATATTTCTCTTCTATTTCTAAAATAGATATGATGAATATTCACTAATACATAGGAATTGATCGAATTCTTTATTAGAAAAATAAATATACAAAAACAATTTCTACAAGCAATAAAAACTGAACAACAACAACAGCTTGTTTATCAAGTTATTGATTGTATCTTTTTACATCTTGCATATGGTATGTAAAGGATTGATGGAAATATCCGAAGAAACAATTATAAAGCAGTCATTCTGACAGTGTATTTCAAAGAATAATGATCGATCATGTATATTATATAAGGATGGTATTTAAAATTCAAAACTATTAAAAAAATGAAGAAAATTTTCGGATAAGTTAAAGATACAGTTCGAAGAAGAAACAATCGACGAAAGAAATATTTTAAAAAAAGTTTCACCCATGCATGAAAACGATAAACGTGAACTGTGCTAAGAACATTGACTTCAGCTCTAATTGATTACTTTTCAATAGGGTTCTTCTTCATTAGTCTACATTCGGCCTTATGTAGTCTTGAAAGAAACCTATTAAGATCAAATATCAAAAGAGTGATCAGTTGAAATTTTTCTTCGTCCGAAAATGATTTCTAAATAACTTTTGTTTTAAATAGTTTCATACAATGTCTATGTTTTTCTGTGAGTTCTTTAAGTCTCTCGCCCTCCTCCATCACAAAAATCGATTTCACGTAAGATATTTTCAAATCATTTGTAACTAAGGACACATGTTAAGACTGCCGTGAAAGGGAATTGATAAAATTCTGAGCTCTATATCATGACGTATGATAGACATATACGGTTAACAAGAATTTTCTGTCTGAATTGATTTTATCTATTTTATTATAGTTATGTTGAACGAAGAATTTCAAGATGAAGTGCCTACAGAAATCTTTTTGTTTTGAATTTTTACTTTTTAGGTGAAGGAGAAAGATCACCAGTTCAGTCACTCGAAAAACTTTCTAAACGTGATGATCTAATCATATACGCGTTTTTATACATAGAATAGAAATACAGCTTTATTTTAGAAGAAAGAACTCAAATTGAAAATTACGGCTGGTCCAAACGTAATGCTGTTACGTTTTTGACACACTTTTTTTCCAATTATTTCGAAAGCAGTATGACCTAAATAGTTCATTCAGACGCCATTCGATGCAGCTTGTCTTACTCTATGTATAATATAACAGTGAACATTTTCGAAAGAACACTCTCACTTGTAGAAAGATTTTTCTATCGAGTAACACTGTTACATAAAAGGGCCCTAACTTTGAAGTGGTCTCATTCATATTTTAATTTTCTGCGAATTTTACACTTCAAATGAAATACTCCTGGAACAAATATTGAAGAGCACCAAACGGGCTTTCTAATGGTAAAAAACGTTTTTCTCTAATTAGCTTCCCGCAAAAACAAATATCGACAAAAGAACGTAACGCTGTGACACACTTTTTTGTCGATCAATTTTGAGTCATTCAACATGCTCAGATCTATTTGATTTTTACAACAATGGGTCTTTTCTATACATATAACCTTCGTTGAAACAATCAAGTTGCAACGACGAAGCGGAAGCCTATTATTAATATGGGAAGTTGAAAACTCTGCAACAATCTAAAATTTATCGTCCGGGATGAAAGTTAAAAATAAATAGGCTATTTTGTAGAGAATCAAATTCTGCATCGAATGGAATTATAATCAAATGATTTCTAAAACACATTCTCCCTTGAAAAATTCAAAATACGATTTTCCAAAAGTTTAAAACACTGAGTTGGTTGCCAAAATGCGATTTTTCTCAAGAAAGACTAGTAAATTCGTAATCAGCGCAAAACTCTGCATAGAAAAGCGTGTCGAGATCGATCCATCTCGAAAAGAAAAACATTTTCTAAAAACTTGATCATCGAGGTAGCGCGCTACGTGGACAAGCCAATTGATACTCTCTGTCAAACGAAAATAAGTTTCCATCGGGGATGACGAAGCTCCTTTGAGAATTTCAGTATGCAGGATGGAACAAGTGAAAATTGAAAAATATTTTTCAAATTTTTCTTAAAAACGCTGATTTTTCTAGTAGGAAGTAACAGAAATCATTCCAAGTCTTTGGTAAAACGATGTACTAAATTAGAAGACACTGTAGTTTTAAAAGCAGACTTCAAAAAATCTTTCCTTACCATTACATAAAATTCTATAGTTTTGACGAAAATCGACTTCTTTTTGATGGGTTAATGGCACCAGCTCAAAGAGTGAAACTAATTTCTGCATGCTTGTTAAAAAGCATCGAATGATATCAATATACTGGTAAAGATACGGTAGCAAGTAGATAGAGAGACTTCTACTGGTCAACATTGGGTCCTAGTCAATGTCGACTGAAAATTTCATCTTATGTTCGTCTATTATCTATATTGTTTCCAATACACTTGTATACCATTTATTGCTATGATCAGCGCATTATTATGAGTACTCTGTATTTGGAAAATAAAATAAGCAACGCTTTTTTTCTAGACACAAACCAGCTTGTTTCGACTACCATAGAAATCCAGAACATTGTTGCTGCGATCGAACTCTGTCAAATACAGATTCATATGGTTTGTTTTATTTAAATAAGCTATACGATTTAACATGAATATATATATTCATCCTTATATCAGACACCAACAGTTGAAACTATCTTCGATACTCTTCAAAATATTATTAAAACATGTCCATTTATCGTTGCCGACAATCATAAATGGAATGAAATAACTCAACAACATATTGAACAATATCAATTTAAATTACAGGCCAACAGTTCAAAATCAAATTTACTGTCAATAGTAAGGAAAGAATATTTTCTCGATATTCTAGCAGGTAGCTACACTCGTATGAAAGAAGTACTGAGAAATTCATTGTTTTCTTGTTTTAATCATAACAAGCATTATCAATTCTATCGAAAATACATCACGTTGAAAGTGTTCCATATGTATTTGAATCAGATATGTTTAATCAGTTGGCATTTCTTCTATTTACATTTATGGATAAGCGATATTTAAACATTCGTCCATGTCGAAATCTTACTCAAATCATTCAACAAATAATGCAAATGTGTGAATTAAGGAACTATATTTCAACTGTAAAAAGAAAATAAAATTTGAACTTTAATCGATCGGTGATACAACTTTTATGCTTTCTTTTTCTTCTGTTGATCAGACATATATTCCACAAAAATCAATGCATTTTCGTGACACCATTCTATCAGATCATGAGTGGAGTGATGATGATGATAATGATGGTATGAATGAACAATTCATTGAATTTGACGATGACAATGAAAATAATAATGATGATGATTGTAATGAAATTCTTACAAATGACTTATCAAGTAAAATTTCAGAAACGATGAAATCATCCTACGGAGTAAGAATATCGATTTAAACGAAAACAAAATCTCTCTTACATCTATATTTGCATTTTAAGATAAATTATCGTGAACATCATTTACAACTGAAATTTTTTTCTAAATTATTGGGTTCTTATATCGAAGCCATAGTTTATATATTGAAATATCATATCGATGAAGAAATGGATTTATTCACATTGGAAAAATTCAATATCAATCAAACATTTTATTTTCGTAAGCGCAAGTTCTTTTTTTGGCATTCTTTTCCAATCATTGATCATCTTTCAGAGGAAACATGCCATCTAATTAGTAATGATATACTTTCATCTGTACGTCGAGCATACAAATATCGGTTCATTGAAAGCTACAATGCAACCGACGAATCATTCATATTTCTTGAATCTATAGATGATTCTGTATGTCCATTATTAAAAGATAATCTTATGTCGCTTTATGATGAATTTGTTAAACTATTAAACTGTTGTTGTAGTGAATAACAGCTAAAATAAACAAAACTTGTGTATTTCTTGTTTTGTGAATACAGGAGTAGATATGAGAATGTCACTGAACATGTTTCTTGAGATTATACAAAAAAAGATTTTAATCAATGATTTTTTCGTAGATTGATCTTCATGAAAACATCTTGTCTTTATTTTTCCAAGATAGAAAATGAAATTGAAAAGAAATCCATTACATAGATATAGAAGTGGATTTCTACGACATTAATTCCAAGGAAATAATTTGTAGATGGCGTATGATACATTCTTGATAAAGACTGTCTACTGCGTACTATTTGGAATTCAAAAACATATATACTTTTGTCTTTTCGTGCTTTTAAAGAAAGCGGATTTCGCAATTCGTAGATAATTCGATCTTCAGTCGTACCGGTATGTTTACAACTGTTTGAAACAAATTTCTACAATAAAAATATTACTGAGCGTCTTACTGTGAAATATCATCATTTATGTACTTAAATTACTGTAATATTTGATAAATTTTAAAATGTAAAACAATATGATTACTCTTTATATAAGAATAGAGGTCAGATATTTTCTTGGTCTCGTTCAATATCCTAGGTTTGAATCCTTTACTAATATAACTAGCGGTATGTTTCAAGAGCACGCCATGTTGTCTCACTATTTCAGTTCTCAAGAGTCACATTCATGTTGAATCAAAGATTCAAGTTATATTTTAATAAACCTATCTGTTGCTAGTCTAATATAAGAAATACTTGACAAACGAGAATAACACTTCTTTTGTTTTCTTGTGTTTTCATATTTATGAATTGATGAATACCGCAAATTTATGTAATTATTTTTCAACAAGCATCGATGATCATAGCCATTGACATTCAATGAAACTCCGCAATGACTTTTTATGTTGCTTTTAACAATAAAGATCGACAATACGTTTAATGCTACGATTTCAAAATGTATTATAATTTATGAAATGTTTCTTAACGAAGAAGTTCAAATAAAATAGATCGATCTTTTATTGCAATTACTTGTATAAAGGCAATTATTGTTGTTGATGACGACAACTTGTCATTTTTCGTTTAGTTTATGTATGCGTCTGTATCATTAGATATCATTCTGTGTCTGTCCAATGTCATCCTATAATTTATTTTTCATCTAACCATAAAATCATTTTGATGAGTGCACATAAATGAAGAGCACAAGGAAAAGAGGGAAAGATATGTACATCGTCTTTTGCTCCTATATTAATATATGCATACACGCTTGACATATTCACCCACTGTATTGATCCATTGGTCGTCGTTATCAATGTGCTATGCTTGAATGATTTTGTTGAAAATGAGGAGAAAAAAAAGAGAGCGCATATGAAGCATTCGAATAGTTGTACAGGTTAAGAGTAGTGTCGTCGTTTTTTTTTGTTGTTGCTCTGAACACATCATCGTTTCGATAACCACTCTTGAAGGGAATCGAACTTGTATGAAAATAATTTGAAAATGTTCATTCTCTTCTAAGTGGCCTTTGGACGATGTATATCATCATACATTTTTGTCTAAAATAAATTGAAATCTTCTGTTTCTTTTTGGGTTCAAACATCTAATTGAGAACTTGCACGTCTTAATGGATTTGATTTCATGTGTTTAAGTGGATTACTTAATCGTCGATCATCAATATCATCTTGCTGCGTGCAATGCATTGCTAACGATGGCTTTTTTGAATACTGAAATGAATTTCGTTTCGATGTTTGTTTTTGAAATAAACATATTAATTTTTGAAATTCTTTTCGAAATATTGGACCAGTTAAAGTATAAACATAAAAATGTGATGCATGATTTAATTGATGTATAAGAATAAATAGTGTTGTACTAGCCCATAATTGACATAGATAATTCATTTGAAAATCTTGACTTAAATGTGTACGAACAAAATCATTGATTTCCGATGGTAACGATAGTAGTATGAATAATATGGATGTAGATAATAAAAACCATGTTAATTGACGATCTTTTTCTTTTCGACGACGATTTTTTCGTCGTATAGAAGCAGTTAATATTGATGTATTTCTTCGTGTATACTTGACGATAATAAATGTATTACAAATAAATATAATTATAAATGGTATAAGAACTGTTTTGATAATATCGATGTATGAATCATAATAATGAACATAAAAATAAATGTAATTGTCAGATGTTGGTAAACAAAAACCCTCATTATCAATGTGAAAACCAAATAGAAAATGACAATTTATAAGGCTAAATAGAATAACAACAAATATGATCATTAGCTTAGCTGTTAGTTTTCGACAAAATCGATAACGCATCGTTGAATTTGAAACAAGAATACAACGATCCATGGCAGCTAATGTAAGAAGGTAATTTGATATATCTGTTGATGCATAAATAAGGAAAATAATTGATTTACACATAAATGTATTGGATAACAATTGAACATTATATCCATGGTAAAGAATATTCTCCAATGTATAACCAACTAATACACTGATATCACTCATACTCAATGCTAAAAAATAAATAGAACATGAACGTGATCGAAGTGCCTTTCGACTGAACACGAGAATCGACAAAAAATTTCCGATACAACCAAGTATAACTACAAGAGTGCCAGCATATCTAAGAAATAATGCTACATTGAATCCACATTGAGTTGAATAATTAGTTGAACTATTTGTAACGTCATACATGGTTAACGTTGTTGACCAATTCAAAGAAACCATATGATATAGATAAAAATGTTAACGAAATTCGTATTGTTAGGATGCTCTATAACTAAAGCAAAAAATAAGCAGAGATAATCTTGTATTTATTGATAGTCTAAAAGTGAGACACTTTTTCTCTTTAACGATGATGATGAAGCTGCTCTGGCATTACATTTCTTATACATTGATATATTTTATACGCAGCATTCGATGAAATAACGGAAGTTTCCAAAATGATAATGTCGGTTTTTTTCTCACTAGCTAACAAAATATTCTCATGCACATTTAAATGTGCTTATAGGCAGAAGTCATTGTTGTTATGTCGGCAAAAAAAAAATTACAGATTAATATACATGTATATGCCTACGCTTATACTAATGCATATATTCAACAGACAGATGTAATCAAAACAGATCTCGAAGATTAAATTAAAAAAGTCATAACTGCACAGGTGTTTATCTTGCGAATGATTTTATACTTATCGATGAATAATAAAAAGAAATAATCTATGAACTCGTCTCATATCGAAATGTTGACTTATGATTATTAAAAATATAGAAACAAAATCCTTTTGCATGAGCATAGGGATGTAACAATACCATTTGGAGACACCTAAAGATTGCCAATTTTCATGATGAAGATCTATCAATACCAACCTATACTTTTTGTCGCTTATAACTAACAAACTTAGCTCTATCTGATAGAAGAATAAAAAATACCAATACCAACGAAAAGTATCCCCGGTATTGGTGAGTATTGGTGAAAATTAGCGTTTTTTTACCAATACTCACCAATACCGGGGATCTTTTTCGTTGATATTGGTATTTTTTATTCTTCTATCAGATAGAGCTAAGTTTGTTAGTTATAAGCGACAAAAAGTATTGATTGGTATTGGTAGATCTTCATCATGAAAATTGGCAATCTTTAGGTGTCTCCAAATGGTATTGTTACATCCCTACATGAGCATGACTTACTTGTGATGGAAATATCTTACGTTACACAACAGAAATAGACAACTCAACAGTTATTAAAGTACAAACAGAAAAGTCACTTCCTTTGCTTCGCTCTAATAGTTTGTCGAAATCTTTCACTTTATTCATGTGACTATTGTTGCATAGATCATTGAAGGTATATTCGACCTGTATAATACTGAAAAAATAAAAAATGGAATAGAAATCAAAGAAAATTTTTTTTTGTATTTACATGTTTACATTTATTTATATTTTCTCATATTATCTCAATCTTAATTAATTCTGTGGCAATACATTATTTTCATAATTAATAATTCTTCAATCTTAATTTTCGAATCAGATACAAAGATGAAAGAGTATGAGCAACGGAGTCGTATGCAAAATTTCTTTCCATTTAATATATTATGAATAGATTTTCCGTTCAGTTTGACTTGGTTTACTAATTTCTGTTATTCAATTTCTAACAGTGTCCTACTTTAATAAATGATTGTCACGGAACTATCGTAGACAGGAACGTCTGCGATCCCCTTATGTATTGTGAGTAGTAAAATCTACACAGAATATAGAAGTGTATAAATCATAACCGTCATTGGTCATATTACATTCCAAAGAGGAAAGAATATGTCTATGATATTAATACGTTTTAAAGATAAATTTTCTATTAATAACATTGTCTATCATTACAAAAAAGGATTTCTGAGAAAGATGATAGTATGTTATCACCAGATTATCAATATTAACATTATGGAAAATATCGTAAAATACATTCTTCCTTACTCATGATAATGAAGGATAGAAAAAAAAGAGCGAATCATCTATTAAACTTGAGTCTGTTACCTTCAAGATTGATTGACATCATAGAAAAACAAAATACTAGTTAATAATTTATAATGGATCAACTATCATCTATCGATTAACTTACCTTTTTGTTGACAATGATCCATGAATAGATGTTTGTGCTTCATTTTGAAAAATATTTGATATTGTGTTCAGAGATTGTATCAAAAAAAGAACTGATTTCTCGTATCTTCAATAGTTAGTCAACGAATAAGATTTGTGCCCCGGATGACTACAAAAGAAAGATGTAAGTTAAAAAGAAAAGAAGACTTTTAGTTGATATCGTGTTGTTGTTTCTTACTGTGATATGTAATGTTTTCTCTATAGCAATCTTAGTAACCGTTTAAGTTATTTTGAGAACGGCAAAATGAATAAGTAGAAAAAGAAAAGAGTTGTTGAAGTTCTTTTGATGTTAATGGAAATTTATCTGATGAATTAACGTGACACGCATACAATCGCTAGAGTAACTAAAAGATTCTTTTTATATCAGAAATAAAAGAAGACTTCCGCAACTATTCTAACTATCATATAATAGTAAAACTCAAGGTGCACGACGTCATCGAGTTCTTTAAATAAGTCTAACAGAAAACAAATCTGAAGAATTCAACTGTTAATAGTGTGACTACTTTTTCCGATTGTAGTGTTTTTCTGTACAAGAAATAATGTACAAAACTCAGTGAAACTTACATAAGACAAAAAGCGAATGACGCAACGGAAACTTGCCTTATTTCCGAAATATATTCAATTCATGGATATAGAAAGAACAAAATTACCTGAACGAGTTCATAATGAAAACTTGAAAAGCATCGATTTCCCTTTTTTTTTAATAAGTTTTTACTTGTCTGAGTGACACTTATAAATTTATAAATATTACTTTACAACAGTTAACAGTGAATTTTGAAATAAGCTATTATTTTTCTATACTATGTTGTAAAGCGTTTTCACAAGATTGAACTTAACAAATGAGTGCACATTGATAATTTACACAGAAAAAAAGATTTTCTTTGAGTGGAAGACATTCTTGCAGCTAGATTTTAATAAGAACCATTTATTCCAAGCTTGCTGTCGTGTCAATAAGCATTGATGAATCTTACGCGGTCACTAAGACACGTAAAATTTCATGAAAAAAGAATGAGTATTTGACCAAAGTACAAGATATAAAAATCAAAACTAGACGGATGTTTTAAAACTATCCTATTAGAAAGTTAATTTCCGTCATAAATATCAAGTCAACGTGTAAATCTTTTGTACAATGACATTTTATGCTAATGTAAGCTATGATTTGTTTTCATCATAACGTTAGATTAAATGATTCTTCATTTAATTTATTTTCTTATTCGTTGTCTGATTGCATTGTCGGTTTACTTTCTAATAGATTTATTTAGCATAGTTCCCTTTAACTTAAGTAAATAAAAGCAATCGTCAATCTAACTGTTATCAGGCTTTCAAATGTAGTTTTCTGAGCACGGGTACTGGTTATCGTACAAGAATAAGTTAAGTTTTTCTCATTTTATTCTTCACTGTGAAAATATTTTTATAAAAGGCATATTATTAATCGAATCTAAATAAAAACCGATTCTAGAAAACGTTTTTTTTTAGTTCAAAATTGATTCCTTTTATTCGTTTATTTTTCAACGTCTGTAGAGAATAAGTCGAATGTAAAACGGCTACAAACACAGATCATGACAGCACTCTCGTTAATGAAGCAGTTATTATAACATTGCATTTTTATCTAATATCTAAACAGAATCAAGAAACTTTTTATAGATATTTATCCTTCAAAGCCACAGTTACTAACTGTTGCAAATTTTCTGTTCATTTGATTCTTGTTCATAAAACTATTTATCTATTATGCCAATGCCAAGATGTATTCATACATATGTTTATCTTGTGTCATGACCCTTCATAGATTTGATAAAGTTAGCGATAAAATGTACTGCAAATTATATGGTATGACTATTACGCTCAAAATTTTGCCTAGTTTAAATTTCTAAATTGCATATTGTCGAATATCATGTTTTTAATCAAACAAAGGCAGATACGTACATAGCAACATCGCTAACAAATCATTTCCTAACATCTCAAATAGATAGAATATTTTGTCTTGATTCTCACTATTCTTGCCTAATTATTCGAACGTACTACTAATCGTTGTTACGAAGTTTCATTTTGTTTACATCACATCGTCTGCTACTTAGTCAACCAGCTCAAATATGAAAAATAAATCTATCAAACTAATGTGTGGCTTACATATGTTTAGTGTTATATTAAATTTTGATAGAATCCATTGTCAAATACATCGAAAACTTCAGAATGGTGTCTGAATCTGCAATACATCTCCGTCTCCTAATTTCATCGATGTCTTCTTTGTTTTTGAACGATTCATTGAGAAAAATTCATTATAATAAGTAACATTTAGTCAAATGCCATCATTTCAATAGATGAATAGAGAAACAAGTCAACGAAAATTAAAAAGTAAATTCATTCATCGTAAAATCGACCGATAGTGACAAACTATTCGTGAGAGTCTAGCATTGGAACTTTCGATTCTAACACAGATGTCTTCGCGAGTAATGCAAGTTGAATAAGTGATTCAGAAAATAAAAACAAGGTCAACTAGTAAGATAATAGCATCTGTCAAAAACACAATGGATTGTGCATTTACATTTAGTATTGCTTGATTGATTTACTGAATCCTCCCAGAGCACGTTTTTTGGAGTACTATATCAAGTAATATTAAATGCAACATGTATTTTGTTTATGACAGATGTTATTTTCTTACTAGTCGACCTAGTTTTTATTTTCTGAATCACTTATTCAACTTGCATTACTTACGAAGATATCTGTGTTAGAATCAACAGTTCCAATGCTAGACTCACGAATAGTTTGTCACTATCGTTCGATTTTACGGCGACTGAATTTACCTTTAACATGCCAAAGAATCTTTGTTTACTTGTTTCTCTACTCGTCGATTGAAATGATGACATTCGACTAAATGTTATATTGTATGATGTGAAAGAAGAGTCATGATGAATTTTTCTCAATAAATCGTATAAAAAAAGAAGATATCAATGAAATATGGAGACGGAGACTGAATTCATGTGACATATTATAGTTCATTTTTAAATAAAAATTTCTTACAGGCACTTCACTAAGATCTAAGAGAGCACGTACTTGTTGTTTTCAACTGAGTAAGTGTAGCATGCATTTCCATTTATGCATAATTGATGTATGTAATGACAACATCTTCTAAACTTTTGCCCGAAGACGATGCTCCCAAGTAGTTTTATGAACACGCAAACGAACAAATTAATTATTTTCGAGTGTTGAATAAGAAAAAAGGTGATTAACTATTATTCTTTTGCGCCTGTATAGAGTAGAAAATACTTCGTCTTGTTTTATTTTTCTTAAGATGATAGATGTAAGAATTCCGACAATATAATTCATTGACAGTTGTCAAATTTCAAATCAACCATATTCATGACAAAGATAAATAAACACTCATTAAAATTAATTCTCAAAGAAGAGTAAAATCTTCAGGGTCTTATTTGAGAACCCTGATAAATTACGAAGTCGGGCTGAAAATGCAGTTTTGTCTAATGAATCATTCCAATGTCAAACTTCTTCTATGATAGATATAATAGTCTACCCCATTAGTTAAATTGCTCAACAAAGTCTGGTTCCAACCTCTTGTTTAAAATCTGTTGATTTGTTTGTCTAGTCTGTATTGCATGTAACACCTAGTCGTAACAATTCCTTAATCGATCAACATACAAACTAAACATCACAACAATATCCTTCTTAAATTTGGATGGATTTCTGAAAATTTTTGATCAGTTAGTTTTTTGTGTGTGAAATCACAGAATAATGTTCTGGATAGAACTATCATTGATCTGACTGCTTGCCAAAAAAGGCTTTATTTTCATTATCGTCGATTACTAGTGTGTAGCAACATTTTTACATTACTGTCAGTTTAATGACATCAGGTTGTGAATCCCCTGCTGACATTTCGACTGAAGCGGCAACGCGAGGAAAATGGAATACGACTATCGAACGAATTGTGAAACATTTTGTATCGTACTATTCATAGAGGAATAGCAGCTACATACAGATATATTTTTACGATTATAATCACTGCAATACTGCGGGAATACTTCATCAAATTATAGCAATCGCAAGATTAATAGCAGCTCAATAGAGCAAAACGAAATACAAATTACGAAACGTTTCTGTTAATGAAATTATTTTGCTGTTGAAGAGATTCAGAACGATAAGTAATAAACTTCAGTAAAGACAAGACCATATTTACGCAGTATGTAACAGACGACGACTAATGAGAAAAGAAAAAGAGCATGAGAACTATTGGTAACATAGGAAAGGAAAATTATTAAAGTACCTCGAGTCGACTACTAACAAAACATGACTTGTCAACTTAAAAATTTAGTAATCAACACTACAAACATGTATTGTGCATAATAGTGAAAATCGATCCATTACTATGAAATAATATATTGACTGGTTTTACTTCAACAAACGAGGAATCACTAGTCGACAAAGAAAATAAATGAAGGATCGAAATTTTCTGTAAAAATAGAACTTGAAAAAACAAGAACAGTAAAACAACGTGCAGAAAACTATTATCCATTTCAAAAAAGAAGGCCGATGGATACAGCTATTATAGCTGTATCCATCGGCCTTCTTTTGAAGTGGATAATAGTTTGCATTTTCATTACATGATACATTTATTTCTACTGTATGTTTTCCACGACAGGAAAAACACAATAACAGTAATAGATTTCCTGTCAATAGATTAAAACTTAAACCACTTAAGAATTTTCCATTAAAACACTATACAGTATCTATTGGGAGAAAATCATTAAAAATTGCGAATGAACATCTGTAGATATTCTCATATGGGTTGAATTAAAAGCATTTAAGATCTCTGATGCTTGATATCGACAAATCAAAATTTAATCAAGTCATACCGACCATCTGCACAACCAGTAATCATCCAACGTTCTTTTTCTTAAAATTGTACGTATGTAAAGTGTTTTTTCAATTATTTCTCGTTCCTGATAAAAGTAGAGTAATTTCCAATGCTAAACATAAAGCACATGTTATAGAACTATACTTTCATAATATCAGGTAGAATCGGTGCAAACAAATACTCAACCACGTCGTCATTTCTTTTGGAGCCTGCTATTTTAATATCACGATCATTAAAACCTATATTTAACTTAGTCTAAGTCTGCAACTCTATCGAGATATGTTAGAAAAAAAGCTCATTATCAAAAATGCATGGTAATAAATTTTTCAGCTGTCACGCTTTTTCTTTTTTTGATGAAAATATAGATTGCAGAAAGCGTTTTTTTTATCGTAGAAAAACTAATTAAAAGAGATGAGCAGCATGACTGTGTGCACTTGTTGAAATGGAAATGTAAAAAAATAGTTCTACTTAAGCATACAGAGTACATGCAGATTTCTGTTATGATCATATACAGAAAATTGGACGTAGACCTCTTAGCATTGTTTATTATATCATTGAGATTATTCAAGATTTATCTATTGCCGTATTATTGTTGAATAGACATTTTTCCGCAAAAATTTAAAATGGAAGCAATCCATTCCTATATTTGGAGCGAATAGCGGCAATTTGTTTTGTTTCGTTGAGAATTTCACATTAGACTTATAGTGTAGAAAGGAATAAGTTGATCGCGTATGCAATACTGTTTACAACTCGTCAGTTTTCACTATAGAATATAGCTAGAAAGCGGTAAAATATGATTTGATGAAAACTGCGAAGAGATGAATTAGAAGTTATGATCTTGTTCGATCCGTAGCACGAAGGATATCTAAAGATATTCACTGAAATCTGATCGCATTGGTGATAACTTTTATTTAACAGTTGAAAAAATACATTCTATGAATCATATGTTATAATGAAAGCATTTACTACTCACTTTATGTATGCTAGGTTAGAAAAAGTAAAAATTTGAAAATGCGATCTGAAAAAAATTCTTAATAGGATTAAAACTATTGTATATTACATTATCATGCCATGATTAGTAGTTTTATCATCAATACGTTAATCATGCCATGTTCACATAAAAAGCCTCAAAATTCTATTCACTGTAGCTCGACTGAGAAGTGTTGCCTTCAAAACATCGTTATCTTCAGATTTCAAGATGATATAGGCCGCATAATCATCTAAAATATAGATTGAGTACAATCAATGTATAATAAGTCAAGCAAAAGTAATGATTGAAAATCTATTATTAATCGTAACCATGCAGCATTAACATTTTGAATCTAAAAATAAGATTAAAACTACGGAAATGTGCGAATGATCCTCTTTAATGCTAAAAATTATTGAAACTGTTTGTATACTAATGTTTTAGTGCTCTTGAAGATTTTCAGTATAGGAAGTAACTCATTTTCAATATACAGGCAACGTTTGCAGAATAAATTTATTAAAATGCAATGTGTAAAAATCTTTAAAATCTTGTACAAATTTTATTCCGATGTTGCCGACGTGAAGTTTCAGAATATCAATAAGATACTCTCTTGTAAAAGTTTCAAATATATTTGATGACAATACGGTTCACATGTTGTCAATGTTTACCACACAAATAGTGAATACTTTGACTATAAACATATTTATAAGAGTTTCAAATAGAGAAGATGAGGTCATTGTTCGAAGTTCATGAGATCATACACTTTTATCACAGTGTAACTGTTTCCTTAAGCATCTGCTGAACAAGATCAAGTCATACAGTAGAAATCGAAATGGTTATATAAAAATATGTCATAGAGACATTCAAACTATCAGTTGAAGGACTTTTAAACGAAAATTTTCGTGGTTGACTTGAGTAGGAACTCATACGCCTTTGTAACAATGAAAACTACTGAAAACGCCTGGAAAAAATAAGATTTGGGCTAACTTACTTTTACAGTCTGCTCCTTGAAAATTCTTTCTATGTCATTTTGTTACAAGTAATTTATACACGGCTCAAGTAGCAGTTGATTGTATTTTTGTAATATAAGTTCTTAATGAGCAATTAAAATAAGTATTGACTCTGTCAGCATGGTGTTTATTTTTATAGACGATTGTGATAATGAATTCAATCTGTCGTATTTCGAATAGTACAACGTGCTCAAGTAGATCATTGTTTTAGCATACAGAACAATGCACAATTAAAAACAGGATTTTGGATGTTTCAGTGCGATCGAAATATTTTATTAACATTTCATACTAAACTCACTTCATTTCATCAAAGCATATCGATATCAATGCAATAGTATGTAAAAACCGTGCAGAGTTCTAATATGAGCTTCACTTACCGATGATAATTGCATGTTTCGACCGCGTTGATATCATTTAATAAAACATCTGATAAGTACCGGTTTTCTGCATGTACATTCTTCTGTCAGAAATTACATAGATGGTTCCAGTAATTTCATCTAATCGACAGATTGATTCGTGAAGATTTAAGAAAATGGTGATGATGTTTGTAAATAGAAGACAAGATAGATTTCAAATAGAATGATATTCTTCGATGTTTATTCTGTTGATTTCATACGTTGCCTATCGACAATAACTAAAACGTTCTTGACAATGATGTTAGTAATTTCATAATTGAAGCACATCTAATAGTTTATTTTGATTGTTATTGTCAACTCACAATAAATTATAGCTGAGTAATTTTGACAGTTGAAAGTTTCACTTAGAAAATATCTCCGAATGATTACAATGATGATGATCATCATCGTCATCCCCTCATATTTTCTGGTAAAGAAATAATTACGGAAAACCAAAATATTCGAAAACACTTCCAAAATTCAATCAGAGTCCATCAATGCCAATTCTCGACGACATTGCATAGTATGATTAAATTTCATGAAATGAATAAAAGTTCATTCAGTCTCTGAAAGAATACAATTTTCTAATCGATGATGAACCATTAGAAATCTGGGGTAGAAGAGAGAGAGAGAAGATATTTTTGTTTACAGTCCAAGACTAAAACTTTGTTCATCTGCGATTCACTAATTAGTTCGAAGAAACCATCTCAAATATTTTTCTTGAGAATATCTGAGATATTGAACTTTGTTTTATTGAAACTTGTACGAATTTTTAGTAAACTTAACGAAAGGATTTCTACACTCGATACATTTACTGAGAAGTGTTCAGTTTTCTGTTCGTATGAAGTAAAGTTAAACACAGATAAATTAGGCATTGTAAAATAATTTGAGAAATCAAGCAATGTGTTCTTCAGAGTTCTCAAGAATGTGTGTTCTCTTGGCTATTTACAAGGCACATGCTTTCACTGTGATAATCTGTACCATATGGAAACAAGAGATAAAGATTATAGTTATCAATACAAAAGAAACATCAAATTTTGGGTTAAAGATATTACTTAACAAACGATTGTTTTCTTTTAGGTACAGCAAATGAAAGTTAAATTGATATTTAAGAATTTTCCAAGATGATATGATATGAAAAGTTAGTCAGTCTTTGTTCTACGCAAAATGCGTGTGTAAATCATGACCATCAGATAAATATCCGTCTTCTTAATTTTTTAAAGTGCTGATATAAATATTTGAAGATATGATTTAAAACAGAAGCAATGCCAACAACTTCATCAATAGAGTGCACTAAGTCAGATACACATGTATCAATAAAATCTAACTTGAACCAATTATAACTCTATATATTTTAGTGTTACTAGAGTCCATAAATATCTTATGAAAGAGTTATATGATCTTGAAAGTGATGGATATAACTAAGCATAGACAAATAAGGAAATAATTACAACGCCGAGTATCAAAAATAAATAGATTTTGTGAGAAACTATTTAAAGATATTCGTTAAATGACTGTATACTGGAGAAGTATTATATATATATCTCAATGGAACTTGAATGCTGTATTTGAAAGTGTGATTTCTGTGAAGGTTTTCCAATGAATTTCGGGCATTTCTCATGAGAAAAAGCAAGAGGTTTCTCAAAAACTCGAACCTATTAGAATCCAAAATTAATATGCTAGAGACATAATGAATATCAAAATTTTTCTTTCATCAATAACCCATTTGTATAATTAAAATCACGATCCAAGTCATTTTTTACTATTCAGTTTTTATTTGCACAGTATTCTACTATAATCGATTTTTAACCAATACACTCTTGAGTTCATGTGATATGAAAAAAATATATTAGTAGGTAACATTGAACTATCTTTTTGTTCTTCTTACTTAAAAAAATTGATAATGTTGCTTGTGGAAAGATTTATTTTAGTTCTAATTTAAATATCAGAGCTCGATAGCATTTCTTTTTATATTCAAATATTAAAAATTGCTTTGAACTTAATCGAATAATAGACGAAATTGTCAATATTCTAAATGTAAAGGAAAAATCCGAATTTCATTGCAGTATTGTTGTTTCAATAGAATTAGAGTCTAAGAAGAGATAATGTTTTCAAATTTTTCTTGATGATTATGTCGTTTTCATATTATATTCTACTTGATTACTAACTAGCGTATTGAACTATCTTATTTACAGACCAGTGTCAAGTAAAGTGAAGCTGCTGATTGTGAAAATGTTGAATTCTCTATTTCCCTTTTTGATCGGTTCGACATGTAAAAAATCTTGGCATTAAACAGCAAACTCAATTCGTATTTATTGTAATCATGTATATCATTATCAACGCATGAGTTCAATTATTGGAATGCTTAACAGTTGAAGATTTACAGTTTCAGTTGTCATATTATTCCTCACTGACATATTGCATACACTTTTCATATAAATGAAAGCTAGCCGAAAGTGTAGTAGAACAAGAAAGGATGAAGCAAACTATTCTGATACATCAATCGCTCTCGATAGATTAATCAACAATTGTTGTTTTATTGAGTATGAACGATACAGCTTATAGTTAGAAGACTTGCAACTGACTTGAAAAACAATGAATTTATGTTGGAATTAGTATAATACAGATAGTGAAATATGAAATATAAAAAGATTGGAAGATAGTATCGCCGTGAAAAATTCTCTTTCTAATATACCTATTTTCGATACTTCGATAGGTCTTCTTTCTTTCGTGTTTTTCCTTACGAGATGAAAGTTTTTTTATTCAGATGCTTGCAAATTAATTGATAATATTCAATAATGGGAAAAACCAATTTGAATAAAAATATTAAGATACTATGAATGGCTTACATCAAGTATCAAATTACTGTTTGATTTGGATGGGATATTACCCAACAAAGAAATAAACGAACAATGGCCATTTTGCATTATGCTACATAGTAAGTGATATGAAAACTTCAATCTTGTAATGACTATAACCATAGTTTCACTATTGATATTTCGTTTTTTTTTCATATGACAAAACAAATTGAGAACGAAAATTTTTCTCTTCTTTTCTTTTAAAGTATAATTTTGAATTAACTCACTGTAAAGCTTGAACAAGCAATTACTTCTGAATGTTCCATGTTATCATCGAACAATCGATGACAATTTTATAAAACAACCCAACATTTTGTAACTAAGATCATTCGTTCTCATTTCGAACAAATATTTACCGATAAAAATATTGATAAAATGATGCCACACATTGATATTCCACGACGAGAAATTCATTGTCATTCAACAAGACATCTTCGTCAAAAATCAAAATTATATACTTCAGATTCTTGTAAGCAACTTGCAGAGTATTCTGAGAAATTATTTCAAAGGATATTTCTAACGATCAATGATAGTTATACTTCTACAAGTCAAACATTGAATAATTCGGCATACTGTGATAAACAAAACTTAGAAAAACCGTCGATAGACGATATTCTTCAAATGTTAGTTGATTTTCTGGGTGAATTTTTACTTTTTCTTTCATCAATCGTTGAATATGAACGAGTTCAACATCGGGTTCAGTTGAAAAAAATCCTAGACATTGCTGAATTCATTTATCGATTTCGTTTAACATTAATTATGCAAATGAATAGAAGTCACGAGAATAAGATGTACTACTACTCGTCTATGCTAGATATCACATCTATCTCCTCGATTCTTCGCGAGCTAGCATCTTTCATGCACTATATAGACCAAGAACAACAACTAAAAGAAACTATGGTAGATTATTATCAGTCAACTGCATTCTGCCAATTATTAGATCGTTTAGAAATAGTCACGAAATCCTACATGAATTCTGTTGGTATGGATAACAATTTACATGTAGGTTAGAAATTTCATCACGTGCAAAATTTCATGGAGAAGAATGATATTGAAAATTTCAGAGTTTACAAACACCATTATCTGACGCATATACATGCATGAAACCTCCATATATGATTGATAGTCCAACATTATTTACCGATAATTTCATGACAGGTAGTTGTTTAAATATGTGTATGATGTGTCCAATCTTAGAAACGAGGAAAGATTTAAACGGAAGAGATGATAACTTGGGTTCGATGCATGGAGTCACTTATGAAAATATCCGCCGTAATTCAGGTTATACTGTTTGGGATCGTACACTATTGAATAGAAAGAAGCGATCATTTCGCAAAACATCAATAAAACAATACCAACGCAATGGTCTTAAAAACGAATTATTCACAATTGACAGACATGAAGAACATATAGCAAGTTCTATGAACAATCAAATACCGGCCGTTCAACAAATCATTGTTTTTGAACCCTCTGAAAAGATTCTTAAATTGACTCAACAAGCAGGTAACTTATTAGTAATCGTGTCTCACAAAAACAATTCTATTTTTGACCATGTCATGCCATACAGATTCAAATGAAAAAATTGAAAGAATATCAACGAATTCTAGCAAATCTCGAAAGAATACTATTAAAAATAGACTAAGTAGTAGTCATATTGCATCACGGCAGAAATCCATTGGCAATTCAAAGCGATCTTCATCCTTCATGAGTGATGATTCTGATGTTGATTCACCCATTAGACTTCGTTCTATGGATTGTACGTTTTCTCTATATCAATATTAAATTCAAATATAGAATAGATTTTTAAATCTCTTTCGATGGATCTATATGTAGCAATCGACAGTCATGGACCTGAGACACCATCTCATGTCAGTCAACAACAATCGGCCACCTATAACAAATCTAATGCGAGGAGCATTTCACCATCATCCAGATCTTTTGAAATTCGTGACATAAAAACTCCACTGACAAAAATTTCACGTGACAGTAGCCAAAGTATGTCACCGGTACAAGATAAACCAAGTATTAGTACCCAATCAAATGAATCAGTTCAATCACGTAAACACCTATTGGCGAATAGTTTTACTGAAAATAAACATACGTTAAGTAATGATTTGAATACGGATGAACAAAGTTCAAAAAATTCTTTCAGTCAAACTCCGATATCGTATGAAAAAAATGTAAGTAAACTTTGTTAATAAATTAGAAATGTAAAATTTGCATAGTATTTCAATGAAAACGAAAGATTTCAACACTCTGTATTTGAAGTGAACATCATATCTAGTCAAATCATTAGTTTATACAAGAACGGAACTTAAATTCTGTGAATTCTATCATTTAAAATAATTTTGTTAGGTATGCCTTTTCGTTCTAAATAGGTCAACGATATCAACTTTCCTGTTGCATCGGCATCTTCGAATAGAGGGAAGCATAGCCCGAGCATACAAAGAACGCATTTGGAGCAACAATTGATGTCACCATTACCGATCATATCGGCACAACATAGAGATATTATCTATCGACAAACAGTTATTACAAGTCCAATATCAAATAAACAACCTTCCGTTAATAAAATTTCTCCATGCTATTCCAACTATAATGATTATTCTGAACGTCAAACATCACCTTCTCCAGGTTTTTCTAATGAAACGAATGGTAAAGGATTAAAACAAAGTTGGCTCAATCATGACTTTAATTCATATAGGTAATATTTCCACATCGAACTTAATTCAAGAGCTTGACAGCATTGACAAAGCGCATACAACGATAAATGCATTAGATAACTACAATAAACACACACAGTTGCCCCAATTTTCTCCAGTGAATACACAACGACAACAATCTACTAGTGCAACAAGTGTCATTAATGCTTCACCATTATTTAAACAAATTAAAAGTCAACCACTCGACAAAAAGATATTCTCGTCCATGGCTAGAAAACACAGAAAATGTTGTAATCAAAGAGTTCCTAGTCAACAGCAACAATCAAACGACGGCCACTATTTCCACAAATTTATGAATTGTTTTCGACGAACCATTGCCAAACGAATTATAAAATAATTGCATCAACAAGGGAACTAACATGAAATATAAACGAAAAATATACGGTCAGTATCAACAAATTTCGAAATAATTTCATTAATATGATGCTATGAATTCAGTGACGCTGAATCAATCGACAAAAGTGAAAGCAGCCATCTGACTCTCACGTGAACAATTGGCTTCTATCATATAGATGAATTAACATGACATTCTTAGGGAACTTGTTTTGCGAGAAAATAATTTTTCAGTCGTTTGATTATGATTGACTAATAGATAAAATCTTTTTGTATCAATTATTTTTAATCATCTTGTCTTTGTCAACGATTTTGTTTAGTTACCATTAAACGTCTGTTAGATCAATGGCTGAATGAATATATCTGAAGGTTCTATTTTATCAGAAGGTTACAGAATTCTTTGATGAGAACTCCCTCAACACATAATAGATGGCCAAGTAATCATGCCAGGTTTCTAGAGCTGTTTTATGTAAAACTTTTTAACAAATTATTATACTGAACATTGAGAAGCAGTTTTTAGTCCAGTTTATAGTCCTACAGAATGAAGTGACATATCTTAAAGAACTGTATCGTAGAAGTTTGATTATTAACTTGAAAATTTCCTTTACGCGATATTTAGATTTAGAACATATCAAGAAATGCGTTTACGAGAATTTAGTCAGCAGCAAAAAATAGAAACAAAATGAATTACGAACTGAACAATCGGTGTCACATATTGGCATTCTGAATTATTGAATATAGCACATCAATAGAGACGCGATTAATTCCAACTTCACGTAAAAAAAACAAGAACGCATGTAATCTCTTTAGAATCAAGTTAAAATGTGAGTTTATTTGAGAGCAACTTCAGAATTAATAATTTGATGGTGGAAAAACTAAAAATGAATGTATGAAAAAAGTTTTGTTCGAAGTGAAGTATTCCTTAAAAAGTGAAGAAAAAATATAATTAATGTCTTTTTTTGTGGATCTACTCGTATGTGATAATCCCCAAACCAGCCATTGGTTTGCCTGAAGGTTGTTGCTTGCTGGATACCAAAGGACCAATTTTTGTAAGACTGAGAGAAGCAGATGGAATTCGTTTTTCATGTGGATTATTTGATAGAGCTGAATAGAGTCGAGTTTCATCCATACTTGCTTCAGTATTTGGTTTATCAGATATTGGCTGCGATTGATGAACAGTCTTACTTACTGTTGCTGCTGTTGAAACCGCTGTTGTATGCTCATTATTAAGTTCTGCTGGACTTGGAGATGAACGTACTTCATCCAATTCATTCAAAAGAGGTTGACTTTTGTTTTTCTTTTGATATTTGAAGTAGCCAAAAACAGAAACAAGAATAAGGATGGCTCCACCAACGAGACCCCCAACAATACCACCAATTAGTCCTGCAATACTTCCACCATCACTACTACTACCACTACTACCACTTGAGCTCGAACTTGATGTAGAATACCCTTGACCATTAATATCCATTGAGTCAATTTTTAAACCATCGATTGCGTTCAGATTATTCTGCATTGTATCATAACCTGATTTTGCTGCCACAGAGCTACTAGAACCAGTATCCGTAGAACTATAACCAGTAACAATACTACCTAGAAGTATCAATCAATAAACGAAACTTAAAGAAAACATGTAAAATATGTGAATAGACCAACCTTTCTTAACAATAATATTGCTACTAATAGGTAATTTCAGGATTATAAATAAATAATTATAGATTGTACATTTTAGAATTTCAAGTGTACCGTTGGTATCGTATGCATCATAATCACCAGTGAAAGTTACATTTGATGGTGGGAAACCAACGAAAACCTCGAGCACAGCTAAAGAATATTAATTAGTTCGCCCATGTTTCAAATATGTCTTTTATAGAGAAAATGAAGATACTTACTAGAGTTTTCTTTAACTAAAATACTATTTGAAGTAAATGGTATTGAAAATTGGTTATCCGATGAGTTGATTTGAAGTTTTATAATGTACATTCCAACTTCAGTAATTGCAATATTTCTAGCCGTTATTGTACCCGCTGTTTTATCAACAACAATAGCTGAAGATGCAGTTGTTAATAGTGAACCGTTGCTTTGATATTGTAATGAAGTATAAAGGGAAACTGCTGCCTTCCATGTAAAATTACCCCATTGGATGTTTCCAATTTGAACTTTCGATTTTTTATCAACAATCACAACTGACAGATTGAACGTTTGATTTTTTGAAACAACATCAATGTTGATATATTGTTTAGCAGCCAATATCGGATTTGTAACTGATACTGATGATGAATTACATGTTAAATTAGTAATCACAAAAGATGAGCTACAGAAATAAAAATAAAAACAAAAGAAGATCATAGTTTTAATCAACCATCAAACAAATCTATTCTAAATACTTGTCAACACCACGTGGAATAACAAAGGCGAATCGAATTTGGTAAGAACCATTTCCTGCTAAGCCGAACGTTGTAAATTGTGTTTGTCCGGACGAATAATTTGCAATAGCACCAATAACTGGGACACCAGGTGATCCGATGACAACAGCAGCAACTTGCCATGGTTGATCATCGGAACCTAATTTGTCTATGATTTTACCAAAAGCATCAATGGCAACAAGTTTTGGTTGAACATCACATGGGCTTAGTAAGCGACAAGATGCTGGTGACGTTACTAGTACTAGTCGACTTATGATACCTAACGTTACGGTTGTTTGATTTTGTGGTTCTTGGACACTCAGAGTTGTTAGATTTGTCATATTTAAAACAGGATTAGCTGCCCATTCTACTTGTAATATGCCTGCCTGATAACGGTTAATGATGTCAGCCAATGTATTCGAAAGTACCTGTGCTGATGCACTGTCATCAGTGGATAAATTTGCAATTGGCTCTTCACGTATTTCAACGCTTAAATACACTGTTGAGACTACAGATGATTGACGACGAATACGACTGAAAGGAACATATGAAATACACGTGTCAAGAAAAAGGAAACATCTATGAATTGAAAGATGCTTACGTATTATTATTAGCAGAAACAATATTAACACGTCGAATTTTATCGGGAGTAACACCAAGTAGAGCAGCTAAATTAGCAACTAAATTAGTTGTAAAAAATGCTGATGGTGTCGTAGCTGGTAAACCAAAAGTTAATATAATTAATGGAGATATTTTTAGATCGATAACAGTAACACCATCAATTAAAAACGATGCCAGTTGTGTTGTTCTATATTTACAGAAAGATTTATATTGATATTGTACATATAGAATGACTTCTAAGTTTCTTTGACGAGCTGTATTCTTAATGTTGTTTATTCGCAACGTAAATTTTCAAAAGAATCAAAATAGACATTCGTATAGAGAACTATATTTTCAACTAGATGGTACTAAGATGAAAAGCAACTGTTAGTATTTTCGAGGATAAAATGTTTTAATACATCAAAAAAATACGTGTCTAGTATTTAAAATATTCGATCGAGATCCTTCTCGAATTAATCATAATGATCGAAAGAAAAAATTTAAAGTACTTGAAGCTGTTCGCTGACAGAAATACAACTATTTCGTATGAAGTACCAAAAACTACCGTTTCCTGCGCTTTTTAAAGAACAAAAGCTTTTATCTTTGTCAAAATCGTCGTAGTTCAAATAAAAATAGTTATAGGTAATTGGTATGTGTTTTTTTAAAGATGATGGTTTGTTTGGTTATTCTAATTAATGCAAAGACTCTTTCATTAATGATGTTTATTAGGTGAATATTTAGGTGTAAAATTTTTCAAAGAATTCATCTTGAGAACAAGCGATGGTCATTTTTATTTTGATAATATGTTATTAGAAATAAATTTCCACGGAAATCACTGTTCGAAATCTAGCTTGTGTGTGAGTGTGTGTGTAATTGAGAAAGTCCGAAATCGAAAATATATTTGATAGAAAGTTTTTTTTACCACTGTCTACATCGCTAAAGTATATTTTCTTTACCTGTTAAAATAGTTTGTACCAGGTGGTGATGTAAATGTTACACCACTAGGTTGATCAAGTAACATCAAGGTTGTGAAATTTTGTGCACGATTTGTTGGTGATACATAAACATTGTTAGCATAAACATCGATTTGTTGTAATGAATCATAATACAGAGCTAATGATGTTTTTATTGATGAATCAGCATTCAGTAATCGAAAACGCATTTGATTTGGTGTAGTACTTGATAGATAGATATCATAATGATGTCTTGCTTGAACGATTGCCATAAATGTTGAAATACGTTTTTGACATGTATAGCCATTACACCATCCATGATCTTGTGGACCATTAATTAAATCAATATAACCATTATCGGACATAACGGCAACTGGTGAAAGACGACGTGTTTCTGTGTCTGAATCCATACTTTCAATTATTAACATTCGATAATCAGTTGTATTTCGACATAAATACATTTGATACGATGGTTGGTATGTACATGATGGTGAACGACTTATACCACGGCCAGGATATGTGATATTAATATTTAACATAGCACCATTGAGACTAGCTAATGCCACTGATGGAATACGATAGTCACCGACACCGTGAGCTTGATTACCTTAATAAAAAGTCAGAAGATAAAATAATTAACTGATACATGACAGAAATAAATTTTTTTAGTACCCCAAAGGTATTCTGCTTGAGAGAAGACCGTTGACGGTTGACCAAATAAAGTGCCATCAGTATCAATGAGTAAATCCTTTTTCAAGCCATCACAATCCATGTCTACAATGAATTAAATATAGAAATACATCAGACAAATAGACAAAAATTGTTCGTACCAACACAATCACTCGGATTAACAACACCGATATTTGGCCGTCCATTTAGAACTAAATTTGATAGCGATGCGTTATATACTGATATTTTATCTGTTACTATTGGATGTTGACCATCATCGTTGTTTTGCGATACTTCAATGGCTATATCACGACGTGAACATATGTCATTAAAAAAAGCTAATGTTACATTCGTTATTGTCATTAAGCCATCAACTATATTTGCAAAAAAAACGTCATTTTTCAGAAAAATTTTATAAAAACTGATTAACATACTGTTTGGGTAGCTACCAATACCAGACCAGGGATGATGCGGCATCATGTTGTCCCCTGAAAAGTAAGGGAAAGATATACCTGATCGACCACCTGGAAATCCCGGTGATGATGATGCAGATACGGCAGGAATGGCTTTCGAACCATATATCTCATTGTATGTACTATTATCCGGATAATCATTACAATCGTTTGGTGTTATGGCACCAATAACTAGTGAATTTCGAACTATTATTGAATTGTTACCAAATTGATGTGATAGAGCTGAAGAAAATAATGCATATGGATTTTTAATGAATATCTTTCACTTTAAGAATAATGATTACCGGCTGGACCCATAACAAGTGTAAAAATACCAACACTACCATCGGCTACTTTACATGAATCAATGATGATGTTGTGCGGTGTATTAATATAGATACCATAATACCATGCTTTGTAAGTTCTAAACAACAAAAAATATTAGAGATATTCCTAGAGAAAGAAATTTTCCACTTACTGAAAACCTTTGATTAATACACATTCTAAAACAAGGCCAATTCAGAAATTAAATTGAAATCAAGCCTTTTCTTATGACTTACTTGTATCGTATGGAAAACCTGTATCACTAGGCCACATATTAACACCAGACATAGTCGAATGAGCTTCGTTGTTGTCGTAGTCATTCATAACACCAGTTGGCAAAACGGTTCCTGGACATGCATTTCCTTGAATACGATAGGATAAACGTTGAGCACCCGATACCAAATTATCCTAAATGCAGTATTTCCTTATCTACATTAATAATTTGAATGAAAGAAATATACCTTCATGATCACACTAATAGCGTCTTTTGACATAATAGCACCATCATTATTAATATTGAACTGAGCGTATTCTGGTTGAGCCGCTCCTGACCAATATACTGTTGAAACAAGATTCTTCTGGATAAGATTATTTTGTCCTGTAGCAACGATAGCTGATTCATAAGTATTATAAATAACATTATTCGTAATTGGTACGCCATTAGTGTTCCATAAGCCAATGCTAAAACAGTAATTTTATTTATTCAAATAATAAAAGTATTCGTTAACGTATACATACGCTGAATAGTAGCCAGTATCAAAAGAACACGAATCAACATATGTTGGCCGTGATTGATTAAAATCACCAAGATTATATAAATGAATAGCTTCGCGTTTATCTTCATTTGGTGCATCTACATACTGACCAAAACCGATGAATTGCGCATTTGATAATCTTGCGTATCCTTTATAATACGTATATAAATATTCTGCCCCAACCGGATTCCAAATATCGATTCCGTAATCGGTAACAAGAATACGAAAACCGAATTTTTCTGATGCTGGACTGCGATTGATAACACGTATATTCCTCGTTAAGAGACCAACAGCACCAGCCACATGATATATTTCACCATTAGGAAACACATTATCGATGACAATATGTTTGTAGGCAAGATTGTTAGCCAATGTAAGTATTGTACCACCTCCGCTAATACCAACAATAGTATGCCGTTCCACATGTTCAATTCTCGTATCTGTTGTTGTTAAAATAATTTCATCACCAACGACCCAATTGACCGTTTGACTTAGTGTGATAGAGTTTTGACCGGCCAATGCTGTTGTGGCCAAACGAGTCCAAGAGACATTATGTGAAATACCATGTAAATCGAGGCCACCTAAAACACCAATTACTCGAGGTCCAATCGAGCCGGCATCATTGGGTAGTAAGACATTGACCGATGATGAACCAGTGATGATAATGTCGACCTTTGATCGAAGCGGATTTTTCGGCCAACCTAAAAAAAAAGGGCAACAAGGAAACATGCCAAGAATAACTAAAGTAAAAGGAATAATTGCTTACCAACAATCAATTGACCTCCGTTTATAAAAATACTATCAGCATACATCGTATTGTTCACATCCTAGGAGTGAAGTAATACATATCTGTTTTAGTAACTACAGAAAATACAATTCATACTTGTTCGAATTCGAGCACGCCATCGATACGTAATGAACGAATACTTGGTAGTGGATAATTAGCAACAAGCCAAACGCCACGAGGAATATAGATGTCTGTATAATTACCAGGTTTCACACCTCCTATAACGAGGAAAAACCATAGTGAGTTTAAAAAAATCATGTAATATAATTCTTTCGACTTACCGAATCCACCATAACCTTGAGATGCAAAGCTCCAATCTGAATCATTGGACCAGTATAGAGCATCATCTGGTCGTGCTGTTGCTGGTAATTCAAGGCCTGGCTGCGCTGGCAATTCGCAATTGGGATATCGACATTTGTAAACATTTAAATTAATTGATACATCAACAGAGGCAGTATTTGAAGATGGATTTTTGACTAAATTAATTAAGAAAAAGATAAGAATAAAATAATAAATCGACATGAGAAAGTATTACCGATATAAGAAAATATGTGTGTAGAATTATCATAATACCAATCACCATTGTTGTTAGTGGATGTAAGTGGTGCAGTTGATAAACTTGCTGATATTGTAGTTGAAAGTATATACACACGATCAGGTAAATAATCGACGTTATGACGAACAATAAGATAATCACCAGGTACCATATCATAAACAACCCCGATGTAAGATAAATTGACAGAACTCTAGAAATAAAAATATATGATAATTCTCAAGATGTTATACATGGGAAAAGAAGAAGGCTCACATTAGCATTTTCAAATTGAAATAGATAAGTTTTGTTCGTTAATAAGCTCATCATATAACCAGAAGGATGCGTAAGTCGTTTTCGCAAGTTCAATACAACTGTATGTTGATTCGATGTATCATAAATATTTAAAACTTGCCCGTTCAATCCTAGATTTGCTTTATTAAATGCAAAGCGGACCCATCGCCCCACTGATGATGGACATGTCATAGCACTGACGAAATTCGGCGTCCATGTACATGAACTTGACGTATTCCAAAGGCCATCAGGTGAGAGTACCATGGCACCAGTAACACCAGATAATGTACCATCTTCATCTTGATATAAGCCATCATATGGCCACCGAAAATGACCACGATTTCGAACATTAATGAATGTGAGTTGAGAAAATTTAGTTGTCCAACCTAATATTAGTTAAAGCAAAAAGAAAATACATCGACTATATTTTTCTAGCTATCTGTATCATACCTCCACAATAAAAAGTGCAGCGACCGGCAATGAATGGTCCAAAAAGAGCTTGTGTAGATGCATCTGGAAAATTGATAAATGTGATATTCCTTACACGAAGACCACGATCCCACATGACTATAGATACAATGAACAAATAAATTTTTTGTCGCACTCCTAATTCAACACTTCAACTTACCAACAAGACCACCTTCACCTGGTACAATGGCACTTGCAGATGTGCCTGTATCACCGATAATCACTGAATTAACAACTGATGAACCATTATTTTCATTATAAAAAGTACTACGAAGATTTGGAAGATTTGTTTGTTGGTGATGTATAGCTGTAACACAGCGAATTCCAGTATCAAAATTATCATACACAATAGCATTTCTTATTTGAATTGTACTTGACATAACCCATTCCATACCACGATTATTTCTCCATGCGACTAGTCCATCGAATACAGCTTGATATGGTGCATCATTCGAGCAGCTACCAGCAACAGTGGGTGCATATTCAGGAAAGATCCAAACACCAAAACGACCAACACCGTGAACACTGTTATTAAAAAATCGACCGAATGGTTGTCGATGTGGACAGAAATTCGGATACATGGCAAACGACGGCCCATCAGGAGTCTCTAACATTCGATACCAATAACCGAAATGGGTACCACCAGCAACAGCATTGTTTTCCACAATATTGTTAGGATTAGTAACCTTGAAGAATGAAAAAACAACGAACAAAAATTGAAATAAAAACATTACTTATATTCAGGTTTACCCAAAAAGCAGCCGGTGTAACATCTTCATTTAATAAACTTGAGCTTGTTCGTACAAATACAGCTAAATTACCACGTAAAACATTTCCGATTTCTACACCGTCTTCTAGAAACATAGCACCACCCCTAAAGAAAGTTGTAAACAATTTATTTATTTTTATTAATGTATGTCTTTTCTTCTACAAACATGATATTATAAATAACATTGTTTTCAACTGTAACATAGTGTGATGCATGAATATTGACAGCTCGATTGTATGTTTGGTGAATAGCAGATGATTTGATATATGACGAGCTCATATTTCCATTCATATGAAAATGAACTGGATAACGACCGAGACGAAAAGCTTGACCCCCATAGAAAACCTTTGTAATAAAATGAAATCTTAGAAATAAACCAATAAAAAAGTCTATGGTATGTTACTTCAATATTTGATAAACGAAGTATAGCTCGTTGAGTTCCATTTGAACTATCCATACTAGCGCTAGCCATAATGGTTGCACCGAATTGATCCGAACCAATTTCTTGACCATATCGACCAAGAAAACATGTTTGAACAGCAAACTCACCTATCATATAATATGAGCTGTAGTAGTTCATTACATTGGGAAGAAAAGATTTTCATACCTGGATCAAAACCTGTTGGACATGCATCAATTGTCGTATTCCAAGTTGAAGTTGTTGAACCTAATATTTTAAAAATAAGCAATTAAGTGAAATGAAACTAATTGAAATATTTTTCGAAAACCTTGAAAAACAACATTATGCGATAGAAGACCAACTTCAGCACGAATTTCGACTGATGTTGAATTTACGCTTTTTGTTATGCCCAAGTGATTAAAATTTAATGCTGAATCTAATGTTAATGTTAGTCCATTCGGTGAAACAGCGGTTATTGTACGTGTTTCACTTTCTCCTTGACTTAAATAATCTCCTGTTGTTGCAATGACTATTTGACTTCCTACTGGCCAATTAATACTTTGAAGTAGAGTTATTTGTGTTGATCCAGCACTAGCTGTAGAGGCTAAGCGTGTCCACGTTTGAGAAATACTAATGCCATGCATGTCAACAATACCGTCGCGTAGTGCCAAAACTTTTGCGCCGACTAGAATGAGTAATAATATTCAGTATATTTCTTTCATTCTTCTTTCCTCTGGAAAAACAAAATCCTTACATATCGGTAGTTCAATAGATCTTAAATGACCGTACATTGTAATGATTGCTTTATGTTGAAATGGATTAGTTTCTGTACCGATTTGAAAGCGACCACCATTAACTACTAATATATATTCAGCATTCAAAGCAACATCCTGATTATCATCAAATATTAATGAGGCATTATCAATTATGATAGCTTTGATAATAGGTGTTGTAGTATCAAAATAGACTGTTTTTCCACTATCGATTGAAACAATTGTTCCTACATCAGGTGGTGAATCACCTCCCCATGTCCATGGACTGGACCAAAGATCAATATATTGAAATTGAACTGATCCAACGGCATTACCACCATTGACAAGATTAACGATGACAGATGCTTGAACTGTTGTTTGAGAATAACTACCTGTTAAACAAATTATTGATGTCGATGAAACGGTTTGAACTGAGCAAGATACACCAGCAATACTGACTGTTAATGCATTCAGAGTTATTCTACAACGACAAGCATAATGAACGAGACTTTGTTTGTTTTTCCAAAACAAAATAGAAATAGAAAAATATAACATACGGAAAATTGGTTCCAGTAATTGTTAATGTTGTGCCACCACCAGTACCACCTCGTGTTGGACTTATTGATGTAATAGTTGCTGTCAGATTGGCTTGATATACATAAGATAGACTTTGTGATAATCCTCCAACTGTAACTGTTAAACTACATGATTGATCTGTTGATGAAACCACTGCCGACGGTGTTACACAAGTTAATTGAGTATTCGATAGAATAGATACAGACTGACAAGATTGGCTACAAATCGTAACGCTAACACTTGATGCATTAAATCCATCACCGTTGACGGTTACCAATTGACTACCACCATAACCGCCTCGTGATGGTGATGCACTTGTAACTTGTAAAGCATACTGAAATTGCACATTTGAATTAGAGATACCAGTTGATGAGACAGACACAACAACAGGTTGATTTCCAGCTGGACTTGAACTAATAGTACATGTTATTGACGATGATGATACAACGTTAATAGCTGCACATGGTGCACCACCGATTGACACACTCGTCTGTGTTGTAACAAAATTTGTACCTGAAATACTTAATGTTAGACCTGCCGTTCCTGATGTTGGACTGATCGATGTTATGGTCGGTGTTGAACCCGCACTGTATGTAAATGAATATGAACCTGGAAATGTAACACCATTCGAAACAACACGAATAGATGCCGGTGATGTATTTGATCCTTGAGCTGGAACAATACACTGAATTTGTCCAGGTGTTGTTTGAACTATTGAACATGGACTCGAGCCAATCGTCACTTGAGTTTGATTTTGTAAACTAGCAAATCCATTACCGCTAATTGTAAGAATAACACCACCATATGTGCTACCCAATGTTGGAGAAACACTTGAAATAACAGCAGTAGATGCAAGAACTGGTGATGATACAGCGATGCCAATACCTAGAAAGAAAATAATAAATGAAAAAATATTTGCATTCTTATTTGTTCGGTTCAATATTCAACAAAGACAGTACCATCGATAGATACAGCAACAGAATAGTTTCCAACTTGAGTATTGCCAATAGTACATACAATGGTTGAATTCGACACTGATGTTACATTACATTGTTGACTGCCGATAGTTACATGGACATATGCTACCGATACTGTCCCTGTAGGTGCTAAATTTTGGCCAGTTATGCTTAAAGTTTGTGGACCACTAACTGACGTTGGATTAATGGATATAAGTTGCGGTGTGATACTTTGCGCCCATTGAAACGTGCACGATGCTGACAAACACACAGCTGGATTTTGACCAACTAATATCGTTATTGGAATTGTTTGATCGATGTAACTTGCTGGTGGTTGTTGAGTTATAAACTGTATTTGTGAATAATTGATTGTGGCTAATGATGTGTATTCAATGCTTCCAACAATAACACGTGTATCAGCAGGTGTAAAACCATCGCCAGATACTGTTATAAGAGTGCCTCCTAAAATGGAGCCTGAAAATAAAACAAACAACATGAAATATGAAATTTTCGTTCGATTTTTTTTGTTGAAAAATAATAGACCTTGTAGTGGTGAGACAGCAGTAATTTTTGCTTGAAATTGAAATTGTATAAGACCAGCATTACTTAAAATACCTTGACGATCTTTGATTACATTAAAACTTTGGATTGATTTTGCATTAAGTAAAGAGTTTGAATCGATTTGACAGACAAGTTGTGTTGTTGTTGCACTAGATATTGGACATTGATACGATGATCCAATAAGAACAATATTTTCACATGTTGTCGTACTAAAACCTGTTCCTATTATTGTAATCGACGTTCCGGAAGGACCTTGAACCGGTGAAATAGATGTTACTGAACCCATGGTACATGGTGTAAATAGAAATTGTAGATTATTTGATGGACTTGTCTGTGAGCATGAAGCCGGATTAATCAATGAGCTTGAGACACATGTCGATGATGGTACAGAAACTAAGTATATTTGTAAGAAAAACATTAATCTAAATGAATCACTTGTGTGTGCTCATACCTGTCGGTGAACAATAGAGACGTTGACCAGTATAAATTGATGTAGGAGAACACCATGACTGAGTGTCATTTTCAGTCGTACATGATGAATATGCAACTGAATTGAATGTGAATGGAAAAGAACATGATTGTGCTGAAATAGAAAATTTAAAAGATACATCAAGAATTAAATAAGTTTCTTTGGAGGAAAGCAGAATAACTATTTACCGATGAATGAACCTGATGATACTTTAACGGTCAATGTTCGTGGTTGAGCAGTAACAACATTGATAACACCACGCATGATAATTGAACCTGATTGATCAACAGCTGGTGTCCAATAATAATAGGTTCCCGTTGTTTGAAATTGATATGAAAAAGATCCTTCGATAAAAAAATAAATCACGTATATATGCTCATCTATATCGATCTATCTGTCTATATATAAATGTGGGTGTGGGTGTAACTATTAACTCAATGCAAACTTTCGTACCTGATGCTGTTGCATTACCAGAATCGAAGCCACCTGGTATTGGTGTTGTTGAATAGCCATTAGCTACTTGTTGAACCTTATATGCTAGTGTTGTTAAAAGTGCCGATGAACCCCATTGCCATTGAACAATAGCACCTTGCTGTACGGTTGCATATTGTGGTGACCATGCGAAACCAGTACCATAAGTTGGATCTACACCATTCGATGATATGGTAACCAATGGTGCGGCAGTTCCTGTTTGACAATGTATTTGGTTTGATTGAAAGGATTCAATATTACAAGACACATCATTAGAACCATCAGTAAATGATACTGTTGTTGTATTATCAAAACCTTCACCTTGTACATAAACATCACTTCCACCATACAATGAACCGATTTGTGGCGATATCGTTTGTACATAGAAGCGATATTCTATTTGCATTGCTGGACGTGCATAACCGTTTGCTGTTATAACTTGAATTGAATAGAGACCAGGTGCTAATGATGGTAAGTCAGCTATAATTTGCGTTGATGATATCGATCGAACTGTTGCTTTTGTTGTACCAACAAATACTGACACTGAACTACTACCAAAATTTGTACCAGTTATTGTTATTTGGCCAGCAGACAATGTTACATAGTTTGGACTAATTGATGTTATTGAAGGTGTATTAGTAACATCATATGTGAATTGTGTTGGTGATGTGACTGTATATGAACCAGATGTAACGACAACAGATACTAGTGTATTAGTTATAGCTGTTGTTGGTGGTACTGTACAGGTTATCAATACGAAATTAGTTACTATGGGATTTGAACATAGATTGCCATCGATAGTAACAGATGATGATAATGATGAAAATCCCATACCAGTTATATTCAATGTATAACCACCACCTAGATTTAAGTAGAAAAAAGTTTTATTTTGTTTAGTTTCCCTAAAAGCTTTTTGAAATTTAGAAATTTACTTACCAGCTCCGCCTTGTATTGGTGAAATTGATGTAAGTTGTAGTGTAACGTTAGCTGAAGAACTGGATGTACCTGTTGCTAGACCTTTACCATTAACATTAATCTGAACGGGATAAGTGCCCGATGGAGCAGCAGATATTGTACATGCAAGTTGTGTTGTGGTAGCTGATGTAACAATACAGGAGCCGGATGTTCCAATAAGGATGGTATTGTCACTTGCTATCGTACTAAAACCAGTACCTATAATAGTTAATACCATACCACTTTGTGAAATCGATGATACAGTTGGCGTTTGACTTGATAACCATTGAAAATTACACGTATCACTATCCGAACATTGTGATGGATAGCCACCAACAAATACTTCAACCTTTGAAATAAGAATATGATTAATAAAGTATGTTTCTGTTATTGAAATTTATTCTTTGCTTTCCATTAGATTACCTGAGGATTAGAGTGATAAGTACGCGTCATATCACCTGATAGTGGTTTAAAGAGAACTCCACCTGATTGTACACGAGATGCAGTTACTGTCGTACCCACCGGTTGAACCGAGCCTGTATTTGTAATTGAAATCGCTGACTTTTGTCCACCATTAGCAATCCATTCAATAGTATAGGAATATCCAGTACAATCACCTAAACGTTTTACATTTAAAAAGCCAAAGTCTGGTGATGCTTGCAATCGGTTAGCTAAATCTGTTGCTAAGATATCAACTGGTATTGATGCATACGTTTGGGAATTGAAGACAAGATCAAAAGTTCCACTAGCTGCCACAGATGACGATGATAGACGCGTTATTGTCGCACTCTATCGATAATAAATAGATGATACAGATAATGCATGAATAAATTAAAGAACAAAAAAAAAAGAACTCTACTGTTGATGGACTTGATACAAATTGTGTTGGACTTGAACAGTCACTGTATCGAAAGCTAGTTGTAATCTGTGAGTTGACTGATGAATAGGACACTTGTAGTGTATTAAATGTTAGTTGATGCTTCGGATAAAGTCTTCGTACACCTTCAATCGATGAACTTTTACATTGGTACGTATGATTCGCACTATCAGCACAGATTGGTATATCTTTATTATCTAGTGTGCATGCTGTATAACTATTGCCATTATAATAAAATGGAAAAATACATGATGAGCTATTTGATTGATCAACAGGATAGATAGTGATATCTTCATAACCTTGTGGTAATGCTGTCCGAATTGCTACAGTGTCAATATAGATCGCGTGTTTAATATTATAGGCAAGCGATGCGTATGTTATAACTATCGATGAAACACTTGAATCAATTGAAGATTGTGATAATAATACAGCACGTACATCGACACATGTGTAATGCCACAGTTTATCAGCTTTTGCGGATAAGGGTATCGTTGGCCACAGTGTTGTTGACGTATCGCCATTTATTTGTATTCCCAAATTAATTGATGTAACATATTTATTCAGTATACGATATGCAAAACATAAATAATTACCAGTTTGACTATTTCCATTAACTAATGTATTACCATTCGATGAGCATTGTCCACAAAAAGCGTTAGTTGTTATTGGAGTTGTATCATAAATACAGTTTGTTTCGAAATCTTCGAAATAGACAATGCTTGTTGTTATTTTAGGATTGTTTATTGATGGTGGACATTGAATACTAAATAAATTATTTATTTCGGACGTCAGATATGATTGTGTTACATTAGAATTGATAAAGTCAATGAAGTGTGTTAATTGTCCATCTAATTCAAATGCTATTTTTGAGCCTGATGCAACACCTTGCACAACTTCAGTGACATTAGGTGTGTTCTGTGATGTTGATATGCATGTTAACAAAGGAACATCACCCATTTCAACGGGAAATGTTATTTCATAGAGTGTACTTGTTGCTGTTACTGATACTGATAACGGAGCTATTGTTGGTAAATCATTAAGTGCTAGTTGGATGGCAGCAGCCGTTGGCCGTCCACTTTGAATAGCTAAATAATATCGGAATGCAAAAAACGAAGATATATAATTAAAAACAATGTTATACCAGTATAAACACCACGAAAACCAATTTGAAATGTTGAAATATCAACTAGCAATGATTGTATTTCTGATGTTCCATTGGATATGTTTGTCGTATAAGTGAATTGCTGAATTTTCGAAAATGTAAAAAACAAACCAGATTAGATAACTGTATTCGATACGTATATATTTTTTCGTATTTCTTACTTGCTGGTCCGAAGTGACAGTAGCAGTGACATCAATACGTTGAATTTCATTCAATACTAAACTTGATGTTGTTGCCGTCAATTGAGTTTCATGCATCTGTGCTTGAACACCTAATCGTAGATATCCACTCGATCGAGATCCAGCACAATACAAATAATAGCTAAATGTAGCAAGAAGATTTTTCTTTTGAACTTGTTTTTCCTGTTTTCATGAACATGAATAATTTACTTTGTATTATTATTTAATGCAATCGGTGTTGATTGATTACTAGTCGCACTAGCAATAAGTTGCTTATTTGCTGGACTATCGTTTGTGCTCAAATGTAAGGCTGCATCCCCATTGGTATCCAAAATGAATGTAAATGTAGCTGTTTTAGGTACACGAATGAAACCAATAAGCCAGATTGTTTCAGCTGATGCTGAATTCGATTGGAAGAAAGCATCATCTGTCCAAGATATGTTACCTGTTGGTACTGTTGGACTACTGGATAATATCGACTAAAATTTTAAAGAGAACATATGCAAAATACTCAAAACAAGAAAGCTATATGATAATTTTTACTTGGGTAGTAGAGCCCGATGTACGGAATACTTGTAAGCCCCGACCACCTAGATAAAAGTGAAATAGTTCTCGTAAAAACGAAACTCATGCGGTAAGTTAGTCTAACCTTGATATTGACTTTGATTTGACACTGGTACTACGGATATTTGACAATGAATGGTTGTTGTTGTGGAATTTAATACTGTGCATGGTTGTCCACCGACATTGACAACCAATGGATACGTTGCACTAGTACTGTAATAATTACCATTGATAGTCAATATTGTACCTCCTGCTGTGCTACCCGTGTTTGGTGTAACATTTGAAATAACTTAAAGAGCAAAAATGCAAAACTATACTAATTCTATTGTCGATAGAAGAATAAGAGATAAACACACCAGCATAGCTTTGAAATGTATATAAATTTTCGTTGGCTGATACTCGATATAAATTTGAACTTATTAATGAGCGACCATATTCGTTTGTAACAAGCATACTGATGTTGAAGACGCCTATACATTATAAGGATTATTATTGTATTTTTTTTAGGAATGAATGAATATTGAATATACTGTAAGCACGTACCAACTTCGCTATCTTCGAAAAAGCATGTAAGACTTGTTGCAGTAACGTTTGTATAACTAATTATTAAAGTCATATAAAAAAAAATAAACAGTCCGAATCTATAGATTGAATTCTTACATGGAACCAGTTATTGGATTAATCAGATTACAAAGATGACCACCGACATAAATTCTAACAAAGTAAGATGAAAGCAAACTTAGTCAAAAAGAGACATGAAAGGAGAAATCCTACCGAGAAATTAGTGGATTATTGTCTTGTGAACAACCGTCAACATCTCTTGAATAGCAGGCTGATTCAAATGAACCAGTTAATGCAATCAAAGACTGAGGCGTTCCTGATTGTGGTACAATACCAGTAATGGTCGGTGTTTGACTGAGCGATGATATGAAAATCGCACGACTCGAATCGTAATATTGATACAGAGGAATCAAATAGCCGTTGACATAAACTCGAATCTGATAAACACTTTCAGGCAAGGCTGGTGCATAACAAGTCAATTGTGTATTTGTCGTTTTATCATTGTGCATCTCACAATCATAGACAGAATAACCATCAACTAATTGAACAGTGTTCGTATTCGATACTGACGGTACTGAACTAAAACCATTTTGTGAAAAACGAGTCCCATGTATCCATATCAGAGTACCACCTTGTACACTTCCACTATTCTGTGTCCAGTAGCCTCCTTTACGGACAGTAGAATATAGAACGACTGCATCGTTGGGCACTGGAAGAAATATTAAATGTATAAACTGAGTCACAACTGCCTTTCAATTTTTTATGCTGATCAACTCACCTTGACAAAACGACCAGGTGACTGCAGTATAATTTGAATTGACAGAAGTAGCACATTGCGGCCGAAAGTCACTGTTACTTGGGCCAAAAATGGTACATTTATTGTAGGTAACCTATAATAATTATGTCGATTTAGATGGATCGATAATGAAAAGAACCCGTGCATAACTGAATGCTACCACAAGAAGCTCGTTGACTATCTTAGAAAATGTATGACTCTACTAGTTTAGATAAATAAAGATACATAGCATGATGAACTTGTTATTTTTGTAGCCGTGGCGACAGAATAGAGTTAAGACATCACTCACACTTTGTGATGGCGTATCTTAATATTTTTTACAAGTTGTGATAAGTGTACCAATACGTTACAGATGTACCCTGTTATCGTCTTCGATTGATTGTCAAAGTACTTTTCTCGTCGTCTCTTACGAGTTGTCAAACTCTCGGTCATAAGCTGTGTTAGGTTATGAAGGTATCTGATCGCTGTTTACTGTGCTCTCCTGTTTCCAGGCATGCACCAAATCCTGTTTTTAAGTGAAAAAGATTACTCATTTTCGATGTGAAGAACCGTCAGTTTTTGTCAAATCTTCGGGTGCTCTCTACTCAAGCCTTATTGTTCTATCTGATACAATATATATATATATATGTCAAATCTCACATTAAAATGTGCAGGATTTGATCGAAAATTCACGTTTTTTGGTCAAATCCTGTCAAATCCTACAACTTTTAAAGGACGATTTGATATGCCTATATATTTTATCAGATAGAGCAATAAGGCTTGGGTAGAGAGCACCAGAAGATTTGACAAGAACTGACGGTTCTTCACGTCGAAAATGAGTCATCTTTATCCCTTAAAAACAGGATTTGGTGCATACCTACCTGTTTCTACTTGTACTGAATTAGAGGATGCTTATAAAGAGCTGCTAATGATTGTTAATAAGATCTACGTGGGACCATGATAAGCTACCACTGTGTTATATCAATCATGATTTACAATGGGTTACTAGATTCTCTGTCACTGGCTCATGAAATGAAAGGGTGTTGCAGTGTTTCGTGAAGCGTGCTACACGATACTGAAACAGTGCTTTTAGGCCTTTGTTTTATAAATTTCTCTTATTTTCTTGATACCACGTATGAAGTTATGACGTTTTCTTTTATTACAAGTATGTGCCGAACGAGGTGTGGCATAATAACTATTTATCCTCCTGTCTGCAAGTTTGTAGTGATGTTTGATTTTGAATATCATGGTATCGGACCTTGAAATTAATGTTTTTTTTTCTATTGGATCACTGTGATCTCTATGCATAGATACATGTTTTCTAGATATAACGTTTCATAAAAGTTTTTCTAGTCCAATCATAAAATTGCGCACTGACAGGTCGTATAATTTTGACCGATCTACTTCCATGCTTAACAATGATCAATGTCACTGATAATCATGCACTATGAATCCTTGTCCACACTAAGCATTTTATTTTAATTGAATCGAGTATTGCAAAATCGAGAGATTAAAATTCAAGTCGCGTGCACTAGCAGAATCAGTTGTTCTCGAATCCTAAATTATTTCAAGTTTATTCTGCGACTAATCGATTTTTTTATTACTGAAACCATTCGTTTGTCAAAATCTTTTCTTGTGAGATATTTATTCTTGACTCGAACGAATACTGACATGCTCTACTATTGCAAGAATTCACATTGAAGGATCAAATAATGGAATTGCCTTAGAGGAATATAAAAAGATATTCTTATGGCAATCATGTGAAAAAAAACGAAATAGTTGTAGTCTTCTCATCTAGAAATGTACGAGTCAATGACTATACTAGTCATAAAAGAACTTCTGTCGCATCCATATTTATCCTGGTACAAAGTCTAGCTGATCCTCCGCTTCACGTCCATATTCACGCATGATCTCCAACAGAATGATTGTGTTCTCTGTATTAAAATCGAGAATGTCTTTCCATTGGCACCAAAAAAGATTAGATATCAATCTAATCTTACATTTCTTTCTAGATTTAACTCTATTATAATCTCATTACTTACTCCGTTGTAGTTGAATGGAAAAATGCATGGGGAACCGCTTGTTGTGCTTACTATTAAAAAGAGAAAAAAGCCATTGAGAAGTTTTCCAAAATTGAACTTGTACGCTACGTACCACTACACATCGTTGGTTGATTGTTTGAACTTGATTCGAAAACTGGGTCCCACATGAATGAACATGTTTGACTGTCTGTATGTGAAATGGATTAGGCTCCGAATCAAGTAAAGGCAATTAGTTTAAGTTAATACATACGTGCTGAATCAGCGAAAAGCAATAGCAAAGTAGCTGCTATGAAAAATCCTTTCGCTTGCAACATTACTCAAGTAATATTTTTGAGTTTACAGATTTTGATTGAATCCATCTATGTGAAAATTCGTTTATATATATATATGTAAACTTCACCAATATTTACATTATCATTTTCTTCTCTCCCTCTTTCTCTTTTACCCCCTTCCACCCTCCTCTCTCCGCTCTCCGCTCTCTCTCTCTATTAATATATTCTCACGTGAAGATCTTATGAGTACTTTTCTGTTTGGAAAAATTTGAATTCAGTTACGTTTTTACTGCTCTTTTAATTTATTCTTTTAACAAGTCAAACTTTTCCAAAAACAGAGCGAAGAGAAACGAAAGAATAAGTGGCAATTAGTGAATGAAAAACAAAATTTATTTACTTGTCCTAGAAACTAAGTAGAAAAAACTTGAAGTATAAAAAGATTTTAATCTTCAATGTGGTACTTTGATGTGAAAACATTTTCGAGTTATTTTTGTCTTCTATCTTTTGATACGAATATGGAGGGCAATTATATTTGAAAAAAACTTCAATCTGAAAACTTGTTGCGTCATATTGTATGTTCGTTTTTCTTTTGACACTTTTCTCTTTTCACTGGAAAGGACTTCAATTATGAAAATGGTTGGCTGCCCAGAAGAGTTATGCATAAATTTGAGAAATTTGAGTTTTGAATTACTTGTCAATTAATTCTATTTTAGTTTTCGTAAAAAGTCTTTTCTCGTTGTTTGCTTTAAACAGGGTCATCGGAGAAAAATTAATATTCAGGCATTATAATGCTTCTAGTAAAATATATTATTTTTTTTAATAATTTGGATATTATTATATTTTTCGACAGTGAAGCCTTACAAATAATGGATATTTTTCAATACTTATCACAAACAAGAAATTATTTTTTATTATATTGTTGATCATTACTACGTAAGATGTACTTTGTATCGGTGAACTTAGCAGTTTGGTGTTCTTTGTAAACATATAACTCTAATCGAGAACATTATTTGGGTCATTTTAAAGGTCATATATTGTTTGTTTGTTTTATACTCAGATTTCAAGGGAAACTACAAGCTTTAAACTCCGCAAGAAAGACACAAAAAAGCATAGTATGACTAACCGATAGTTTAAGTGACGTTTTTATCTATGAAGAACTTTCGTCATTTTGAATCAGAATATTACTTATGATAATTGCAAAAATATTTGTCTTCTATTCTATGGATTATAATTTTATTTCATGCAACTTTGATCACTCTATATTATAAAGTTTAAACTTGGCAAGTGTATAGAACGATACAAATCACCGATGATATCCGATTTTATGTATTCACAAGATGCATGGTTCTCTTGAAGAAAAAATGACACATACAAATCCTGGTCTCTGATATGTGTATAAAAATTTTATTTGCTTTCTTTCTGAATTAATTGGATTAAAAATTCATTCATTGTTGCGTTTTCGAAATTCTCATTAATGTTACTGTGTTTCTATGGAGAATTAGCATACTACCGTCAATGCTGATGAGTAGAGATAGTATATTTGAATTGAAATAACAGATCTGTGATACTGAAGAACATCCAATTCAAGCAAATAGCTCTGTCCAATTTACTTCTACTTTTGAAGAAAGAAAGAAAAAAAAACCAATGGCTCAATCGCTCACCAGTAATTATATAATATGGAAATTTAAAACACCGAAAGTATTATTTAATACAATATTCTGATTTTTCTTTCATTTATTCATCACATAGATACTTTCCATTAATGAAAAACAATACGAATGGTGTAATCCAATTACACAAGTTGATTACTTTTGTTCTTGGTAAACAAACAGGACAAAGTAAATAGAACATATTGAAGAAGAAAATATTCAGAAATATTTTGGTGCATTTCATAGATTTCATCCTCTTTTAAAAGTTAATCATTCTATAAGTCTATTGATTGGATTATTTTTTTTATCATCGGAAAAGAATCTAATCGGGTTTCTTAGCATGTGCTATGAGCATGGCAGTTTTTGAAAGTTTTTCCTGAAACATCAAACCAATATCTTGTTTAGAAAATCTTCGAAAATTTTGAAAGTATTCTAAATAATGTGTCATGAGCATACGAAAAAACGAGGAAAAAAAAACTTTCACCGAAAGATTCATCATTTATTCATATGACTGTACATACTCATTAATATCGTTCAATTTCAGTCAGCGAAAAAATGAGTATCATTTATTTTTGAATTTCGATTTCTAAAATTGTAAAATTCATATTAACAGTGATCGGTTCAAAAAACTTGATTTCTATGAAGAAACTATATTTTTATAACGAGAGAAATTCTACTTTTCTTTTCAAAAGAATCTTGAAGTCAAATTGAATGAAACAAGCACACAAGAACAAACAGAACCAACAAGTGTGCTTTTCTTTGATTCAGCCTGAAGTACATCATTGTTCGATAAAAATATTTCACTATTTCGCATAGTTAAGAGTGAGATGATGAAAGTCAAGAACGTAAGAGAAAATATTAAAATAAATACATGGTTTGAAATTAAATCTAGAAAATTAAATGACGAAATAAAATGTAATCAGTTTAATTAAAAATATTTCAATGTCTGATTTGCGTATATAGAAAGATTAGAGCACTAGAAATACACTTTCTAAAACGAATTCCTTTCATTTTGAACATAGATTTTAAGTTTTTTCTAATTCATTCAATTAAAAAGAAGGAATAATGTCGATGAGATGAATTCCAAAACGAAAAAATATTCGATCAACTAACAAGGGAAGGTTCTGGGTATGACGCTGGGATTTCAACTCAACCTACATAGATTTGTCAAACCTAGTGTTGGTATCTCATCTATAGAAAAATTAACAGTCCATATTGAACAGGTAAGGTATTTGAAGTAAATGTAGTTCTTGTCTTGGATACTGAGGAAGATCACAAGTGATTCTTTTGACTAAAACAAACTCGCCAAAAGTAATTTGAACTATTGATGATTCGATTCGTTTTTCGACACTGATTCTGAGTATGCTAATAGTTTTAACTTGTACTGTAATTTGTTGATTGGAATTCGTAGAGCATGTTACAGAATGGTCCTGACCCATTTCTGTTGTACAGGATGTGTGCTCTTCTTTTAATGACGATTTATGCGCTGTTGCTACATGCGACGACTTCGGTTTTATTTGTTGCAGCCACTGTAATCGTGTATGTTACCTCGTGCATGATTTCTTTCGTTGATTATAAACATTAGTAATATATCATTTTGATGATCTTCACATAATAAATCGCTTCTTAGCATAAATTTGAAAGGAAAATAATATACTTTTCTGAATCGACTCATATACTGCACACACCAACTTTATACTTCATCAAATAGAATTTTGAATTCTACATCGATTCATTTTGAAAAACAAACTACTGAAAAAGATATTTATTGTTATATCGTATTTTTCATTCGATTGACGATCAATGAAACAAGAGTTGAAAATCTTACTGCACTAATCAATTCATACAGAACCGCATTATTCGATTTATCGAATTCTCCGTATCACAACCTATATCATTTTTGAAATACTACAGAATCGTATGTCTTTTGAACTCCTAAATTTTTTTTTCACCTTCACCTTTCCTAGAAAATTATTATTGAGCAACCATTTTATACGTTGTAAACTAATACTCTACGGATTCCAATCACCAAAGTACAGTATCATCAGTATCAAAAAACGAATCAAATCATCAATAGTTCAAATTACTTTTGGCGAGTTTGTTTTAGTCAAAAGAATCACTTGTGATCTTCCTCAGTATCCGAGACAAGAACTACATTTACTTCGAATATTTTACCTGTTCAATATGGACTGTTAATTTTTCTATAGATGAGATACCAACACTAGGATTGACGAACCTATGTAAGTTGAGTTGAAATTCCTGAGTCATACACAGGGACCTTTCCTTGTACGTATTTTTCATGTCAGTCGATCAATGTCATCCATGGTAACGATAAAAATGACATGCGAACATTACATGTGAACATCGTTATCAACAAGTTTACAAGAATTATCTTTATGTATTAATACGACTAAATGTTGTTTAACATCGAGAAATATTCAAAATAAAGATATTATTTTATCGAAATGATAGAGAATCAATTACATTGTTATTATTTAGATGCATATTTTTCTAAAACTAGTGTCAATAAGGATTTTCAATTAAAAAGTTAACGAATAAAGTTCATATGCAATATTTTAATTCTTCTTACTATGTTGCTTTGACAGATAAGCAGTTAGAAAAGACAATGAATAAAACGAGAAAAGAACGAGTATTTCTCTCTATTTATAATAATAGAAGCTATCGTTTTTCAATAGGAAAAATGCATCAAGGCATATGTACTGGAATATGTAAAAACCCACAATTAATCCAGGTTTTAATTCAAAAAGAATTATTTATTTAGTACAAGTCGACTGTTATTACAATACTAGATAATATTTCACATTCAACTATTTTAGTGAACAGACACATAAAAGTTTTCTGATATTTTATATTAAATCATCAAAATGACCTCCACCGAAAAAGTTGATATTCAATTTAACAGTATGTTCATCTTGTAAGAATCATTCAATGCCTAGAACTCTTACGTAATATAATATATTGAGTTTATTTTCATTTTCAAAATCAAGGTTACACGATCAATATTGACTGTAGATTCTGAAAGTGCACTTTGACTTAAAGAATAATTTTAGATGGTGAATGCTTGTGTTTACTGTGTTGTATGAAGTATAAATAAGCGAATATTATTAAATATTGGTTTCAGCTTATTGATCAAATATAAAAAAATCAATTTCATATTCGATCTAAAAAGTATCAATCCTGACTTTGTGTATTGTGAACTTCTATGAAAGTAAAACTTCGCACGTCATTATTGTCGACTACTATTTTTTGGTAGTTTCAGTATTTTGATTTATTTTCTAATGAAAAAAAAACATAAGACACCTTATGTAGTACTATTCTATTTTCTTTTTCGTGCTAAAACAGAAATTAAATTCTAATGTTTTGAATGTACAAACACTGTAGTCATAGATTACTGAATTGATCAGTTACCATCTTGTGTGCATTTTAAAAAAATCATTTCTCTGATCTAAATTAAAGAAAGAAAAACTTAACATGTATTGTCTCAGCATAACGAAAGAGTATTTCATAGTTAGTGAACTACTTTGGGTTGACGGCTAGTACGTGTAACATTAAATAAGAATATAAAGATACGGAGATATTTTGAATTTAGTTTTATCACATATTCGGCATAGTTTTCATGATTATTGTTGATCAAAATTATTTGACATTGTTTTTCTACAAATATTTTGGCTAACTCGGAAACAACATGAGCATATCATATTTCATTTTATTGAGCTCTTTCGATAGAATTATTTAGCCAACGATTATATAGTCATGAGCACAGTAAACGTAGCGGATGCGACATAATATCGATGCCTTCTTCGGTGAAATAATTAATAATATCGTATGAATATGAAGTCAGCGATGATCCTCAAGCAGTTTTATACGTTGGAAGATGCATGCCTCTCTTACTTTCTGTATCACATGAACAGAAGACGTGAGACAATTTTCAACATAATGTTTAAAACCTATAGTCATGACTTTATTTACACTTATGATTATTTGAATTAAACAATATACGAATTCAAGTTTTGGTTCAAATAAATCTTTGTGAACAATTGCCTATGACAATTCCTCTTTAATAAATAAGCTAATATCAATTGACTTAAATGATTAACCTATCTAAAATAAATTAATATTTCGTCACTACTAATGCTAGAAGGCGATTGGTATGATCTTACAACATGTCGTCGAATTTTAAAACAAATGAAATATTAAGCTCTCATGTCGTTACTTAGGTAACTAAATGTTTTAAGAAAAAGAATTTATTAAATTATTAGAAAAGATTGAACCTAGTATTAACCCTTTCAATCCCGACATTTTCTTGCGTTCTATAGAAACATGAAAACAGATATTTCAATCTCTCTCTCTTGCGTTCAGCTATTTAAAACATATGTGTTTCTTGCGTTCAGTTATCTAAAACATGTTTCGACATACAGATTCGTTCTTCCTAGTCATGCGACGTGATTTTCCTTTGAATATATCATATGATTCTCGATGTCGAACAAGACGAAAGAACGCAAAATATTTCTTTTTCGTTCTACATGTCATCTACGAGATGACATACGGGATTGAAAGGGTTAATAATCATGGCAACTATACTACGCATTTGATAGAATTAATTCAAAATATCTCGGTATCTTTCTATTTTTATTTTATGTTGCACGAAGTAGTGGTCAATTCTAAGTAATCTATAAGTAACAAACATTCATTTCTGGAAAAATCAAATGATCAAATGCGACATTTAATGAGTCGAAAAAAGTTATACTTCAAAAATAACGAGTCACACATTCTTTCTCCTTGTTGAAAGTAAAAGAAACACGATTAGCACGAATAAAAATGAATACCACTGTTCAAAAATAGAACCATACTTCTCCAATGTATCGGTTCGTTGCTTTTTGTGCTAAAATGAGAGTTCTATTGTAGAGATTTGGCATCATCTGACAGATGCCTTTGGTGTAATGTTTGTTTCTCTTCCTAAAATTGATATATTCATTCCGCTAATATTCAAAATGATCTGATTGACTTTATTCGTTTCCTAGCACTCAATTGTTTGCCCCTATCTCTTTCTTATGACTTATGGGCAGAGATAGACTTGTTTGCACATGGATGACAATTTCAAACAATCATCAATGACATCTATAGAAGCCTTCTACTTATAAATGAACACACTTTAATGTAAATTCTTTTTTTATTAGACTTGTTTGCCTTAATCTGTTTCAACAAATAATTGATCGACTGTTATAGATTAGAATTCTTTTTCAACTCGATGATTTCCATTAGTAACAACAAGCCTTATGGTTGATATGTCAAAATAAATCAATTGTTGCTATTGTATAGTTGTTTTTTACTTTCTTGTTAAAGAAAAAAGAAAATATTTTTCTTTTCTTTTCCTTTCTTTTATTTTTTAAATCACTTCAAGTAAGATATGAACAGAAGAGGTGGAAAAAAGACAAAACCTGTAAGTAATAAAATCTTGAAAACAATCGATTCTAAATAGTTTTTTTCATGAAACTCTTTTTCTCAAGCAACTCTACAGCCATATTGCCTCAGCGATCATTCCATCCGCTGGTATTATTGCTGTTCCACTTGCTGCCCACTATTTTCCTCGACAAAAAGTAAATGCCAATGAAGAATGGGGTCCATTAGCATCAGCTCTTCTTCGTGCTTCATCTACCAGTCAATTGCTTCTTCCATCGTCAAATATTATAACGACACAGCAAGATGATACTTATCTACATCCTATACAAAGAAGAGTTCGAGGACGCATTGATGCAACGTCAGATGAAGAAGAAGATGAGCAGAGGTACTTCATATGATTTATATATCATTTATGAAATGAAACTTTCAATTTTTATCTTAAGTGATGATGAAAGAGAAAAACAACGAAGAATTCGTGAACTCTTACACGTGAAGGGTGTAAGTCAGCGTTAATATATTTTCAAAATTTTAATTGACAAAAACTATTTTCTCAATTCTAGGCCTCACCTCGATCGGCTTCGTTGTCCGATATTGAAAATCGATTCTCTACTCGTCATGGAAATGATGACGGTAATTTGTTTCTCAATTGAAGCTCATGATTTTGTACTATGTTATCTAATTTGAATTAAAAGCATTATTATCAGAAGCAGATGAATTTGGTGTCAGCTCAACATCTCATTTAGATGCTAAACAAGCACTTACTGCCGAATTATCACGATCAACCGAAGTATATATCATATCAAACAAAGAATACTGAAAAATAGAATCGAATAATATTTTCTATGCATAATAGGACAAACTTGTAAAACGTTCATCAGTTACTATTGGTCGTCAACAGTATTCTCCATTAGCCCCGAGTTCTGTACAAGCCCAAACAGGTCCAACATTGACCAAAACTGGTATTCGACCTGATGTATGTTTATTTTGTCGAACATAAAAATATTGATTTTATTTATTTGCATATTCCGCTTAAATATTGTAAAGGGCATTGGTGAAGAATTTAAATCAGTAGCAACAACTGCATATTCACCTGTTAATGATATATCCAGTTTACCAGCAAGTGCTCGGTCTGTTTCATTTAAAGAGCCTGTTGCTGACGAAAAAACTCAATCACCATCATTGAGATTCCAACAAAGAACAACTGCTTTTGCTGATAATCAGGATTCTGTACTGAAAGAAATAAGTATGAATTTATTTCTGTTTCTCTTAGCTGTGAAATATAGCTAATATTATCTGAATATATCGTCCCACCAGCCACAAAAGAATATCAACAACATTTTAATGAACTTGAACAACGAAATGTACTATTAAATGATGAAGTTCAACAACTTCGATGGAATAATCGAGTAAATAGATGTTTGGTTTTTTCTTTTCGTAAAGAGATTATTGATAAGAAGTAATCGGAAAACTTCGAGGCAAGGTATGTGTTCTTTCGTTTCGAATTCCATCTTGAAAATGGCCTGTCGTTTGATTTTCTTCAGTACAGAGATAAATTATGAAACATCTAAATTTTTAGTTTGCACTAGAAATTTCCGTACTTCTTGTTTTCTTATTCGAACATAAAAACCAGAATATTTCTTTGTATCAATCGATAGGTTGAGAACTATGCTATTCAATCCACTGTATGAGACCTTAGTTGTTCAATAAGGCACCACAAAATTTGTTACTGACGAACATCTATTGTTGAAAAAAATTGAGCTCTTCATTGATCAACCTTGTTCTTTTCAACGAGCTCTTAGAACAATTCTTATAACTCACTTGAGTGAATGTATCCATTAACGAGGAGACCTTTACACATACTTCATTTTGATTTGAATGAGTTTTAGTTCAAAAATAATAACGATTTTGTTGATTCAAAACCCAACAAGATTCGACGTAATGAACTACTTGTAGTTAACTTGTATTTATTGTAGTGCAGTTCGAGTTTTCGAAATTCAAATAGTATCTAAATTCAAAGCACTATTTCATACACATGCAGAGATATTAACTAGACTAACTGCTCAATCAGAATTAGAAGTAATGCACAATTTCTTATTTAGAAAAGATTTGTTTCAAAAACAAAGAATGAGTTCATTTGTGATATATTCGACATGAATTTATTTTCTTTTATCCATTCAATTTCTTCATAAGCACAAAGATTTTGATCGCAATTTCGAAACCAGAAATACTCTGCCATTCTATTCCTGAGAAGTTACACTCTGAAAATAAGAGACAGTTTCATACAACCGTATCAATAGTGGAATCTTTTTGAAAATTTTACATTGGAAATTTATTTAAATTTACATCTAGAAACAATTGAAATTGAAAGGCGGTAGATGATGAAATTCTCTAGTTAGTTATGTAGTACAAGTTGTAGATCGGTATCTACTTTATTTAACAAAGGACTTCCCTCATTCATAACATGGTCAGAAGAGACGTACGAAACGAATAGAAGCTCGGTGTATCGAGCCAAAAACAAAATAGTTTTCAGATCTTTCTTTCAAAAAAGAAGCTTGCTTGTTACTAGGGATCAAATTTAAATGTAAATTTGTAGGTAAAACTAATTAGAGAACAGCAGAATTTTCTAGTAGAGATCTATAATTATTCGCTTTTCTCAAACATTTCCTATTAGATTGTAGTGAATGATCGTTTACAGCAATAACCTCACATCATTCGATTCGTTGATAGTTAATTTGTGTTCAGTTTTAAAATTATTGCTTGATTACTGCGTTGAAGAAAAACTGTGATTAGACTCGAAAATTTCGATTCGAAAAATTTATAGAATTTAAGTGCTCACTCAAAAGTTTTTCATTCGTGGGTATAGTTTTTCAGCAAGAGAAAAACGAATGAACATTTAAGTTCAGAATTTTTCTATCAATCACTATAGTTATTAAATAATTATAGAATCTTCAAAAACAACATGAAGAATTACTGAATCGATTACAAACATCACAAAATCTTTCACAACAAGAATTAACTGATTTATTAAAGCAAGCTGAACGTGGTAAGTTTCTTTTTAACTGATCATGTTTTGGAAGATATTTGAAGTAAACTTTATTTTAATTTTTTAAGATCAAACAAAAGATCTAGAGAAATTAACTAAAACGTTACAGAGTCGATGTGATCAATTACAAAATGAATTAACAGTTATGACAGATCAACACATACAAAGTTAGTTTATCTTAAAGAGAGAACAATTAAAATAAAACTTAAATGCTTAATGCTTACATTCTTTTAATCGTTTCCATTCTAGGTCAAAATCAATCAAATATAAGAGAATTAAAAAATGAAAATCATTTTCTCAAAGATTATATTCATCGTTTAAATGCTGCTTCAAGCGAATATCAAGCAACAAATCCACCCAAAACATCAAAGAAAGATGCTAATGTACGCAATCTTACGTTATTCAAACCTTAGAAGAAATGAAAAGAAGCTATTCATATATGTATTTTATTCAATTATTACTGAAATATTTCGTAGCACAAAGGATCATAGCCTCAATCAGGAGCATTCAACAAAATACGTATGCTTTATCGGAAATTCTAGTCATAGAGAAATGCTGTTTAAAGACCTTTCAAAGAAGAAAAACATATGTTATATGGTTCAGATAGGTTGCAATACAGATAGATTGCTTCTGGCATAAATTAGACCTAGAAATGATGCTACCAAGAAACCATTAGACACTGAATACAACCGATTATTCGGTCGTTGCACAAACGAGAGGAGTATATTAGAGGCATGCAACATGTACTTCGAGTTTTTCATGCAATGATGATCCTCAATTAAGTGCCTTTTGTCAGTGATTTTCTTTACGACAGAATAAGCAACTAATTATTTATGCAAGAAGACCTCGTTCGTTTTATTTTAAAAACATAGAAAATTCTTTTTTTATATCTATCAGTCCAAAATTAATCACGATTGCGATGATCATGTGCACGTGGTTAGACGTTTATTCTTTTAATTGCTCTTTTTATAAAAATTTCCTAAATAAATTTTTGCTTGATAGCCAACAGTTAGTAAATGAACTGTACATGAGTTCAACTTTGAATTTCATCTCATACAGTTACTCGTCGAAACCGATTCGAAAACGAACGTCATAATACTTACTACTAATTTTATCGAGTAACTATCATAAAATGTAGTAGAATTTGATTCTATGTTTTTCCTAGAAAACAATAACTTTGTTTACACACAGCGTTGGTTTAGGTTCGTTTTTGTGTCTCCATTGAATAGTAGATTAAGATTCATAATTGAACGAACCTATCGATCTTACATTTCAATGAACTTAATGTTATGGTGACCATGATTGAGTAGTTTCTATCGCTTGATACATATCTATCATGTAATACATTCTCTCAACTATTCGAATCATCATCTACTGAACGATCTTGAATACTAAACTATCACTTGTCCGATAATATGCAGACGTCTCTGTCACGTAAATCTACTGTTGTGAATGTCAACATGCAGAAAAGTAGCAGAGGACTTCAGTACTTATTAATTTACTATTGTCATCAACGGCTCAGCTAGTATTAGGTAATGCAAAAACATTGGAGCATTGAATCAGTAGCTACTAGATAGAACTCTGAAACTCAAAGGGGTCGACTGACAGTACGCAAACTGCTTCCGTTTGATGTCCATGATCGTTTTTCTCATGCATGAATATTTTTTAATCATATAATAAAGTGAATTTCACAATTTTAAAATGTTCTACTTCTGTATTTATCAATAGAAGGAACAACGTCGAATGCAAGGCTTACCATTGAAAGGCCCATCCCCAATTTGGCTAGTATGATGATTTCGTCTATTTTTGCCTTTGTCTAAAATTAATTTCTATATCTATTTAGCTTGATCAAAAATTTCTTGCACCGTTATTTGTTTGCTATGATGAAAAATTGCATGAAAACAAAGAATTCATTAAAAAAATTCAGGTATCATATTATCAATTACATGAATCAGATGAATATATACATATATATGTCTTTAGAGTCAACTTAATGAATTACATGATCAAGTTAAATTGATAACCGCTGAAAATATTTCATTACACGAACGTCTTGCTCGATCAACAACTTCAGGAAGTGCTGACGGACATCTATCTGACGTGTAAATATATAATTTTTTGATTAATATTTGTGAGTTACAAGTCTTCCTTTTTTTGTAGTGATCAAATTAAACGACAAGCATATCTTGTCTTAGAAGAAAATAAAGTCCTTCAAGAACAATTGAATTTGCAAACGAATCGATTGAACGATGTACAAAAAGCACAAATTAATGAAGGTAAAATTCGGACCATCATAGTTTAGAAAGAAACGAAATTGTTTCATTTAGTATCGAATTTAACTCGACGTTTATTGATTGTTGAAAATGAAAAAAATGAAAATGATCACATACTTCAAACAACTCGAATACGGAATGAAGATTTGAAGAGAAAATATGAACAATTAATGATTGATAATAACCATCGCATACATGTTCAAGAACATGTCCAAGAAATAAGTGAAATGAAACGATTAACAGGTCATTATTTTTTCTATTTACTTTTTTTAATTTTAATTCTTAAAACGTGTTTTAATAGATGAATTGAGTGAGAAACATGCCAGTGAAATGCAATTACTTCTTCGTCGAGTGCAGGTAATATGTGTCTTCAATAAATTCTGACTCGTTTTGCATTATGAATATAAGTTTCGTGTTTCATTTGACATGATTCATCGAGTGCATCTACTAATCGATTTATTAATTTGGAAAAAACCAATAGAAGGAATAATTATATCTTTAAGAAAGTTAATCATCCATGCTCTCCTTCTTGAAAATCAAACAATGAACTAGCTGTAACTCTAGTAATCGATTTGTATTACAAAACCACAATGAGTTTATTGTATGATGCATCGAATATCTAATGAATTAACCAAATACAACTTTTGATGTGCATGAATATTGTTTCTAAATAGAAAGAATTCATAGTTACAGAGAAAATAATGTAGTTCGATCGTAACTCTAGTGAAACAACATAATTCATTCAGTAGATTGGGCGATATTGTCAAGGTTCAGAAAGAATTCTATATGGATAGTAGGGATGTGTAAAAGTAAACTTATATCTTAACGTAAGGATACTCAAGTTTTGAATACAGGAACTGTGAGATAATTCAGTTCTTTTGACCTGAGGATTCATCCCACTGACACAGATAGCTTCTTGACGAATCAGAGATTCATACGTCCGCATTCTTTTGATACTCTATGAAAAAAACTCACCTTTGGCGAAACAAACAATATCTTTCTCCATTTCAGGCATTAATTTTTGAGTTGACTTTAAAATCAATTTTACAGAATGCTAGCTTGTAAATACCTGAGAATATTTCTCGTAGTCATACTCACAGTCATAAAAACTGATGACCTCCCACTCATTTGAACTAAATTAGTCGAAGAGAAATCATTTACTCAGTGGTGAAAACTTTCCCTAGTAAACAAGTATTTCATGCTTAGTCTAGCTTGTAATTAGGATGAAGTGCTCTTGTATATTTTCATTGAGTAATTGATCGTACAGTTGATAAGTCACTTTTTTCACAAAAATCTTTTGGAAACCAATCGAATTTCAGACTCCTATTGTACAATGATTGCTGTACACTTAGAGCTCTTCAAGCATACTAAATCTATCAATCTTTTGTTAATCATCGATTCTATATTTAAGTTAATTTTCATCTCCATTACTTTTAATATACAAAGCATGAATTTTTTCTCTGAATGAAGTTGATCAGCAGCATCTTCGCATCTAGCTAGCATATTCAATATTTTATTAATCAGAAAACATTTATAAACTATGCTCGCAAGTGATAATTATTTGAATTATGATAAGTAAAATATTTATTATCAATTTGCTCTTGGATAGCATGGCTATTCGAAAGTAAATAATTTTTTCTCTACATGAGCTCGAATAATTAATATATAGGCATACACATAATGTATTTCAAGTATTTTTGACAAATTTATTTTCGATTTCTTGAAAACATAGGATGCTGAAACAGGAAAAAAAGTTTCACAATTAAAATTAACTGATGTTCGAAGTGACATTGAACGTTTTAAAGGTGAAATAAAAGCCACGAAAAAGTTAAATAAAAAATTGCAATTACGTATACAAACATATGAAAGAAAACTTGAATTGCAACAAATTAAAGAACAACGTATTACGACAATTCTTGAGAAAACAAACGAAGAATTGGAGCAAACAAAACTTGAAAGAGACACTTATTTAGAATTGGTATTTATGAATAGATTGCATTTCTTTTTACAATTCTTAACTCATACATTATGCATTAAGGCTAAAACGAAAGAAGAAGGAATGAATAAAACACAAGTACGCTTAACTCAAGATGCCGAAAAATTGTTGCAACTTGAAGAACGTCTTGAAAATTATAAAAGTAAAAATAAAGACCGTGTAAATGAAGCACAAGAACAGTAAGAAACATACTCATTGGGATAGGTACACAGAATATTGATTTCTTGCGATGTCTATGTTTGCATAGGATGAAAAAGCAGTATGATAATATAAAGTTACGTTGTCTAGAATATGAACAACGTGTTCAACAACTTGTTACTTTATTAAATGAAAAACAGCATCTTATTGACGATCTTAATGCTGAAAAACGGTAAGATGAAAACATTGAAAACAAAACTGTCAATCAAGTAATCGAATCATATCTATTACTGTCATAGGAATCTTGCAGTTGATCTCGAAACCATTTGGCAGGCAACAACTGCAGACAGTATGCGCATACGTGAACAGTTACTTGACATGCGTGTTGTGAGTTAGTTCTACATATCATTCTATATCTGTGATATTATGACTTTTTTTTATTGGGTGACAATATTGATTCATATATTTCCAAGTGTACTTTGATAGTTGTGATGTTTTTGATTTTATTTTTATTCCTAGGGGTATAACAAAAAAAACATAAATATATATATATATTTATATTTATATATATATATATATGTGTGTGTGTATTTGTTTGTCTATTTTTTATTTTCTTGCTTTATAAATTTTTTATTTTAAAAACAAGTATGCTCTCGATGTGTTTCATTTCTTCTTTTTTTTGTTTCCATAAAAGATTTTTGAAAAGAAAGAAAAATAAATAAATACTCCTTGTCTTTTTTTTTAAGTTCAAACAGTCTTCAAGGTTTTTCAACTTTTTTCTTTGATTTTTCTTTTGTTTTATATACCATGTACACTAAGACAATCGTAGAATGGTGATAATTTGCCAAGACGCGCTTGATATTTCAAATACCATAATGGTTTATTTGCGCATGGATCATCTTTTTTATAACTCTTTTGTGACAGCGGAAATTTTTTGAAAGAATCACCATGTCCATTGCTGCTAAAGTCATCTTTTGAATCCCATATATCATAATAACGCTTGTTTATACGAGTGATGAATGCCGATGAATGATGAACCGTAACTATTGGATAAATGTGATAATTAAATGAATGAGAAAAAAAACAACAACAAATTAAAAGAGAACTTTAAAGTGGCACCAACAATTGAGTGGCGAGTTCACTAGACTGAATAATGAAGATGTGTTTGAATCGAAAAACTCACCAATGACAAGTAAAACTATGAGTAATACCGATAAAACGACTTTCATGTCTATTGTAAAGAAACACAAGTATGAAAATGGAACAAATCTTTTTTTAGTTCAATCTAAAATAAATAGTGTAATTCAGAAAAGACTAATTTATATCGATTTTATATATTAATTTCGAGATTTCTAGTTATCTCGTATTCGAGAAAATATGAAAAATCTATTTCCTTGATTTTCAGGAAAAAATAACACATGTCAATATATTGGGTTAACATTCAATCATTATTAACTTACTGTTACGTGCTGAGTAAGACATGTTCATCGTTTTCGATCGATGTCTATCTCACGATCTTCAACTACTATCGGAACTTAATAGGAAAGCATTTTCTTTTAGTCAGATATACTCTCTCGTTCTCTTGCACTTCGTCGCTCTCTCTATAATTGTACACATCTACTCTCTATTTTTTTATCATTACATGCATTTATTATTTGGTTTCAATCTTTAACGCTATTTTATTCTAAACTCTTGTCATCGTTTTTATTAATAACTCATCAATAATTAAAAATAGCTACTCTTTTATCCTGTCGGTTCTGATCTTTTACATTTGAACATCACACAAACAAATACAAACAATAGACTTTTTTTCATATCTTTGGGTAGATAAATGAGTGAGAGATTTCGGGATGCCTATAGCGAAAAAGATAGATGGAGACAAAGATAGATCATTTCATAATTTGTTTTTTTCCTTCTCTTATTTGAGTCGAACAAGCTTAGCATGTATTCTATCAATGCTCCAATCGAAAAAAGCAAATAAGCTTTGCATACTTGTATGGTTATTCGGATTGACTAATTAATGTAGGTTGACAATGAACAGAGGCAAGCAGGAAGCATAATGGAATTCCTTATAAAGCAGAAAACTAATTGGTTCATTTATCATTATCAAATCTTTTTTTCGACCGGCAACAAACGATAGTCGTCATCATCATTTTTCTTCAAGCAAAAGAAAATAGAAGAAATCGTTTCAGAATATATATATATATATATATATATGTATTGCCGTCATACAGAGTTTTCATAGATCTAATCAAATGAATTTCTTCATGTTCATCGGGGTTAACATAGACGAAAGGTCACCGCATCGAGTGGGCCTAATCATATTCGAATGTAGCAGAATGTTCGCTTAAAAAATATACTTGAAACTACTCCGAATCTATAACATAAAGAGAAAAAAAATTAGTTGATAGTATAGATTTTCCATACAACACATAATGATGTAGTTGAGATACTTACAGTACTTAGTTATTTATACATTACAATCTTGTTCATTGATATCTTTTATTAGCTTCATTTTTACACATGTGTCATGCGAAACTCAGTAAGTGATATTTTCTCGGTGGATAAAATTAAAAATAGATAAAGAATATCCAAATTGTACTTTGATTTCTAAACTTGTCTACTTGTAGACTGATATCAATTTCTAATTCATAATTGATGTCAATAAATGAATAGTTCAATTCCTTTCTCAGATAAAATAAAGTAAACGCTAGATTTTTATTATAATATTTCAAATATACATTTTCGTGTACTATTCCAACTTTGTTTGCCAGTCGATTAGCTTATTGGATCGAATTTCCCTAGAGCGATTCTTCATTAGAAATCTTGAAAAACAACTCAGAAGACATCAATCTTGAATTTTCAACGGGATTAATACGATTATTCTAGTTTCTTAACCAACACTATCAGTGAACATTGTCTATCCTATCTTCATTGTAAAAAAAACATCGATGTTGTTAAACTCGAGAAAATACTCAACCTTCGATTGACACTAATGATAAAGAATATATAAATATGATCGAATTGTATCTTGAGTGGAATTACTAATGCAAAGGTCTAATAATAAAAATATTCAAAAGGAACAATACAATTAAATATATGAACTTCTTTGAGACGATAACTAACACGTTATTGGTTAAATGATACAGAACAATAGACATAATCTTTTAATGAGAGAAAGTTAAAGTATTTAGACCTCAATCAAACAACTGAATGCTTTATTTTTAAAGTATCATCTATTATGAAAAGTAACGAAAACAAAACTAACATTTCATTCAAAGAAATACATTCACCTTGGTCTTCCAAAATCTTCAACCCAAGAAATCTACTTTCAAAACATGAATAACATCTTTGTTCAACAAGAATATGCTATCACTGATTATACCTTTAGTAAATTAATACATACTTACCAAATTATACAATTCAAGAATAACAAATTAGAATGTTAGGTAGTGAAAAATGTTGCTGTTCAATACGTATTACTATTAGGAATGCACCAGTACCAGTATTACTGATTTTTGGTGTACCAGTATTTCTCGTTTATCAGCATCACTGATACCAACACGCACTAGTACTGGAGGTTTCATTTAGTGGAACTCTCAATACTTGTGCGTGTTGACACCGATGATCCGGCCAAACTAGAAATACTGGTACACATAAAACCATTAATACTGGTACTGATGTATCGTTAATAATTATGACGAACAGAAAATAGTAAAACTAAAGTTGATGTTTAAAATCAAATGATAAATCAGAGTCGAACAAATTTCATACTATTGCTATGAAAAATACTTGCTTATCTCTACATAATACAGTCTTCGATTTCGTATTCAATTAGTCTTCTACTTGAAAGACCTCCGCATTTTCTTGTAGAAGTTTTCACAAGGAAAGAACCGAAAATATTTGCACCAAATGTTTCGATGTATGAGATGGTGAGACGACTAACAATGAACTCCGGAATCGTATGAATAACACCCATCATTGAGACATGTTCTAGCAACACTCGCGTGTTTTACTCTACCAGTATCGAAAAAATGAAGAAAAGAAAATGGGCAACACTCGTACTATGTCACGTCTTCATCTTCTCCAGAAATTACTAGCAATGAGACTTGAAAATGAGTCCGTAACTCTATTTAGTTTTGAAGAGTTCTCTCCTATTTTCGTCTCGTTGTTATCTATAGAATATCTGTTATAGATCTTTAAAAATTGCTTACGCAATATATTCTATCAAAAATTCATTAGAATATGATTGTTATTTATGAAAGTTTTCATTTTTTTAACTGTGAGATTTATTGTAGCATACATATTATTTTTGATGCTCTCTAATTGTTTTGACACATTATATCTGATGATATTGAGTGTGACAAGCGCGATATTTGATGCATTGTTTGATTAATAACAAGACTACTTATTCGACATTCTTCAGTTAGAAGATATTCAGTTCAACATAATTGATTACATTAAATATTTCAACGCTTGCTGAATAGATTCCGAGAAGCAAAACATTATTCCTCGGCCACTATATAGTTGTATCTAAAAAATAAAGTTCAACAATTTAACACTCTTACAAAAGAAAAATTAATCAAAATGCATGCAGAAATCAGATTAAGTATATTAATCAATGCTTCATTGCATTCTCTAGAGTAGTTATCGAAAAGACTACGATTGGGATTCAAGTCTATTTGTAATTTATATATAATTAAATATATGCATGGGAAACAAAGATAAAGTTCTTTCGGAATAGAAGAAGAGAAGAATGATCAGAAATACAAAGAACAATCAAAACCGATTTAATAGACAGCACGCTCGTATAAACTAAAACCCAAAGGTATTTCATTAATACGACTTAGCGTTATTTTACATAAATGAAAAATTGAGTTCTCTCTTGATTGCTTTTTAGATACAAGTGCCTAGAAGCTTCACTTCACAACGTCTAGTTTTCATGTATCAATTTATCGTTCGTTTTCTATACTAAAAAGATTCTTCATTGAGAAAAATGGATCATCCTATTTCTTAATTATTCTATACAAAATTTTTCTAATAGAATTGATATATCTACGAACCAAAAAACCGATGTAATTTTATTGTATCAACATTCATTTGTCAAGTGTTACTAATTTTGCATAGGTTTACATGTTATGATTATCTTCTTTATGACATGTCATTATGAACAACTACGACAAGCAATTATTTGTAAACGATTCATTGAAATAGCTCATCGTGAATGACCTTGGTTTTTTTCAAGTAGGGTGTGGGGTGTCATTCCATTTATACAATGCTTCATTTTCAGTACTGCGTTTCTGTTTATGTACTATTAATACAAAAATATCTATTATCAATGGAAATATATATACATATATATATATATGTATTGTAATGAAATCAGTATTCGAAATCTAATAACGTGAAAGTTTATGACAACAAATTGTGTGTAACAATTTTAGACGTTTCTATCGAATGTAGATTGATGTTTGTTAATTATACTGTATGATATCGTTACATGTGACGTGTATGATGATATATTCTGATAGAAAACATTGATTTTTATTCAAAGTTATTAATATTCACGAACTGGATTAAATTAGATTATCTATTCATCGAATGTTTCAATGAGATTCTTCAGATAATTATGTCGAAGAATTTGAGAGAAAAAATCAACAAGACATTTGCTTCGTACTAAAAGCACAAATAATAATTGTTCTACATTCATTTTTTTCAGTATGTTGATAAGTGACCATTTAACATCATGATTACATTATTTCTAGAGTTAGCTTTTGAGCACACCAATCTTGATAATTCAGTAAACATAAACTAGACTAAGTACAATTCTAATAGATCAAGTTTACAGACAAATGTAAAAAACTGATCATAACCCATGATACATTATGAAATTCTCATATATGAGAGTATCTTGTTTTTTATGAAATATCAAACTTGGAATGAGAAGTACTATTGTTGTTGACTTTCTTTAAAAAACAATTCTCACTATTGCCTCATTGGTGATGCATTGTAAAAGAACTGTTTCAGAAATTCTTATGTATACAGCCTACAGACGTTTTTGTAAGATATCTTGTTTCATGTTCATTCAGACTATTTTATGCATATGCTATCACAAAATTACCGATCGGACAAAAACCAACTGTCTAATTCATTACATGAGCAGTCAGAGTACGGCTGACTGTATAAGTATCAAATAGTCCACGATTGTTTGTCTGTATACCGGTTGTTTTATTTCTTGAATTTCAACGAATACCATCTGTTAAGCGTTCTAGTGTAGCGTACGGGTACAATCATTTCTGCAAGGTTCGAATTACGTCTGCCGATGATAGCTACTGTCATCTAACGTATTCAATAGTACATTGTAATTTATGCAGAACAAGAGACGCCATCTATGTAACTTAAATGAAGTCTTTATCAAATTCAAGAAATTATTCAATCAGTAAATAAACGTAACATGTCGTTCTTCTTTTTTAAATAGATTATCATCTGATATTGGATATTCAAATTATTAATCAGGTATTATAAACTGGCTGATTTGTATTTAAAAACCTACATAGATATTGATGTGTTTTAACGGATGATTGCCGCATTTCATACGTAAAATGCATCTAAATAACAATGATTAAACAAAGATTGATGATGACTTTTGTTTATGAAATCGTCGGCTATCTAAAGGTAGATTCCTTTATTTGCATTCACGACCTGTAAGCTACATTGCCAAATGATTAGTCATTGAATTAAATAAATTCATTTAACAATATAAGTACCTCTATTCGATTCTCTATAATTTTATTAGTTCAAAGAACGATAGAATCAGCTGAAAATGTTTGATGGGAATGATAAATTACATGTTCTTATTAGATTTCTTCTTGTTCTCACGAAAATAGATAGAAGTAAATGATAAATAGTAGAATGCTGACACTTCTATTACACTAAACGAGTTTGAAAAAAAAATCGTAGAAATAATAAATTAACTAATTCTAGGTTGCCGTATACTACTATACGAGTTGATATTGCATTTTAGCAATTAGCAAAATTTAATTTGGTATAGATTTAGACTACTTTACTCATCGTACATGTACTTGTCAACATAGTCAGCGGAGCGCTATCAAGGTTAACTCGCCGAGATACTCAAGAAAATATCCAGTATGTAGAGATGAACGCTTTTATCTTTGTTTTTTTGCAATACAAAATCAATTTTATAAATAGACTATCAACTAAGCGCAAAGAAGAAAAAAATCAAACGTTTTTTATAGAAATTTAAACTAGATATGGATCGAATAATAAATCAATTTTTTTTCAAATAATTTAATTAATTAATATTTATTAGTAAATTAAATACCCATTAAATTTAAGGTAAATATATCAAACATGAATAAAACATATATTGCAATGCCATAATTAATATCGTCTTCCAAGAATAGAATAGTTCTTTTCGTGTATGAAGTTAAGTTATTCGAGCAATTTTCTTCATCATCTTTGACAGATGTCCATAGAGTTGCTTATTTTAATTCTAATATTATTCGATTATAGCATAATAATGATCATCTTTTGTTTTTCTTGTTGATGATATACTTATATATATATACATATACATGAATATGTTCTGCTCTATATTTATCGTTCATATCAATCAGCCAAGGTTATTCATTACTCTGTTTGTTTGATGCAAGTCCTTTAGGCAATCATAGTATCGATTTATCACGCATGTTGCCAGTATTGTTTGATGAATATCATATGGTCTATCATATTCCTCTTTTTCTCTTATTCATCAACAATAAAAAAGATGACAATGCAATATAGCCGGGTGTCAAAGGATTTAGAAAAAGAAGATGAAAATAAAACTAACAATTAGAATACTGTAGATGTACTAGAATTTTTCTTTGAAATAGATAAACAAAATGTAAAGAAAAGAGAATACATACTACAAAGAAGAAGAAATAAAAACGAACTCTACTATCCGCGCACCGACAGATCAAATAAAGAGGTGGTTCATTTTTGTATTTGTCTATGTTCGTTTTCGAATCAAAATATAATGCGACGTATGAGTTGACATATTATCACCGATAGCTGGATTGCCACCACCACCGGTTGATGCCGATATTTGATAACCTAAACGAATCATTTTGCTTAGAACATCCATATAGACAGGTGGATGTTCGTCTTTTTCAGCTGAATAATTACCAAACCAGACAAAAGCTGAATCAGATGCATTTGGAAGTATTTCAAGAACAAGTTCTTTCTCAGCAAATATACGATAATGTTTAGGATAAGATACAAGGACAATTAGTGATACAACATCAATTCTGCCAGTGCTCGATTCACTTGATGTATTTGAAGTAACACCGGGCGTAGTCCCTCCTGATGCCATCGACTAAAATTCACACAAATATAGATATGAGCAAGTTGTATAGTGCAGTTATGGTAGCTGAGAAACAACAGATAAAACAAGAAAACACAACTATGTTTTTACGATGATGATTGTGGAAATCGTCCTTCTCTTGAAGAAAAGAATAGAAGAACGGTTGAGGTATATCTCATAACGTATTATCGTAGGATCTTTTTCTCTTTTTTTTCTCTTCTTCTTTTTCTCTATACCCATCTCCATTACCGTTTGGGACAGGCTGATTGACATGATAGATGATATTTTTCTCATCTGGCCATGTCTTCCTATTCTTTGACTGTCTCCTTTCCTGCCTAAACGCTTGTTGCAGCTGATAGGTCTGTCGTGTTATTCCGTTGGTTGATATTATTGTTGTGATCTCACTTTGCTTCGTGTTGCACACGTTGTCGCACTGACAAAGTGCAAAATTATGTGGCCAATTTTCTGTTTCTTTTTTCTGCATTCGTTTTTTGCACGACGTCGTCTGTGATACCTTTTACAGACAAAAGAAAAACATTATTAACTATGATGATTTCGATGACACTTTAGTAAAATGAAAAGTTGATAGAGATGTTGTTATTTCTTCTTTTTTTTGATATATGTATCTATGGAATAAATTATCATGACATTTTGAAAAATATGATCTATAAGGTGGTAGAATACTTCTACATCTATATGCAGAGGCGGATCAAGGAAAATGGTTTGCAATCAGCAGGACGGAAGAATTTCGCTGAAAAGAAAATAGAGAATGATCTTTACGTTTGTTTTTGATTAGTAGAATAAATGTAAATCAAACACTTGTTATTATCTATGTTAAAGCAATAAAGGGATCGAATCAGATTCAAGTAAAAAGAATGATCATTATTTTCTTCTTGTTTTTTTCTATATGAATACTTACCGATATGTCTGTTGTGATGTTCTATATATGTCATTTGTGACGTAAAAGAAGGTCACCATCGATTGAATATAGATGTACGGATTTATGTACTATGATTAATTATTCCAGATAAACTAACATGTCCAACATCGATCGAATATGTATGTAAGGACTCTCGTCGGACTGTTATCAGATTTTATTTGTGTGATGTTCATTCGATAACACGAATGCATAGCTGTTGAGTTTTAAAGTCAAGCAATTTGTTAGTCCTATCTTATTCGATAGTATGAATTCTAAAACTTGACGCTACTTTTCCATGCATGTACATCGTACTTGATATAAGTTTTATTTATTTGATAAAATAAATGTATTACCTTTCCAAGCTATATGCTAAAAAGAATATCGCTTGCTGATACGATAAAATGTAGTGTCGGAAAGCACTTATCGAAATACTAATCTGTTATATATATGCAAAATAGATACTAATGATATCATGAAGAATATTTTCGTTTCGCAATATTTTAATAGTGTTACGGTACAATACTAAAACAACTTCATTTGTTACACATTGATATTGTTGTCTAGTATGCTTTAGAACTTATGGAATAATTGCTTGAACTTGCGGCAACAAAAGAGCATTACTGTCTAATAATATTGGTTTTCTAGGGAACGACTTATGTTATTAATCATTGATAGAATGATTTATTTGTAGAATAGTAACCATACTGAATGAGTATTTATGAATTAATCCTTATGTTAGTCAATTATGTTTTGTCGTCACTTGTATAAGATCAATCATAATTTCTGAAGTCATTGTTGATAAACCAATAAAAATGTTTTTATTTCTGACTTTAGACATAAGAAAAGAAAGAAACTTTGTCTTCTCGATTGAAAAAAAAACATAGTAAGAGTTGCTTATTTTAGATAGTTGTCTATCGTTGGAGAAAATTCTACAAAAAGAAACTGATAATATAAGAAAACTATATTCGATTCGATAGCTTCGAAAGATTAATGTGATGTACAATTATTCGTTCTATTACTTGATGTTCAGTTAGGATTGAACACATGATAATATGTCAATAGTCAATCACTTTAATATCATGAGTGAAGGATAGATCAATTAGATTGACGTTCATAGTGAATTAGTTACTATTAGTGTTTTATGATGTCAATAAGAGTAAAAACCAATTTTTATTTCTTTCAATCTTTGTCTTCTATGGAAAGTAGTAAACAATAATTACTTTTTCAAACACAAAACTTGTTCCATAGTTAATCCGAAATTAGATTATAGAGAAATAAATTTCTATATGCTTTCGAATATATTTTGCAGCGATGATTCGTTACAAGATACAAAAGACTATCAATGTAATATTGAGCAGGTTATGTATTAGTATTTTTTAAATTTTGATTGAATTATTTACTTTGGAATTATTACATGTCAAAAGAATATTGCGCTATTTATCTTACAATAGAAGATGATAATCATTATCTGGCATTAGCCAGTAGTGCTGTTGATATAGTGGAATTTTCTTCCTTTTAAAAGACTTCATTCATGAAAGCAACAAATAATGCCATACAACACATGTCTTGACATACGTCTAGTTTAATAGTTGCATCTCACAAGAGTTACAAGTCACTCAGTTAATTTAGACCCAATGAATTTTCCATCTAATAGATTGACTAATCATGGTTTTCTAATACTATCGACAGTTGTCAGAAACGTGTACCTGTCATGTCAGCGATCAATAGTTAGGTGGAAACACTATTTAGTTTCGCTTAATTGATATTTTAGGATAAAAATATGTTAATCACTAAATCGAAAAGATATTATTTGTTATATTGCAGAATTAATCAATCGTTTCCCGATGTTGATCCGTTCGTATTGATTACATCAAGACTCTTTGTTTTCAATATTTTTTAATTTTATTTTCTATCACTCTACTTTTCATCTTATTAGTATCACGTATTGTATTCGTGTTTAAACGTTTACTCGTAAAAAAGCATTTGAGAACATTTATAAACATGGCTATCTTGCATATGACTTTGTATAAATAACATGTCTATGTGCTATTTGACATCTTACGTCATTTACAGATAAGTTTTATCCTTGCTAAAAATATAATGAAAAGATCATTCTGCAGGTCGGGCTTAGGACGATTCTTCCTTCTGCAAGATGTATTGCATCAAGGCGACCATTCTGATATCTTACTGTGTGTCCTGTTGTAAAATAGCACAACTGAATATTAATATTCTGCACTGTCTAGTACACGTGAAAGAAAAACATCTGGTAACATTTTGTACAAAGTAACAATGGTCTAAAATTAACGTTGATAAATATTCGACACATGAATAGTAATTGATCTATTTTCTTGAAATACATCTTTCTTGGTTATTTCTTTCTTTTTTTTTCGTTTAAAAATATCTTACATTGTTAATAGCGATTACCGTTCTTTTTTGTATTGTTTCACGAACGCGAAAAACAATATCATCATGAGAACTTTGAAAATATTGTGATGGCGAAAATCGAGAAAATTCATTCGTAATAGATACTAGGATGTACTCAATAACCTTGTATGTATACGTACTTGAAGAGCATTGAGTGGATAAAATTTTGAACTAAAAATTTCGTCCAATTGAATGGAGAACGGTTGTAGAATTAATTATGTTTGTTACTTAGAAATTATAAATGTGCATTTGGATTATAAATTATGAAGCAGGACAAACTGTTTATCAACCAATGATTCAATTATTTGGTTTTGATAATTTTTATCATGAGACAATTCTAGTCAATGAAAAATACCAGTGGCCAATCGTTCAAGGTCTCTTTAAGGTAGAATTCGATCTTTCTTTTTCTTTTTAGCTTTTTTTATTAACGTTAAAAGCATTCACTGTAGATCTACACTGAACTTGATGTTGGTGAAAATGTAATTCGATTGTCAACATTGACTTCAGAATTATCATTTACATTGACCTATTGTCCTACAAAAACAACTAATACTACTCTTCGACTTCTCTATGTATCATTTTCTGATTCTATCACTCATGACATAGAACTTACATGTCAAAAGTTTTTTTTCTTAACAAAAATTGTTCGATGCACATTTGATGAAATTCTTTACAAGCAAATCGGATATAAACGATCATTACTATTTGATATTGAAAAACAAATTCATCATATATCTATGTTAAAAAAAGATTTTGAAAGCAAACAAACTGGTACTGATATATTTAAAGAAATTTATCGTCAAATTCATGCAACAGATTTAGTTCAAGATTTATCTGTAAAACTCATTATAAAATCATCTATTTCATCAACATTATCATTTGCCTATAGTCAGTTGATTATGAATTTCTCTTGATTTTCTCTAAAATTTAACACAGTATTTTCTTTCTGTTTACCTACAGCTTTCAAGAACACGATCGTTTTAAATTTGCCCGAAAAATTCAGTTCTCTTCCGGTATCTTTTCATGAGTTCTATGAAAATCTTAATACAAGCAAGTAAGAAAACGATTGTAGATATCTTTTTTTTAATAGTTATTTTCACTTACATAGAGCTGAATCTTTATTTTATTCCATTGGTGCTTATCTACATGAGCTCGGCCATTTGTTTGGTCTCGATCATGGACAGGATCAAAATGTAACAATAATGTCATCATCGAAAGGTTACATAGATTCTGGAAAAGATTTTTTTCTTATCACTCCACGTTTTTGTTCTATTGTACATAATCAACAATGCTCGTGCTATAAAGTAAGACAATCAAGAATTATCTATTTCTCATATGTTGTTTTTCTAAAGAAACCAAGAATAAATGCGTCATGTTCGTATTCAAATGGCTTGTCATCTAAAAACTCTAAGAATTTGAAATGCTTATGTAAATCAGGTAAAATTAATCGAGATATTATTCTGCTTTATTGAGTAAAAATTTATTTTTGAATATAGATATTCATTGTCAATTTTCATTAAAATTTAATCATCACGAATATGACGCAAAACCTAATCAATGTACTTGCAATGGACAATTTCAATTTCAAATAGATCATTGTCATAAATTAATGCTTCAGTTTGATGAAAGATAATAAAATGTATTCGATAAGACACGAATAGACAATCTAGAACAAAGAATATTTGACAAAGTTTTGACTTAATTACATAAGAGATAAGACGGATATACTTCTGTGGTAAATTGTCCAACAAAATTTTTTCTGATTCTTATTTCTGTCTAGTATAATGTGTTTACCATGATCACGGATGAATTTTGACTTTTTGCAGAAGTGCAGACGCATCTAAAATGTTGTCTTTTGTCTCTTACTGATCCACGAAAATTCATAGTTACATATATCTTCTTAATTTTTCTCATATATCTTCAACATGAATGAAAGGTGTTACATACACATGATGCATTCCCGTTTCGTCGCAAAAATCAAACTATAATGAAAAAAATCAGAATCAAAGCAACCAGCTTCATTGTTGTCATTGTCTTAAAGGTCAAAACCGGCCATCGTTCACCCATGGATATGAAGGATTCCAACTGAAAAATGAAGAAAGCTGAGTTTGCTATCGAAAAGAGCATGATCAATAGTGTATGAATTGAGAACGTTTCTATTTCTGAGCAGCTTGATATGTCTCAGTCACACGAAATTTTTCTTAGCATAATGAAATCAAAAATTTTCCTGAACAATAGTAGTGGAAAACGTCTTTAAATAAACAGGAATGAATAGAATGAAAACTCTTCAATTAGATATGAATTGACAGAATACGAAGTACTCTTTCAATATATAATCTTTATACAAATGTTAGATACCTACGAAACAAGATAATGCTCCCACAAGCCGTCTGTATTTTTAATGAAATTCCGTAATGAAACTTGCTTATAATGTGTTTTACTCGATTATGTTGCTAATTACCACAATACGGACGAGACTTCCAGCTAAAACTCAATGAGTTCTATCGAATACATTCTTTTTCAGTGTGGTTTTATTTCCTTTTCTCATCTGCTCCCTTTAAATACTACGTTACGGATAGAGATGCACCGACCATTGGTCCATCGATGCCACCGGTCCAACCAGTCGACCAACTACAGATGAATCGTTAATTATAGCATACAGTTAATCAGTAGCACCAGACATCCGTGCATCCCTAGTTACAGAATTTCATAGCTATCCGAAAATCGCAGTGTTTTAAAACTGTTGAATATTTTATGCTTCCTTTGTTCATAAATATACATATATTTTGTTATATTTGCAATCAGCATAGAATTTTGAACAAAGCGGATTGTTTAGTTGTTCAAAATTTGAACTTTGATTTTTTCGAAAATTTTCCTCATCGAAAAAGTAAAAATCTTTTTTTCTCGGTATTCTGGCAAAAACCATGCCATTCGATACAGAATCGGATGTTAGAGAGGGCAATATGTTTTTCGGAACTTTTCTTTGCTTTTATCCAAGTTCAAAGATTGATATTTGTAAAAAGGTGAAATTTCGAAACGCATGAAATTCCGTAAAAAACAATATTTTTAGTTTTCCATTCAATGCCGTCAGGTTTGTTAAAAAAAAAGCTTGATATTCCAAAAGCTTAAGAAGCACTGAGTAACTTTTATACAGAACATTTGTTTGCATATTATTTCGTTTCATAGCAATATGCTTAGCTTTCAGCTCACCCTATAAATGCATCCATTTTTTAAAATTCGGTAACGGTCAATGCTTTTTGAATAACTCAGGTTTGACCATATGAAAATAAACGAAATTTTTACTAACAGGTAGACCATCATAGTCTCCATATATAATAAAAATCAAATTTCACAGAATTTATTGTGATCTGCGAGGAGATATTGTTGTTACAATGGAAAAAAATGGAAAACCGTAAAGCTTGATTTTGATGAGACAATTATCTTTTAACTAAATTGATTAAAATTAGTTAAACTATGTAAGTGATGTTTACTTGGAGAAATTTATATATATGGGATCAAAAGGAAGGAGCCCACTGTACATGCACTACTTATTTAACTGAAAAAAACCTTGCTGTATATTGTTTCAACTAAACGTAATAAATCAACTTAAGTCATTGATAATTTTCACTATACTCATCTATCTTTTTTATTTGTATCTAATACTGTTCTACAATAATCTTTTGTTAGAAAATACTTGCTCTTATAATGCATTACCTTTTGCTAACATGATTTATTAAAATCTAATTAAACAGGACATATCCTCTCTCTCTCTCTTTTCTGCTCAAGTTTCGCTTTTCGACGAAACGGAACCTTATCCGTGCACATGATTGCTCGTAGAAACAAAAAATAATTCATTTATCATGAGTTCTACCATAGACAATGACCGTCTTGTATAATACTAGGATACAATTAATAATCCAAGTGAATAATAATAAAAACTATTTATTTGATTAATTATCTTTTCTATTCAAAATAATGGTAATAATCCGATGGATTCATGGAATGCCATGAGTCTCGATAGAGCATCCCTCGTAATATTAAAATAGAAACAAGTGAAAAAATCTAATATTATCGTAAAATGTGTGTACTATTCGATGCATCGATTTTGTACGAACCTTGTTCAAGAGTATCGATGATAGTCATCTTAACATCATCGAACAGTCAAACTTCTCTTCTTTCGATCGAGCTATCGATACAAGTACTCATTTCAGTTATTATTACAGTTAATATTCCTATTTTAAAACAAAGTTCTGAACTTTCAATGAATCTAAAACGAAAGATTTCCCTTTTCGTTCACACTATGAAAGAAAACAAAAATCTTAAACTCACGTATGCCTATAAATTTATTTGACCTTTTCTATTTCCATTCTGAAAAATTTTCCCTCTGCAGCCATATCATTGATATTTGCCAATATCTTTTGAAATGACTATTTTCAAATATGCGAGAATTTTTTCTTAAACTATTAATTTCATTGAAAACATAATGACAAGTACTTACGTCACATTTACAATACTAAGCATGATTAAATCTTAGTTTAATTAGGTGCATGAAATGATCGATTAATTAACACAGAAATTTTCAATACATGTATGAACGAACCATCATTTTGTGAAACACGAAATTATCTATCGAATGGCCTATAATAGTTGAGTTTTCATTTTGACCATCACAACAAATTTCGGTTGGCGAAACTTGGAATAGGTCAACATTTATATAGGAAATAATGATATTTCTTGCTGTAAGTGAGTAAATCCTTGACGAATTATTCTCATCTTCGAATTCAACCGAGATATTTACGAGACAATACTATGTACAAAATTTCACGAAAATCGGATTGGCCTTTCAGAAGTTATTGTGGAAACGGCAGGACGGACACATTGACCGATTCTAGAGTGCACTCACTTTTTGAGTACACAAAAAAAAATTCAGTGGAAGTAGATTAGATCTTGTATCAAGGAATTTTACTATTCTAATAGAGGATACTGCAGGCCTTAGCCTGTCAAAAGCAGTTTAGATTTATTGATGACTAACACTTGCTAATTATAAAACTAAAATTCAGTAATAGAACTCATTAGAAATTGAAAATAAAAAATGTCGACTTCATAATTTTTCCTGAAGAATAAAGAGTCTCGTCTCAAGTGACTTCATAGCTAATGCAGTAGTCAGATGAAATTTTAAATAAAGATCTTTGAAATTTTCATCTTAGAACTCTAAAAAACCAGAATTAATTTAATTATATTGATTATTTGTGAATAAATATCAATAGTGATAACCAGAGAGAATATTGCATAATGAAAAGAATTTATTTTAAATTATGTGTTGACTTAATTGTATCCTAGTTTTTCGATTTCATATAACTTTAAAATTAACATTCAAAAAGACTAGATTCGATGAATCTCTTTAATTTAAATAACGTATCCACAATCTTATGAAAAAACGATCAGTATAAATATGCACATAAAAAAACGTTGTAGACGTAATACACGAAGATTTCATTCAAAAACTATGCTGTATATGGTCATCAGTTTTTTCGAGTTTATTTAATAATAATCTAAGTTCTACTAGTAAGTAAAGTATATGAGAAATATGTTGATTAATTTTATAATTAAAGAAACTTAAATCATACAACGAAATGAATTTAAATGTTTCATTAATAATTACGTAGTTTAGCATAAGAAGACTTTTTAGTGATAGATCGATATTCATACTATATTCAATAATAATATTTAAACACGAAGCCTTCTATCTGTATCTAAGTATTGGATTGATTTATGAAGAAACAACTCTATACACCGCCTAGCAAACATCGATATTTCTACAAATGCAGAGTATAGGCAAGGAACAATAACATTCACTAATATCGAATCAAGGAAAGTGCTTCGATTGGTTTTGTTTCCCTTGTTCTTTTTCTTTTTCTTGTTCATACATCATGATAATATTCATTTCAACATTCGATTGTCAATCTACAATAGTTCGATGAGGAGTTCATGGAGAATATTTGTTTTTCTTATTTGTTTCAACAATAGATTTTACTAGGCAGTATTATGAGAAATAGATTACTTAATATGATCCTATCCATTCGAGATATTGCTATCTTAGTAAAAGAATCATTTCATGACATCAAAAATAAGTCAATCTATTCTTAAGTTATATCATCATATTCGTTCTGCTCTGAATGCATAATATTTGCTTTATTCATGACTCATCCATTATTCAAATAGACTCACAGTCATCAAATTACTGGCTTGCAAACAAAACCGTTGGCCATAAGCATTTTTTAAATATTCTTGTTTGCAGTAAACATTTCTATAAATTTGAATGAGATCATCATTATTCAGTGTGGAGAAGCAACGAGCTGAGAAAGGGTTGTGTTTGAAGTTTTTCTTTTGAAGAAATCTGAAAATTTTTCTTAATCTTGAATTGATAAGGATAGATAACGATGATACCATAACTCAGAATAAACGAGATGGTGAAAATATTTCAAGTAGTAATTCAGTATGTTCACACTGTTAAAAAAATCGAAATACCCGTGTTCATTTTTTAACTGAGCACTAAAATCGATCGATATTTCGTTTTGTCCATATCTTCGTCGTTCATTTCCTTGTGTTCAATGCAAAATTTGTTTCTTGTAATTTTCTGATAGATCAGAGAAAAAAACATTCATGAATGAAATCGGTGTTCATGAATTTATTGAAAAAGGATGCCATTCAATTAGAATTTATATACATTTAAAAGAATCAAATTAAAAAAGCACTAAGTAAAGTTATATGGCTCCTAAATCCGTATAGCATAGAAAAATGACAACCAGGACAGTACAATTATCGCCGTGCATCTTAAAAGTTATAGAATTATCTGTATTTGTATTCCATAAACATCTTGATGCAATAAATAATCCAGAAACTGTTGGTTGAAAAACGGTAACATTAACAACGACTTTATAACGATCTTCAGTGAAATCCATCATTTCTGATACCCGACCTTTAACATGTAGTTGAACAAGATTTACGAATTCTTTTAATTGAACTGTGTATGAATTGCCAGATATGAGTTGTATTCGTTTTGCTTTTCGAATTAAACTTGAATCTTCTTGAAGTTCTTTCTGTAATCTACGCCAATTTATTTGATTAATCGGTCCTAATTGATAGTTGCGCATTTCTTTTCGAATCAAACTTTCTTTGCGGGATAAACCAGTGTTGATTTTTGATTGAATATGATCATAATTTGTTGCTCGTCGATTACGGGTAATACTTGTTATGTTTGAAATTGAAGATCCTGCTGAAAACGATGAATTATGACGTGTTAAAAAACGTCTAACTGCTTCACGAGTTGTTGCATTATTTATATCTGATGATCTTGATGATTCTTCAATACTATTTGCTATGGTCACTCCTGTTTGGCCACTACGTACATTTGATTTAGCGAAAGATGAAACTCGAGGTCTAGATGGTTGTTGTAATGGTTTTTCATGTACTACTTCATCCTCATGAATCGCTTGTAAACGTGTTGGATTTTCATCAAGACGTTGATGTACTACTGCTGTTTCATTCAGCGACATCCTAGCAACAAACTATAACAACGATGAAATGGATGATAAGAAGATGAAAAGAAAAATGCGTGTAGTATTATAATAGAAGAAGTTTTATAACAAGGACACATATGTAAATGATAAGAGCGAACACAGAAAGTGAGGGGAGAGAGAGAAAGAGGGAGGGAGAAACGATTTTATTCTCAAGTTAAGCATTGACTTGACTACGTTAAATATAGATATAAGATCATTAAATTCATCTCATAAAACTTATGTTTATTTCATACGTCATTTTTTATCGACGTCGACACAAAAGTAATTGCATTGATTATCATTGTTTAGTAAACCATCGTATTCTCTAGATCAATCATGTTGAAAACGAACAGAAAGAAACTAGAACGATATTCTAGGTAAAACAAGGAACATCTATTGAAAACAGATGTTTGACAATGTTTCAAAAAGGAATCTGATGTGATCATGTATCAGCAAAATTATTCGAATTCTTGTAATTTTCTATTTCGTAATTTTTCAAGATAATAATCATGAATAACAAGTTGATAATTAGTATAAGAATATTGACGAATATCTGTTGCAAGATTTGTTTCATTTTTATATGTATGATATTATAGAAGTATCAAAACGAAACTTAGTTAGAATTTGTTTTTCTACTATTAAGTCAATTGAACTATTGACTTCAATGTATCAATATTATGAAATATCTATCTATATGCTTGAACAGTAAATGTTTTACCCGATTAATCTATTTATTATACGGTGTTTTTTTGTTCTAGTAGAAATAGAAGATTTAACTTGCTTATCGATTGGTATGATAATGACATTTATGAATGAATTAAATTGATAAGAATTGTTAGAAAAATTCAAGTGTACTGGTAAGAAAAAAATCATCACATTAATTTTTCTATTGTAATTTTTATCGATCACAAAAGTTGGCAAATACAAAAGAAAAACGAGTATGAATTTTTTCAAAAAGAACGATATTAATTGAATGAAAAATAGCAGAAAAAAACTGAGGAGGAGGAAAATCCATTTCTAATTAAGTTCGTTTGATTTTTCCACATCTACTTTGTTTTCTTCTTTTTATTCATAAACATGTTGCTCGATGTATTTCAACAAAGCCAAAACACCTGCCAATGTCTCTTGACCACTTGGTATAATTTGATCTTCCGGTAATAAAAATCCATATTCACCTAATGACAAGAATTAGAATAGGCAAACTTTAGATAGATGAAAATTCATCTACCCGTATCTCGAAGTTCAACAGCATAGCTAAAAACTACATTTGCTGTACCATACGTCCAATCGACTGTATTACCAGAGGCAATGTATATGGCTTCACCAATGTTACCATGATCGTATTGAGTACCTGAAATATTGAGAACAGATCATAAGATTACTATTTCAATCTATGTAACATTAAAACATACAACATCATGCAGCTAAAATTTCGAATTACAAGGAAATCGATTTATTCAATCTGTTTTAAAACACATTTCTTAATTGTGGTTATACCAAATTATGCAGACACAAAATAGAATTTTAAGACTTCTATTACAGTAACACGTTAGTCATAGAAGATTTTCTGTATGTTCTATCAACAACGACTGGTGTGATTAGTTCAAATGAGTCAAGTATTTTCGATCGTATTTAACGAAAACGAGTTCATTGTTGTAAACTTACCAAATAGAGCACCGAGTGCTTGAACAGCCTGAACAGAGCCATCGTCTTGTAATTGAAATTGATCCGGTTTTTTAGTGGTATAACCTATAGAAGAAAATCAAAATCGATTTTTCACGACTTATTTTATTTCTTACCCCATGGTGACATCCATAATTGGGAATACGAATGAAAATTGATATAATGTACAATAGTATCATTATTAGCACCGATAAATTTTGCAACTTGTGTTGTTTCAATTTCAGAAAATGCTTTACCGCCACAATACGTATCTGAACATGGATCATGGGATGCACCACCTGAAAAATAAAATCAATCGAATTCTTTGCTTTTTAAATGTAAATAAAATAATTTTCACCTTCACACCATTTATAATCCCAATTACGATTCGGATCAGCACCATAACAAAGAGGAATAAACGTTTTGCTTCTCGTCTTACGCCATAGACGATCTAGAAAAAATGAAAATACAGAATCATAAGATTTATTTTCCATACATGCAAGCCATTTGTTTAATTCTACCTTTGGTCCATGTATAAGAATAACCATCCACATTAAATACAGGTAAAATATAATAATCGAATTGATCGACAATATGTGTTATCGTTGGATCAATGCTATAATTCGACAGAAGTGAATGAGCTATATAAATAACTGTCGCCGGACTAATCCATTCTCGAGCATGAATACCTTGACGATGTATGGAATTATAAATAAACTAATTTAGAAAAACATAAATAATGAAAAATTACCTCCATCCCACCAAACGGCTTTTTTCTTGTTAGCTGGCATACCACTGCTTGTTCGCGCAAGTTTACTGGATGATATTTTTAAACCTCTCATATCACGTTTTTCATAGGATTGACCAACTGTAAATGTTGATGCTAATGTTGGATAAGTTTGAACCATTTTATCAATCCATGCATTAATATCAGATATCGTATGATATTTATCATATGCAAAATCATCGGCATTTACTTTTGATGGAACTATTTTATGGAATATTTTTTGCTGTTCAATAACTGAGCCAATATCTTGCATAACGATGTGATATTCAATCTTATCATCGAATGATGATAAATATTCACCAAAACTATCCGTAGCCTCAGGTGGTACGCTAACATCAATCTAATTAGGCAAAGACAAGCATAAAGTTTCAATATGCACAACAGACATCTGTAGATGGAGACAAATATTTCTCAAGAAAATGTTTTTTAAATAGAGGAATCAATTTTTCTAAACAAAGTATAGAATATACCTTTTTTTGACCATCCAAAATAAAGAGAGAGAGAAAGTTAATTGACTTACAGTTTTTTCAAAAAAAAGAAACAATAATTTTTACTTACGGGAACATTTATGCGAAATTCTTCTGACCAAAAATTAATATTATGTATGTGTGCTATTCGGCTGAATTCAAGCATTTTAGCCACATGTTCATTATTTTTAATCTTTAAACGCCATAACTGATACTTCGAATACGATTTGTAAGCATAGATATTCGAAACAAAAGTTCCGAGTAGAACAAATACGATAATCGAAGAAACCAACAACCTCGCCATGACTGAAAAATTATTACCAAGAATCTACACCAAGACAAACAGACCTGTCAGGTAACTCGTTATCCTCATTTATATATATACATATATATGGGTGATATCAGAAAAAAAAGATACGATAATAATATAGATAACGTTTTAGACTGGTGGTAATTTGTTTGGAACAGAAAGATCTGGCAAAAAAGTATGTGTAATGTCTAAAACGAAAAAGAGAAGGTTGAAAAAATAAAGCAAAGAAAAACAATTTTTTCTTTTTTCTTTAGTATTTTAATTCTAAATGTTTCTACAGACACTATATCAAAAAATGATCTTCTCTGTGCTTTCAAGATATATCAATCAGTTTTTATCCATTGGAATGAAACTTTGTTTTTCAGATAGACTTTTTACGCTTGAAAATCAGCGAAGGCATATATCAAGCTAGATAACTAATTACAAAAACTATTTTACACATATCAAACAAATGAGTAACAATGTCAAAAACTCTTCATGTTTTATTACTCTGTTGCTCTAAATTCTGTTTTATATTTATTGAAAGTAATTCACCGTATCGATCTTAACTCCATAGTTTTATTTCAGGATTATGAAGTATTAATTTTCACAATTTTAAACCAATCACACATTAAAATTTCAATATTAAATTACACAAAATAGTTTTGATTGAAATTTTAAGTAAAATATATGAGAGACAATATTGCATTCGTGATTACTAATAATTCAAAGTGATCTAATAAAAACTAAATGATACGGTAACAGCAGTGAGAAGGTAAAGTCTTCAAAACACGAATAGTTTACCTAGCTCTAAATGGATACGAACTTTGACGGAAATATTAAGAGTGATTCTGGATAAAATAGTTCACTATTTAGAAAATTATTACCAAGATATCCTATTTTGAACTGTCATTGTTACTCGAATGAAATTGTCGATTGACAAGTTTTCTATGATTTGAGAAAAGGTATTTTTACTTTTATCCCTCAGTGTTTTTCATTTATCAAATAGTCAGCATGTATTCCAGCGTCTCTAGTGGGCAACAACAAACAAGAACAAAAGACAAAGGTTATAAAACCAAAACAAACAACATCTCATTAAAAGTACAATCGAAACATTATATTGTCGTCGGTTTTTTCTTCGTTATTCTCCTTTTCTCAGATATTCCAAATAAAAGAGATTCATGCGATTAGACAATAAGCAAATGCAAAGAAATGAAAGTCACTTATTCAGTCGGTATATGTTTTTCACATGCATATTGCATCGCGTTAGCATTTGAAAAATAAAGAACGAAACGAACAACAACAATGATAATATAAATAACAGCAATAAGAAAAGAAAGATACTGTTCAGGTTATACATATCCTGAAGTAAAATATGACAGAAAGATATACACCACCGAGAATAATAAAAACAATGAGAGAACAAAAGAACGGATAAAAAAACACACACAAACATATCAGTTGTTTGAGAGAGAAAACAAAGAAAACAGACGTAAAAACTATTTCACTTTTTCAGTTTGTTGCTGATGTCCAGTTCGTTCATTACGTCGTTTAAATAAGTTCGAATCACCAATGGGACCAAGTTTTAAATTTTTACTTGGATTTGTATTAATAGCATTGAACGTAGCATCAAGATTATGCTGAAAAGAAAAGCAATCAATTGTTTCTTTTTACGTATTCGAAAGAAGAAAAGAAACATCGTCGACCAACTTACTCGAACTAGATTATAATCTTGAATATTACTTAATTTTGAATTAGGAAGACTATCAATATTAGTAAACCATGGATGTTTACAGAGCTCAAGGGCTGTTGGTCTTTTCTTCGGATCTACATGTAGCATTGCACTCACCAACATCTGAAATGAATCATGAAAATAAAATCTTTTTCTTTCTTTGCTTCTCTAGTAACATCAGTAAATATACTTTGGCATTTTCGGATACGCGATCCCATGTTGGTCCCGTTAATGATAATTTATTGGCTGTTCGTGCAAGGATAAGCTCATGAGAATCATTTCGATCAAATGCAAATGGTGTATTACCAGCCAATAATGTATACAGCAGTATTCCAAGACTCCCTAGATATTTTTGTTTATAAATATGATAGAGAATTTCATTTTTTGGTTAAGTAACATACATATATCACAAGATTCGTCATATTTTTTTCTTGATAGAACTTCTGGTGCTGCATATTCTGTCGTGAAGCATGGCGTCATCAATAAACCATTTTCTGCACGTTGTTGCTTAGCAAAACCCAAGTCAACGATACGTAATGATAATGGCTCACGATTTGTATCAACATACATTATATTTCGTGGCTGAAGATCACGATGTACTAAACACAACGACAATAACAAGTGAAACAAAATGTTTTTAATATGAATGATAATATAATGTTGAATAATTTTACCTATTGAATTTCGATGCAACTGGTCGATTGTTTTGATGATGACATACATAATTTTTGCACTTTCACGTTCCGACAAAGATTTTTCTTGGCGAATTTTATCAAATAATTCACCCCCACGCATTAATTCTGTTACAATATAAACTGTAGGCGAATTAAAGAAAGCATCACGTATCTAAAGAGAACGACGAGTACGGAATAAACATATCACAATTATTGACCATTGCCTCAAAATTTTTCTTTTATGTTCACTTACTCGAATAATATGTGTTAATTGATTATAACGAAATAGTAATTCTATTTCATCCGACGGATCATTTATACTTGGATCTTTGATTATTTTTACAGCATATTCTTCACGTGTTTGTCTATGTACGCAACGATAGCATGTTGATGTTTTACCATGTCCTAAGGGTTCCTTTAGATCATATTCATCGTTGAATGGTGTTAATTTAACACCAATTATTGATCGTAAACGTCTTTCAACATTATTTGAATATGTCGAATCAACTTGACGAGCATGTATTAATTCCGGTGCAATATAACTGAAGCCGTGGAATGAGTCATGCGCATCGGCACTTGGTGGAATACCCGGCGAATCTATTTAGCGTTATATTCAACAATAAAATATGCAACAAATGAATCTATTTTCTACCTGTCGGCGTTTTGCAAGTAAATTCTTTATCGAAATAATGTGCGAAATCGGAATGAATAGGTGGTATAAATGGAGGTTCGATTTGTTTTGCATATAGCTTATCCCAATCGATGGATTCGAAAAATGAATGTTTTTGTATGTTACGAAAACCGTCTGGTCCAGCACCTAATCGATTCGCTGGATTTCGTTTAAATAACATGCGCAATAAACTCTGTGCTTCCAATGATGGATATGTTGGCATGGCTAGTTTAGCTTTTAATATCATATTCATTGTGTCTTTACGATTTGCACCATGAAAGGGTAAATGTCCTGTTATCATCTCAAATGCAAGTACACCAAATGACCACCAATCAGCAACATGTGAATGTCCTTTGCGTGAAACAACTTCAGGTGACATGTATTCGACGGTACCACAAAATGAAAACGTTTTTGAATCTTGCGTTGGAACTGATTCTTTCGATAAACCGAAATCAGTTAATGCAATATGACCATCGGTATCCAGAAGAATATTTTCTGGTTTTAAATCACGATAAACAATACCGAGTGAATGCAAATGATCGAGTGCCAAAGCTAGTTCAGCTAAATAAAATTGTACATCGCGTTCGGTAAACATAACTAAATTAAACAAAATTTTTCCTTGTTAGTTGAATTAAACAAATAGAGGAAAAACACGATGTTATGTTTACCTTCTTTTGATAAACGTGTGAATAGATCTCCACCACGTAAAAAGTCAAGGACTAAATAAACTTTGCCTTCAGTTTGAAAGGCATAATGAAGTTTGACTATGAATGGATGTGAAATTTGTGCAAGAATGTCTCGTTCCATTTTAGTTCGTTGACGATCACGAACTAAAAATTAAACAAAGATGTTGTATATTATGTTGTTTTCTACGATTCGATTGAAATTAAATACTAACCTTTGAGACTTGCTTTTGTGAGTACTTTCATAGCATAGAGTGTACCAGAATCAGGACCAATGATTTTACGCACGAGAAAAACCTAGGAAATAGAAATCAAGCAATAATGTTGATTCGTTGAAGCGATATATTGGTAATAAAAAATAAAAACGGTATATACTTTTCCAAAGGAGCCAGCACCAAGAGTTTGTAAGAGTTCAAATTGTGAGCAATCGGCTCGGTCACATCCTTCTTTCGTAATATTAGTAATTTCGATTTCACTTTCAGAAATATTAGCGTCATCCTAAAGAAAAAAAGAAAGCTATTTATTCTTCTGAACTTTTCCTACGAATAAATTCATTAATTAGTGAACGATAGTTAAGTATATTATTTGTATAAGCAAATATAATCGTTTAATAATAGTTCAGATAGATTCTCTTCACCAAATTATAGTCAATCCCATAAAAGATAAAAGGAAAGAAAGAAAGAAAGAAGCACTTCTTCTATGGATCACTTTTTTATTTCAAAGACTTCATACGAATAAATTAATTCTGTGAATCAAAAACGTTGAATAGATAAGATTATATGACATATACATATGTAAATTTCAAGAAAGAAATGTTAATATGATAATAGCACTAACAAACTTAATAAGAGTATGACTGAAATCATTAAATTTAGATGCTTGATAAACAGAAAAAGAAGAAAAGCCGATAATACCTGCTTTTTCAAATTCATATTTTGTTGCATTCGCATGTTTAATCTTAAATCATCTCAAAACCGAAGTATTGAAACGAAAATTGTTCTTTATTCGTTTCGTATATTAGAATGACGAAAAAAATCCAAAAGCTGAATATCCTGCATTTTTTTCTTTTCTTTTTTCATCGATTCTCTTGTTCTTTTTTCTCTTCAACATAAGCCTATCGTCTGCGTCAATCTAATCGCTCATCACATCATGATAAGGTTTCGATCATGACAATGTCAATCACAGAGCTGACTGCAACAAAACAAGGCCAAGTTTAGCGCTTTATTTTACTTTTATCGATGTCGATCATATTAAATACTATGACCCGAATTCAAATATACAAAACAAAGTTCTCCTCTTCCGCTATGCTAATCTTTCAAATTGTTGCTATTCTTTGTTGGTCTATGTGTCTCGTCATAATTCAAGGCTATCATGACTCATGGTTACTGTGAAGAAGAATAACTAAATTGAACATCAGCTGATTTTCTATTCCATAATGCCATTAGATGATTTATTGTTTATACTGGCATATCACTTAGCAGTTTTTTTCTGTTGTTATGTATATGTTTTTTTTAATGAAGTATGAATGTATACATATGTGCACATTTCCAAGGTAAAATAACAGCACAACATAATAACAGCACTACTAGTAACGCAAGGTCACTACTGGTTGCCATCTTCTATTGCTAGAAACAACATAAAACAAAACAGAGAACGGAGGCATGCTACACAGGAAACGATAGAGTTTGAGTGATTATTTTTCAGTGACGTGTCAAACAAAATGCATATAATTAGATGGGGCAATCTAGTACATGCTCTCAGTTTTATTCTCTCAATTTACCTCTGTGCATTCAAAAGAATATATGTATATGACAATTAAAAGAAAACACTATCTGATTATAACATCCTACGCAATGTGTCGTTTTCCTTCATCTTTCGGATTAATCATCTACGCAAGATAATCTTTGTTTGAAAAAACAACTATAGAAAGACTGAATAAATGCTTTGTCCTATTTACATTTATACATGTATATATATAAACCCATATGTGTGTCGAAAACGAAAACACATATGTTGTATTGGGTGAGAATGATGACGAGTTAAATAACAGCATCATTCGTAGATAAATAAAAGGTTCCGATTTTCACCTTTACGTTCGACAGAGAAAATGTACCTCAAATCAACTAAAACACACGTCTTGAATTACACCAATGAATTGAATCATAAAATGATTTCTCTTCCGATTTCGTAAGCACTGACGAGAAACAGCGTAAAAAGTCCCATTTTTCTTTTCTATAAACGATGATATTTTTCATCCCATGAAAGATTAATAATCGTTACGTTTGCATAAGTAAAGAAGCTAGTGAAGAAAGCCCTACGGGTATGAAATAAATAAAAAAGAATCACTGATACTAGCATCGATATGATGAAATGAAATTATTTAAGTATTTAACCACGGGAAAGATATTACTGTTGGAAAATAGTAATACTATATCCATCAAAATATGCTGCGAATGTCTAGACTAAGACAAACTGTTGACAATGCTCCGACAGAAAACATCATCTCAGTAAATAGGACACGAACAAGAAAGAAGCAAACACTTACAGTTTGTAAATCGAAAGTTGTTATTTGCGGTACAGGTGTAGCTGACGGTATTGATTCTGATGTTAGTCGAGGTGGAAATATATGTGGCGTTACAGATAGATCAACCGAACTTAATGTATTTGTATTATTATCTTCACTAACTGTCTTATCTGAAGTTCTATTATGTCGCATGAATGCTGGACGTTTTTGAAAATCGTCATGTTTACTATTTAAGCTTTTAGATTTCTTGGCACCGGTATGATATAATTGTTTACAACTGCAACTGACTCTTGTTGATAAATGAATATTTTCAATATCTGCTTTTGCTGTTGGAAATTGTGGACTAGATGGTGATTTACAAAATTCAATTGCTGATTGACTAATGTCGATGCATGATGGTTGATGTTTTTTGAAGAAAAGATGTAGTGATGTTGACAATGAACGAAATCGACCGTTTCTTTTTCGACGAAGTTTTAGTGAATGTAAACGTTTAAGAACTTTTAAGAAGGCATTTGTATCTATTGATGATATTCGTGGTTGCCGATCAACATGTAATGATGAATTAGATGACATAGATGAATGCCTTGATGATATATTTGAATCATGTGTGTCAATACCAGCGATCGACTCACATGAACTTAAGTAAAATTTATGATGTTCAGCGTCACGAAGTTCAAAACAATCCATCGATACTTTTCCGTTCAATCTGGTGTCTTTCATAAATTAGCGAAAAAATAGAGATATCTACCTTCGAAAATCTGATACAAAATATATATGGTAATAGCGTCTAGAAATGGTCATCATGTACTGATGACATAATATACACAGCAAGAAAAAAAGGCACAAACAAAACTATGGAAAAAGAGAAATAAGAGAGAAAAGGGCAAAGGAAAAAAGAGAAGAGAATGAGTGGGAGAGTAATTTTTTAGATGTGGAAAGGAAGAAAAAAAGACTGTTGTGCACTTTTTTTACAATAGAAGTTCGGCTTTGACAACAGCAAGAGTATTGAGGAACGAATCAGCGATGATTGCAATATTGTTGTCGTCATATAACAAAAGAACGTTTGCGCGTGCTTATACAACGTTAGAAGAATGACGTCATGTGCATTCTCATGATGAGTAAAAAATAATTTGACGCTCTTCGTTTTACGTTTACTAGAATATTCATCAACCTCTTAGCTAAGAAGTGGACGAACAATCATTCTCGTTCGGATGAATCAGTACAGGAAATGACTAATTTTTTTCGTTACTTAATTACAAATACATCATCTGTAAACTTAACGAGAACGTTCGCGAATCTTCTCAAATTTCTACTTTCATCTTAATTTACATTCATCGAGTACTAAGAGGCAAGAAAGAAACAAGAATCCAAGCATCAACACCCATGTTAGAAAACAAAAAACCATAATTTAAATCGATTAGTGTTTCATTCAATTTACCGTTTCAGAACCACTATTAGTCGTAGATTTCTGCAATCAAATATGATTACATATTAGACATATAAAGAAGAAAATAGTTTTTATTTAACATGGCTGATTACTCACATTCGCAATGATTTCAGGCAGATCGTCATCAGCTAACATATCGTAATTGTTTGTATTTGTTGTTGCCTTAGGAACATTTGATGGGAGACCATTTCTATCAGGATTATTTCTAGACTGAAAAGAAACAGAAGAAAATCATTGCTTATTATTTTGCAATCATAAATAACTAAATCGAAAGCAAATATACAGATATATATATATATATATTGAATTGAAAACTGAAAATGATTCGTCGAATAATCCTGTCAATCCTTATTTTTTTTTTCTTCATGAACGGAAATGGAAAGCCTACTAAAGTAGAAGTCTATGATAAAATATCCAGATTTCCTGATTGAATAATTTGTTTATATGTATTGAGGAAAAAATATTCAATTGTAAGGATAATGGATTCTTGCTTTTGAAAAATAATAGAAATAATGATTTCCGATACTTTTTCAATCGTTGTTTTGTTAATTTTATTATTCCCATAGAAACAAGATAGATAATTCAATAAAAAGAACCATGTTGTTACTGATCTGTAATCAGTGAAAGTGTCGGATATCCAACAAAGAAAATCAGAATTCTATTGAGAAATACTAAAGTATTTGTTCTAGTAGAAAAGTATAACTTCAAATTAATTTAATAGGATACTAGAAAAGATTCGACGAAATCTATCACGGGAAATTAGAGAGATGTTTTTTTTCTTATCAATGCTCTTCACCTTTCTTTTCCAAACAGTAACGTGAATGAATAAATTAATAGACAAAAAAGTTTTCTCTATTAATACCAACGACTTATTATATTTATTTAATCAAGTTAAACATTCGATGACGCTCTAAAAATACTAGTTCACCTCTAATAGGCTGATTTTTCACTAGGAATCATTCATTGAAGCGATAAGATTTCAAGGATCGATTGACTTATTCGAAAGTATTGTTTAACTAAGCCGAGAACAGTCTACAATCTAAAATAGACAGAGCTATCCCGAAGCTATCATTGACAAAGAAAACTGAAATAGCGATTCTTGAATTTGGATTCAAGTAATGCGAGCCGGAATTATGTTTGTTGTGGGTATTGGTGAAGAATAATACGAAGTCGACAAAACCATAGATCTACACTGTAGAAAGAAACAAATTTCCAAAAATTTCCAACGAAAATCAAATGTTCTCTCTAGTTTTAAGATGAATCCATGATATGAGCGTGTCCAGTTTTTTTTATTTCACTCCAACGTTTCTATTACATTAATTATAAATAATGAAACAAAAGCAATCAGGTAAACTTAGTTATGACCTTAGCGTTTCTCTAAAAACAAATGAAATCGCTGAAAAAATATTCAAAGTCATGAAGTAATCGGTTTTTTGTATGTACGTTTAATTTATATATCATGCTGACATAAACGTATATATATATATATTTGGAGAACTTCATCGAATACTACTCATATGAGTATTCCCTCTTTAAAAAATAATCGTACTTGATTGGGCAAATTTTTTAATTCATCGAAATGACAAAAGTTTTGCTTTTACGAAACCAGAAGGATAGTTGTCTCACAAAATTCTAACTTATTATATGCAACGAATCTTTTAGTTCGTGTTACATAGTATTCTCTAATTCTTCGATGAATGATAGTCGACAAATTTTGTTTTTCAATATTAATATCAGACTTCTCGAACTGATATGTACATTGATAGTACAAGGAAACTTGTCTGTGTTTGAAATACACGAATACATTGTTGACTGCTGAATTCTCTTGTATATTAAAATCATGAACCAACCAGTGGGACAAGAATGTAAGAATGACTACTCGATTATTATTTTATTGGGATACTGTTAATCAATAGACAACTATCGATCAGTAGAACACTATCAAACCACGTTTAGAAGATAGACGAACATTTAAGTATCAATCTACGATATATTGATTGTGATCCCAATGATATAGTTTTCCCATCGAGTATCAATAAAATAGGCAATAGATAAAGTTTTATTCCCTTCTTAGTTGTCTCTTATCTGCAAAGTTTTTTTCTCTATTAATAATGCTCGTTATACTGTTTAATCTTACCATGAAGAATAACGGAGTCAAATTCAAAAGAAAAGTAGAATGTCGAACAATCAATTAATTGAAAGAAACTACCTGTATACACATGAAATTAAAGCATAATCAAAGGATTCAACGAAGCAAGATGAAATATTGTCTATTGGGCATTAAAATATTATCTATCTCAGAATAAAAATTTAATCAAATATTTCGAAGCTTTTCAGACATACTAAGAGTGTTTTTGATACTTTTTTTTGCGTGTTTTATTTCCACCGAGATTTCTTAGAATAATATTTTTTTCCATCTGGCCTACATGTCACCATGACTTAGGAGAAAACTCGTCTAGCATTTAAATGTCAGATAGTGTTCAATTTCAAATAAGACAGACATATGAATAGATTCCCATGAAACTTAAAAGTGCGACCTAAGAAAACTAGTTGTCATGATATACAAAGCAAAGATTAGAGTCGTTCTGCTCAGAGCGAAGCATAGTCTAAAAACTTCAAGTAATGAGTTTAAAATAAAAACATGTCCGATAGTCAACATTAATATTAATCAGATTCTCGTGAAAGTTTCAATTAATATGAGCATATATTTATCAAAATGCGCAGCTACTCAATAGATACGAAGATTGATCTATCCTCTTACACTAAATTGCTTTTTGCTTTGTTTTTCGTTCGGAAATTAAATATCACGAGAGAAGAGATGTTTCTGTTCATTGAGAATTCTAGGACTATCTAATCATTTTTACATCTATTTTTAGATAGAAAAATATCGGTATATGAGTTTGTTCTAGAATATTAAGTTGAAACTTTGCATTTAGTAAGGCCAATATATAATTCTTAGCAGCAGTAACTCAGGATGATGGAATTCTAAGGATGTGTTTAATTGACATTTAACCGAAAGGTATTCAACAATTGAGCACGTTGCTTTGTTAGCTTTAGAATAAATAATATTTTTCTTTTACCCTATTCAATTCTATTGACGAGTTCAACACTTCTACATAATTAGTAAAGACACGAGAGTACCGGAATGTGTTAGTACGCTATTTATTTTAATAGAAATTCATATTGTATTTTTATGCAAACACCTATTTTCATTACCAGAAACATTATAATACTCAAATGTAAAATAACAATTAAAATTATTCACTATAGAACTAGAAAATCTTAAAAATGCAGACATTGCATAAATTTGTAGCACAGTGCAAAGTATGCACTTAGTAACATTTATATAAATACGACTTGATTGAAAGGTTTTTTTTTAGAACGAAAACTGCTAGAATAAAGAAAAAATGAATGCAATGATTTAATGGCTTTCAAATTGTCATAATGTGACCTCATTAGAGTAAAAAAAGGCATATTTCTTGCGATGCTCTTCAACCTTATCTCATATCTGTAATGCTGAGAGAAAAAAACAGCAATAAATGATATTTGCTTTAGTTTTAACACTGATTTCTAAAGTCGAAAAATATGATACCTATCACATTTTAGTTTCGAAACACGTGCAGATGAATGAATTCAGCGAAACTTTTTTTTTGAAATTTTTTAATGGATTTACTTCAAACAAAGCATGACATGTATCTATGATTTAAATCTCTGATTTAAATAAACATTTTAGATAGATTTTAATTGCATTGTTTTTCTAAAATTTGAAAATGTTCGAATTCTACTTTAATGTATCAATCTTATGTAGAATTCTGTGTAAAGATGATGGTTGAAGTGACATCTGACATTTTGACGCGTATGTTTTTCAAAGGAAATAACTGTCAAACGATTCTAGCTTAATATAGTGTTAGTAAAAATATTAGGTGCCAAAAATAATTTTAGTATAGAAACCTAATAATGAAAAAGCAAATAGTCATCATGGAACGACTTATGATTGTAAAATAATATTTATATGGTTTTCACTGAGTAAGTAGCAAAAAAAATATATGTATTGAGAATAAATTGGAAATAGTAAATGAAATATTTAAAATATGCACCAATTTATTGAATCATCAATGACTTGCAATGGTACTATTTCAATTTTACTTAGCTTACTTTTTTCTTTTGGTTCACGTTAAAATTAGTCTGTAGTTACTATTGTAATAAAATACTATATTAATATCAAAAATATTCACTTACAGTAATTTTTGCACTAGTTCCTTGACATATATTAAATTCCATATTGTTACAAGGCATTTTTGCTTTTGATAAAGCTGCTTCAGACTCAAGCAATGAGACGTCATCTTTATAATTCTGTGCTAAAGGCATTTTTGGATCAATGACAATCACTAAACTTTCTAACAATTGCCTTGATGCTTGTGGTTTAGTTCTTTTAATTGATCTGTTAGATTGTTTTGACGATACAGTTAATGATTGTTGACGTAAATTAGTCGACTGGAAAAGTGTTATTACATCGATTGAAGTGATTGTTTCACACGAATGAGAATTTGTCGATTTCTAGCAAAGAAACAAAAATAGATTTCATGATGAACTACTGTTTCTTTTTTTTCTTTCTTCTTTGTAATATATTATAACCTGATACTAAGGAAATTTATGTGTGCACGAGACATGCAATGTAAAAAAAAAAGAAGCAAACAGAAAACCCCTCATATTAAGAACCAACTAACGAAGAAAAAGAAAAAACGTTGTACCCCTTCTGCTACAGAGTATCTAGATTTGCTATGTCACTCTATTAAACATACACCAAGAATGAGGAAAAAAATCAGAAGAAAAACAGACTACTGAGTGACATTTTATGGAGGGACGAAAGAAAGAAAAAAACTTTACCGAAGAAAGCAAGGAAAAAACATCATAATCACTAACGACGGCTGTGGTAGTTACGTAGGCGTTATGTGGGCATGTAGCATATGGAGATAAAAAGAAGCGAAAAACTGTAGAATAAAATAAAAAAAAATGAATGTTAATGATGATAATCAACTCTGTAGAAAAACACATCTTCTTCTCTGGCTATTTGTGACGACAGATTAGAAACACCTTCCTCTTGAGGCATGAACAAAGAATTACAAAAGAAAGTCACACAAAAAAAGGATAACAAGTCATGTAGATGCTGCTAATAGGAGAAAAGAAAATTATTATCTATCCTGCAGCTTCCGTATTCTTTCTCTTTTCAATGGAAAACAACGAGAAGAAAAAAAAATACTCCATCGAATATGCATTCACACGACCGAAGTGATCGATCAATAATACCAAAAAAAACACAGAATCCGAAGATAGATTATACTAGAGATGAATATGCTCCGATCTACACAATGCCAACAATGTTTAGAGACAACGATTGACAATTCATTGCATGAGAACAGAAAAAATTCAGCTGTCCTTGTCTCTCACATGCTGTTGTTTTTTTTTATGGAATAAAATCATAGATACACACATACACACGAGAAAAAATATTTCTATTTCTTAATATTTAAAAAGAGAGATGATAATAGCTCGTTTTATTATAAGTACACTTACAAACATGATAACATATGCAATGACAACATTTAAAGTCTCGACAGATTGGCATTAGTTATCAGTATGTTGAAGACAACAATTGATGATGGAAATAGACGATAAAGATTCAGTACATGTCGGCCAGGAGACATTGATCATAGAGAAGGAAACATTTACATTTTTGGATTCTTGTTCAGTCATTATGTATCTTACAACATCGATGTTATCAATTAGACAAACACTTTTTTTATGATGAAAGTTTATACAAGAATTATATTTTAACTCCATATGATTATCCGTTATTATTCAGCATAAGTAATCTTCTTTGAAATCGGCAAATTTTTGAATGCTGATAAAAAAACGTATCATAGATTGTTGATAAAGTTCTAGATTTAAAATCCTGAGATGTTATTTACATTGAAAAAGAATAACGATCATTTTTGCATTTAAACCTCGATATTTACCCATGAACGAGAAAATGATGCATGCAGCATAGTAAGTCATTGACGAGAATAAATAATGATTAGTTCGAGTATTCAGCTTTCTGTGTTAGTCATCATGTAGAGAAAAAAATATAGCTTCTATGATATTTACTTGTTTCTTTTTTTTCCGCATCAATGGCTTCGATAATATTGACCATGGTCTGCATAGTACTTTTTTAACTACAACACCGACATTGTCAAAATAAAAGCTACATCGTTGTACAATGTAACTAAAACAATGAGTCTTATTATCATTTGAATGAAGATTCATGTACGAAACGACTTGTTGTTGCATTGCTATCAATTGTTAATCAAGTCAGTGAAAGAGAAAGAAAAAGAATCATATGGAAAACATGATTCGGCAAATCAAAGAAAAAGAATATATATAAACAATACATAATCCTATTCTTTATCTTTCAGAATCATATCGGCCGTCTAATTTAAAAAAGAGAAATACATGTATGACATATGTATTGTTTATTCTTCCAACAATCGATTTAAACATTTAGTTCGAGAATAGTTTGACGTCACAACGTCATATAGACACATACATACACGTATACCACATAGAAAAGAACAGAAGAAAACAAGACACGTACCAAAGAAAAAACAGTTTTAGAACTTTTCAAGTAAATCTAATAAATGTTGTTTATGTGAATCATCATTAGTTCCATTGCTTGTCCCATCTACTGATGTATGATCCATGTTCGAAGTTTTCTTTGTGTTTCCCAAATTTTTCGCATATTCTTTCAAAGTAAATTGAAAAAAATGGCAATTTAGAATTGTTTAGTTTGCTTATAAACGAGTGAATACACAGGCACAAATTATCGCCGAATATCATTGAAAAGATACTATGTCAGACTTTGTTTTGTACTAACATGTGACATTAAGAAATCTCTTATTAGCAAAAAATTTGAAGAATAAAAAATCTTCATTTTCACATTCTTGAAATCTTAAAACAAACTATTGAGAATTCTAAACTTGAATATCCTTCACTCAACCTCGGAACAGAAAAGGTTTCTTTTAATAAGCTGTATTGTCAGTGCAACTCGCACCCTAAGAAATGGAACGCTTTCAAAGTCTCTATGATATTTATTTTTGTCTCAAGTTCATGAACTTCTTAAAAAAGTATAAAAATCTTCTTTACACTTTCTTCCCTCAAGAAATAGAACAAAAAACATTGTTCTATACTTTGGTTTCAATAGACTGAGTTCAATCAAACATTCTTCTGGAAAGCCTCGAAGATGTCTGCTAATCTTCTAGAAAATTAGTCTCCGTATGATTATATACTTTTCAAACGAACGTTTGCTTCGACATTTTGAGTATTGAATGGGTAGCTATTCGACAATTAATTTAGGTCTTGAAATTTCACAATAGTGTGAAGACTATTCTTTTTCCTTTATAGATATTTTTAATATACAATCCACTACATGTTTTTCAAGGATTCTTCCCTTCTGAGCAGAATACTTTCTAGAATTGTCGAGAATGACTTCTTCCACTTAACTGGGTTTGCATCATCAAATTTTACTCTGTAATGATCTCATGACAATAGATAGCGCTATCAACTGACATGCCATAACAGCAGACTTCTACACAATTTGATAATGTATACACTATTAGGAAACATACACTCTTTCTCTACGATCACACGAATATTCTCTTCTGTTATCTCGTTAGATTAGTCGCTTTGTAGTACTCGAAGATTACCCTAATCAAGGAAACAATGGTTAAAGAGTTCGAGCAAAAGGTTCTCATTAAAAATAGTCGAATTTTGAGGAAAATCGAGCACGTATAAGCATCAAAATAATAATAGGCTGAAAGACAAGAAAAAACAAAATTTCTTACCTCGAATAATAGTCTTAATAGTATCAACCGAACTGTTTCTCAAATTAAGAATTTGTAAAACACGCTGTCGTATTGATGGAATACTTGTTGTTGATGAAGCTATTTCAACAATGATATAATCAATCAATTGTAAAGTAAATAAACCAGCATCTAAACGTCGAATATAAATTTCATCTTCGTCATCTTCTTCAATACGATCGTTCGCTGCTTGTATGCGTTCGTAATATTGAAAATGTAATTCCATTAAACGATCAACCTTTGATAGTATGATTAAGTCAATAAACATGTATGTGAAGCGAGACAGAAAAGAAGTTTGACTTACCTTTTCGTGATCATTTTCAGTGAATTTATTTAATACCCGTTGACGATTTGAACCCGAGCAATTTCTGACGAGTGAAGCAACACATGATATGACATGTTCTTCAAATATAAAACATGCGTTACACGTCTAAGTTCAACATTTAACTAAAAATAATAGCAATACGATTACCTTCATTTTCTGCTCGTGTTTCTCCTGATCGTTTATTTCCTTTGGGTGGCTTCATAAACAATGGAAATATTGTACGTAAACCGAGTATGTCAACAATTTTTTGACAATTATCTTTTCCTTCGGCGCCAGTCATAGCAAAATCGAGTGTTCTTAACGCACCGTTTCGTGAAGCTTTTCGTTCTCTTTCATGAAAGAAAATAACAACTTGTAATTTTAAATCGATTAGTTTGAATATTACTATTTTACTTGAGCATAATATTCATAAGATGAGGCCCTTCACCTTTGAGAAATCGTTGCCGATTCGTTGCAAACATCAACGATGAACATAGGCAACTAAATAAATTTTCCATGTATTCAAATTCTTCACTTGTTTGAGGATCATGACGCTTGTAGTACTAGAAGTGAAAATCAGCATAGTACATAGCACAATCCTATGAGTTAACGATAATGTTTTGTGTTTAGTTAAGAGTTGTCTATTCTACAATTTTTTTTATCGTTTAAATAGAGGGAATACTACCATCTGTCTCATAGAGTATTTCGAAATAATTGAGCTGCTAGGTTTTTAACGTGTCTCAATATGAAATAAATATAGTTCTTCATGTACTTAATCAAAGATTTCACTTGAAAGTAGTACTCAATCGCTTCTAAGTTGATGTTCATTAAACTAATCAAAGTATCATCACTAAACAAGAGTATTTCACGAATCGTTTATTTAAACTAATCGAAAGATCGACATTGTATTATAATGAATGCCTTTTTTAAAATGATTCCTCACTGAAGTGAATAGCTTAACCAAGAATAGTACTCTACCAGTCAATCGAACGAATTCGGGATGTGTTGAAATGTCTTGAACAAAAACAACTTACGATCATCAGAATTGTAAAAAAATCTTAAATGAAGTCGGCACATTCTACTTCAGTAATCAAGTTAACTTGAGCAGAAAAATATTCATAACTGCATGAGTGCTCATCAATTAGGTCTTGACTGACAAATCTATCACTTACATTGGCCAAGCAAACTATTCCGAAAATAACAAGAAGTCTACTACAAACTTCATTATTTACTCACATCAATCAAGGTTCATTTCGGTCAAAGCAGTAAGAATACTTGTCATGAAACCTTAGAAAAACTCGTTATTTTTGTAAGTAATTCACAGTTTTCGAAAATCTCCTGAACTACATATGTAGTCGTATCAAAATCAAAATGTTGAATTTCGGGCTATATGTACAGTTTTTTTCAACTAGTTTTACAATTTCGCCACCGACTAATATCAATGAATCTGTATCCAATTAATGCCCTGTTTGCTATCGTCATAGATCATACAAGCATTATCGCATGTATGCACTTAATAACTAATCGTTATAGGAAATGGGGAAAAAACAAGTGTATTTGTCGGTCGTTCTCGAGCAAATAAAAGATCTTACCGCAAGCTGTTGTAAAAGAATATCAATTCCATCTAATTCACCAAGCATTTGTCGATTGTCATCATGAGTTTGTAATAAAATCGACATTAATTCTGAACAATAAAGACGAATTGAACTAAATGGTGATTTAATCTAACAAGAGAACGAAAATAAACAATGCTCTTTAGTGTATTTCCATACTTCTTTACTTTTAAACGCTTTAACAAACATGCTAGTAGACCTTGTTTGCCTGCATCAATACATAGTGCTGGTCGAAATTCTGTCATATTTTCTACGATGGCTACAAGAAAAAAGGTTCAATATTTTCTATTCGATTTCGTTTAGTTTTTACCAAGTGAATTGTGTATGCCTTCTGCTTCTTCTTTAACGTTCTCGTCTAGTCTTTCCATGTTTTGAACAAGTAGTGAAACAATTTGTTGTTCAGCCTATCGAAATTAGAAATAGGCATATTGTTCATTGAAATTTATTCCAAAGACTTACAAGTGCATCAATTAAAAGCGTAGCCTGTTGTTCACTTTCTGTTAATGTATCAACATCGGTTAGCTCTTGCAAAAGATTGATGACAGCAATACTGATATCTGTATTTTCATGTGTTAATAAACTCATTAGTAATGTTATTCCATTCATATTCACAAGTACAGGGTAAAGCTCCGATTGTGTTGCAACAATATGTAATTCTTGTACGGCATCGTTTAATTCAATTTCTGATTCCATAAATCTAAAATATGTTTCTTTGAAATTAGACAAAAAACAAATCAACATTTGTTTGCAATTACTTTTCTGGATGATCTGGATATTTAATACGCATTTCTTGATTTTTCGAAATACGCTTTTCAAGTTGTGAAAGCATTCGTTTCAAAGATGTTTCATCCAATTCTTCTGCCTACAAAATTAACATCGAAGATATTATATTTCTATCCATCAGAAAAATGAAAAATCGTATTGTTTTCTATTCGAAAATATTAGAAACAAAACTTCTCCTTGGTATAATGAGCTATGTGTGGACTTCAAGATTACTTTTAGATATCTACCAACTTTCTTTCATATGTTCAAAGCTAAGCTATGTTTGCTTCAATTGAGATTAGTCTTCGAATCAAATACGAGTATACAGGAATTTCATAGTTCATCGTCATGAAATAACAAATCTCATTCTATGTGAGTTCTCGAAAATGATTCTAGGCGAGCTTTGTAGATCATATTTTGCATGTTGTTCGATATGGATTCTCCTATGGCAAAGATAAATTTCAAAATTAGCAATCTATTTGAAAATAATCTACTACCATGATCAACACTTAACATTTTCATTGAGAATCTTGATCAGTTTTCTAAGATATGTAATATTTTCTATTTTCGAATTCTACAACTTCCAGAGTACTGTGAAATATGTTGATTTTCTTTTTTGACATCAATTAAGAGCTATAATGTATGGTCAGAAAAATATGGCATTGCTTTTCACCTAGTCTAGCTATCAATCTACTTATATTAGGTTCCGTTTTACGATTATTATTATTGTTAGACAACATATCAATCAGCAAAACAAGAAATCGAGGAAAATCTACTCGAATTCAATGAAATTCAATAGTTCGACGAACATTTATCGACTGTAGAATATTATTCTTACCGATGATTCTTCCTCAAGCATTTGTAAAAGCCTTTCACGTTCATCTGAATTTAATGCTGCCAGATTCGCATTATTGATTGATGACCCGTTGGATGACATTGATGCATCGTCGAAGATTGGGCGTTTAGCTCTTTTAGGATAACCAGCAGATATTGGTGCTGCTGCATCATTATTTCGTTTATTTGTTGAAGTACTAGCTGTTGGAACAGAAGGCTTTGACGGCTTAAAAAGGAACAAGAGAAGAGTGATAATTGACTTTTTTCTCGATAAAATCTATCGCAATTTTAGTACCTGATAACTCAACAGTTCATCAATATTCATGATTATTTTTCTTTTTATTTCAAATCAGTCTGTAAACTTGAACGATACGGAAACTTTGAAAAGAAGAAAAGACTCTTCAGCGTTTCTAATGGAAATCTAAAAGTAAGTACAAATGGGTACTTTATATTTATTAACAAAGTATCTATTGGTACTTTGTTTTCAGTAATCAAGTACCTCAAAGAACAATAGACTATAACTGATAAAGAAAACAAAAAGCAAGGTTACCTTTGAATCAGTCTTTTATTAAAAATTTATTCTTGTTCAAAAAAAACGAAATAAAAAATACAACATTTATAAATAACAAAAACATGTACAGATCTCTGAGCATGTTTTAGTGATACTCCTGAATTAAGTACTTTACTGTTATATATATTTAAGACGGAAACAAAGAATAATGCATATGTTTACGTTACTCACTTTATTTTTCTGTATAGTATCAAATAAATAGATTTATGAATTTGAAGAAAATAAATCGAATAAGAGATAATTATGAAACCAAAGCAAATGAATAAGATATGTATTTGAAAAGTCTAAATCTAAATGGCGAATCGAAAATGAATTTGAGTTAAACAAAGAAAACTTCTTAGCTCCGTCTAGAAGTAAAACATGTCTACACATACATATGAGGATTCTGAACAGTTTGATAATAATGGCGTGAGAAATCAAACAAAGTACATTTTTATTCTCCAAAGTACTCTGAGGGTACTTTGTTTTTTTTTCAAAGTGTAAAACACGGTACTTTTCCAAAATCGATGGTGACTTGAGTACCTTGCTTCTGTTTGGGGTACTTAACGTTAGAAACACTGGAAAAGACGCAAAAATTCTCTTCAAAATTGATTGGTGAACAGAACAAACCTATCGTATAAAACTGAATTTTTTGTCTGTTGCACAATTAATATAAAAGAAAGACAGACGCTTGTAGATCGGAATATATATACTTGTATTCCTTAAAATAATTTTCAGCGTATTAGTAGAGCACTTTTTTATCCCAAAACTATAAATTAAAACGGAACGGAACGTATGTATACTATGAATGAAAATGATATAGAGACCAATATTATGATATGGCAGGCGGCGTTAGTGCGATTTTATCATGATTGGTTAAATAAGGAATGCAATCAATATGGTTGAAACATTAAGTA